>CM050329.1:9412500-10612500 GCA_027405865.1 Salix purpurea | reverse complement strand
ATGCAGAAGTACACTGTGAGGGCACGAAATTGTTCTGTAACAATGCCATCGAGGCCCCCGATAGCCGCAGTAAAATCTGAAATTACAATTCGTATGAGGAAATGAAAATAAAATATTTGATGCTTTGTCAAGTTGATGTTCTTCAAGGAGGGGAATTGTTGAGGAATTCAGACGATACCAACATCCTTTTGAGGAATTTTTGCCTGCACTGAGAAGATGATTCTAAGCTTTTTAGTGTCCAGATAAAGATCTCCATTGCTTGCCATCAATGTCTTGGTTTTTCCTGGCAGCTCATATGGGAACGTTTTGATCTATAATGTCACAAGGGCCGGCAGAATAGGAATAAACAATTCAACCCAGTTTTTTTCAATCGAGCTTCATGCTTACAGGAACTGTCTTCAGAGGACGTCTGTCCCTGGAAAATTGTTCTGACTGCAGCGAGTGATTCACATCCTCATGGACGCATATTTTGCGTTGGCAAAGATAACAACAAGCTTTACATTATCTCAGTGATTCAAATACATAAAAGGAACCACATGATCCTCTATTCTTATGGTATATAAACTCGTCAGAATGTAGTAACTTTTTCGGCCTGGAGATTCCATCATCATTGATTTGTGGTTTGGAGGTAAACAAAGAAGGAGTAGTTGTACAAATCAACGAAGCCTCTGATGGTGCTGAACTCACAATGGTGGAAGCGAAAAACGCTTCCTACATACATTTGTTATTTCAATCGTAAGGATTATTCTCTCTGCAGAAAGAGGGGGGCTAAAACCAAGAAACAAATAAATAGCATTACAAATCACTATATATTGCTTATCACAGTTTTAAATTAATCACAGAAAAAAAGTTGTTGGAAACAAAAGAAGGGAGGAGAAAAAGAAGCCAGAAGCCAGGGAAGAGGCAGTGCATGGGTAGAGCCAAAACAGGTATTTCTGTTAGGAGCTCCATCCATGCTCCGCCTGTTCCCAGGCTTTACCTGTCTCTTCCCGTCCCCATTTACTTACCTTTCATTGTGCTTCCATACCATGCCACCAAAAGTAAGTTATCCATGCCTCAGCCTTCTCCTTCCAAAAATAAAAGCTGACAGCGAAGTTTAGGGCCACGTTTCCCATGGGATGATTTGGGATTTTGCTTTCCATGGGGCTTTTATACGTCACCAAGGCAAAGCATTATAGTACAGACATGTACTACCACTTCTACTTGGCCTTGCTAGCCCTGTACTGCCTCCTTCCAGGGGCTTTTAAAAAACACAGAGAGGAATGCGTACTGCACTCTAGTTTGTACTTGTAAAACTCAAGTCATTAACAGAAGTAATTAAATCATTCTTAATTATACTGATTAATTTATGGGGGGCTTGATTGAAAATTTTAATTGAAACGATTTTACTAGAATTACTTCTAGCAACCGAAATATCCAAGATCTTTCACTGGTGAACAGATATTTGATTTTATCGAGCTGAAATTAGGTCCATGTCAAGTGCAGGTTGCCGGCTAACCTGATTCTGATTAAAATAGAGTACAATGTAGATTGCTCCCACGGAAACCAGAAGGCAGAAAAAACATGGATTGACCATCGAAATCAAGTGAGCAGAACAAATGCCACACTAAAATTAAAGTCCGACCACAGTACAAACCCTTATAAGTCACTGGCATCAGAGTTCAACCTACTTTCCCATCTAATCTATCCCTAAAACTAAACAGGCGGCCTGATATCGATCTATCTGACATGTGCTTAATGAATTTAAGTTACAAATCTAGAAAACGTAATGCATCTAATAGGCCACATTGCATGATACTTTATTGTGGCCTTCTCCTTTGCACCTGCTGCAATGCAGTGGCCTTTTAACCACTCCTCTCGATCGGATTCTTCTCTTCTTGGGAGAGCCAGAGATACAACGAAGAGGGGAAGGAAGTACCCGAACCTCTGACAATTCTTGAGGTGCAGGTTTATCCACTGTTGGAACAGGCTTTATTGATTCAGAATATGTTAAACGAAATGCTTCAGTTGTATAAAATTTGGAGCAGTAATCATATAGATCCCTATCAATGTGCTGAAGCACCGCCACAGCATGCGAACACGGGAAACCATTAAGTTGCCATTCCCTGCAACTGCAGTCCCAGGCATCTATGTTAACAACATTAACTGCACCCAAAAAATCTTGCACCTCAAAGGTGTTACTGGGTGAAAACATAACTTGAAGCGACTGTGCCTTATGAATCTCTTTCTGTAACTTATCCTCCACAGATGGAGTTAATCTTGTAAGCCACTGATCTGAGTCCACCTTTCGAGTGTAAATTAGCTCCATCAATTTATGGCGAATGGTATCAATAATCTTTGTTACTGGTAATGCCGTGAGCTCAGTTAACCAACTATAAAATGACTCAGCAATGCCTGATGTTATATGGTTGTACCGTGCACCTTCAAAAAATGAGTTTGCCCAGTGTGTGGGCTCACTTTGCAAAATCCAATCATAAGCTTCAGGTGAAATACTCCTGATGCTTTCGATGCACTTTCTAAATGCATCAAGTGTGGGAGCATATGCAGCATCATATAGATGTTCGATGATGACACCAATAATTTCATGAATGCACGGACCCTTAAGATCCCTCTTCAACTCTTCTGCCAGATAGCGAAGGCAATAAGCATGGTAAGAATTCTCAAAAACCACAGAAATCGACTGTCCTAGTGCCATCTGTCTATCTGCTACAAATGTGATTGGCTGAAGTGTCGGAAGTGCAGATTTCAACTGTACCAAAAACCAATGCCAGTTATCATCATTCACCACATCCACAATAGCAAAAGCAACAGGGAAAATACCATAATTTCCATCCACTGCTGCTGCAGTCAGCAATTCTGACTGATATTTTGATTGCAGGCTCATAGTATCAAGGAAAAGCAAGGGGCGACAACCACTCTGAAAACCATGTAGTGAAGCATGAAAGGCAACAAATAGACGATGAAATCTCAGGTCCTCCCTGGTGTTAAGAGAGACAGCAGTACCCGGATTTGTCTCTACAATCTTCTCACACAACCACGGTAATTGATTGTAGGCCTCTCTGTATGAACCTTGAATCTCCTCTGTGGCAGCCTCCATCCAACGTCGAACTTGTGAATATCTCAATTCAATTCCAAATTCCTGCTGAATTTGATTAGCAATTTCCTTGGGCTTGACATTAGGATTATCATGCAACTTTTCTTTGACAATACCTTCCACTACTTTCTTTGAGGCTCGAGGATGACTATCTGTACCAGTACCAGCTCCACATGTATGAATTTCATTCAGCCTCTTGATTCGGAATAAGTGTGTGGTAGACAGCCTTGATGCAAAAATCCTCCAAGGGCAGCCATCAACACTACACTTGACACTTACACGCATACTATCATTCTTCTTAAACTTGACTGTGAATCCTTGGGCAATGGAATACTTGCGTAAAGCATCACGGACTTCACGGACATTATTAAACTGCTGGTGAAGACCAGTTATGCAATTCTCCCATAACTTAACACGCTTCAGCTGTCCAACACTCTGAATTTCACCAGCAGTTGCAGCCAAGGTGTTGAATCGCCCAGCATTTTCAGAAGCAGGAGCAGAAGCAAGAAAAGCAGGAGTGGGAACGGGAGCAGGAGCTGCAGCAACAGGCGTAACATTGAGAGGGGTCTCTGTTTGGACCAATCTCTTCCTGCTAACCCTGCAAGACCAATCATGCATTAACATGAAATAACGTACAAGTATGACAGTAACATCAGTTTGGAAACAATTACATCCAAATGGTTAGCTGCATTTCATTACAGTTCAAATCAAAGACCAGACCCTTGCCAACATTTTACGAAAACCATCAGAAGCCAGGTGATCCATTCAATAGAGGAAAACAACATAAACCTTCCTCATCCACATTTTAAGAGGATATGCAAATAAATTACCTTTTACGTGGAGTTGTAATCAGTGCTCCAGTTGTGCTAGGCATAACTGAGGCTAAGGCTGTTGAGTTCTCATTCTTGATGACAAAAACATCCACAGTCACCGAGTTTCCATGAAAATCAAGGAATCGTTGAAGGTCCTTGTCACTCGAAATTGTGATTAGGGTCCGCATGTTATTGGGAAGAAAGTACTTGATGGTCATTGAATCTGCTCCATACTTCCACATATCAGCCATCTCCGCCCTCAAATCATCAAATTGAGTCTCACGACTTACACTAATTGCATGAGCATCTCCACCCACATACGACAAGGAACCATCGCTAGCAGTGGTAAACTTCCCACCAGATTGACATATCACAATAGGGTTACTCATCACTTTTTTTCCAGTTCTTTGTCGCAAGTTTCAGTTGCTCGAATTCAACAAGACCAAAGCAAATAATCTGTCCAGAAAATAATTAAAAAATATATTTTTTTTTCATTAATACAAATCCAGTCCTAAACAAGACAAAAAATTTGAAATACACAAATCTTGACAATTGATATCCTTTGTACGCAGTCAAATGAGTACTCAGCAGGCGCAAACTGTAATTTAAACAAAAAAAAAATATTTCTTGCAAATTATGAAATAAAAACAATTGCATGCAGGAGCAAACCTAATTTCAACCGCAATGTAGTACGAAAATAAAATAACTTTAATAGAAAAACAATCAAAAGAAAACAGAGAGAAACAAACTGACCCAGGTGCTGAAATTGCAAGACAAAGCCAAAAACCCTAGCTTTTACTCAATTGAAGAAGAAAAAGAACCCTAGATTTAAGATTTGGGAAGGAGGGGGGTTCAGAGTTTGAATTAAGGTGGGTTTTAGGTTCCGCTGGTGAAGGAGGTGAATTGAAATAAAACTGTGGTTTTGGATCGATTGGAAATTTCGAGGTTAGGTTTTGGACTTTTAGGGATCTCTTTCTCTCTCTCTTTCTCTCTGTCAAAATTATCAAAAGGACCGAGAGATGGATGAAAACGCAAATTCCCTTAAAAAAGAGTGGCTGACCTATAATAAAATGGACAAATTCACTCCTCGTTTTCGTTGTTTGTGGGCCCTAGCTTTGGACCCTCTGTCGGCTTACAGGGCTGGAGAATGCAATCTCGTATTTGGTCCGTATAATCTAATTATAGGCCTGGTTGAAGGTAGACCAATCTGGACATCTTGTTCCCACCCCACTCCAGTGCAAAAATTCAGGCCATGCCATTTTCAATCCGGCAAAAATAGTTCCTTACCTTAACGTGTCAGGCCATGCTAATCATGAAGTTTACCATCTACTAGATTGATGAGCGGGTTTTTTAATAACAAAATATATACTAAAATGATGCTATTATTTTAAAAAAGATATAGAACAAAAAACTCTAAGAGTTGAGTTAATAAGATATTATGCTAATTTGATAACACAATTACAAAAAATATTGATGACGAATAAACAAAACCTTTTCGGAGCCATTATAAAAAGCTCACCAATGCAAAAGGCTGCATGATAACATCGAGAAAGGCTATACATTTTGTGAAAGCAACGAGTATCGTTGAAAAACTCTTATGGGACATTTAATTTGATCCAATAAAGTATGTTTTCAAAGTATACTTTAAACATGGATGAAGAAGACTTGAGAGTTTTTGAGAGAACTTCATTGTTTGGAGAAAAAAAATATATCTTCAATAGTTCTTTTTTCAAGACCATGTGATATTATTTTAATGATTAATTTTTATTTATGGAATCTTATATTTAAAATAAGATGTGTCAAACCTTTTATTGACCAAGATATATATATATATATATATATAAAGGTACATTTATTTTCCATGTCTTTTATTTTAATTTTATTTTATCCCAGTGCATGATAACTAACCACCATCTTTGACGAGCCCATAGGACTTCTTTTTCTGTCAAAAGTGACTCGTGTGAGATCTTGTTTTGAAGGTCTCATCGTCTTGAATCCAATGATATAAACTATGTTTGATATTATATATTTCAAAATTATTTTTTTTTGAGAATTTTTTATTTTTATTTTTTATATTAAATTTATTTTTTTAGTGTTTTTAGATGATTTTCATGTATTGGTGTCAAAAATATTTTTTTATGTATTGGTGTCAAAAATATTTTTTTTTAAATATTATTTTAATATATTCCAAAATAAAAAACACTTTAAAAATAAACTCAACTATCTTCTCTCTCTCATGACCTCAAGCATGAGACCCTTTTTTATAAACATCATGAGAACCTTGAAATGTGTTTCACAAGGTTCTAACCACTTTGACTTTTTTATTATTATTATGTTTTGATCAGTTCGGTACCAGATTTGGTTGGATACGGAGTAAGCCTTTGCGTTCATATGATACAAGGAAGGTAACAGGCTGCCAAGAAATTTCGACACCATTTCTATAGGAAATTATTGGTCTACCAGTTTAGGAAATTAGCACAATTGCTTTACTGGTTGTTTTTTATAATATTCTTTTTTAAAAACATACTGGTTTATTTTTTAATTAATTTAAATTAAAAAAAGATATATTTTTATAAGAAAATATATTTTTAAAAAGCAGAAGCGAACATGATCTTTGCATAGTAGACCTTGGCTTTTATGCTTGAAATAAAATATGGGAGATATGAAATAAAATTGGCATAGTTCATTTCTTTCACATTAGTTGATGTATCGGAATACAAATGGATGCACTCCTGTGCCTCAGCACAAGAATGCCTGGCGCTTGCGGTTCTTTTTGGCGACTCCAATCCGAGCTTTCTAAATGATCATTGCAGTAGATGATTGGTTTTACTCCACCCCTTCCTTTACCCTTTTCCCTTCTTAATTTCGAAAGGAAAGGAAAGAAATTTGAACAATAAATTATGTGAAAATAACATCAAAATCACTAACTGTCCACTCCGCTACTTCATCTTTGGCGCTAACAAAAATTTCAGTACCCATGTCAATGGATCCCCATACTCTTCTAGCAGGAGGGGTCCCTGGATCCTGCAAGTGAAAGTAGTAAAATGGTGACCATCTGGTTGTTCATCACTTTGACACCTAAAAGAGGCTGTTTAACCACTCACTGACCTGATAGAAGTAAAGTCTGCTTGCTAGCCCACCCACATCGAGCTCCCAAGTTCTGGCATCCCCGACCCAACCATCCCCTTGTTTTGCTGGATAGCCATAGTCAGCCCATATAGGATGAGGCAGCAGCTGAACTAGCTCTTGTGCCTGAGGATTGCTGTAAGGATCACAAGTGCTGACAGGTTTCTCTAAAAATAGAGCATTCTCTGGAGCACAATAGTAGTGATACGCCCCATATGGGAAGTTGGCTGTATCATTTCTGTAAATTTTTGTGTCGTTTGGAGTTATGTGGTATGGTGGGCAGTTTCCTAGATTTGTGGGACTGCACCAAGCTGGGGTTTCAGGGTTGATGATCATCTCACTGTATCTGGTTATGTCAGTAAGCACATCTCCATCGCATGGACCACCATTGTTCTTCCAACAGCTCCCGATATCAATCAAATAGAACTGGCTCTTGGGTCCTCCCCCTTGTTTTACATCCAAAGTCACCCTGACCTTGAAATTAGGTGACTCTGGAAGCTGCAAGGCAGCCAACTTGTTACTAATTTCAGAAGGACAATCATGCAAAGAATCAGGACTGATATAATTATTACTCTACTGTGGTCTATACTGATCTGACTTCAGGCCAACCGATTTGGTATTTTATCATGCAGTTTCATTCTACATGAATTAGTATCAGAGCAAACACAAAGCACTGCAATCTCCAGACCGGTGGTGCCATCCAACACAAGATTTATTATTAAGTATAGGAAGTATGCACTTGCAACCATGTCCAAATGGCTGAAGCTTCTCGTGTCCTATGATTATAAAAGACTACGAGGCCCGTGGCCTCCACCAAATCTTTCAAGGTCTATATAAACAGTACTAGGTGGACAAATCCCAGTAGAAGTTTCCAATATGGATTAAGAATCAACTGGATTTTGAGCATTTTGTTAGATATGAGCTTGAAAATATTACAATATCAGATGAGTATTTGAGTTCCAAACAAGCTGTAAAGGACATCGACAGCTAAACAAAATCATTTTGATACCTTGGTTAATATTCCGGGTAGGTAATAACCTGTCCAATCATCGATTGTTTCCTATGACATGTTGATCAATTTTAATAAACAAGAAATAAAACAAATGTTAATTTCATTAACAAGAAACAAAACAAATCTCTATCTGCCAAGTCACGAGGATACTCCTTCATCATCAAGACAAACCAGAGTACCTTCTCTCGTTTTCTTTTCCTTTACTAAGAAAGGAGTAACTGAATACAGAAAGGCGAACTCATACGCATTCTCTAGTGCAGCCTAGTTTTAATCTGTGAAGATGACTGGAATTTGCTTTAAAATTGAGTAAGAAGAAAGATTTCAAACAGTTTCTACTTACAATTTTGAGCATTCCTCTTGTGTCATAGTGATACCCTCCAGAAAAGCCTTTAGTTGCATCAGCTCTGAGGTACAGCATCAGCCACGGGTACTTCTTTGACGTCTTGAGTTTGTGGCTAAAGACCCAGCTTTCATTACTATCTTTCTTTTCCCATACCACTTCATAAAAAGAGATTCCATCAAGTCCATTTCCTATGTCAGAACCCAAATCATATGTCCCTTTGAAACTCCCCCTCATTATACCACCATCCGAAAGCTTAGTCTGCTGATGAAACAACATGGGTTGATTCATACAACCCTTTCCAAAACAAGGAAACCTTCCTGGACCAAAAGGAGGGGCCTTTTTCCCATTCCTTGGGCACAAACCGGAAGTTGTGTCATAGTTTCCATTTTTAAGCATGACCATCCAAAACTGCCATGGATTCGGGGTATCCTCAACTTGACATAATGAACCGAGATATAGCTCCTTCTGCACTGCATAAAGGTCGGTATTGTTTATGGCTCCTGGGGCCAAACCTGGGAAAGGCTTTCCTACCCCAAGTTTGTTATCAGCTTCACTTACCTTGTGTTTCAGTGAAGAACCTGCCTCATTTTTAACAAGGAATTAGCATGCATACAACAGAAACAGTAGAGACAGTTGAGGGCAACAGATAAAGAGTCAAATACAGCATAAAAATAACTGATTTATCTATGTGTTATGTATAAAAGCTAGATTAAAGAAAATTAAAAGAAAAACCATGATAGTAATGAGCATTTCTTTCAAATGATGAGTAAGAACTACGAGCAAAGACGCCCATTAGAGCAACGACAAGGATTTAGATGTTCATTTAGGTAATAAAAAACTTAATACTTAAAAAGGAATGGTAATAAGGAAAGACCCACTTTGTAACACTGTGTGTTTCCTTCTATGGCGATTGTTCTTACTTGAGAGGTCAAAGCAATCAGCTGCTCTAGGGCTACCCATGCCAGGAGCTTCTTGGCCAACTTCATTGCAGAAATTCCAAGCTTCGAAGGCCACTCTCAAACCATCTCTTCTCATTCCTGGGTCTCCAACAGCTGTTTCTCGTCTTGCGCCAGAAACACCCAGCACAATCACATTTACCAATAAAAACACAACATGCAAATGGGCTTCCATGGCCATTTCCACACGGGTGCTCTGCTCTGCCTTAGAAACAGATCTAACAGGCGTTATTTATACACCAGTAGTAGATGGGGTCATTTCCCATATGATTTTATTACAAAAGAAGTGACTGAAGATAACGAAGCTCATGTAGTCGCAAAACCACTGTAGTCAGAGAATAAAAATAGATGTTTAACGCCATGATTGTATAAATCACTTGTATCATACCATACATCTGCTTGTGTTTTTTTTTTTTTTTGTGGTCAACTTTCACTTATTTTAACACAATTTTATGCTCCCGTCTCTTTTTGCCTGTCCTAAGCACATTTTTATTTATTTCAATCGAGATTGTTCTGATTAGAATATATTGCCATAATTAATTATCTTTAGTATTTTCGTATTATTTTTAATGAAATAATATCAAATATAATATTAAAAAATAAAAATTATCATTTTAATATATTTTTAAAAACATACTTTAAAAAAACACAACCGACCACCCTCTCGAACAATCTATCAGTCAGCCACCCGTTTGTTTTGTTTTTCTTTTTCTCTTGATTGGATACACGGAACTCACATTTTTCTATTCATTTTCTTGTCAGATTTCAAAGCCCCCGAGTGCTTCTTTTTTTCTTTTTTTTTTTCAAGGAGAAATGCAGGAGGTAGATAGATGAGGATGGACGAATTAGCAAAAGAAAAAGAATTCTTTTTTAAAATTAGCTGTGTCGTTTGGTTGGCTTATGTAAGAAGGTAGTACTTAGTTGGGTGCTGGGGGACCCCACACCAGCTAGTCTAGCTGGTTGCCAGTGGGGGGTTTAAAGTAAAAAAAGGACTGGATGATATGGACTAAAAAGAGGATAAAATTTTAAGTAACCCTTAGAATCTTTCTACGGTAGTAATTGTTTTTTTTTTTTAAAATATATATTAATAATTTAATACATCAAACCAAATTTGTCAATTCCAATTCCATTTTGACAGGAGCTTCATTTTTTCAGCTAAAACCAAATATTTTAGTTTCGAAATATTTTATTATTTTATTTCAGAATTGTATTGTTTATATATATATATATATATATATATATATATATATATATATATAATGCAATTTTGAAATAAAACAAAATAAATTTATTTAGAATTGTATAGTTTAAATTTTAAACATAAGTAAAAAAATAAGAGTTGAACTGATATAATTTGATCGACTTAATCAGTTCAAAAATAACATTAAAAAATGATAAAAATATAGTTTGATTTAAAAAAAAATCAAGTTAACATCTTAAAAAAATAAAATATTGAATCAACTCGGGTCAACCTAAGTTAATTTTTTAAATATATGACCTCCGCTATAAGACCATGATAACCTTAAATAAAACAAATCAATTCAAATTATAAATTTCAATTTGTAATAAACTCGTTGTTGAATAATGAAATTGAGAAAAAATTAATCTAAAAAAATTATTTTTCTTAACAAAATTATGAGCATGTATAATATTATGATAATGTCATCATCAATCTCGCAAGTTCATTACATTCCCCGATTGCTCTGAAAATTTAACATAATATATATAAATATATCAAAAGATTCCTCATAAAATTCCATCCCAATTGAATAATCGGATTAAGAGATGTGATTGATATTACAAAATTATTTATTATTTAAAAAAACACTATTTTGCCAGAACAGAACTAACTAGACAAACCAGAATGGAACTGCTGGAATTGGGTAGAATTTCTGGAACATGTTGAAATTTTAAACAAGATAAAAAATATATCATTTTATCTTATTTTTCTAACTGATACGAAATATTTCTATAGAAACGAAATGAGATCAACAACAGTTCATCAAACCATTATAAAAAAACACAAAAATAAATTATTTTAAGAAATCAAAATTGAGGGCAAAGTGGGTTGCGGTTTTACTTTACATTATAAAAGATTGAGAATATTTTTTAGCTTGAAATTATTTTATGTGTTTTTAATATTAAAAAAATAAAATAAAATAAAAACAATCCCTTCAATAATAACATACCAACCCTGGGAAGATGCTTTGAAAATGGGCGGAGCTGGTGGTGGTTTTATTTGCATACAAGACTAGCAGGCATTAAGCGTTGGCATGCCCTGTCACATGGGGTTGGTTTTCTTCATCATTTTTTTTCCCTTTTCTTTATTGATATCACTGGGAATAATCACATAACATAAATAATTAACATGCCTTATTCGAACCGGTCATATCTGACATTTTGTTTTAAAAACGTTTCAGAAATATTTTTAAAAAAATATTTTTTTATTATTTTAAATTAAATATTTTTAAATTATTTTCATATACTAATATTAAAAAAAATTAAAAAATAAAAATATATTATTTAATATATTTTTAAATAAAAAATATTTTTAAAAACAACATCAAACCACTTACTGGTGCTTTTCAACCCTAACCCTACTCCTAAACAGGCAGAAAATCAGGCCGAAAGCATAACCGTGTTTCCACCGGCATTAGCCCTGCCGACAGGGGATGGGACTGGATTTCCCAAGGAGAGTGAGTGAAAATAGAGAGCCGAGTGTCATCGTTAAGGGATAAGACAGGCCACTTCATGGATGATCCAAGTAAACAGGTTTGTTTACTTGCTCCTCCTATCATTCAAGCTTTATAAATGCCTAGATTTCATGACTCTAATCATTCCGTTGACAAATTTGAGAATTTTAATTCATTCTCAATATATATATATATATATACCCTACTCTTGTTTGATGTTTCAGTGTAACTTGTCTAAATTTAAGAAAAACAAATTGTTTAAAATACTTTTTTATATATTTTTTGATATTCCAATGTAAAAGTTAAATTTTAAAAATAAGTTATTTACAATAGATTTTTAAATAAAAAAATATTTTAAAAACAACTCGTACTTGTTTGGAAGCATTTATTTTTCAAAGTATTTTTCTCTCAGAAAAATATGAGAATATTTTTTTTTTATTTTAAATAATTATTTTTAAAATCAGAAGATCAAAAAAATCTAACACATCAAAAAAACTAATTAAACATGAAAAAACAGTTTTTTTTCCTATCAAAAACATTTTAAGAAAAAAAACTCAAACAATTTGCGGTGTGGAATGAAGATGATCATTTGATGGTGGAAGAGGTAAGAATTCACAGGCGGTGATGAGGACAAGAGATGCAAACGACCTTATCCTACCACAAGCAAGTTGCAATCAGAGCCCAATGACTAACTCTTGCTTCTTCTTCTTTTTAGAAGAATACCGAGTCTTGTAGCTTAGAGCTCGTGGATGGGTGAGACTCTTGCGCTATTATAACCTGTGTCGGCTCATACTGAGCTGTCGATGTCGCTTCTTCGAATAGAGAACTAGGTTTATAATTGTTAAGTTCCCACGTCATGAGTTTATGGCGATGAATAAACTTAAAAATCTCGATGTAGATTTGAATGTGTATTTCTTAAAAAATAAAGCTGATTCAATTAAAAATATAAAAATAAGTTGGAGAAATGCTTCAGCATATATTATATAAAGCATAGAGCAGATTGAGTCATTAACCCATATTATTTCTATAAACTTCCTAAAATCTCAAATTATCTTCTATCTTTAGCTTTGATTTTACACGAATTGTTTTTCTTCATGGCCACGGAATGATTTCAACATCTTACAATCAATTTTTATGAGAGAAAACTATAAAACAAATAAATATATACTACAAAAATATATAATAAAAAATTAATAATTTTGCTTATTTGAAGTGTTAAATTCTAAAAAAACTTGAATAAAAAATAGATGCTAACCAATTGAGTTTTCGAGTGGTCAAATTTATAGTAAGAGATCATTATAAAGAAGGAAGAAAAAGAAATGAAGAAGCGAAATAGAAGAGTTATCTGATAGGTCATAAATTAAATATTATAGACTAATTTACTGATGAATTTAAATGCATCGATAATTTTATTTATAAAAATAACACATCATTGTGCCTTTTTTATTCATTTATTTTCCACTGTAATTACTTCACTATGCCCAAAAGATATTTTCATTAGTATTTAGTAATGAATACATCAGTCAGTTGTTTCCTTAAATCAAGCACAGGAATTAAAGTGCTTGAGGGGTGCTGGTGTTGAGTCAGTTTGTTGAGTTTGTTATAGTCATTTCAATTCTGTTAGCATTTTGTTACAAGTCAGTTTGTTGAGTCTGTTAGTATACAAAGTTTGTATACCAAATTGCAAGTATAAAAGGACCAGATCGTCACACGTAGAATGTGTGGGATTCATTTGAATACAATTCTTCAATTCAAGGACTTACAGCTGGATCACTCTGCTGGGTTCTTAGGCTGTTGTATTGGGTCTAGCAGAGTTGTGTGTGTGAGAGAGAGCATGGTTGTTTCTCTTGCTTTTTTAAAAACTTATTTTATTTTTATTTTTTAAAATTATTTTGTTTTATTATTTTAAAAATAAAAATAAGAGTGATTTATATAATTAATTAAATTCTTTTCAAAAACCCTCCAACATTTTATTTTTTTATTTTATTTAAATAAAAAATTCAAATATTAAAAACAAACTTGCCAGCATCTTAAAATTTTGGAAAAAATAACCGCCAACTTTTCAAATTTAAAAATTTCAAATATTAAAAAAGTAACCACCAACTTTTTAATTTTTAGGGAAACAATTCATCTACAAATATTCTCATAAACCTGAATATTTTTCTTCATCGTTTTCTTCTTTCCAATCTTTATTTTATTTCATTAAAGTTCATCATGAATCATTTGGATTTTAATTTTTATGATGCTATGGATTTTGTTGATTACACTCTCATGTTCACCTTCAAAGTTGCTACTGCAATGGTTGCTAAAAAAGAGTCGATAAATCAAGGGCGGACAATAGAGTTTCGTGGCTCTATTTTTGAACACAATATTGTCAATCGTAATAGAAAGGAAGGTGAATTAAGGCTATAAAATGATTATTTTGCAGAAAATCATAAATACACTGAAAGTTTGTTTCAAATGAAATATAAGATGAGTCGTTTTCTTTGGATCGCAAATATGATGGAAGCTTAGAATTCATGTTTCAAACAAAAGACAGATGCACTTAGTGTTCTTGGCTTATTTTGTCTTCAAAAGGTAACTACAACTCATAGGATACTTGCATATAGTATTCCAGCAAATCTTAGTGATGAATATCTTTGAATTGGGGAAATCACTGTGATTTTTTTAAGAGCTTTCGTCAAATCAATTATTGAAGTTTTGGGGGATTGATATCGAAGGGCATCAAACGAGACCGATATTGGTTGGTTATTATCAATTGGCGAGAAACGTGGGTTTCAAAGGATGTTAGGGAGCATTGATTGCATGCACTGCAAATGGAAGAGATGCCCAACTGCATGGCATGAGATGTATACATGACATTGTTGTGAACCTACTATAATTCTCGAGGAGGTGGCTGTTGCGATGTCATGGTCGCACAAATTAATTACCCTAGCTTAAAATAAATCAAACAAGATAGTATAGAGCAAGCAAGGGGTCGATCCCACGAGGATGATTTAGTTCAGATTTTCATGCTATATGTTATGCAATTTGGGAGATTGGAAGTTGTTTAGGCTAGGCTAAAGCAAACTCGGCGAAAAATATATAAAACTAAAATTTATCAATAAAACAAACCTTGGTCGCAAATCAACATCCACCTACAGAAATAAGAACTGATCATGGAAACGAAACATTAATTTATATTCTGAATATTTATCTCTTTCTTAAAATTGGTTCGTTAACGGATCCGCCGTATAACTTACCCTAACCATCAAACAACCACAGTGTCCGCACTAGTAATTTGATTCAATGGCAGCATTAAAATCTAGATAAATTGATCGATTAAGAAACATAATTGTCCGCAATATATGTTTAGTTCGATTGAATGTTCTCCCTAAGATTAATAACATAGATCCGCTACAATTATTAACTTAGTTGCTTCATAAGTTCATATACCACAACTCCGGTTTTGATATCAAGCTTAGCAATTGATTGTCTACAATAATAACTTCGAGTCCGCTATTAGCAATTAAATAAACAATCATAGGAAAATAAGCATAGGAGAACAAACATATTCATCATATAAACTGAAAAATTGAGGTAAAAATAGATCTCACAGTTCTTGAAATCTGAAGGTTTCCGTGTCCTTGCAACCAAGCAAAAGAGTCTAGCCTTGCATGTTTATTGAACAACTAAATAAAAAGATGAAAGAACACATGATTTAGGGTTTGGAGGAGGAAGATTTTGTGTTTTCTTTTGTGCTAGCCGCCACTTCCTTGCCCCTCTTCTCCTTTATATATGCTTAGAAACCCTAGTGTCTATTTTACAAAATAGTCCTTCCTTAAGTTGGCAGAATTTAGTTGTCCCTTGTAAAATTCATATCTCCTTCATAGAATTTGGAGCGTTTATAGGTCTTTGAGTCCTGAATCCAGTAAAATTGAGTTTGCATCAATATGACTTTTGTAGCTCGAGATATTGAAGTTCGAATGGACAAAGGTCGATATCGGCAGATTGCAAGATTTGACTTTGAAGGCTGCGATTTCCATGATCTTCCTTATTTTATTTCTTTTCCTTAGCTTTCCATAAATTTATGGATGTTAGCTTTTGAATGTCACTGGAATCACTTCATTTCGATCTCTAGAGCTTCCACTGTGCACAAAACACCGAGTGAAGGTCAAATCTGTCAATCACCTCCAATTACCTCCTTTTTGCATCTTTCATCCAAAAATGCCTTTAAAATATAAAACAAAGAATATCAAGGCATTTTATACATAAAACATATGCAAAACACTACGTAAATATGGATGAAATTATCAAATAATATGGTCGCATCAGTGGCTTCACAAGATCTTTAGATATGACATGTCTTTTTTGGAATGCTTAGATCAGTAAATGATATTAATGTTCTTGATCGACCATCTGTCTTTGCTACACTTGTTGAAGGTCGTGTTGCTCCTGTCAAATACACAATCAATGAACATAAATATGCAATGGAATACTACTTAGCAGATGAGACCGAATTGATCACCTTTGTTAAGACAATCCCAAGACCATTAGGAGCAAAGAGAAAATATTTTGTAAGAAAACAAGAGTTTGCAAGAAACAATGAGGAGAGGGCATTTGGGGTGTTACAATCTTGTTTTGCAATAGTGCGTGGAGTAGTGCGATACTGGGATGAAGAAACTCTTGTAAATATTATGTAAGTTTGCATAATAATGCATAATATGATTATTGAGAATGAAGGAGTAATGAACCTTAGATTTGACCATGAATATGAATTTAGTTTTTTTTTTATATTAGTGTCACATGATGAAACACCAGAACTATGTAATTTTCTTCCAACACATAATTGATTCAAGAATAGAGCAACTAACTCCCAGCTACAAAAAGATTTGATTGAATATTTATGGGAAGAATACGGTAATGAGTAAATGATAATTAGATATAATCTTCTTATGTTATCATAATTTTGTAGTATTTGTATTTTTTTATGGGTGTTATATTTCAATTTAATTGACCCTAATTATTGCTGTAGAGTGTTAGAAAAGAAAATAAACTGAATTGATATCAATTTTATAACAAAATAAAATATTATGATTTGATAAAATTAACACACTAACTAATAAATTTAAAGTAACCAATAAATTTAAAATAATTAATTAAAAATACATTCCCTTACAAATAATTCAATCAAATTAATTAAAAAATTAAAACCCCTATTATTCATAATCTCTAACTCTCTATTTTGAAAATACGCTCCATAAATTGGATCCAAATTAGAAGTAACCATTTTCATAATTTGTTCTTCTTTATAAATCTTGTGCAATTCTTATTTCTCTTGATTTTGTTTAATCATTATAGTCTGTTGCTCCAATATAATTTTATGTCTTGTTTTTTATAATCCTCAATTTCAACAAAAATATCCTTGAATTATTGTACAATATTTGTCACAGTTATCTCGAGAACTTTCTCTTTTCCTTGTGTATGTGTTCATTCGTAGCTTTTTGGCAATTGGTCTATGTTGATTAATAAATGATTTATTATCTTCTCATAAACTAACAGAATTAAGTGTAAATGGGGATGAAGAAACTGGATTTGCATTTCCATGATTTTTTATTTCTTGTGTTGACATTTAATGTTGACTTGCATGCTCAAATTGTTATTTGGGTTTTTTTAAGATAACCCAATAATGTTCTAGTTGAAATCATTTACAAATACATGAAACATATATTTGCCAGGCATCATTAATTTGGTAAAACAAATTAAATAAATTAAATTATGTTAAAAGAATATGTGAAACAAACAATTTAATATGGAAATAAAATATGAAAAATTAAAACTACACTTGATTCTTCAGTCATCTATTTTGTTGACGATTTTCAATTTGGGTAACAAATCCGATAAATTTACCAACTTTTCTATTTATTTCTTGTCATATACTTCATATGCTTATTTGAGAATAATTATTCAAGTTTCCTCATTTCTCTACAGAGTAAGCATGCATTCGAGCCCATAATTGATAATTGTTTGAATAAGTTTATTTATGGTAATTAATAATATCAACTAAATAAACTTTCAAACATTGATTTAATTCATTTTCAACTTTTAGATTTTCTATAGAAATATGTAGAAATAGTTGCTCAGTAAATAAAACGTTATTTTAGCCATTGATAATTGTTCCGTTGAAGTAGTATAAAGTAAACACAATTGCTAAAAATATAGGTTTGTAACATTGTTTTTTCAGATAGCTTTTGCGTTGGAGTTGCTCTAATATTGTAGGTTCTACTTTAGGGTGTGTTGACTTTCTCTGTTTTTTTCTTTTCTTGGTTTCTGCTTAGAGAGAGGCACGGTGTATCATCTCATTTTTCTTCTCTTCCACAGTTTTCTTATTTAAGCAGTCTGGGTTGCAACTTTTCAAGTTTGTTTACACTCCTCTACGCTCTCTTCTTGATTTTTTCTTTTCTTTTGGTGCTGTTTTTCTTAAAGAAAGTTAATTTATGTAAATCAATTGAGTTAGTTGACCGATTGATAAGAAGTTAGCCAGTTGAAACATAACAACCAGATAAAATAAGTTAAAACAATGGATTGTTTGATAAAATATAATTTCTATTTAGATTAAAAATTTCTTCTATAAATTTAATTTTTTAGTTGTCTAAGACTTAATATTTATTAAAAAAAACTTGTAATGCAATGTTATCATTAATATACAAAAAAACAAAGAATAACTAAGAGAGATTAAAAAAATGTTATAAAAAAATCTCAATTTTTGTTTGTTATTGATTTTTTTTTTATTTTACATTACTATTTTTAACTTTGTCGTTGGTTAACTCCTTCATGTTTTAAAACTTGTTAACTCATTTATATTAAAAAATAATCAAAAGACTAATTATATCATACGTGCATATATATATGAGTGGGGCTGATGGAACTCTATTGGCTTATATTTCTTTTCATGTTTTTGTCAATAAATTACCTTATCAATGAAGCAAAATCTAAAATCACGCTGTCGCTGCTGAGACCAGCTTTTGTTTTCTTGAGTCTTTCTTTACCGGTGGATGCAAATTACTTTATTTTTTATATATATAATTTAAGACGTTAATATTAAAAAAGACCAAAATATATAAATATTTTTAAGATAAAAATCCTTAATAATCGTCATCATTATTTTAAACATATTTTGCATAATAAAATGAATATATAAAAATTGAATGTACAATAATTATTATTATTATTATTATTATAAATAATTTTGCTATAGTAAGAACTGAAAGTTTTGTATGCTGATTATTTTGCTCAAATACATAGCATTATAAAAAAATTAAAATTTATGGCTACGGCGAAGTGGAGGGCAATTAGCTCATATATTTTTTCATTATAGATAAATTGCCCCAATTTTTCCACTTGTTTCGTCTATGTGTCACTTTGTATATTTTTTTATGTGATATTATATAAGAAATATCATACATAAAGAAGCTCTAGAAGTCAACCTCTAAGAAAAATAACATCAACTGATAAATTATTTTAATTATTATTGTCATTGTTATTATCATGATTGTTAAATTGTCACAATTATTGTAGCTATTATTATAATATTAAAATAAATAATTTATATTCTAATTATTATTATTCATACTATCAATGACACCATAATTATTGTTAGAAAAAGAAATTAAATTATTTTTTTTATTTTATAAGATTTATTCCTTATATTATTATATTAAAAATATTTTAGAATACTGATATTAATTTTTTTCAAAAAAAACCTAGGTCATTTATTTATTTATTTACACACACACACACACACACACACACACATTAAGGAGCTAATATTAAATAAATATCAAAATATATAATGAGTCCAACATATTTATAAAAAAAAAAACTTACAAATAATCATTATCATTATTTTGAATGTCTTATCTATAATAATTAGAAATTCCAAAACCTAATAATATTAACAAAAAAGCAATTAAAAAACAAAATAAATGACAAAACAAAAATAAATATTATTAGATTTAAGAAAATTATTTGATTTAAAGAATAAATTAAAAAAAACAAAGAGAAAAAATAATAAATATCAATTTTCAAATGATTACCAACATAAATTAAAATTTAAAACCTTAATAACAATGAAAATAATAAAAATAAAAAACAAAAACTAAGAGCATGTACATATAAACATAAACAAAAATAAGAACCATTTAATAAGTATATAAAAAAAATAAAGGAATTAAAATAAAATCCAAGATTAAAAGTATAAGGACCAAAATGAAAAACACATATATAATAAATATCATTTAAGGGATAAAATTTTGCTAGTAGTTCAATTCACTTTTTACCTTCCACCTCAACCACATGTCATGTCTGTTTGGGAGTGTGGTTGAAGTTGTTTTTGAAAATACTTTTCGTTTAGAAATGCATCAAAATGATTATTTTTTAATTTTTTTAAAATCATTTTTGATATCAGCATATCAAAATCATCTAGAAACACCATTTTTTTTAATTTAACATAAAAAATATATTTTTTTTCAAAAGCGTTTTCCAAACGCATTCTCAAACACCTCTGCCATCTCCCACCAAAACCACAATTCAATTCACCTGTTCAAATAGTAATGAATAACAAAAACCACAGTTCAAATCACTGTTCATTATTGTTTAAAATTTTGATCTCAATTAGTTATTCTATAAAATAATAGTAGTGGTGCAAGTAAGTTGACCCAAACACTCCAGTTATAAAAAAAATTATAAGTGGAAAAAAATTAAAAAATGTAAAACAAAAGTGGGTTTGAGAATTATTCGTGGCGCGCGTAAGCTGCCCCAAACACCATGTTTATAAAACAAATGCGTGTAAGATGGTCCAGACACCCCGATTATAAAAAAAACAAAAAAAATGTATAAGAGGAAAAAAATAGGAAAAAAATATAAAAAAAATGGGTTTGAAGATTAATCGTGGTGCGTGTAAGCTGACTCGGACACTTTGGTTATCAAAAATCAAAGGAAGCCCGGAAAAAAAAAAAGGGAAAGCAGTAATGAACAGTGAAAATCATTGGTCAATACTATTTAAAAATGTATATATATAATCATTTTTGTCGCCTGAGATTCGAACTCCCGTGTATTTTTAGCAATCCACTTCTTTGTTCAGTCGCAGTGTACAAATAATACTTAATGAAAAGGCTATCATAATATAATATTAAAAATCCAAAATCATTTTCGTCGCCTAGGGGATTTGAACTCCCGTGTACTTAGCAGGCATACGTCTTCATCGCTCGGCCAAAGCAACGTCGTTGTTCATTGCTAATATACAAATTATACTTATATTATTATATATTGTTTTAGCTTTTGTAGTAATTTCAATCCACAATAAATGTGGGCGTGGGTGAATAGTGAATGAGCTGTCTCTTTTAGCTTTTGTAGTAATTCTAATCCATAGTAAGGGAAAGTCCAACGAGGAGAGGTATCAATGCAGCCAAAGCTAAATTTTAAAAAATTTGGTTGTTTTCTTTATTTTTACGTCTCCAACGGGGAGAGCTAAATGGACAGCCAAAATAGCTTCTCTATCATGCAGAGCCAAAAACAAAATATGATCGTTGTAATTTTACCGTTGTATTATCCAAATTAAAACACACAGCATCCAACAACAACCAAGCAACACAGCAACATAGCAACACAACAACAAATCAACACATCAACAAATCAATAAAAAACTGAACACTGAACCATCGTCATCAACATCACAAAATCCATAGTAAATGTGGGTATGGGTGAACAGTGAATGAGCGATCTCTTTTAGCTTTTGTAGTAATTCCAATCCACAGTAAATGTGGGTGTGGGTGAACAATGAATTAATAGTGAATGAACGATCTCTTTTAGCTTTTGCAGTAAATTCAATCCAGGGTAAATGTGAGTGTGGATGAACAGTGAATGAGCAATTTCTTTTAGCTATATGCTAATTTACAGATTATATGTTATGTATCATCACAGAATGGCTCAAATGACTCCTTTTTTTTACAAGAAAAAAAAACCTAGATGACAAAAAAAGAAGTTCATGGATCCAAAAAACTAAAAAATGACAAGGAGAAATATTAAATCAACCTAGTCAAACCTATTGTGTTATAAGCAAATCAAACCAATTAACTCTAAAGAAACCAAGATGAAACATATCACGAAACCATTTAGAATAAACCAAAAGTTTCCCTTTGTTTTTTTTTTAAAAAAAAATTCAGTATGACATCTTTTGATTTTTTTGATTTAGAATAAACCAAAATTTTATAACTTTTGTTTTTTTTTAAGAAAAATTATCTTTTACTTAAATCTATGATAGTATTTTTTTTAAAGAAAAACTAAAAAAAATTAAGGATAAATTTGAAAGAAAAAAACTAAAGGGAGGAAACACTCGTTGGCCTGAGTTTTTTTTTTAAAAAACAAAAAGTCAGGTGCACGAGCTTGTCTGTGTGACCTAGCATGCTTGGACCTTTTGTTTTTGATTGTATGCTCGGAGTCTTTTTTCTTTGTAAGGTGTTGATGACACGTGTTTCATCTTTGTTTTTTTATAGATAGACATCATAATTAAATAATCATTATTATAGCTAGAAAATTAGGCCACATCTAAAAAAAAAACTCATTTTCATCTAAAGACACCCTTAGAACATTAAAAAAGCAAGGTGTCAACCTAAAAACCAAAATCACTACCAAACTCTTATTGAATGGAATCATTAATACCAAAATCAACCTTTCTAATGCTTGAAATCGTTGTTAATCATTGAAGTTCTCTCTCCTTAGAAAAAACGATGACTTTCTCTTCTCCTAAACCAAGAGGATAAAAAATAAGAAAATTCAATACTTGAACCAAAATTGAATTTATATTTTTTTTGAATAAAAAAATTGAATTTATATGAATCATAGGTACTTTAAAGGAAGAACAAACAATATAGGAGATGAAAAATTTCCTCTAAATTTTAAATTGGAGATAATATTTATCCATGTTTTACACTTTAGTCCTTTGTATTTTGATTATTCCCATCATATACAAATTGGTTATAAATTTGTGCATAAAGAATGCATACAAAAAAATATTGAGGATGAAACAATAATTTGGATGATAAAGCCACAATAAAATACCTATTTGTTATAAATCCATAATTATGTGTACTGAATATCCATGATATTCTATAATTATATGTATTGAATGTCCATTTTTCTTGAGTTTATCTCTTGGATTTCCATGACCCTTGAGTTCATTTTCTTCTTTTATGAATAGGTCAGCTTGTCTTGTATTCTTAGAACCTGGAAAAATAGAAGAGTTCATAATAACAAAGATATTTCTATATGTCTTTTTTAATTATAGTTTGAATATTTATGCTTTTATATGTTAATTGTTTTCTCTTTTCACAACACGTAATCAACACAATTATTATGTGTCTTAAATCAACTTTAATATTTTTTCTTTTATTATTGTAATTTATTTTTAGAAAAAAAATTCTTTCACTTTTACTCAAAGAGAGATTTATAGTTCCTAAAGAATTAAATAAATTAAAAACAAGTTCTTGAAAAACTATTATTGCAAGTTCTTGAAGAATTAAATAAATTAAATACAGTTCTTGAAGAATTATCTCCATCTCTATAAACGATTGAAAATGAATATCTCACAATAAAAGACCATTTGTTATGTGGCAAAATCTAAAGGAAAGATATGATCAATAAATTCTTACCATACTTCCTCAAGTTTGTTATGATTTCGTTGCATCAAAGATTGCAAGATTTTAAATTGGTTAGTGAATATAATGATGTTATTTTCAAAATTATGTGTGGTGAAGATATCACAGAAGACCAAATATTAGAGAAAACATTTTATACCTTTCATGCCTCAAACATTATCCTGTAGCAATAATATAAAGAATGTAATTTCAAAAGGTACTCGACACTAATTTCATGTCTTCTTGTGGTTGAATAAAATAATAAGTTTTAGATGAAAGATCGTCAATCTCATCCCACAGATTAGAAACTATTCCCCAAAGTGAATGAAACCTTTTTCCAAGAGGCAAGAAAGAACCAAAGATATAGGTATAGAAAAAGTAAATGGAAAATAAGAAGAGACAAGCCTTTTAAATGCAACCCACCATATCACCAAAGGTAGAGACACAATGAACTCAAATAAGAAAATGACAAGAATTTGCATAAACCAGAAAGATAATTGTCATAGGTTTGGTATGCATGGTCATTAGTCGCGTACCTGTTGTACATCAAATATCTTACAGATTTGTATCAAGCCTATATGAAACAAAATATTGTTGAGATTGATTTCATTTATAAAGATGATTCTGAAAATCATAATGCTTATGTTGATGTTAATACTTAAATTAATGTTTTGATTTATTTGAAAACTCATATAAGATAGAAAGCAAGATTAATGGTGGAATCATTAAAGGTAATTAATAGTTTTTACTTGTAAAAGATTTATGTTATTATATTTTTAACAAACATTATCAGTTTGACTTGAGTTAAATAATAATATTTGTTTATATTTTGAATAGTGAAATGATTTTTTATGATGAAGATTTATGTCTAGCAGACAGTGCAATAACACATATAATTATTAAGGAAAATAAATACTTTGAATATTTGACATTAACCAAAGCTAATTTCACTACCATATTAGGTTCAACAGATATGATTAAATGTTATAGAAAAACTAATATTGTGTTGACAAATAACACAAGACTAAGCATCAATGATGCATTATATTCACCCGAGTTTGTAAAAATTTACTCAGTTTGAACGATATATGTTCTAATGCTTATCATATTGAGACAAAAATGAAGATAAAAAGAATATCTTTATATTACTCCACGTATTTCGAGCTAGAAGCTTGTAATTGAAAAACTACATGCTTTTTCTTTTGAAATTTATTATAAGATCATGAAATCTATTGAATCAACATTGGGATACACCAGAAGTATTCTAACCCAAAATAATTTATGGTTTGTTATGATTGACTTGGACATTTAGAATCAATAATGATGAGATGAATTGTTGAGATTTCACATGGGCATCCTTTAAAGAACCTGAAGATTCTTTTCCCAAGTAAAAATCCATGATGCCGCATGTTCTCAAGGTAAATTATTTACCAAATCATCTTTATCAAAGATTCTTATAGAATCACCATCTTTTCTTGAAAGAGTTCACGGAGATAAATGTGGACCTATTTATCCACCATGCAGACCTTTTAGATATTTTAAATATTATTGGTGCTCATGAAGAACTCACAAAAATTGCAACCTATTTGAAAAATGAATTTGAGATAAATGTTCTCGTAAAGACAAAGTTTTCTCTTGGTTTAAACAAACATCAAAGTGGTTTTTTTTAGAATGACTTTGAAATTCCAAAAATCTTGCACAAAACCATTCTTTATAAACAACCAACCCCTTTCTTGCAAACACTTGAAGCCTAAAATACTTGTGGGGCATGACCAAACTAGAAGGCAATCTACAAATGCAATTGAAAGTGACTTCATCGTTCCCTTTCGAGGAATGATGAACAAAGCTGAGGGTCTTTGATCAGAGGGGTGCATATGAATATGTTAAAGATCTGTCATCTCTAAATGTCAAAATTATAAGTTACGGCTCGAGTAAGCAGAAGCGAAAAACCGTTAAAAACAGAGATCTAAACTCTGAAATGAGAAGACCATGATGAAGAAAGGAGACCTATATATCTCGGGTAAGTATACATGCATCATCATGTATTGCATCCCCACTAAGAAACTAAGAAATATTTTGGAGGGATTGTAATTTATGAACTCTTAGTTATCATTTTATGCACACCTCTCACCTCTTTCATTTCCTTGAGTGCAATTTATAGCCTTATTTCTTTCATGAATTTGGGTGTCATTATGCATGGCATCCCCATTAAGAATCTTAGAAATGTTTTGGAGGGATTGTAATTTATAAATTTTCATTCATCATTTATATGCGCCTTTGAGCCCTCACCACTGTCACTTCCTTGCATTTGCTTGCGAAACTTTCATCATGTCCCCTAGTTCACTGACATGTCCTCTATCCACCGGTCCGTCTCTAGTATTTGGGCAATAGTCGGCAAATGGTTTTAGATTTTATCCTCATTTTCTCTCTCCTGCCTCCGTAACTTATATCTCAGTCCTTTATGTGTGTAGTTTGTTTAATGTAGTTCCTGAGGTTTTGAATTCGTTTTTATTCTTGATTTCTTTAATTGAAAGTTTGAATATTTTCAATTGTGCCCATCAATTAAAACTTATAATAAATGTTGGTTTTCATTTCAGCCCTTATTCTTTTGATTTTTTATTTCTTTTTGGTTCCTTTAATTTTTCGGTACGTAGGTTTTCATTTCTTTTAATTTTGTCTTCCAATTGAAATTGGTCATATATGCTACTTTTCATTTCAATCCTCATTCTTTTAATTCTTTAGCAAAATTAAACAGCAATTACCTTTAAAAATGTCATTATTTGTTTCGGTCCCAAAATATTTGTTTGTTTCAATTTCATACTTAAACTGGTATATATATATATATATATATATATATATATATATATATATATATATATATATATATATATATATATATATATATATTGTTTTTATTTGTTTTAATTGTGTCCTTCAATTGAAATTGGTCATTTATTGTACCCTTCATTTCGGTCCTTATTCTTTTATTTTTTTTTACAAAATTACACTGCATTTTTTTTTAAAAAGCCTTTATTTGCTTCAGCCCCAAGATTTTTATTTGTTTTAATTTTATTCTTCGATTGAAATTAATTATATATTTTTTTTTATTTCAGTTCTTATTCTTTGACGTTTTTATTTGATATTAATTCCTTTGGTTTCTTTTTGTCATTATTCGACATTGTTTATTTCTTATTCGTATTTATGCATCTATGCTTTTAGTTTTTGTTTTTAATTTTTGTCTTTTTTTTATTGGGATTTTTTTTAATCGATTTAATCCTGAAATTTTAATTTTTGTTGGTGATCATTATAAAATTAATATTGCTCATTTTTTCCCTTTGTTTGTTTTTTTGTGTTTTCTGTTATTTTTATTTATTATTTGGATCAAATGAGTTTTATGATTTTATTATTTGCGCAATAATAATGATTATTTTTTATTGTTTTTTTGTAAAAATGTTTTGCTTTTTTTTTTTTAGTTTTTCGGGATAATTTAATTATTTTAATTGTTTAGGCAGTAATGTTGATAATAATTTTAACTATTATAGCAATGATAATGATGGTAACGTGGGGATGAATTTTTAATTTATATTTTTGTCTTTTTATGGATAGAAAATTAACTATTTATTTTTGTTATTTGATATTGTAGGTATTTTCAGAATTTATATATTTTTTTTGTGTTTGATATAAATTGAATTATAAAATGAACTAATCTTAATACAGTGAATTCAATAATTCAGATATCCGAAACTTCTTGCTTTTTCAATGATGATGATAATTTTATACTGGTTATTTCATTGAACTCTACTAAACAGATAAATTTATATTGATTTAAAATTCATATATTTTCTAGAAAACTTGCACTTGACAAGAATTATGCACAAATTTATTACTGTAACTATATTTATATTATAATAAAAATACTCTCACGCAATTAATATTTTTTGTGTTGAAAAAAATATGATGACACCCGTGACGAGACAAGGGGGGGCATTGGCTAGTGGTGAAAAAAATATTGAGATGATAGAAGTGATGATTTACGTGGGCTCGGGGAGCAACTCTTTATATAAAACATGGATCAGCCCAAACTTTATCAATGGAAATGAAGGGGCCCTGTACAAAATCACAGCTCAACAATGATGACTTTATTTTTTCAATGCTACGAGAGTCAAGACCTAGTTGAAAACGACCGAAATTATCATCATTATACAAAATGATTTGATCCCACAAAGGTGAAGAAATAAATTTACTTCTTTTTCTAAAAAAAAAAGGGGGGGGAGGAAGTTGAACTTGCGATTTTGTAGATAAAATAGAATGTTAAATGTAAGCAGAGAAAATCCAATTAGTTTGACAAATAATATCATCTTATTCTTAACATTTCATTGTCATTGAATGCTCCCTCCTCCCAGCCAGCAGCCAGCAGCCAGCAGCCAGCCCCGTCCATTCACGTCGGTCAATATGGGAAAGGTAAGAAGAGTACATGGAGGGAGGTCGTGATTGTGCACCGGAGCCGCGTTATCTTCTCCTATTAAGATACATGTATGTCGAGGTCTCACTTTTGTCATCTTCTGACCGGTGAAATAATTTCAGTTCAGAAAACAGAATGAATTAAAATACGCGCATTTTGTTTTTAATTTCTTACTTAATTCCTGTTCGGAACAATGAAGCTCCTTTATAGTCGAATAGTGTTTTGTTTTTTAAATAATATCTAGTTTTATTCTATCAATTATATCTCTTAATTTTATTATCGTATTAAACTCAAATCTTACATGGACTCTCCTCACATATCTCATGTTTAAGATTTGGAGCAACCAAAGATTATAAAGTCCTTGCGAGATTGTTGATGGTATTCTCATAATTTTCTCCAGATTTATAATTTTGTTCAAAAAAATTATTTTATTTTATTATTTTATTATATTTTTCTCAATTTCATTATTTAATAACAAATTTATTAAGAGTTAAGTTTCACAATTTATATTTATTTATTTTATTTAGAGTTATTATGATCTCATTACACAAATCATATATTTAGAAGGTTAACCTATGTTGACTCGAGTCGATCCAATATTATGTCGTCTCAACATTTTTCTTAAGAAGATGTGATCATTTTTTTTTGTTTTTTGTTTTTCAAGTCAAACTATATTTTTATCAATCAACTATATTATCTTTGGATCCATTGAGTCAATCGGATCATATCGGTTCAATTTTTTTTTAATTGTGTTTTAAATATGAACAGACTATTTTTAGTTATTTTATCTTTGAATTTGAATTTATATTTGTTGAATATATATATATATATATATATATATATATATATATATATATATATATATATATATATAAAACCCTTAAACTGACATGCCAAAATACTTCAAAACTAAAATATATTGTTTCAACTAAAAAAAAATAAAACATCAATTGGATTCACAACCATAATATATATATTCAATGTCTCATTTTTTTTTGTGGTATAAATGGCTTATCTTTGATCTAATTGGAAAGATAAACTAAGTATTTATATGCATAATCTAATACGAAATATTATTCAAATACCAACAGAAAAGTTTCTCATAAGATTTTTTTTTAAAAAAAGGCTTTAATTTAATTACTTTTTATTATACAACCCATCGTATGATTTTGTTTTTGTTTATGGTGTCAAATGAAATAAAGTTAGATCTGGCGGGCAAAAATTAGAAAATAGACATGCCCGCTATGATTAGGAGAGAAGAAACCTAAGAGATGTCTGTCACTTATGACTAGGACATAAAGTAATCCTCTTCTTATCTCATGACATCATTAAAAGTTTTGCAAAATATATTCCAAATATATATTTTGTTGAGATGTGATATGAATTAAAGTCTTAATTCCTTAAATACTTTATATTGAAAAAAGCAATTTTATATTAATTTTGATTATAATAAAAAATTCTTTTAACTTCCATTTACGAGTATAGCTGTTAAACAATTCAAATAAATAAAGAGAAATACAAGTATGAAAAAATGATGTTAGTGTTTCATAATGAATAACTTCACTGAAATAATTAATTTAATTGAAATATAAAGAGATTATAAATAAGTTAAAGTAAGAAAAAATAAAAAAAAATATTGTACTCTTTGTCACGACGATGATTTTTCACACTTCGCCCCCTGCCATCCCTGAATTGGGGAAGACAATAGCGCGCAGTGAAAATAGAGGTTTTTTACAGCTGTAAAATTTATAACTATAATCATCACGAGTCGTCACCTAGTATTAAGGTCACTAGGAACCTATTGGTCTTCGAGAGTTTGGATACGAGGACTTATTGTGCAAGGAGAAGACGCATCACCTCCAGTGCACCCTACACATAACCCCCAGTGCACCCTACCTAAGGTAAGTTGCATTGTTGTTTGATTGTTTTTCTAAGTTAAAAAAAAAATTACACTGCATTTTGAAAAACCACTTTTTGTCTGCGAGTGTACTTTACGATGTAATTTTACACCGCAGTTAATTTTTTTTTTCTTATCTACGGATGTACTTTACAATGTAATTTTACATTATAGTTAAAAACTTTTTTTTTTCTATGGATGTACTATACAATGTAATTTTACACCCTAATAGATAACACCAAAATAATTATATTTTTTTTTATATTTTGGCCAAATTTCAACGAGTAACCGTAAATCGGTTACAATATCCAATTTTTGTTTCAAAATATGAGAAAGATGCAATATATTTTTTTTACAAAAAATATGATGAAAAACATTGGAATTCGGTCATATGAACGAAAATAATATATATTTTTTTGTTTTTTTAAATGCATTTTTTCTATTTTTTAAATAAAAATAAAAATTAAAAAAATTTCAGGTCAGGATTGGCCCAGCTAAATGGGTCGGCCCAGTTTACTGGGCTGAGACTAGGTCCAGCCCAATAATTAAATAACACATAAAAAAAACTGATTCATGTGAACAGTAACTTGGTGGTCTACTGACCACTACGAGAGGCTTACCTGCTACTACCGTCGAGTAGAGGAAGCTGAAGTGGTTTTTCCTATGGTGGTGACGTAAAAAATGACAGCCTGTGGCAGCTGGGAGGAGCTCCTGAAATGGCTGACCTGTGCTTGAATTCATGGATGTTGCTGCTGCTCATCCCCAGCGCTGGAGAATGAGGCTGAGTTGGAGCTACTAGTGAAGCTTTTGGCAATGAGGAGGGAGACCAAGTGTTGCTAGGCGAGCAAGCAGGAGGAGCGAGAGAGGTTTGTCAAGGCTGGTAGTTGTGCTGGTGGAGGAGAGAGAGGGAGAGAGCTGGAGGGGAGAGAGAGATCGACTGCTACTCAGGGAAAGCTACCGACGAGGACTCTGCCTGCGTCGAGGAAGATGAAGTAGGGACTGTGTAGCTTGTTATACTCGTGTGCAAGCTTTTTCAGTCACGGTGGTCTCTGCAAATATGCTCGTCACCTGTCCGTGATCGTCTTCTTCCCCATGTTTTTTCTTTGGTTTCCTCCCCCTCTACGTGCGTGAATGCTCTGTTTTTTCTCTGGTTCTTCCTCCCCATTCTCACCTGTTCTCCCTATGTGAATTCTCTCGTTCTTTCTTTCTTCTCTGGCCTTCTCCACCTATTACCTATTTTTTCCCTTTTGCATGTTGTGATCGGGCTATTTATAAGGGACGGTAGGAGGCAACTTGTGTGCAGCGGTGCCTCAACCTTTTGTGGTTGTCGGCGGCATGGTGGTGGTTGTCAGCAACGGCGTGCTTGCAGTGGTGGTTTGTCGGTTCTGGTGCAGGTGGCTGTTGGCAGGTAGTGCAGATAAAGGCATGCAACAGGACTGTTTTTTGGTGGCTTGTTGGTTCTGGTGCAGGTGGCTGTTGGCAGGTAGTGCAAATAAAGGCATGCGGCGAGACTGTTTTTTGGGAGAAAGTGGAAGTGCATTTCGGTCCTTCAATTTGTAATTGTTCTAATTACACTCATAATCAGCTTTGAACTTTTAATTTTGTGCAATTGTATCCCCATCAGAAATTCAATGCTAGCCTTAACTTTGCATGTCTTTTTTTATTTTGGTCCCTGGTTTTCAATTTATGTTATTTGACCCTCAATTGACCATTAAACTCTTAATTATCTTCAATTTGACACCTGATTTCGCACAATTGACTTGGAAAAATTCAATTGGGTCTCAAAAAATTCAAATCTTCTCAATTGAGCCCGAATTTAAGAACTTGATTTTTCATCAATTAAGCCCTTAATAAAATTACTTTGACCAATTTAAAGTATAATCAAGTCCTTGCACTTAATTAAATCCTTCAATTGGACCCTAAATTAATTCATAAACATAATTACACTTCAAATTGGCCGATGATTAAATCAAATCAACACATAAAAATATAATTATACCGTATGACTTAATTTTTACACAGATTTATCCAATGATAAATTATTTTTTCCTTAAATTTGTACTTTAATCTATTTTTTTGGGACAAAAAAGATACGATCAGAGTCTCGAAAACAACCAAAATTTCCACATTAATTTTTCTACTAACACCGATCCCTTTTATTTTATTTTTGGATAGATTTGTGGGGAGTAACCCATAAATTAGGTTATGACACGCTTAATAAATAATAAAACAATTTGACTTTATATTCATAACATAGTTATAATAGTATTGATATAACATGTGATATTTTATTTGTTTGTTTATTTATTTTTTAATTATTATTATATACACCGCGCGCAACATTTATCATTAAAAAATATTGGAAGGAGCACAAAAGTAAAATGAAACAGCAGTAATACAACTGATTGCGAAAAAAACAAAAAAATTAGGAAAGAAACGTGTCCCTTGCAAGATTTTTGTTGCGTGAAAGTATGAAACAAGAACCTACCGAATCCTTTCAACCACCAATAGAGAGCAGTGTAGCCATGGCCTAATTACATGATATATATATATATATATATATATATAGACACACACATATATTCTTGTTTTCTTAAGTACATGCTGATATTTTGTTTAGAAACATATTAAAATTTATTTTTGATATCATCTTAAAATCATTAAAAAAGTTTAATTAAAAATTTTCAATTTCTTTTAAAATACAGTAATAAACCACCACCACTAAATGTATGTTTCGCATTGCGTTTTAAAATCACTTTTGAAAAAAATGATTTTTTTTATTGTTTATTTTAAGTTTAAGTTTTTTTGATGTTCTTAGATCATTTTGATGTGATAATGTCAAAAATAATATTTTTTAAAAAACCATTATTGTGATACTTCTCTAAATAAAAAATACTTTGAAAAGCAATATGAACCATACTCACAAGCATACCCTAAATACACGTTACTTTGCTTCAGGACAAAAGGTGCAAATCTTGAGGGACTCGTGGTGACGACTAATCGAGCCATTCCTCCCCATTTCTTAAAGTAAAAAATGAAGAGAAAAAACAAAATGAAGGTGTTTGTAGATCACTCCTACCTCCATTGTGGTGGAAGCTGCTTTCACGGTGCATGTGGACGAAGACGTTGCATCTGCTTGATTGTATTTCTAAATATAACATAAGAAACTCCACCACCCTTTTGTAGTGTTGTAGTGCTTGCTATCAATGATTATGGAATACTCGATCGTATGCAGCACCCAATAAAATAAATTCTAAAAATAAGTGGTGAAAACGCACGTAGAAATCTGGATGTGAAAAATGTCCACGTAATTTCAGTGTATGTCCCCTGGAAACCCTAAACAGGAAGCGTGGAGAGTGATAATTAATTAAGGGGAAACGTCGTGTCCATGCTCTTTCTCTTGCTGTGTTGGAAAACAAGGGTGAAGCTCTCTCTCCTCCCCACTCTCTCTCTCTCTCTCTCTTGCTGTTTCCATTCACGGTCGCATATAGCTGTTGGTTGGACGCATTCAAGAAAAATAATTCCTCCACGGACGTACTCTCCAAGCCATCACCCTCTCTCCCTTGCAATAATTAGTTAAATAATTCACGAGGCGTCCAAAGAGAACCTGTTTTAGTGACCTGTTGCACTTTTTAATTGGAAATAAGAATTTCATTTATTTATATATTACTTTTAGAAGGTTCTGCTTGATTAGGTCTTAAGGATTAAAAAAGTTCCCGTTGGAGGCCGACGGAATGATTGCTTTGATACACAATTGGAAGTCAAGGAGGATATATATATACTATTCACTCAAAAATTCAGGAAGATAAAAATATTGAATGGGGTTCTTTTTTGAAATGTGAAAATAGATTAAATAATAGTTTTTAAAAATTACTTTAGACATCAAAATAATCCAAAAATATAAAAAAAAAATCAAAATTTATTCAATTTCATTACACAGCAGTTAAAAAACTCCAACGCAACATCAATTCCTCGCAGCAACAAACAGCAGCAGAGCAGCTTCATTATTTTTAAATATGGCCTCTGATAAATCTGTTAAACTGACCATCCCGCATGCACTTCGGTGATCATTAGATCATATTAATGAGGAATTTACAATATTACATGAATATTGAAAAAATTATTTCACAATAAATAATTAAAATATCATCCACATTGGATGTGCAAAACACACAAATAGAAGAGCAACGATTACAAAATTTCAAGGTAAAGGATTTCGTGTTCCTATCGGACGATTATTCCTTGTACAAAAACCTCAAACACTGCCGGAAAACAGCAAGACAAAATATCTAGCATGATTACAATTACTGATAATTTCTTCTATTTTGTTGCTCATTTCATCAGTAATATAATTATTGATAAGACCAAACAAAAATATTTATTGGCAATAATGAAATTAATCCATTAAAGAATTATAATTATCAACCTAGTCAATAAAATTCACAAAATATCAAACAAAACCATTGAACAAGCTATTATTTATTTCATTACAAAAAAACCTATTTCATAAATTCAAAATAAATTTCATAAATTTAAAAACAAGTAAAACTTAATTTAAAAAAATTCAAGCAAACCTTAACATTTACAAACCATACATTCATACAGCAATTTCGCATGGAAAAAAAGCTATAAAACAAGTAGACACCCAAGAAAAATAAATACACTATAAAAAATATATAATAAAATTAACATTTTAAAATTGAGTTCATACAAAATGGGTAGTTCTACTTACTTCAAGTGGGGAATCCTAGATAAGATTTGAATTAGAACATGGATGCTGGCAAACTGTGTTATGGTGACTAAATTTGCAGTGGAAGGATGATTCGTAATAGAAGGAAGGGGAAGGGGTATTTGTGGTTTGTTGTAAAAAAAAGGGTGGAAAAAGAAGAAATGAGGAAGAGGGAAAGAAGAGTCGTTAGTGAGGTCACAAATTAAATATTAGAGATACATTTTTCTCCAAAACATGAAAATACCAAAACATCTCTTTAATGATAAAAATATCAAAATAACCCTAAAGGATTACAAGGACGGACTTTTACTGTTTCGAATCTTTTAAATTACTCTTAATGTGTTGCAGGAATATATAGAGAGATAGCTGTTTCTGAATCTTGTTATCTAAATGGGGTGTTGACTTGCGAGGGTTGCCTCAGGCTTTACTATTGCGTGCACCATTCTTGCCTCAAATGGAGAACACAACATGGCTGCCAGCTATGAAGCAACCACAAAAACACGTACTGGAGAAATACATACACGTACGTGCCGGTAGTGATCTTGAGAGAATATTGATCTTGTTTGTTCCCCAATAAAATTATTTAGATAATGGGAAAAAAGATTCTATTCAAACCTATCCATGTCGTGTCATGGTCAACAACCCTAGCCTCTCGGTGTGTCCTTTGAATTACACCAATAGGGGTACCCAACGCTCCCCCGATTATTTAATTAAATTGTTACTATACAGAAATGTTTATTTATCTTTAATATCTACTTTTATAAAATTCCATGTCGATTTATACTCTTTTTTTTTTTCTCTCCTCATCTTGAACAATAATTAAACACTAATTTACTGTGCTTATTGTCTTTCGATTTCAGTAATTTATGCGAGGCAGCTGAATACTTGGATTTTTACTTGTCAGAAGGAAGCCTCCTTTCGTGATGGGCACAGAAAGTAAAGTCTTGACCTAATTTTAATATTAGAAAAGAGGGAGCGAGCCTTTTGCTCTCCACGAACAGATTCAACAATACGGTATTGGGGAGGGTAGGGACATTTGGATATGAATTTTATTAACCTGAATCATGTGAAAAGTTTAATATTGGATAATTGAAAAAGTCCAATTATATATATATATATATATATATATGTTATATAAATAAAAAAAAAGAAAGAGAAATCAGTGGGAAGGCCTTCAAAAGAAAAAGCGGTGAGGGTACTGCTAATAATATTCTTCTTCATATTAAAAAATATAATAGTAGAAAATATATAGAGCACACAAGTCAACAAATTACTTTTTAATTGAGACAAAAAGGCTGAGAAAAGAGGGAATTTCAAGAAGAAGAAGAACCCTAATAATATACAGTTGGCGTCATGGTCAAGTGAAAGGATGAAGTAGCCCACAGTGCAACAACTAGGAGTGGTGGTTTAATTATTATTTTTTAAGAATAATAAAGTCATAGTTTTCCCATTCAGCCGTTTCCACATATATACATCATCGATGATCTTAGCGTGGGCCGATGGACATTCCGCAACCTAAATCTAAAATAATACTATAGCTGAAAGCGACTTTGTTTTTAGCTTCAAGGAGCGAGCGAGGCTGCATGCCGTAGAACATTTGGTGTCTGTGTATACACAATCGGGATTTGGTTGAAAAAAGAGCAGAACATTAAATAAGTGTTGTTGCTTTTTTCTATCAACTTGGACGATTAATTCCATATAAGTTGACCATTAAATTAACAGTCGTATAGATCGATCGTTCACGGTGAAAACAAACTTCTTCAGCAGTTGCAGGTATTCAGGATGAGTTGAGACGAGGAATACGCGCGTACGCTTGCAGTTGAAGCAAAGGGAAGCAGGCCTGCTGGGTACTATACATAATAAAAATAAATAAAAAAAACGTTTTACTAGCCACAGAAACTAGAATAATAGCAGCACTGCATCCTCTCATCTCAACTGCTACTTCATATCTTCTTGTGGTAGGTAAATGCTCTCTTCCTCTTTCCCTGAGTCCTGTGGAATGATCTTGGCTTTTCTGTTTTGGCAATTATTGGTTTCGGCTGTAATTGCTCCTGTTCTTGTGCAAGTAGCATAAGTACTCTATTTCACTGCTCTCTCTTTCTTTTCCTTGCATGACCACTACCCTTTTCTCTTCTGATTTTGAATCACTGAGAAGAACCACTTCATTCCATGCTCACCTCTATCTCATAGATCATATTCTTTGTTCTGTTGTGACGAGGTGGGTGGATATGTGTTCTGTGACAGATACAGCCTAACTTTGATTCCTTTTTGAAAAGAGAGAGACGAGTTCAGTGGAAGCGTCTGCATCGTGGGGTAAATGTACAGGGTTCTTGATGGACGTTTTGGCTTTCATTTGGTCCAGTAAATCCTAAACTGGACCTGCTAGATAGCTGTAGTAAGTTATCACAATGATTTCTACCGAGTGAGCTCCGCAAGTTTATTAGGTTCTCTATCGGTTCTTGCTTGCCTCTCGTGGTTACACAGTTTTAATATTGATTCCATTAGAATAAAAAAAAAAATGATAGTTTCTCGATTTGTGTTCTTGGTTCGGGGGCCTTTTGCCTTTATTTTAGTCAATATTCTGTTTATTTCTTCTTCCTACATGTTACCTGAAGGCAACTTCTATTCAAGTTGAAGTATGGTCAATCTAGGTAGCCTTTTTTTTATTTCTTCAACAGCTCACTGACGAAAATAAATGTTTCCCACTTTCTGCTCCTCTATTTAATTTCTTTTTCCTTGGGAGTATTGAAGGACCTCCAATAAAAGTTGCTGGTTTCTTTGTGCTCTGTTGCAGCCGCAATTCAAGTTTTGAGAATTCGTTGAGCAATTGAGAGTTAGATTAATACCTCGAGGTTTCATGCTATGGCTGTCGAGAACGGGAGAAATGGTGATAACAGTATGGACGAGGCCAGCACATCAAAAGGCCAGGAGGTAGAGAAGAGAAGTTCTGCCGGAAATGGGGACCAGCAGAAGCCAGAGAAGATCAAAGGAGATGGGGAAACTAAATCAGTTCCGTTTATCAAGCTCTTTGCATTTGCGGACTCTACAGATATTTGTCTGATGATCCTTGGGACTATTGGCGCTATTGGAAATGGAGCATCCTTGCCAATTATGTCAATACTGTTCGGAGATCTGATTGATTCTTTTGGAAAAAACCAGAACAATAAAGATGTAGTGGGTTTGGTATCAAAGGTAAATATAATCAACATGCCTGTTTCAATCAATAGAAATGTTCTTACACTATATATGCATCTTTCTGCTCAGGAAGATCCATAACTGGTTTTCTAATTCTCTATTTCTGATATAGAGATGTTGCTAATTAATATTTGACAAACGTCCAACTTTCTTTAGGTGTCTCTCAAATTTGTCTACTTGGGAGTTGGTTCTGCTGTGGGATCATTTCTCCGTAAGCACATCATTAAACTCAACGATGCTATATCCTTGCAGAGAAGTTGTCTAAAGCATCAAGCATTGTGGAATTTATGAGCCTTTTTCTTGTTGTTTGTCAGAGGTGGCTTGCTGGATGGTCACAGGAGAGAGGCAGGCAGCACGGATAAGGGGCACGTATTTGAAAACTATATTGCGACAAGATGTTGCCTTTTTTGACAAGGAAACAAACTCTGGAGAGGTTGTTGGTAGAATGTCTGGGGACACTGTTCTTATACAAGATGCTATGGGTGAAAAGGTACCAAACTATTTGTTCTTCTACTCTGACCAGAACGGAGTGATAGAATTTCATCCATATTGCCAAGATAGTTTTGTGGTTAAACAAGCCTAATTGTTTGTTTTATGCAGGTCGGGAAATTCATACAGCTTGTATCAACATTCATTGGCGGCTTTGTAATATCATTTCTCAAAGGGTGGCTTCTTACTCTTGTCATGTTATCCTCCATTCCCCTGCTTGTAATAGCTGGTGCAGGATTGTCCATCATGGTGGCTAGGATGGCATCTCGTGGTCAGACTGCTTACACTAAGGCAGCGACTGTAGTAGAGCAGACTATTGGCTCAATCAGAACTGTAAGTTTACACCAGTAAATAACAAGATATAAGCTCAGAATGGAACGTTAAATGCCGATCTTGAATCCAGGTTGCATCATTCACAGGGGAGCAGCAGGCCATAAGTAATTACAAGAAGTTTCTTGTCACTGCTTATAACTCTGGTGTTCAAGAAGGCTTAGCTACCGGATTAGGTCTAGGCATAGTTATGCTAGTAGTGTTCTGTAGCTATGCTTTGGCAATATGGTTTGGAGGAAAGATGATTTTGGAAAAAGGATACACCGGGGGTAATGTAATTAATGTGATTGTTGCTGTGCTGACCGGTTCCATGTGAGTCTGTGAAGCAATATCTACTTTGAAAATTCTCTGTCTGATTTCTTAGGGTTTAATCACATGAATGTTTCAGGTCTCTGGGACAGGCATCTCCTTGTTTGACTGCATTTACATCTGGTCAAGCTGCAGCTTATAAGATGTTTGAGACTATCAATAGAAAGCCAGATATAGATGCCTCCGATACACGGGGAAAGATGTTGGATGACATCAGTGGAGATATAGAGTTGAGGGATGTATATTTCAGTTATCCAGCCAGACCAGATGAGCAAATATTTTCTGGATTCTCTCTCATCATCCCAAGTGGATCGACTACAGCATTGGTTGGACAGAGTGGAAGCGGAAAGTCAACGGTGATCAGTCTGATAGAGAGATTTTATGATCCACATGCTGGTGAAGTTCTCATAGATGGCATTAACCTCAAGGAGTTTCAGCTCAAATGGATTCGGGAGAAAATTGGTCTTGTCAGCCAGGAACCTGTCCTGTTCACATCCAGCATTAAGGATAACATTGCATATGGAAAGGATGGTGCAACTACCGAAGAGATAAGAGCTGCAGCTGAACTTGCCAATGCTGCTAAATTCATCGATAAACTACCTCAGGTTCTAACTGGTCCCCTCACAAATTTCTAGTGTTAACATATGTTTTTTGTAGAGATGAGGAAGCGCAGATCGCCTCAGTTTTTCCCATTTAATTTTGACTTCAACTTTTGCATCCAGGGTATAGACACCATGGTTGGTGAACATGGAACTCAGATGTCTGGTGGACAGAAACAGAGAGTTGCAATTGCAAGAGCCATTCTGAAAGATCCACGAATTTTACTGTTGGATGAAGCGACAAGCGCTCTTGATGCAGAATCAGAAAGGATAGTGCAGGAGGCATTAGACAGGATTATGGTGAATCGAACAACGGTAATTGTTGCCCACCGTTTGAGCACTGTGAGGAATGCAGATATGATTGCAGTTATTTACCGTGGGAAGATGGTGGAGAAAGGTATACAACTCTGCATGCATGATTTTCATATAAAGAAATACAAGCTCGTTTTGGTCTCTGCATTGCCACATATTGTGCATAGATCCAAAATATTTGTTATTTTCAGAGTTGTTTTGGATTTTTATGTCCACCCTACATATTGTGGATTATTTTATGAAAATTCCTATTAATTTTCCTAGTTTTACATGAGCAGATAAATACTGCACAATGATGGTTGATTCATGCACTAATTTTCTGCTGCCAAATCAGTTCTGCGATCATCAACATCAGTTAGAATAGTCTTCTGATTAATTCAATAACGTGTTTAAGTCTTCTGATCACGATGGATTGGGGAGATTTTCTGAAATTTTCATACATGATCTGAAACATCATTTTCGTTGATCGATCAGGTTCACATTCAGAACTACTCAAGGATCCTGAAGGAGCTTACTCTCAGCTTATACGCTTACAAGAAGTGAGCAAAGAGTCGGAACAAGAAACAGATGACCACAAGAAGTCAGATATTTCTTCAGAGTCCTTTAGATATTTAAGTCATAGAAATTCACTGAAACGGTCCATAAGTCAGGGATCATCTGATGTAGGAAATAGCAGTCGCCACTCATTCTCAGTGACATTTGGTTTTCCTACTGGATTCAATGTCCCTGATAATTCCATGGCAGAATTAGAAGCTTCTCCACAGAAACAACAAGCTCCAGATGTCCCAACCAGCCGCCTTGCGTATCTCAACAAGCCAGAGGTTCCAGTGCTGATTGCTGGAACTATAGCTGCAATTCTCAATGGTGTCATATTTCCGATTTTTGGTATACTAATTTCCAGGGTGATTAAAACATTTTTTGAACCGCCTCATGAATTGAGAAAGGATTCGAACTTCTGGGCCTTAATGTTTATGACCCTTGGCATGGCATCTTTTCTCGTGTATCCGTCACAAACATACTTTTTTTCGGTGGCTGGTTGCAAATTAATCCAAAGGATTCGTTCTATGTGTTTTGAGAAGATGGTTCACATGGAAGTTGGTTGGTTTGACGAGCCTGAGCACTCAAGTGGGGCAATTGGTGCTAGGCTCTCAGCAGATGCTGCAACAGTGCGTGGTCTGGTTGGAGATTCTCTTTCCCAGGTGGTTCAGAACATAGCATCAGCGATAGCGGGTTTGGTCATTGCCTTCGTTGCATGTTGGCAATTGGCATTCGTAATCCTTGTGCTACTTCCTCTAATAGGACTCAATGGATATGTTCAAGTAAAGTTCATGAAAGGATTCAGTGCAGATGCAAAGGTATACTCTTCAACTCCTGAGTGCGAGTTCTACTGCTGTAGCTAGCTCAAGAATATGAATTTTGACAAGTAAAAGAAGTTTTATTCAAGCTCCAAGCGGCCTTTCCACATTAATAACTGTTTTTTTTATATATATTTTCTATTTTGAAATAATCATCAGTGAAACAAAAAATAACAATCGCATTCATTGATCTAAATGGTGGCAGAAAATGTACGAGGAAGCGAGCCAAGTTGCCAATGACGCTGTTGGCAGCATAAGAACTGTTGCCTCTTTCTGTGCCGAAGAGAAGGTGATGCAACTGTACAGAAAGAAATGTGAAGGCCCTATGGCGACAGGAATAAGGCAAGGGCTGATAAGTGGAACAGGATTTGGAGTTTCTTTCTTCTTACTTTTTTCTGTCTATGCAACTTGTTTCTATGTGGGAGCTCAGCTTGTCCAGCATGGGAAAACAACTTTTGCAGATGTTTTTCAAGTGGGTATCTCTTCCTTGTATATTAAGATTTCCACAAGATGGTTACAGAAATTAGAGTTGTTTTCATAATTCTTAATAATGTGTGTACTCGCAGGTTTTCTTTGCTTTAACGATGGCAGCGATCGGAATTTCTCAATCGAGCTCCTTTGCTCCTGATTCCTCAAAAGCCAAGGCTGCAGCTGCTTCCATATTCTCCATTATAGACCGAAAGTCGAAGATTGATCCAAGTGATGAGTCGGGAACAACACTAGACAATGTGAAAGGAGAAATTGAACTTCGTCACATAAGCTTTAAGTATCCAGCTAGGCCAGACATTGAGATTTTCCGAGACCTCAGCTTAGCTATTCATTCTGGCAAGGTAAATTTGTTCATGTTTGAAATCAAATCCCTTCGAACACATCGTCTTCTGAAAATTGGAATTCTGAAAGTATGGCGCCCATATCATTTAAAATGTCATGCCAAGTTCTACATTATATTAACGTGAACCTCTTCTTTTAGACTGTTGCCCTAGTTGGAGAAAGCGGAAGTGGGAAATCAACGGTGATCTCGTTATTGCAAAGGTTTTATGATCCCGATTCAGGTCATATAACTCTGGATGGAATTGACATACAAAGTCTTAAACTTAAGTGGCTGAGGCAGCAAATGGGGCTTGTGAGCCAAGAACCGGTTCTCTTCAATGAAACAATCCGCGCCAACATTGCATATGGAAAGGAAGGCAATGCAACAGAAGCAGAAATTGTAGATGCATCGGAGCTAGCGAATGCACACAAATTCATTTGTAGTTTGCAACAGGTCAGAACATTATATAGCAGATATCGTTAATTGTGTTTCCATTGATATCTTCTTATTCAATTACAGGTAGCTGGTAACTTGAATTGCTCAAGCAAGCAGCTACGATATGTCTTTTAATTGGCCTTTTCATTGATAAGAATCGAAAATCATTCGCACGATCCTTAGGCTGTTGTTATCCGAGTGAGTATATTGCTGAGGTGCTGGTGTTAATTTGGTTTGCTTATGGCAATGCAACATGCAGGGGTACGACACTGTTGTAGGAGAGAGAGGAATCCAATTATCCGGTGGGCAGAAACAAAGGGTGGCCATTGCTCGAGCTATAGTCAAAAGTCCCAAAATACTTCTACTGGATGAGGCTACCAGCGCACTAGATGCCGAATCTGAAAGAGTGGTTCAAGATGCCCTGGACCGAGTAATGGTTAATAGGACTACGGTCGTCGTCGCCCACCGATTATCTACAATCAAGAACGCAGATGTTATTGCCGTGGTGAAAAATGGAGTTATAGTAGAGAAAGGCAAGCATGAGACTCTGATTCAGATCAAAGATGGTGTTTATGCCTCCTTAGTGGCTCTTCACATGAGTGCCTCAACTTCTTGAGTCACACCTGCAATATTTCTGCCACCCCATTCGATGAAAGTCTTCTCATTTCAAACACCGACGAAATGTATAAATGTCTGGTTTTCCTTTCTCTTTCACAGAACATCTATATAAATAGCAATTTCTGCTATACAAGCATGAACATCACAGAAATGAAGGACAAGTCAGCACTGCTTGATAGTTTACATAACTAATTTGGTGCTTCTTATTTTATTTTATTTTATTTTATTATTTTTTTTTTTTGGGGGGGAGGGGGGATTAAGGATAAGGCAAGAGTATAGCCAATGGCTAGAACTCTTATAAATTCCCTGGTGGGGGTTTTGGATCTATTGCAACGGATGACAGGTTGTGAGCCATGTTCCTATCATTTAGTTTTGTCAACGACAGGGAACTTGATATTTTTGATGATATTAGGACACTAAGACATCCAATCATCACTTGGCAACCCTTGTTTGAATTTATAAAATCCGTTCCCTCTGCGCAGGAGCATGGAAAGCAATTGCAGTGTCAAACAATCAGGGTTGTAGCTGGAGCGAAAGCACATATGTACATCAGCAGCTTCCATGCTGAGCCTATGTTGACTTTGATGTTTAGAGAAATTGACTGCAAATTATTTTAACGAAACTTGCACCTGTAGCAAAAGGAAGATTCACAACATAGGAACCATGGAATTATAATAAAAAGAGATAGCAACCACAACATTGAAATCTGAAATAAAGTTGAGGCATTATTTTTTGAGGATCATATCCATTAAATGTCTTTGGAAATGAAGGATCTGAAAATATATCAATACAGTCATGTACATGTAAATTGGGAATTAGTTTTTTAATTTGTGGACAGTTTTCTTTGCATAAAGACTCTTCCAACCATCACAATAACATAATTTACACTCAATAAGGTTTCATTCCCAGTAACTGCATACCATATAATTCATATTCCCAATAAGTGATTATGAAACTTATTTGTGTTATAATTGAATAAATTATGAGTAATTTAATGGGCGTGTATTATGTTTTAACAATACTATTATTAAGTTGGGAATTTGGGTAAAATTGAGATTTTATGGAATTGATAATAATTAAAAATGCATTAATTTAGGTTGAATAAGTTTGAATTGAGTAGATAAATGAATAATTAGTTAGGTACCAAAAACTATTTTATTATTTAGTTCGCATTTTGATAGAAAATAAAAATTATGTGGAATTGACAATCAATTAGTAGATTGTGAGTTCATTTTTAATATAAAGTTGAATTTAAAATTGATAGTTATATTATTAATAAATATTATCATCTATATCCATCATTATTAGATGTATAGAGATTAAAAATAATTGTATGGTAATTAATTTTTGATGTACTTATTGATGAAAAATGAGTAGTAAAATCTAATTTTTTTACTCAAGTTATCGGCATAAAGTTAAAGATGTAAATGTTGATTGAGGCAATAGGTTTTGATTGGAATTTTTATCAACAACTCAAATTGTTTTCCTAAATAGGATAGAAGATTCCATCCATGATTTCAATTTTTAGTAGTGGCAGATGATGAAGTTATGACTCGAATTGTCACGACCTGATTCCTGGATCTATGACCGGCATATAGGCATGGTCCCCCTCAAAGGTTCCACATCTATGTGAACTCAAACTTATACACAAACTTATCATTCAACTTCAGAGTTCAACGCAACATAAATAACAAAATTAACTTTATAATATAATTTGATTTTCTGAATACAAGAGTTGAATACATCCTATTATAATTATGGAGCACAAATTAGAAACAAGAACAAATGTGTCGATTACAACCCAAAGTAGCGGGTTTTAAGAGTGTAACAAAAATGACCTGCTAACAAACTACGAGCTTGAAAATAATAAATAATGAGGGAGTGAGTTCAATCAATAACTCAGTGAGTAAATAATATTCAATATACATATACGAGATAATACAACAATGAGAAATATATATCGAATACGTCTTACAAGAAGGTTTCTCAAATAGGTAATAAAAAGAATGTATAAGGTAAAACTCATCATAAAATCAGAATGCAATGAGAATGAGGCTCCATACTGTGGGATGATCAGTCCACACAGGTTGGTGACTCCCCCGACCAACTAGAGTTTCAGTTACGATGTGCACAAAGATTAACATTACCTTGTTAGTGTGGGTGAATTGACTAGCATACCATAGGTTTATATCATAATCAAACAAACATATTCATATCTCAAGGCTCAACTCATGGCATCAATCAAATGAGAAGCTATCAATTCAAAAGCATATATCGACTCATATCATGAATGTATATTCAACAATTGATTATGCTTTATCGTATCAAGAATAGTAATCAATGTATATATTGTCAAGAAGCATAATCCAATTCGTACTAACAATTTAAATATTTATACTATTTCTCATGCATATTAGATATTATTCACTCACTTAACTAAAAAGCGAATAGAATTCAAAAGCAAAATGCTGACAGAATCCTACTGATGTCCCGTGGGTAGAATATCAGGATTATCTGAATATGTAAAAGAACACATACTCAAAAGAAGTAAAATCTCTTTAATAAACGTATCTAAGATTTCAACTCATAATCCTACGTGTTTTTGAATCAAACTATCCATTTTTCGCAAAAACCTAAAAAAACAAAGGTTCCTTCCGAAATCTAATTCAAATATAAATTCATAAAATTGATAATGATTCATCAAATAAGCCTCCATTATCCACCAAACCAATCTGAAAAATTAATATTTCATCTAGGGACCATTCTGTAATTTTCTTATATTTTTAGGGTCAAATTGTAATTTTATCAAATTGAGTGACTAATTGAACTCCTCATAAATTCATAACTATACTGAAATTTTGCCCATGATTCAACCTCAATTCTGTATAGAATATTGAATTTTACTCTAGGGACCAAACTATAATTTTCCAAAGTTCAGGGACTAAACTGTAATTCTCACTAATATGGGACCAAAATGAAAACTTGTCATCTTCAACCTCCAGCCCAGAATTCCAGCAAGGTATTTTCAAAATTTCTCAATATTATTTCACCAAACACATCAAATAACTTCAAAATCATCTACAATCAAACTAATTAAACCATTACCCCACATATTCAACCCTTAACATCTTCATCAATTCATCAATCAAACCCAAACAAAATCCTCAAACCCTAATCATTAATACAAACAAAAATCTTAACTAATAACAACATTTATACAAATTTTAACATACACATTACCTTAATAACTTCCTTTCTCCTCCTTCCTTTCTCTTCCTTTCTTTTTCCCTCTTTTCTCTTCTTCTTCTTTCTTTCTCTCTCCCTGTTTATCTCTCAAATTTTCAGATTAAACTTCTTCTTTTCTTTCTTTTTTTTCTATTTATATTTACAAGTTTATACAATTACTACAATACTCTTTATTCATTTTCACCTAATTCTAAACCACCAAGGGCATTAATGCATTTTCCCTTTTAAAATTTTCAAAACATTGCACGAATGCAGGCCAGAAAAGACAGCTTGGTTGAAATGCACTATCTTTAGAATACAAGGGAGATTTATAAGTAGGCTATAACTTCTTTAATAGTCAATTGAGCAAAGCAAATTATTAAAGGGCAATTATCAAGAGAGACAAAAGATTTTTTGATAGCAAAAAATTAGTGAGTGGGTTTCGATAAGGATATTATTCTATAAAGAAAGGATAGATGTGAGCAAGAATTGTCCACTCAAGGCAACTATCATGATAGCCTAATATTTGATTATTTAGGGTTTGAAGTGCCCTAAACAGAGTTAGGAGGGATTTCACCTGTACACATTTGTTAATCTTTCCGACAATGTCAGCGGATTGAATCTTCACACAGAGTTCATAGTTCTGACCTGTCCTGCAAAGCTGACTCAGTAGTTTCGGCTGTAGACACGAGACCTCTTGCCTCAGTTTGTTGAAGATGGACTCCAAGACTGCTGAAGATTGAAGGTTGTTGATTTCAAGTTTACATCAAGTGTTAGTGTTAGATTAGTATTAAACTAGCATGTTCTTTCCTTTACTAAATAAGATCAATGTTTGATCAAGTCTTTAAGTTTAAATGCAATTTCAATTCTAGCTAGAATAAGAACATAAGAAGAAGTTATAATAGTCTTATGTAATGCTACTAGTTTTTACTATAAACAGAAGAAAAGGGATGACAATAACTTTACCTTGATTCTGCCCATATCCGAAATCAGTGTTCTTCATTGCTCTTGTTTCTTTAGTAAATTCAGAAATTGATTCAAACAGTAATTGTTTGAATCAATAAAACAATGTTTTTGATATAAGGGAAACCTGCGAACAAACGAAGGATCTTCTATCAAAGGAAAGCAACCAATATTCAGGCCAACACCAAGCATGATATCTGGGCATTTATTGTTAAGTCAAAAACTACTCTATTTTTATATATACTGTAACGGCTCCATTGTAACGGAAACAAGGATTTGCTACTACCAAATCAATTCCTCCAAGATATGTATATATACCTCTGTCTGATCATCAATAAAAGTGTGTCTGAGAATATATTCAGTGACAAACTTGCAAGTGTTTGACTCTTACATCAGTAGCTAATTCTCATTATGGTATCAGAGCTACCTACCTCCAACGAGTCACCGATCCAACCCATCACCATGTCTGATCAAAACACAACCATCAATCTCAACACCCAAGCTTTCCATGCAACAGACAAACAAATCATTGCATTCAATATCACTGCCCAAATCAACGAAAAATTAACACCCTCTACCTTCCCTCAATGGCGTGCTCAATTTGAAGCACTACTCATCGGGTATGATCTACTCAAATTTGTTGAAGGAACCCTTCAATGTCCCTCCTCTAATGGCACCAGTGCAGACGAGCTCTGCAAGACCCACTGGATCAGACAGGATAAACTCATCCTAAGTGCTATTTTAGCATCAACATCTCCATCAATAACTCCCCTTATTGCAACGGCGAAAACCTCCAGTGAAGCATGGAAAAAACTCAACAATTTATATGCTAGCCGATCAAGAACTCGGGTTATGCAGTTGAAGGAAGAAATTACCTTATTTCAGCGAAGATCCAGATCAATTTCGGAATATCTCCACACTGTGAAAGCTTTGGCTGATGAAATAGCCATTATCGATCATCCAATCTCTGATGATGATTTAACACTGTATGTGTTAAATGGGCTAGGGTCCGAATTTAGGGAGATTGCAGGACACATCCGTGCCCGAGAATCCTCACTGTCGTTTGAGGAGCTACACGACTTACTGGTAGGCCATGACACTTACTTACGACGACTGGAAGCTGCAACGCAACAAATGGTTGCCTCTGCCAACTTTACCAAGAAATCTCACTCAGCAGGAAGACAACTGTGGATGAAGAAGACTGAAAACCGTGGGCCTTAAGGGCCACACCATCCCTTTTATGATGGGCCTCAAAGGCCAAACCGCTCCTCTTATGGAGCCCAACGTGATGGGCGCAAACCCAACACTTTTCAAGGCCGACCCAATAACTTTAATAGAAGGCATCAACCCAAATGCCAATTTTGTGACCAGGTGGGACACATTGCAAAAAATTGCTATCAAATTCAAACAAGGAATCCGTCCATCAACTACACCACATCATCAAATGGCATGGATAAAAACTGGTTACTTGATTCAGCTGCCAGTCATAACATCACGGGTGATTTAAACAACTTATCCATTCACTCTGAATATGATGGCACAGATAAAGTCATCCTCGGTGATGGTTCAGGTTTGAATGTCTCCCACATTGGTTCTCTGGATTTACAATCCCCTCCTCGTACTTTTACTCTTCGTGATACTCTTTATGTTCCTAATCTATGCAAAAATTTAATATATGTCCATCATTTTACTAAGCAAAATAATGTGCTTGTTGAACTTCATCCTTTTTATTTTCTTGTGAAGGACCAGATCACGAGGGCACCTTTACTAAAAGGAGCATGTAACAACGACATTTATACCTTTCCGGAGTCCATGGTGGCATCGCCAAAAGTAGCCAACGTGCATGAACAGACCTCCATTGACGGGTGGCATAAGCGGCTTGGGCATCCTTCATCCAAAATTGTTCATCACCTAGTTAAAAAATTTTCCCTTCCTGTCTCCACAAATAATGAATTGTCTTCCCTTTGTCAACCGTGTTCCATCAATAAAGCTCACCGTCAACCATTTCGTGTCAACAGTCTTAAGAGTCATGCGCCACTTGATCTTATATATACAGATGTGTGGGGTCCTGCCAGTTACACTAGTACTGATGGATCAAGATATTATCTTCTATTTGTTGATTATTACACAAAATACATCTGGATGTATCCTATGGCAAATAAATCTGATGTCAGTCGAATTTTTCCACAATTTAAAAAATTTGTTGAAAATTGTTTTCAAAACTCCATCAAAACTCTGTATTCTGACAATGGTGGTGAGTTTATTGTTTTAAAATTTTTTTTGCTCACTCATGGTATAGCTCACTACACTACAGCTCCCCATACACCACAACAAAATGGTGTTGTTGACCGTCGCCATCGTCATCTTGTTGAAACAGGTCTAACTCTTCTTCATGATTCCAAACTTGATTTTTCTTTTTGGCCATTTGCCTTTCAAATTGCATCTTATCTTATCAACCATCAACCCACTCCTCTTCTTTCCGGCAAATCCCCCTTTGAAGTCTTGTTTAAACAAAAACCAAATTATTTAAAATTAAAACAATTTAGTTGTTTATGCTGCCCCCTTACACGGCCATACAACACAAATAAAATGCAGCCAAAATCAAAAGTCTGTATTTTTCTTGGTTACTCTCCTACTCAAAATGCATATCAATGTTTTGACATTCAAACAAAAAAAATATACATATCAAGGCATGTCTTATTTGATGAAAATAAAAATTTTTCCTCTCCACTCCCAAACACGTCCCCCGGTTCACCCATCACACACAAACCACCATCACTTTTTCCTCATCCTCTGTTTGGTTCTCAGCAGCACACTATGCTCCCGTCTCCACCGCTCAGCACCACGACATCACGGGCTCCACACGAAGGTACTCCTGCCATTGTTACAGTCTCCTCAGGTAATTCTTGTCCCCCTCGATCTGCATCTCCTAATTGTTTACATCCCATGCATTCATCTCCTTCAATGTCAAACTCAAATTCAGCCGATCAACTCAGCCACTCACCATCACCACCCTCTGCTATACAGACAAACCCCCCTCCTGTTTTTGAACCCATAACCCCCCTCCCTGATTTAATTCCTGAGAAACCCAACCCACCACCCAATCCCACAAACCGAACCCACACCATGACAACTCGATCCATGAACCAAATCTTCAAACCCAAACCCAAAACCATAAACATCACCTCTAAACACCCCCTTCCCCCAACAATCGAACCAACAAGTATGAGTCAAGCCATCTCCCAACCCCATTGGCGTGAGGCTATGTCAGCCGAACTCACTGCCTTAATGCAACATGGCACATGGGACCTTGTAACCCCACCCACAAACTGTAAACCAGTAGGCTGTAAATGGGTATTTCGGGTCAAGAGAAATGCTGATGGGTTAGTGGATAGGTTAAAGGCTAGGTTAGTTGCTAAGGGTTACCATCAACGCCCCGGCGTTGATTATTTTGATACTTTTAGCCCAGTCATAAAACCTGCCACAATTCGGGCTGTTCTTTCTATTGCTGTCATGAATGGGTGGCCTTTGAGGCAATTGGATGTTAATAATACGTTTCTTAATGGTAAACTAACCGAAACTGTGTTTATGTTGCAACCACCAGGGTTCAAAGATTCGGCAAAACCTAACCATGTCTGCAGGTTGAACAAAGCAATTTATGGACTCAAACAAGCACCCAGGGCTTGGTTCACAGCACTGAAATCAGCCATTATCCAATTGGGGTTTCACAGTTCCATGGCTGACACCTCTTTATTTATTTATCGTCAAGATTCTATTATATGTTATTGCCTTGTGTATGTTGATGATTTAGTGCTAACTGGAAATAACCCTGCCTTTGTGTCAAGTATTGTTTAGAAATTAGGTGCCAAGTTCTCCCTCAAGGACATGGGATCCCTACATTTTTTTCTCGGCATAGAAGTAATCCCAACAAAAGCTGGCTTATTACTCTCGCAGCATGAGTATATTCGTGAACTGCTGGCTACCACGAACATGGATGGGGCCAAAGACATCTCCACACCACTCTCAACCACTCAAATCCTACGGCTGAATGATGGCACAGCAGCAGTGGATACCTCAGAATTTCGCAGAGTTATTGGCTGCCTCCAGTATCTTTCCTTGACGCGTTCGGACATCTCTTTTGCGGACAACAAACTATCTCAGTTTATGCACAAGCCAACAACGACACACTGGACTGCCACCAAGCGCCTCCTTCGCTACCTAAAGCAGACAATCTTCCTTGGTCTCCAGATTCAAAAAACTGGTTCTCCTGTCCTACGAACCTATTCCGATGCTGATTGGGGTGGTAATTTGGATGACTGAACATCCACCTCTGCATACATAAGTTTTTTGGGCTCCAACCCCATCTCCTGGTGCTCCAAAAAACAGCGCGCAGTTGCCCGCTCCACAACCGAGGCTGAATATAGAGCTCTCGCAAACACGGCCTCTGAAACGCTATGGCTGTCCACTCTACTCAAGGAACTTGCCATCTTTGTTCCAGCTGCGCCTCAGCTCCTATGCGACAATCTTGGTGCCACACATCTCAGCTTCAATCCAGTCAACCACTCCCGCATGAAGCACATCCAAATCGATCTTCACTTCGTACGTGATCTAGTGCAAAAAGGCAGCCCGCATGTCAAACATGTTCACACTCAAGATCAACTAGCAGACCTCCTGACCAAGCCCTTATCGCGCCAACGCACTGAGTTTCTTCGCAACAAGATTGGCCTTGCCGATGGAAGCCCAATCTTGCGGGGGCGTATAAGGGAAACCTGCGAACAAACGAAGGATCTTCTATCAAAGGAAAGCAACCAATATTCAGGCCAACACCAAGCATGATATCTGGGCATTTATTGTTAAGTCAAATACTACTGTATTTATATATATACTGTAACGGCTCCATTGTAACGGAAACAAGGATTTGCTACTACCAAATCAATTCCTCCAAGATATGTATATATACCTCTGTCTGATCATCAATAAAAGTGTGTCTGAGAATATATTCAGTGACAAACTTGCAAGTGTTTGACTCTTACATCAGTAGCTAATTCTCATTATTTGACTTTTTCGAGTCTTTGATTTCTTCAAAAAAAAAAAAAAAAAGGGTTAGATCAGTGAAATTAAGGCAAGCAGAGAAGGATTCTTCCCTGTAAATCAGTGCCCTCAGCAGCTTAAGTCAGCAGACTCGGCACTTGCGATTACTCAGTGACGGGCTGTTTATCTTCTCTCTTTTCAAACCTGTCGTCCTCTTTGGAATTGACTGCAATTTCTGACAGGTGCAGCAACAAGAGCTAGTTACGCAACCGTGCCAGATCATCATTTATGGACCAAAAATATAAATATAAATTGTTGACTTTTTCAACGAAATACCCTTTAATCATGTCAAATGAAGTCCCGAGACTCCTACGGCGCTGGAGATGAATTTTACAAGTCATTGAGATCAAATGTCATAGATGGGGGGGGGGGGGGGGGCGAGACATGGTCCTACCATTTTGTTTTTCAGTCAGATCCAAGACAAGATAATTTTATCCAATTCCTGCTTGGCAAATAAGAAAAGAAACCTGAGGAGAGAATCCTCCGGAATTGACTTGAACGCTGCTTTAATTACCGGTGGCTTTAATTTCAGTTAGCAAGATGAAGATGCATGCCTGGAAAACACTCCATCTAGAAATTAAGGGATGCATGCATGCAGCAGTTTCACTCCGCTTGCCGATATTTTTTCACGTGCTCGGAAAAGACTCTAATTTCTCTCCCACTCATATTGCAACCCTTTTCTCTTTTCTAAAATATTTCTCTCATAAATTCCACAATGCAGTTTCCTGGACAGTCCACTTGAGTTTTGTTACAGGCGTGGTGAAAGCTTTTATTCAAACTGCATCCATTTTTGAGAGTAAATTCTTCTGCGGTCAAACTTCCCTTCTTCAACAAAATAGAATTCCATACTTTTTTTATATTTCTTTCAAAACTTTCATTTAATATCTTGCCCTCGAAAGGTCTCGTTACTAACTAATCATCTCAGGGAAACAAAAGGATCCTGCAAATGAATACCTCAGTGACCAATTTTGATAAGTTCGGTTTTGTTTAGAAATATTCTACTAACCAAATCAACACAATAATTTAAAACTACCAAAATTTCAATGACTTAACAGAAACTGTATTGCAGTGGTGGCTGGCCACCTCCATTGACCTTTTCAAATACAAGACGCGGAATTAACTACAGATTCTTCAATCCATGAGTGAATTCTGAATGCATATCACTAACGGGAGTCATGAGCTTTTATTTTAAGATTGTTGTTTTATTCAACCCCGATAGAGAGAACGTACTTAAAGACCATTGTGGGTAAAATATAAAAAAAATATATAAATTTAATAGTTTTTCAAGACAAACATATCTAAACACAAGCAAGGTACTCTTGAACAAGTATCAAACGATAGTGAATAGCTCAAATTCATTCATTCACACCCTGCCAGAGCATGGAGAAATTGGATGGAGAAAAGAAATAAAAACCGCAGAATTCCACTGTCACGGATCCCACAAATTAATTCAAATTGGTTACCTGACTACTCCTTTCATCCAAAGATTCTGTAAATTCACCAAATTTAAATGTTAAGATATGTATGTGATAAAGATAATAAACTAGCGACATGATCGTGGCATATATCAGTTGCTCGATATATATATATATATATATATATATATATATATATATATATATATACACATGCATCACTATTTTTCATATATTTATTATTAAATATCTTAATTGTTTCAGGTTATAAAATTGTATTTTTCTTTTTTCTTTAAGAAAACTGAGCCTTAAATACATGTCAATATCTCGCATCAACAATGAAGAAAATCAATGTGAAAAATGACTAAAAAAAAGAAAAGAAAAGAAAAGAAAAGGGGCCAAGTCTCTCCCCAAGTTGTGTGATTTAGTCCCTGATGTTTGCATGAAAAAAGGACTCATCGTTTGTCAAGTGGACAGACTATAAGATATGTTGAAGGCTAAGATATCGCATGCCAAGAATAATATCAAGTTGCTGCCTATACATATCGTTGTTAATCTGATTTTCTCATAGCAAGCTTTACAGTTGGATATGTAATTTAAAATAAATTAATTTAACAAATATTGTTTTAATATATTTTTCCCAAAACACCATATTCTCACATAGATTCCCTAGGAAAAACAATGCTCATCTATCATATATTAAACATTACCCAATTAAGAATGGGGACTTGATTGAGAAGTATTTTTGTTTGGAACCTAGTTGAGAACAAGCTAACAATTTGGAAATAAACTTGCCCAAAGAGCTATGATTCTCACAGGAAAAACATTGGAAGGCAATATTAAAAAAAGAAAAAGAAGTCTCCATTTGCGATTGCTGGAGAATCAATGGACTTTTGCTTTGCTTAACCGAATAATAAAAAAAAAAAAAAGCAAATCCACGTTGAGAAAAAGGGATGGTCTTGAAATAAGCATGAAGTTTCCTTCAGCTTAATTAATTAATTAATTATCGAACTGAGTCAAAGTCCAAGAATTAATTCAATTCCTGGTTTTTTGGTGGCTGCGTTTTATAACTCTTGGGCACATTTGACATCCTTCATATTTTTGGCTGCCTTCCATGTGAGGTTTTGAAAAATAATCTTTCCTTGGTTCGCTTCAAGATACTGCCGGTTGTGGTTTTTTTTTTTTTTTTTTTCTGCCTTAAAGAAATGTTAAATTAATACTTTTTTTTAATTGATTTTAATACACTAATATTAATAATAAATATTATTTCTGTTTTTTATAATAAAACCTATTGTATCGCATCATCAAACACTCATTGATTAATCATGTGATGGTGCACCCGCTTTACAAAATATCATGTTTATATAGTGTTTGGTATGCTATAAAATATTAATTAGAGGAAAAATACCGAACAAATAACTATTCTATCTTCTATTTGGTGATTGGAAATTTGTTTTATTTTGTATTTGGTAAATACTAGACAGGACCCAACCAACCCGAAACTTGGATTAGTTTAGGTTTAAGAAAAATAAAACAAGTATTGATCTGAGAAGACCGGTAAGAAAATAGAGTCAAATTGTAATCTAGTTAATCTGCAACCCTCTCAACCTAAGATAAACACGTCATAAATTCATATCTAGAATTACGACAATAATTATTTTTTTATTTTTATATTGATTAAAGGTTAAATTCATATCTAGGTTTGATTCGAGTCGTTCCCAAAATAAGTTTTAAAATTATAATACTAATTATTTATTTTTTTATATCGACTTAGTTTATTGGTAGACTTGAGATGTAACTAAAGTTTTGTTTTGTTTTAGGTTAATCCTCAAATTTGATTTTAAAATAATAATAATAATCTTTATATTTATATAATGGGCAACCAAATTTGCGACTCAAGTCTTGGTTTGAGTTGACCTCCGAGTTGGGCTATAAAATTATAATAATAATTATTTTTATAACAAATAAAAGAATGAATGAGAAATTGATATTATTTTTTGAGTAAAATTATGATAAATTTTAGGTTTTCTGGGAAACATAGCATGTAATAAATGCACTTACGGCGTAATAGCAATAATCTTAGATGGTGTAGAATCTTTCTTGTTTAATATTTTAATTGGATGTTTCTTCTTTCCCGTGTGAGTCAGTCCACGGAAACAGTCTGCTCTGCGCAGCCACATTCGACGTCCCCATTTCCAAATCATAAAATATAAACTTGAATATTCCACCTTACATAAAAGAAGAAGATATTAATGAGACGTCATATTGCGCAGAGCCCGTCCGTCTTTGAATTTAAAAAGTATTCTTGAAAAAATAAATAAATAATATTTTTATTTTAAAATTATTATTTTTTATGTTTTAGATTATTTTTATTTACTAATATCAAAAATAAATTTTAAAAAATAATGTATTTTTGAGAAGAAGAAAAATTAAACCCCACTTCACAAAAATAATGAAGAAAAAGAATCGATTAGAAGGCATCGCCATCATATCCATGACTATTTTTCGGGCTTTCCCATCTCTAGATGAACAAAAAATGGAGAGGGACGTTAGCTTTGTGTGATGAACAGCATGGGTGGCATCTGTTCTTATCGCAGTTTACCAGGGTAATAAAACTTTTGTGCTTCCATTAATGGTTGAAAATTAATCAGACGTCGAAAGAGAGATGCTGTCAAAACTGCGTATTTTCTGCGGTGGCTAAGTATATTAGTAATGAAATAAAATATCCCACTTCTAGAAGGCAAGAATACAGGTAGTTAATTGTCCACGACAAAAGGATGTGTATAATAATAATAACGAATTCGAAGACAGCAACTATTAGTTGACAATCACGAATACGTACGACTTTTGACTAGGTTGCCTTGTCTGCCATATATCACTATTACGATCGCTGTTCTCTTTTGAACTCAGAGGATCATGTTATATAAGGCGATTGGAAAGTGTTATAGCTGGAAAAAAGATTAAGACAGGTCCTGGAGGAACCAGAATTCCATTGATCCAAGTTCACAGGGCCAAAATCCAAGATAATTTTGCTCATTTCAGCCTCCACCCTTTCGCTTCTGTTCTGTAAGCAATTCATAGATGCTGCCTCTCAAAGAATACTTCTCTTCGACTGCATTCTTTCGGATATGACTCATATCATATGAGATCTGCTTGTTATATATATGTTTGCTATGGTGTGCTGGAAATGATTTTGGATGGAAGGTTTTCCTTTATCTGAACTTCATCGATACTCGAAGTTGTCTTGCATGCATCCTCTTTCTTTCTTTCTTTCTTTCTTTTTCTAATTATGTTTCATGGTGCCAACTGAATGGACACCATACAGTGCAAGTACACCTTTCTTTTGTTGAATGAACACGACCACAGAAGAAAGAAATGTCTTCGGTGGCTCACCTTGCTTTTCCTCTTTATGACACCCTGCACTCTTGCAGAGTCTAAATTTACCATGTTACAGATTTCTAGCACAGAAGCCACGATTTTCTCTTTTTCAATCCATTTTTCACCTGTTCGTCCAGCTTACCATTCCTTTTATGCATTTAAACTAAAATACGATGAACTTCTAATCCTGCTAGCTATTCAAATCATATGATTTATTGCTTGTTGCCTACTTCAGTTGAAGAAGGGTTTCTTGTTGAAGACTGTTCAAACGTATTTGTAAAGAGGTATTTAAAAAGGGTTTCAATAATGATCAACGTGCACTTGGAATTTTCCTTTATGAATATTGATCCATCCACCGGCGTGTTTCATTTTTTTCTAAAATCTTTGAATGCAGTTTTTCCACTTGGTTGATAAGGTTGGCTAATATTGGCAAGTATATGTGCTCTGCAGGCTGCAACTTAAACACTGTAATTTTGAGACAGTGGGAAGCCTGATTTAATATCTGGTTCAGGATGATGGCTGAGGAGAATGGATCGGGTGGTGAAGCCACCAGCTCTTCACAAGTCAAAGATGATGGGAGGCACCTCGGCGCTAACGAGAATCAAGAAAAACATGAGAAGAGCAAAGAGAACACTAAATCAGTTCCATTTTTTAAGCTCTTCTCGTTTGCAGATTCCACTGACTATATGCTGATGTTCTTGGGAGCTATCGGTGCAATTGTGAATGGCATGTCCATGCCTCTCATGACTTTACTGCTGGGAGACGTGATCAATGCATTTGGAAGTAACCAGTTCGGCAATGACATGACCAAATTGGTTTCCAAGGTATGGCATGCTTTAAGCTTCATGTACCAGACTAGTTTTGATATTTTTGTTAATAGAACCACGCTTATGGAGTTGGACTGATCACATAACTTCTGTTAGCATTTTCTCCACGAAAGTTAGGTTGTAATTTGAGATTTGGCATCCGGAATTCTACCAATATAAATATTTTGATATGTTTGGTTTGAAAATATATATATATCTCACTAATGGTACCTGCAATTATTTTAGGTCTCTCTGAAGTTTGTATATTTGGCACTGGGTTCTGGAGTAGCAGCCTGCTTTCGTAAGTACTTCTTCTCACTCTTAAAATCAAAATGAATTTTGTGCAAAGCATCGTGAGCTAACCGGAAAAACCTGTGTTTGGTTTTTGTCAGAGGTGACTTGCTGGATAGTCACAGGGGAAAGACAGGCATCGCGTATAAGGAGTATGTATTTGAAAACTATATTGAGACAAGACATTGCCTTCTTTGACAAGGAAACGAATACGGGAGAGGTTGTTGGTAGAATGTCCGGTGACACTGTTCTTATACAAGATGCAATGGGTGAAAAGGTAATATTATGCTGCAATGGAAATAACCTCACCTAAAGAAACAGTGCTGTGATTTTTCACAGGACTTTATATGCAATCCCCATGTGACTTAATACTGCTGCTTTTTTGCAGGTTGGGAAATTTCTGCAGCTGATGGCAACATTCATAGGAGGCTTTGCAGTGGCATTTATTAAAGGATGGTTGTTAGCCCTTGTCATGTTATCCGCCATTCCCCTCCTGGTGCTAGCTGGAGCAACCATGGCCCTTTTTATATCCAAGATGGCAGCTCGTGGACAAAATGCTTACGCAGAAGCGGCAAATGTAGTAGAGCAGACGATTGGAGGAATCAGAACTGTATGTTTCATTAAGAATAAGAGTGCCTAGAGCAAAACATATCAGCATAGCGGTTTCCCTTCCGTAAACCGTCTAATTTTGCTATCTACATATTGTTTGATCAATTCCTTTGGCATTCCAGGTTGCGTCATTTACTGGGGAGAAGAGAGCTATAAGCATTTACAACGAGCTTCTTCTTACTGCTTACGGATCAGGTGTGAAAGAAGGCATTTTTACGGGATTTGGTGTTGGTATGGTTATGTTTATTGTGTTCTGTAGTTATGCCATGGCTGTATGGTTTGGTGCAAAGATGGTGTTGGAAAAAGGATATTCTGGGGGTGCAGTCATCAATGTGATTGTTGCCATTTTGACTGGTTCCATGTGAGTTCCATTGTTTAATTTATCGCATATGCAGTATGATTGCTTGAAAGTTGGATCTATAGCTTATTTGATGAATTGTTTTGCTTATTACTCGCATTACTGTGTGATTCTCATAGGTCTCTGGGACAAGCATCTCCCTGCTTGAGTGCTTTTGCTGCCGGTCGAGCTGCAGCACACAAGATGTTTGAGACTATTGATAGGAAGCCAGAGATAGATGCTTATGATATAAAAGGGAAAGTATTGGACGACATTCAAGGAGACATAGAATTGCGGGATGTGTATTTCAGCTATCCAGCCAGACCAGATGAACCAATATTTAGTGGATTCTCTCTTTCAATCCCAAGTGGCTCAACTGCAGCTTTGGTCGGGCACAGTGGAAGTGGGAAGTCAACAGTGATCAGTCTGGTGGAGAGATTTTATGATCCCCTGGCCGGAGAAGTTCTCATAGATGGCATTAACATCAAGGAGTTTCAACTTAAATGGATTAGAGACAAAACTGGTCTCGTCAGCCAGGAACCGGTGTTGTTTGCATCTAGCATCAAGGAAAATATTGCGTATGGGAAGGATGGTGCAACAATTGAAGAGATTAGAGCTGCAGCAGAACTTGCCAATGCTGCCAAATTCATTGATAAGCTACCTCAGGTTCTTAACAACTGCCTGTTTGTTAGCTATTTGAAGTTCTTTTTCGATTTTTATGGTCACATGGATCAGTAACTAACCAAAAATTTTCGTATTTGCCTCCCCAGGGTATTGACACCATGGTTGGTGAGCATGGAACGCAGCTTTCTGGTGGGCAGAAGCAGAGAATTGCAATTGCCAGAGCAATCTTGAAGAACCCTCGGATTTTACTTTTAGATGAAGCTACAAGTGCACTTGATGCAGAATCCGAGAGGGTAGTACAAGAGGCATTAGACAAGATTATGGTTGACCGAACTACTGTTATTGTTGCCCATCGATTGACCACTGTGAGAAATGCTGATATGATTGCTGTAATCCACCGCGGAAAGATGGTTGAAAAAGGTAAATCTCACAAAAGTTTCCATAGCATAAGACATGTTGGCATGAAGTGCATTTTCCAGCATGCTAAATTGTTCAGGAGGCAGAACTTGTTTTTCCTTCACATCCTATCATTTTATTACATCTTTTTCCCACAAAAAAAAAAAAAAAAAAAAAAGAAACTGTGAAATGCTGCTCATTATTACATGAAAGAGTCGGAGAAACATGCTGATGTGAATGTCAACTGAGCAGGTACGCATTCAGAACTACTTGGGGATCCTGATGGAGCATACTCTCAGCTTGTACGCTTGCAAGAAATGAACAGAGAGTCAGCACGTGAAACGGATATTAGTATGGAGTCATTTAGACAATCAAGTCTAAGAAGATCGGTTCGACGATCCATAAGTCGAGGATCGTCAATAGGTAGCAGCCGCCACTCTTTCTCCCTCCCTTTTGGTCTGCCTACCGGATTCAGTGTCCGTGAGAATGCCTATGAAGAGCAAGAAGATAATCTGCCAGTAGAAGATGCTCCAGAGGTCCCACTTAGCCGCCTCGCCTCTCTCAACAAGCCAGAAATTCCAGTTCTTATAATCGGTACTATTGCCGCGTGTATCCATGGAACAATACTACCAATCTATGGCACACTAATGTCCAAAGCAATCAAAACATTTTTTGAAGCACCGCATATACTAAGAAAGGACTCGAAATTCTGGGCATTAATGTTCATGACGCTTGGTGTGGCTGCATTTGTGGTAATTCCAGTGAGATCATACTTCTTTTCAGTGGCTGGGTGTAAGTTAATCCAGCGGATTAGATCAATGTGTTTTGAGAAGGTGATTAACATGGAGGTTAGCTGGTTCGATGACCCTGAACACTCAAGTGGGGCAATTGGCTCTAGGCTCGCAGCAGATGCTGCAATAGTCCGTTCTCTGGTGGGAGATCAATTAGCTGCTATTGTTCAAAATCTTGCAACCGTAATTTCAGCTATGATCATTGCTTTTACTGCAAGCTGGCAACTCGCACTTGTTATCCTTGGATTGATCCCTCTGATAGGCATCAATGGAGTTATCCAAGTGAAGTTCATGAAAGGATTCAGCGCGGATGCAAAGGTATGCCCTTAAAGCTAATATGCCGGTGTTATAGGAAAAAATTATGGATAAGAGTTGAATTCATTGTCCAAGTGGGAACTGCCACATCCACTTAAAAAATAAATTTAAAGTTTGTAAATTTTCTTTTAATAAATTTCCTGCAACTTAAAAAAGTTAGCCATTGTGACAAATTAAACTGGTTTGTGTAGATGATGTATGAAGAAGCGAGTCAAGTGGCTAATGATGCAGTTTGCAGTATAAGAACAGTTGCTTCTTTCTGTGCTGAAGAGAAGGTGATGCAACTTTATGAAGGAAAATGTAGAGGTCCCATGAAGTCGGGAGTGAGGCTGGGATGGGTCAGTGGTATCGGATTTGGGGTGTCTTCTTTCCTTCTCTACTGTTTCTATGCGACTAGTTTCTATGTCGGAGCTCGGTTAGTTGACGCGGGCCACATAACATTCCAAGATGTTTTCCAAGTGAGTTCTTACTGCCCTGGAATGTCAGAGCTTCTGACAGGAAAAATATAGTTTCCAACAATACTGAGGTACCTGTTCTCTTTGCAGGTTTTCTTTGCTTTGACGTTGGCATCTGTTGGGATTTCTCATTCAAGCACGTTCACCACTGATACCACCAAAGCCAAAAATGCCGCCGCTTCTGTGTTCTCAATCATAGACCGGAAGTCAATGATAGACCCTAGTGACGAGTCGGGAATAACATTAGAGAATGTGAAGGGAGAGATTGAGCTTCGACATGTGAGCTTCAAGTATCCAACTAGGCCGGATATTCAGATCTTCCGAGACATTAACCTGCTTATGCGTGCTGGGAAGGTAAGTCTTCTATGGTGTCGTAGCTTTTATTTGTTTCAAGCAATTAGTAGCACGTCAGAAGCTGTATCCATTGGATTGAATTTCTTTCAGACTGTTGCTCTGGTTGGAGAAAGCGGGAGTGGGAAATCAACAGTGGTTGCATTGCTGCAAAGATTTTATGATCCAGACTCAGGCCGTATCACACTTGATGGAACTGAAATTCAAAAGCTCCAGTTGAAGTGGTTCAGGCAGCAAATGGGGCTTGTAGGGCAGGAGCCTGTTCTGTTCAATGACACAATCCGTGCCAACATTGCATATGGGAAAGGAGGGGATGCAACTGAGGCAGAAATTATATCTGCAGCAGAGCTGGCCAATGCCCACAAGTTCATCAGTAGTTTACACCAGGTGGGGTTTATTTTACCCGGATCGTCCATTGATCCACCACGGGTCAAGATCTAATGCAGTAACACTCACTCACCCAATTTTTGTTCCCTTTCAAAATGCAGGGGTATGATACTGGAGCAGGAGATCGTGGAGTCCAGCTATCCGGGGGGCAGAAGCAAAGGGTAGCCATTGCCCGAGCCATCGTGAAAAACCCAAAGATTTTACTACTGGATGAGGCTACAAGTGCATTAGACGCTGAGTCTGAAAGAGTGGTTCAAGATGCATTGGACCGCGTCATGGTAAACAGGACTACAGTTGTCGTAGCCCATCGATTATCCACCGTCAGGAATGCAGATTTAATCGCAGTGGTTAAAAATGGAGTCATCGTAGAGAGAGGCAGGCATGAGTCTTTGATCAAGATTAAAGATGGTTTCTATGCCTCCTTGGTGGCACTTCACAGCAGTGCAAAAACTGAATGAGCTGCTCGCGCAAGGATGTGTCTTTAATTTCTACAAACAAATGGAGCGCGGAAATCTTTTTCTTAGTTTTTTCAGGTAAAAGAACAAGAAAAAGGCAAACAAGCTGCCAATAGTAAAAATTCTTTGTAAAATGTCGCAATTCTTTTCATCTTGATTAAAAAAGAATGTAAGCAAGTTTCTTTGTAGTATGGAGATCAGACACCATGGGTGCTGCCTGCTCCAAATCAAGTTCCATAACTATATATGATTTTGGTTGTTAAGAATGCACTCATGAATGTTCTTCATTTTTACTTTATTTTCCTTGCGTGCTCTTTTTTTATATTGCATGTGTTAAGATGGTTTTGAACTTCCATCCTGCTAGAAAACGTAAATCGGGGAAGATTTGTTTTTAGATTTTTTTGGGGATTAATTTAAGGTTAGAAATACGTTAAATATAATATATATATATATATATATATATATTAGGGTTTTGCAGGTTAAAGGAGGTTGAAATAGATTCTTAGAAAGTCACACCCTCATTTCCTGGGCTCTAGGAGATAGATGGAATCTAAACAAGGAAACGATGCGTTGTTCTTTCAGGAAAAAAAGATACAATATGCCATTCGTCTTTAATAAAAGAAGGCTAGGCACATGTGGATCCAAATTTGCAAGTAAGACATGCTTGCCCATCTTTAAGTTCGTGTTAGGAACATGTGACTGTGTAGAGAATAGTTGATATTTTGAAGTGCACATGCATGCACACACACGTGCAGGGAGAAAGACCTGTGACACAACAAGCAACATCGTCATGGGCCAGTTCATATTCCAAAAGGTAAGTTTCGTAGTGTGTATCGCCAACACCCTAATAAGCATGGAGCAAAACACAGACGTTACTCCAACTTGTACACTATGGTGTACAAAGCAGAAATCATGACACGTAGAAAGCGAGAAATGATCATGCACAGAATAAATTTATAGAACCACCATAGCAACTTTCAGCTGTACTATGAATTATGTGGCGACAGCCCTCTCCCATCAGTATTACAGGCATTCTGATGTGGTCATCCACAAAAGGCAGTATGCAGTGAAAAATGTGCGTGTTGCTTTCATAGCTATAATCAATATATTCATTATAGAGATTTTATAATAAAAGCTGACTCAGCAGGTGCCAAAAAAAATGAAAAGTCTAAGTAACCCAACATTGTTGTGCAAGGAGAAGACGCATCACCCCCAGTGCACCCTACCTAAGGTAAGTTGCATTGTTGTTTGATTGTTTTTTTTACACTGCATTTTCAAAAAAAAAACATTTTTTTTTCTGCGGGTGTACTTTACAATGTAATTTTACACCGCAGTTATAAGTTTTTTTTATCTACGGATGTACTTTACAATGTAATTTTACACCATAGTAAAAAAATTTATCCGCGGGTGTACTTTACAATGTATATTTACACCTTGATAGATGAAACAAAAATATTTATAATTATTTTTGATATTTTGGCCAAATACCAACGGATAATCATAAACCGGTTACGATATCCAATTTTCGTTTCAAAATATGAGAAAGATGCAACATAATTTTTACGAAAAATATGAATGGAAATATCATGGAATTTGGCCCTATGCACAAAAACAAATACATTTTTGTATTTTTAAATTTTTTTGTAATAATAATAGTAGTAAGAAAACAAAAATAATTTTTTTATCATTTTGTATTTTTGTATTTTTTTTTATTTTTTTATTTTTTTATTTTTTTCTAAGTTGGGCTGTCAGCCACAGTGGGCTGACAACTAGCCTTAGTGGGCTGGGCTGACAGCCCTCATGGGCTGGAAGCCCACACATTGTTGGGTTGGGCTTCCAGTCCTCTTGGGCTGGAAGCCCAAGGTGTTTTGGGCTGGGCTTCCAATCCTCACGGGTTGGAAGCCCAAGTAGCCTAGACCGTGGGCCGAGAACAAAGCCTGGGCCATCTCAGCCTGGCCCGCATGAATAGTGGGATGTAAATCACGTCCCACTGCATGCAGCGACCGGGGAAGAAGATGATGAATAGTGTGGATTTTCGAATGCAACGAGAGGCTTACCTATTAGTACCGTTGGGTATAGGAGGTCGAGGTGATGATTCCTGTGGTGGTGGCATTGTCAACGGTGGCCTGTGGTGGCCAGAGGAAGCTTATGAAGTGGCGGTCTGTTGCTGCTGCGCCGAGTGATGTTGCTACTACCTTCGCCTGAGACCACAGCTGGGCATCTGGAGTTGAAGGGAGGCTGAAGGTGATGATAAAGGTGGTTTTGGGGTGGTGGAATGGCTTCTAACGGTGGAGAGAGAGAGGACCGAGAGACTGAAACTAGAGAGAGAGGGAGCTCAAACGAGGCTGAAGAAGACGACAATTTATTTCGTGTCATTTTCCCTTTGTTTTTTTTGCTTTTATTTGCTAAAAATCTCCTTGAATCTCCAGTACTTTCCCTCCTTTCTTCTCTGGATATTTTTTTGTCACTCGTTGTTTTTCACTTCAGTTTTCTCTCCTTTTTTTCTCTTCCACTCTCAGTGTTCTCCCAGTTTTTCTTCTTCCTTTCACGTCACTCTCCTCTTTTTACTTCATTTTTTTTCCTCCTCTTCTGCATAAAATTCTCCTTCTATTTATATGGCCAGCCTCCTCTGCAATTTCTGCAGAGGGTGCCTCTGCAATGAATTTGCAGAGAGGCCATGGGTTGCCATGGCTGTATTGTTTTTACAATTTTGTCCTTCAATGTTTGATTGATTCAATTACACCCCCAAATAGTTTTAAACTTTTAATTTTATGCAATTGTATCCCCGTCAAAATTTCAACAGCAACCTTAAATGTGCGCGCCTTTTTATTTTGGTCTCTGGTTTCCGATTTGCGCGATTTAACCCTTAATTGACCATTGGATTCTCAATTTGTTCAATTTGGCACCTGAGTTTGCATTATTGACTTAAAAATTCAAATCGGTCTTCGAAAACTCCATTCTCATCAATTGAGCCTGAATTAAATTCAAGAAATTTATTTGTCATTGACTAAACCCTTAATAAAATTAATTTGACCAATTTAAAGTATAATTTAGTCCTTGCACTTAATTAAATCCTTCAATTGGACATTAAATTAATTCCTGATCATAATTAAACTTTAAATTTATCGACGATTAACTCGAATCAACCCATAAAAAATATAATTATGTCGTTTAACTTAGTTTTTACACAGATTCATCCAACGATAAATTATTTTTGGCTTAAATCTTTATTTTCTCTATTTTTGGAACCAAAGAGATACGATTGGACTCGCGAAAACAACCAAAATTTCCACATTGATTTTTCTACCCAGGTCGACTCCTTTTATTTTATTTTTTTGTCATTTTATTTTAATTTGGGGAGTAAGCCAAAAATTGGGTTACGACAATGGCTATCGATGACCAACATTGTTTGATTAATATACCACTATGAAGAGATTAATAACATTAGTGGTCACCGATGACTAATATTGTTTGATTAGTTGTCATGATGCAAAGACTAATGACATCAATGATTATTGATGACCAATATTGTTTGATTAGTTTACCATTATATATGGATACTAATATTAAATAATAATCAACATTGTTTGATCTAGTTAACCATATGAGTATAGAATTGGGTTCTCAAGATCCTCATTATAAAGATGATTGATAGATAATAAAAGTGTAACTAAGCTAATGAATAATTGGTTAGCTCAAAAATAATATGATGGAAGTTAATAGGGTAAAACACATGAAAAATTAAGGGTCATTATAATAACTCATGCATGTTAAGTTGGGGAATTGATGTGAAGGCTAGAAATAAAAGGTATTGGATTGTAAAGATATTCTAGATGCATGAAGATGAAGGCTTATATATTGGGTTATGTGTTTAAGCAAATTCATCAATTGTATTGAAATAAATGAGGGTAGTTAAACTCATGTGTAGACCTTGCATAACATGCATTAATTGTGTGAATCCTTTATAATTGTGTTGACAATTTCAAACCAATTAAAAGTTTGGATATAATTTTGATAATAATTATTAAGCAATAATAGTTTTAGTTTTGTTAATTCAATAAAGGTTTCAAAAATGTGGGGGTAGTAGTGGTAAAAAATAATTGAGCATTTATTATTGTAACTTTAAATTCCAAAAAAGTGCTAAAAAAACTCTATGAATTTTGTAACTTTAAATTTTTTTAAATGTGAAACTAAGTTTTGATTAACTTTATATGATATTATTTTAGATTATTTGGAGAATTTATTATGATGAGTTGAGTTGATGATGACAACAACCATATGGTTGTCATCATTGTGGTAAAAGAAATGACTTAGCATTGTTGGAACACTAATAATAACTTAGGATTTCTGATATAATATTTTAGATTATTATACTATGTAAGGCTACATAAATTATAAATCTAAACCAATATTTAGAAGAAAAAAACATTATCTAAACAACTAAAACAGGTGACGACCCGATGCACTGTTCACCAAGAGACAAAACACTGTGGACGGTTACTGTTGTGCCCAATTTTCAGTTCGGTCGGTTCATTCAGTCCATTCGGCTAGTTGATTTTTTTGGCAAAGTGAAATAATGAATTTGTCCCTAGAAAAAGACAAAAAAAAAGCCACTGGACTGCGGGGTTCCACGGTAATTGCACCATTTCGGTCCGGTCCGGTCCGGTTCGTCTAGCTGGTTTATTAAATTTTAATATTTCTTTGCACAATAAAATAACCATTTTGTCCCTCGAAAAAGACAAAACCAAGGTCTGGCAGGGAAGGGTGTCCTAGTAATTTATCATTTTTTAATTCTTTTTCTGCCGATTTACTGTTGGCGCGTCGCCGGATGCACTGTCTGTTTCCGCGCTCATGCGTATTTCAGACAGCACGTGCGACGTATTACAACGTTCGAAAATACCCAACCAATGTCTAGAATGACTTTCAAACATGTTCTCTTCCCCCTGGTGCGACGCGTCTGAGTGTATGGTGTCTAGAGAAGTCACAATGGTCGTTTGAATTCCCTCCTTTTCTCTCTCCTGCCTGCACAATCTGACATCAACACAACTGTTTTTTGCCAGATTTCCTTTTAGTCCCCGGACTTTCGATTGTTTGTTATGGCCCTTATTGCTATTATATATGGCTTTTGATATTTTTCAATTTCGTCCTTCAATTGAAATTGATTATATATTGTAGTTTCATTTAGGTCCTCCGACTTTGAATTTTCGAATTGGTCTGGAATCCTTCATATTTTCGGTATCAAAGTTTTGATTTATTTCAATTTTATCTTTCTATGCAATTTAATTATAGATTTTAGTTTTATTTTAGTCCTAATTCTTTTAATTTCCAGCTTTGTTTTAAATTATTTAATTTTATCGGTATCAATGTTTAAATTTATTTCAATTTTGTCCTTCAAATTAAATTTATTATATATGTTTTTTTCATTTTATCCCTCATAGTTTTAATCTTGGATTTTATTTTAATTCTTTATATATATATATATATATATATATATATATATATATATATATTTCTTACATAGTTTCTATTTGTGTCCATGTTTATATGTAAATGCTCTTATTTTTATTTTTTTTTACAAATTTTCTTTATTCCCAATGTTATTAAGTTCTTTATTTAATGTTCAAATTTTAATATGTGTTGGTGATCATTTGAAAAATAATAATTATTATTATTTCTTTTTTCCCCCCTTCAAGTCAAGTAATCTCTTAAAATCTAATAATTTTTATTTTGTCATTTATTTTTTTAATAGCTTTTTTTATTAATATTGTCAAATCTTGGATTTTCTAATTATTATAGACAAGACATTCAGAATAATAATAATGATTATTTGTTAGTTTTGTTTTCTTTTTAATATGTCTGACTAATAATATTTTTTGATATTTATTTAATATTAGCTCCTTAAAATATATATATATATATATATAGGTTTTTTTTGGGGAAACAATTACTATCATTGCTTTGAAATACTTTTAATATAATAATATGAGTAATAAATCTTATAAAATAGAAAATTTATGGAATATTTTTTTCTAACAATAATTATGATCTCACCTATTTTTATTATTTTCAATGTTATGAAGGTTTTTTTTTTAATATTTACATTTTAATTTGTGTTGATGATCATTCTAAAATTGATATTTATTATTTTTTTTTTCTCTTTGTTGTTTTTAAAATTCTTTTTATTTATCTTTCAAGTCAAATAATTTTTTTTTCAAATCTACTTATATTTATTTTTCTTTTGTCATTTATTTAGTTTTTTTTCTTATAAATATGTGAGACTAATTATATATTTTAATATTTATTTAATATTAGCACTAAAAATATATATATAGACAGAAAAAATGACCTAGGATCTTCTAAAGAAAAAAATAATAATATTAGTGCTTTTAAATACTTTTAATATAATAATATGAGGAATAAATCTTATAAAGTAAACAAAATGATTTTGGCCTTTTATTTTAATTTTATTATCTTTTATTTAAATTTATTTTTTAGAAAAAATTGATTCTTGAATTTTAGATTATTTTAAGAACAAAAAGTAGCGTTGTTTCAATTCATTTATGGCAATAATGTACCGTTGTTTCTTTATCAAAGAAGGCCTTTACGGGGTTTGGAAACCCTTATGATTAACAAGAAATAAAACGGCCTGCATTATAATCAAAAAATATATATTAAAAAATAATATAAATTATAATCTATTTTCTTATATAGCAATTTTAGTTTCTAGATAAAATAATTTTTTGATATAATATTAAATTCTTATTGATCCAATGATCATTAATTTAAATTTTATCATCCTATTTTATTTGATAAAGATTAAATATAAATTACTATAATCCAGTATAAATTTTAAATCAAAAAAACTTTAATTTAAGAAAATATATTAAAAAATAATATAAATGTTGTATACCTCATCCTGCTGAAGAGAGACAGTTAAAACGGCAAAGTTTTAACTTACCGCTCGTGGACCAATGGTATCTCACGTAGCTGCCTTTCTCTCTCGGAAAAAACCGAACACAACTAGAGACGAGAGTAAGTGAGGACAGAGGAGGAGCAAGGACCCAGAAAAAAATTGTAAAAATCACCTGGAAATATTTCTATTTTTGTATTGGTATTTAAAAAAAGGAATAAAATATTTTTCTTGACACAGTTTAATCCCCACTTGTCTTTTTTCTTTTATTCTTTCAGGTGTCGTTGCGGTTGGAAGATTTTGGTGCCCACTTGCGCAGAGAGATCAGGTTTTCTTGCATTTAATTTGATTTCTGAAGCAGTAAATCTTGGCTCTTTAGTTGAGCTCTTGGTTGTATTGGGGATTTCCTGAACTGGGTTTGAATCAGAATCCATTCTTGTTGCTGGGGTCTTGGTTTGTCAAAGTCCTCCAATTCGATTTCTTCTTCCGCAACAAAGTAAATAATGTTTGCGATTCTTGAGCTGCTGCTGTATCAGACCTTTGTGGACTGTTTTGTCTATGATTTCTTGATTGAATTTCTACTAATAACCAAGTGACAGTCTCAAAATTCTCACTTTGAATTCTCCTGTCCTAAATGGCTTTGGAATAAAATTGCTTCTAGCTTTTTGTAGAGTTTGATTTTTTGCCTTCAAGTTATTCTTGAATATTCAATAAAGAAGCTTTGAATTGCAATGGCTAACCCACCTCAACCTTCCCTTGGGTATTCTGTTACTGCTATTCCCTCAAAACCTGACTCATCAACCCCTCAACCAGAGAGAAATTCTGCTCCTCCTCCAACAATGTTACCTGGAGCTTCCCGATTTCCTCCTCCTAAATTGCAACAAGATCAGATCCCTTCACCTTCACTCCAGAACCCGAAGTTGTTATCACCTGCCAATGGGGTTAAAACTGGGAGCCTAGTTCCTCATTTAAGCACCCCACCTGGTCCTCCTGTTTTTACTTCGCCAGTCCGGCCTGCTGCTGTGCCTTTTCGGACTTCGCCTGCAACTCCTCAACCAGTTGCTTTCACATCAGGCTCAACACTACCAACATCCTCTCCTCCCCATTTTTCAAATGGTTCCATTGAGTTGCAGCACCAAGTTCCCTTTGCTACAAATGACTTCATACCTTTCAAGGAATCATCATGCGCTTTGTTCTCTGCTCGCAAGGTATTTCTATCACTCTCTAGTTCGAACTGAAAGCACTGATTGTCATGAGGATATTTTTTTCTTCTTTTATAAGATTGTTGCTCTGATTTTGGTAACACCTTCGTGTTTGGTTAATAATTTTACATATCATTGTCTGATTATCTTTCTTCCCTAAAGCTTGGACTTGGCTCACTTTGTTATTCAGGTGTTGAAGCAAAAGAAACTAGCAAATGTACCGAGTTTGGGCTTTGGGGCATTGTTTTCTCCTGGGAGAGAGATTTTTCCTGGTCCTCAAATAATACAGCGTGACCCTCACCGCTGCCACAATTGTGGAGCTTATGCAAATTTTCATTGCAAGATTTTACTTAGTTCAGGCCAGTGGCAATGTGTAATTTGCCATAAACTGAATGGAAGTGAAGGTGAATATGTAGCTTCAAGCAAAGAAGATCTTCACAACTTTCTAGAACTTTCATCACCCATCATTGATTATGTTCAAATTGGGAACAAGAGGCCTGGTTTTATTCCAGTTTCTGATTCCAGAATGTCTGCACCCACTGTTCTTGTTATAGATGACTGTTTAGATGAAACCCACCTGCAGCATTTACAAAGCTCTTTGCATGCATTTGTTGATTCACTCCCCCCTATAGCAAGAATTGGAATAATACTATATGGCCGTACAGTATCAGTTTATGATTTTTCAGAGGAATCAATGGCATCTGCTGATGTACTTCCTGGTGACAAATCTCCTACCCAAGAGTCCTTGAAAGCATTGATTTATGGAACTGGTGTGTACCTGTCAACGATGCATGCTTCAAAGGAAGTGGCACACAAAATATTCTCATCTTTGAGATCATTTGGGTTAAACATTGCAGAAGCTTCAAGAGACCGGTGCCTGGGTACTGCAGTTGAGGTTGCTATGGCTATAATTCAAGGACCACCAGCAGAAATGTCTCGAGGCATAGTTAAAAGGGCTGGAGGTAATAGCAGGATTATCGTGTGTGCTGGGGGACCAAATACATATGGCCCTGGATCAGTCCCGCATTCTTTTAGCCACCCAAATTATCCTCATATGGAAAAAACAGCATTGAAGTGGATGGAGAATCTGGGTTGTGAAGCGCATAGACATAATACGGTAGTTGACATTCTATGTGCTGGAACTTGCCCTGTTAGAGTTCCAGTCCTACAGCCTCTTTCAAAAGCTTCTGGCGGTGTTCTGGTTCTTCATGATGACTTTGGAGAGGCCTTTGGTGTGAATTTGCAAAGGGCTGCTTCTAGGGCATCAGGTTTCCATGGCTTGTTGGAGATTCGATGTTCTGATGATATTCTAATTACTCAAGTTGTGGGTCCTGGTGAAGAGGCACATGTAGACACACATGAAACTTTTAAGAACAACAATGCTCTATGCATTCAAATGCTAAGTGTTGAAGAAACACAGAGCTTTGCACTCTCTATGGAAACTAAAGGAGACATCAAGTGCGATTATGTATTTTTCCAGTTTGCTGTTCAATACACTAACGTTTATCAAGCTGATATTATAAGAGTGGTTACTGTCAGGTTGCCAACTGTGGATAGTGTTTCAGCTTATCTTGAAAGTGTTCAGTATGAAGTGGCTGCAATCCTCATGGCCAAGAGAACCCTCTTGCGAGCCAAAAGCCATTCAGATGCCATGGATATGCGAGGAACAATAGATGAGAGAATTAAAGACATTGCTTTGAAATTTGGGTCCCTGGTACCCAAGTCAAAGCTTCATCGATTTCCTAAAGAACTTTCTGCATTGTCAGAGCTCCTTTTCCATCTTAGAAGGGGTCCACTTTTGGGAAGCATTGTTGGTCATGAAGATGAGAGGTCTGTGTTGCGGAATTTGTTTTTGAATGCATCTTCTGATCTTTCGCTCTGTATGGTAGCACCTCGTTGTCTAATGCACCGAGAAGGGGGCACTTTTGAGGAACTACCAGCTTATGACCTTGCAATGCAGTCTGATACAGCTGTTGTTCTTGATCATGGTACAGATGTCTTCATTTGGTTGGTAAGCGACTTAACTTTTTGTGATTCCCTGAAATTACAGGTTATTGAATTTTCTATATTGTATGTTTATTTTCCCGGTATTTCTCATGGACTGTGGGTGTTTCTGCTGTCTCTGTCTTTGCAAGGGCTTGTGATCACTTTTGTCTATAATTGATAACAACTCTTGAGTATTTTTTTTGTTCAAGTTTGTGACTGGGGAGGAAATCCCAGAATTTATTGTAGAGATAAGGAGGACAGAAACACTTGTGTTGGAAAACATTTAAGGATCACGTTTCCTGGCAGAAATATTGATAGGAGAAGCAGGTGGAAAGCATTTACTGCTTCCCTGCTTATAATTGTTTCAGGAAAAATAGTCTTTTTGTGATTAAACAAAAAGAAATTCTGAGGCATTTTTCCTAATTATTAAGTAAGAAATTGAAGTTAAGATTTGCTACTTCCACTTGTGGAAGTGCACAGTTTAGTAGGGTACTAGTACCTTTAATGTTATATCAGTCTTCCCCGTAAACAAAAAATTTCTCCATTTTCAGTTGGCAGCTTTTATGTTAATTTCCTGATTACCACTGCCTCTCTTTGAGTGATATCTGATTGCTACTCACATGCATATACCAAACTAGTGTTGGTTTGCGTCCAATTGCCTTTTTCTCGAATTTCTTTCCAAGTTGGCTGATATTTTACTGTCTGAATATACAAAGACACTTTCTCAATAACTGGCAACTGCAGGGTGCTGAGCTAGCTGCTGATGAAGGAAGAAGTGCAGCTGCTTTAGCAGCTTGCAGAACATTAGCTGAAGAAATTACTGAATTGCGGTTTCCGGCTCCTAGGATCCTTGCATTCAAGGTTTTTTAACCCTTGACTCTTTGCATTGCATTTCCATGCACCTTTGAACTTAAATTTTTCTTTTTGTTGCAAACTGATGAGCTTACTGGTTTGGGTTATTGACAGGAGGGGAGCTCTCAAGCTAGATATTTTGTTTCTCGGCTGATTCCGGCACACAAGGATCCACCTTATGAACAGGTAAGGGTAGATAAAGAGAAAAATAACCTCCTGATCCATAATGTTAGTAGGCTCATGGTGTTGGATTTATGCCCAATTTGATGGAACTTGATTGCAGGAGGCAAGATTCCCGCAGCTTAAATCTCTGACAATAGAGCAACGGATGAAGCTAAAAACCAGCTTTATTCACTTTGATGATCCAAGTTTCTGTGAGTGGATGCGTAGTTTGAAAGTGGTGCCCCCATAACCAAGTTAATTTGTAGTTTTAAAAAACCGTACCATGTTTTCTTTTCAACATTTGAAGAATAAACCTTCTTCAATATTTTCACCCTAGTGATATCCCTCACAAATAACTTCATATACGAACAATTTTTCACCTTAACTCTCAAAAGTTTATAATTTTGTGATTTGTAACAATACTTTCTTAAACAATAGATAATATAATTGAATATGTGATCTCTCTAACTCATTAATTACAATGTATGAAATGTTTAAGTGTAACGAGTAATAGAATTTATAGTTATGATTTACATTGGTATTCATGATGCTAAAAGATTTAAATTAAATTTTTTAGTGGTATAATTGTCAATTATCAAGTGTTTTCTTTTTTAGGTTTTAAATATGTGATAGACCAAAGGTGTTGGTCTTTGAGTGTTCCCAAGCTTCAAAGCCAATGAGGTAAAAGAGTTTTTTCATAGGGTGAACTTCTTGGGCTTGTTTTTTGAATTTCTCCTCTAGCATTGGGACAATCCCATCTCGCGCATGTTGAAAAGATGAGAGAAGTTAGAGAGAAATGCTCTCTAAAAACCTCTCAATTTTTCTCTCTATGTACTGCCATCTCCGGTAACCAGACCAAAAATCCATTCTTAGCCTTAACCTTTTCATGTCTTTTCTTTTGTTTCAAACCTTTGCAATTAGCCACCACAACAAAGCACCAAAAGAATATTTATTTTCATGTTCTTTACTTTTCCTACATCAACAACCTGGTCCCTGTCAATAATGTATTTATGGAAAGAGATCACACAGTTACAAACATCATTAATATATGGAAAGCAAATCGTAACAGCTGAATATAGAATAATTTTCATATTGTAATAGCAAAATATTACATTAATTGTAAACTGTAAATTAGGGTTTTGTATATGTATTTAGAGGCATGAGATCCTACTTTGAATAACAAGAAAAATTACATAAAAATTCAGTGTTTGTGACAGTCCCCAGTCACACCAGTCAACCTCAAGTCCCATCTTTTCCTGTCCATCTCTTTTCAAATCACCTCAAACATCACACCCGACTGGATAATAAATTACCCCCTCTTAGAAAGCTCCTGAAAATCCAGAGAGAGTGCAAAAAGTGTTCAAACCTGCATTGTCCAAGGTACGCTGTATTGGATCTGCTACCTTTTACCATGGATGCCGAAAAAACACGCAAGCAAAACCACCCATAACCTAAGACACATCTGAACACATGGGCAGATAGAGTCAAGGTAACGGATTCCAGTACCAGGTTTACACTGAATCCAATACCTAGATATGAAGAAGGAAGGAAGCCTGAAATTACTGCTGATATGCTCACAAAAAATGTTGAACAATGGGAATGGTGAATGGTGGGGTTCTTCCCTGGTTACAAGATGAACTACCACACGGTCAACACAATAGCTAACAAAATATGGAAGACGGGGGGACTTGAATCTGTGATGTCCACCGCGAGTGGGTTCTGGTTGTTTCGGTTCCAGAAAGAAGAGCAAATGCAAGCCATATTGGAGAGAGGACCTTGGATGTTTGGTGGCAAGATAATGATTCTTCAACAATGGCACCCCCAATTTATTTTCGACAAAAATCGTATCCCCAAACTCCCAGTTTGGATACGTATACATGGCCTACCATTTTCTTTGTGGTCTCGCAAGGGGCTCAGTGTGGTTGCAAGCATGGTAGGAAGGCCATTGTCATGCGATGAGTGCTTGCAAAGCCAGGCACAACATGCTGAGGAGGAATCGAGTGCAACCACAGCCCCAATGGGGAACAACGCAGACAGTAGTGACCCGTCCCTCATGGAATTTATTAAAGTAAAGAAGAAGAGAGGAGGAAAGAAATTTAGGGAGACCACACGTCATCCTATGCTCTGAAGGTCCCTGCTTTTCCTTTTATGTTATTTATAATAAATATAGGATGCTGGAATATTAGAGGCTTAAATTGCTTCAGTAATCAAAAAGTTGTTTGCGAATGGATAATTAAGAAAAAAAATGAATCTGTTTAGTTTAGTTGAAACTTAGATGCATGAAACAAATTTGAAGAAATGGCAGAAAGAGCTTGACTGAGCAATTAGAGAGTTACATCTAACGTGACAAATAATGAAGCAGCTAGGATTATTGTAGGTTGGTATCCAGGAGAGTATGATGTGGTCAGTCTGCCTGTGTCTTCGCAATGGATAACTTGTAGGGTTCACTCGATCCCGTATGGGTTTGGTGTTGTTATCTCATTTTTTATCGGCAAATGCACCTTTAGAGAGACAGGAGATGTGGGAGTATATTAGGGTGTAAGGGGGTTGTAATAAATCTCAGCCTTGGGTGCTGATGGGAGACTTCAATGCAACTATCCAATCCTCGGACAGTAAAGGAGGGGATTCCACTTGGAGTAGACAAAAACAGGAGTTTGGGCAGTGCTTGAATCAAGCAAAGCTGCATCTAGTCCCATATAGGAGCATCAAATACACCTGGCACAATGGACAGAACAATGAGAACATGATTTTGAAAAGGCTAAATTGGATAATTTGGAATACAACTTTTGCAAAGAAGTGGCCGAAGACTCTAGCTCATTTCCTTCTAAGGAGTATTTTTCACCATAACTCAATGATGTTGAACCTTAAGCAAGGCCATTTCCATCCAAAGCCAAACTTCAAGTTTCTAAATTTTTGGGCGGAGAGAGGACTTTATCCCTGAGATAGACAAGGTGTGGCAGAAGCATATACAGGGTTCTTCTATGTTCAGGATAACCTCTAAGCTCCAAGCGGTGAAGACTAGCCTAAAGAATTGGCAGAAGACGAACAAAAGTCATATCTCGAGCAGGGTGTTAAAAGCAAAATCAAACTAGGAGGAAGCTCAAGGGAGGTTGGATGGTGACCCGTGGTCGGAGGACACCATGTTTTTAGAGAGGAGGGCAACCGCTAATTACCAAAGGTTGTTTAAGGATGAATAGTCCTTTTATAGGGTAAAAATCAAGAATTCAATGGCTCACACTCAAGGAAAAAAACACCACTTTTTTTCATAGATCCCTCATTCATAAAAGGATGAGGAACAAGATAGCTTGCCTGGTGGATGGAGAGGGGGAGATGATTCATAACCAAAAGGATTTGGGAAAGTTAGTAGTGGACTATTACAAGTGCATCATGACAAAAAAGACAGGGGATGAGGAAGGTAGTCATGATTATGGAATCTTTTCCAAGCCTATTCGGAGAGCATGAAGAAGGAGATTTCCACTCCCATCACAAATGAGGAAATCAAATATGCGTTGTTCTCCATCCCTAACAACAAAGCGCCAGGTCTAGACGAGTTTTTAGCTATGTTTTTCAAAACAGGGTGGAGTATAGTGGGAGAGGATTTCTTGGAGGCAATAAAGGGTTTTTTCCAGATGAACTCTATGCCTAAGTGTGTCAATGCCACTACTCTAGTCTTAATTCCCAAGGTAGAAAATCCAAGCTCAATGGAAGATTATCGGCTTATATCTTGTTGTAATGTCATATACAAAACCATCTTAGCCAACAGATTAAAGAAAGCCCTAGAGCATATCATAGGAAATTTTCAAAATGCTTTCATCCTTAGCAGGAACATAGTTGATGCAATTCTTTTGTCCCAACAGCTCATGCACAATTACCATCTCAAAAATGGCCCCTATTGGTGTGCAATAATAATTGATTGGAGAAAGGCTTTCAACACCATCCATTGGGACTACATTATTGATGGATTAAATCAGATAGGCATTCGAACAATCATGGTCAAATGAATTAAAGTCTGCATCACTACGCCTCACTTCTCGATCAAGATAAATAGTGAGTTGTAAGGTTGGTTTAATTCCTCAAGAGGCATTCAGCAAGGAGACTCTTTATCCCTTTATGTTTTTGTGCTGGCAATGAAAGAGCTTAATGGGCAGCTTAAGGAAGCCACAAACAACCCAACCTATAAATTCCACTGGAGTGTAAAGCTAACAACATAACAAATATTTGTTTTACAGATGACCTTCTCATGTTTTGCCATGCAGATACATACTCAGTTGGCATCCTAAAGCAAGCCTTGCGCACTTTCATGAATTAATCAAGGATGAGAATTAATCTAGCAAAGAGCTCCCTCTTTCTTATGGGTATTGACCAAAATTCAAAGCAAGACATCTAGAATATGCTAGGGTTTCAATTGAAGACTCCTCCGGTTACTTACGTAGGGGTTCCTCTAATAACAAAGCGACTAACCAATGGTGACTGCAACAGATTGGTGCAAAATATTACATCTCACAACCTAAGCTATGTAGGCAGACTCCAACTCATAAAATCCATTTTTTTCTCAATACAGGTTTATTGGTCTAGCATGTTCATCCTCCTAATGGTGGTGACTAGGAGAATTGCGACCATTCTAGCTTGTTTTCTTTGGAGAAGGTCTTCTTTAGAGAAAAATGATGTCAAAGTAAGCTAGGATTGCATCTGCTCCCCCTTAAAAGGAGGCTTGGGTATTAAGCACCTGCAGGATTGGAATAAAGTTGCTTTGCTCAAGTAAGTCTGGAGGATCCTAACTAATCAAGGCTCCATCTGGTCAGCATGAGTGCACTAAATGCTTCTTAAAGGCTATATAGCCTATGGGAAGCCAAATCTCTTGTTAGAGCATCATGGACTTGGAGAAAGATTATGGAAAGCAAGCAATGGTGCAAAGGGCTCTTTAGATAGAGAATCGGTAATGGGGAGGGGACCTCTTTATGGTTTGATTATTGGCTGCCTGATGGTCGTAGTCTCTTTGATACCTTCCCAGCTCGGATTCTAGCTACAACTAGGCTAGGGTGGAATGCCAAGGTGGATACCATCATTAATGATGATGGTTGGTCTTTCCCGAATGGCCACAAGACTTGCAGCAGGTTTGGAACTCCATCAATTTCCAGCCAAGTGTGCTAGAAAAGGACAAGATTTTTGGTTGGTTCATGTTATAGGCATGTTCTCCATTGCCTCAACCTGGAATTTTATAAGAAGGTCGAGAGGAAATTACATTCTGCATGGTTTTATTTGGTACCAGTGTCATGTCCCAAGATACTCCTTGACGCTTTGGATGGCTGCCCTCGGTCGTCTATCCACAATGGACAGACCTCAAATGGGGAACACTAATCGAATCTTTGTTCTTCCAATGCCATTACAGTGGCATTTTCTAGAGCAGTATAACTTTCCTAGCAAATCAACATTGGCCTTCTACCAATTGGGAACACATCTTACGATGTGTGGGCAAAAGGTTCATCAAGAAGAAGAGGTTTAATTGCTTGCTTGGAAAGCACACCTTGGCAGCAATAGTTTATTTCATATGGACAAAGAGGAACAATAGAATTTTTCAGAATCAGCATAAGCCAACCAGGGTCCTTGCTCATGAGGTAATCAACCAAATTAGGAAGCTCTTGATGACTTATGATGGGCATATCCTAGACTATGCTAGAGCTACATGGAGGATTTGAAAGCAACTAGAAAGAGTTTCATGAGTCTGTTGTGCTCTTTCTTAAGGCGTAGGGTCCAAGCTTTAGTTTATGCATGGATAATGAATGCTACAATATCTAGGGTGCAGATGCCAAGGCCTAAAGACAAATTGAGGCCTTCCTTCGAGCAGATTGGATTGTGCACGGGATATCGGCCCTATAGTTTGTTTTAGGGCTTTGTTTCTAAGCCCATGTGTTGGGCTGGGTTATCTGTTCTTCTAGTATGGACATCCTGGCTCGGGGCCCCTTCTCTTTTCTTTTCTAGCCTAAGGGCTTTTCAACCTCTTTTCCCCAAGCGGAAGGTCGCTTCCCTCCTCCTTAAGCCCGAGCCCAAGTGTTGGAGCTAGCAGGCCCTTTGTATTTTTCTACCCATTCTTAATCCATTTTGAACTTATTCAAAAAAACACTTTTTAGGCTTATCTTGACAATAACTGTGGTGCTTGCACTTTATCACAGAGGCAAGTTGTTTTTAGTGTAAGAAATCATGTTCAACTTCCATAAACATGTTTTAAAAAGAAAAGAGAAATTTGTGGCTTGGGTCATAAGTCTGACTAGGTCAAATAAACTGATTTTATTTCAATTAAATGAAAAAAAAACGATTATAGATAAATAAAATTTAAAAAAAGTGATTATGATAATTACAGAAAAAATATATTTTTTTCTAAGAAAAGACAACTGATGCATTTGAATTCACATCCTACTAAATAAGATAGTACAAAATGAGATAAAAAAAATAGTCCTAGTTAACTTGAGTTAGCATGATAAACATGTAATCAAGGTGGAGTGAACTCAAGATATTCCATCAAACTCGTAACCTAGGTCATGAGATTGGAATAACTCAATGAAAAACAATATTTTTTATAAATTTTGTTTTAGGATTAAAGCAATTAAACATCTTTGAAATGATGTATTGGGTGTATCACTAAATTTGACACTTAATACAAATGACTTCAAGAAAACACAATAACTCAATGAAGAAAATTATTTTTTTATAAACTTTGTTTTAGGATCAAAACAATTAAACACCTAAGAAATGATGGGTTAAGTATATCACTAAATTTGACACGCAATACAAATGACTTTAAGTAAACATAATAACAAAAAATATAATTAAAGTACTTAAAGTAAGGAGATAAGAGAAAGAATTTACAAACTATTTTTAATGTGATTCAACAAGTCTATATCTATACTTCAAGGACCAAACTATACTTTGAGTATTGTAACTTTTCACCGTTACAAGTTCAAGAGTATAACATCCATTTGATGAATCCATATCACGCTTTTTATACCACTTTAAAATATTCATTTCTTCAAAATTCTTTCTAGTTAAGGATATGTTATCTTTAAGATTTTTGCTATTGGTGAAACTCCTTCAACAATACTAAAAGTTTTTACATAACTCTCAAAGATTTACACAAATAATTTTGTTTTTCATAACAATTTTTTTATTAGGGTAGATAATACAATTTAAATAATAATATCTCTATAACTTAAGATAAAATTTATAAGATTTGAAATTGTTGAAGTGCTAAGAAAATGATATAAAAAATTCTTGTGCTAGAATATAAATATTTAATAGTGCAAATTAGAGTGTGATGAAGGATAAATAGTAGACCTTAGTCATATGAGGAGATGTTTGTGAGTTGCTTGATCATTTCTTATTTTAACTCTTCTTGTTGTTCTCCATGTTGGGAGAAACTACAATACACAAGACTCCCTCTTTGTGTGAATCTGTAAGAAGCTATAAAATAGAACAATATATATATATATATATGCAAACACAGCAAGCAGCAAGCACAAGACATACAATTTTTATGTGGAAAACTTTCTTAATGCAAGAAGGAAAAACCACGAGACCGTAGTCCACTCAAACATTTCCACTATCAACAATAATAAGAATACATGAGTCTTCTCTAGTCTCAACTAGAAGCATACAATCAACAATTATCTTTAAGAAATACCATTTCTTTGTACAAATCAACTTCTACAAGAATTCAAGAAAAATCTCACAAAAAATAGAGGCTAATATTCACGGGCTAAAAAAGATGCAGAGTGCTCAAAATTCAATCTCCATTATTCACAATGAGGAGTCACATGTCATGAACATTTCTGCAAAATTTCAGCTCAATTAAACTACAAATACTCGTTAATCGGTGTAGTTGATCAAGATTGAACAGAAAAATTAGGAAACTCTATTTTCATTCTCTATTTTTGTGGCAGTTCACTTTCTTTTTCTTGTTTTTCTAATTACTCTATTCCTCTTTGCAGCAGCAAAGGATGGGGTTATTAAACCCCCTACTCTCTCAAATGGGCTTTCTATTTGGGCTGGATCTATACATGTTTGGATCATCTTCTACCAACCTAACACTCCCCACCGCTGCTCATTGCCTTTCAGAGGAAATGATCGCCTGACATATGAAGTTGCTGATTTGTCGTTGTTTGTGGAAATATTCTCGAGATATGATTTTTCCTTTAGCCGTGTGCAGTAACAAATAATATAGTGTGTTTTATTATTATTTTATATGATAAGTGATAATAGAATGAGCAAAAAGGAAGAAAAAAGAAAGAGCACACTACACCATTTTGGATACGGCTGTTTTGTGATGCTGTTGAAGAAATTGCAGAAAATGATGGGGTTAAGATGTTCTTTCTTGCACAAGGACAGGATCGAGAGAGAACCATCTCAATAACGCTTGATAAAAAAAAAAAAAAAAAAAAGCCTGTTACTTCTGAACCATTTTGGAATTTATGACCCTCTGAAGCACATTCGAGAGAAGTTGACACATTCAAAATGCTTAATTTCCAATGAAAAAAGAATCTGAACTGCGTGCCTCAGGTAACCTGTAAGAAACACGTGTATAGTAGTCACACTATCTACAAAACTTTCTCTCAAAGGCTGAGAATTCAAAAACTCAAGCGCAATAATTATTTTGGGGAAGCCTCCTGGGCATCTTTCTTCATTACAGAACACAAAACCTGCCTCGAAATATAGGTTTCGAGCTCCCTGGAAACTTCTGTCAACTTCAAATCAAAACTGCTACTGTATTTATTCTTTGGCGAGGGTATGTAGCCAGAAAACATGCTTTGGGAGCCAGAAAAACGCCTTCTTGGACTTGACAACCTTCCAGGTGACATTGGAACCTTCCCTTTGGAAATAAGTGGTGCTGAACCTGATTCCACTCTGGTCATATTCTTGTCTTGGTTCATCAATGGTCCACATTTTGTCTCCAACGGTAGGGGCCTTAATGAATTTGGCTCCTCAATCGGTTTCTGTTTCATAATCCTTTCTCTGGCCTTCTCAGCAGCTAGCACGACTTTCTCTCTGCTCAACTTGATTAGCTTCCATGGATTGATGCTTGCATGAAAGCCTTGTTTCTTGGTTATGTTGGAAGACTCAGGATCCCCCATATCAATTTTTATTGACAGACTTGCGGGGTTCTGAAAAAAAAATGAACCATCTAGTTAGGTTGATAAATATCTCTCCTCAAAGTGCAATATAATGTAAGGCAGAGTCTCATATATACCAACCTCATTCTGTCTATGACCACAAATAAACCGTGAAACCATTGTTGATTTTTCAGGAGAGTCAAAATCCGAGTCTGAAGAGAGATCTGAATCTTCGAAAGGATCTAGTTCCATTGATTCGTTTACCTCTTTCATGGCCAGGATATAATCATATGTTCTAATTCCCTGCAACAATAAATTATCAAAATACTAACTTGGACCAGGGAAGCAACTGATAGAAAAACTGTAATGTGCAGTAGAGGAAGACATACAAAATATTTTGGTTTTTATTGTTTCTAAACCTGCACAGATTAGCAAGCATCCTTCAAGTGTTGAAAAGATAATAGTTCAGTATATTAAACCCCTATTGGAACATGTTGTATCTGAACATGTTGTATCTTGAGATACTGATAATTGATCCTTTGCTGGAAGAAATCCAATAAATTAATCCGTAATGTAATCCTAAGAGACACAAACTCCTACGCAGAGAGGGGGTTGGCATATCAAGGAAATAACTTTAATCCTATATATTACATGATTCCCACTCAATGCCAGCCCATAAGAGAGAAAGAAAAATTAAGAAATGATTTCCAGTATATCCTTGTATGGTTCATGGTATCTGATCTATCATGCGAGGGGAGCGGTCCATGAATCTGCCAAGAGAAAGAGGGTTGCGGTTAAAGGAAACTGTCATCATCCTTGTATTTTGCATCATGATAGCCTTCCCAACTAAAAACAAAATTTTTCATTCTTAACACCAAGGAAACTGTCATTATCCTTGTATTTTGCATCATGACAGCCTTCCAACTAAAAACAAAATTTTTCATTCTTAACACCAAGGCAAGTGCTCCTTTTTTTAGGCATCCATTTCCACCTTTTCCCGTTGCCAAGAGGAATCCTTAACAAGGACAGAATAGGCACTGCTGTTTCTCGTTGAGGTGAATGGAAGCAGGCAGTTGAAATGACCAAAGCCAACACAAATGATGTTTTTGGTGATATTTTGCAAATAAACCATTATAATTACCTTGCGTATGAGAACCACATGAAAAAAGAAAAGTTGTCCCATGGCTGCTGAACTATAAGCTGTCATTAAAACCAACAAAACCTGTAACATTGTGACAAGTATAGCCAGTGAATACCCAGAGTAAAAAAAATAAATTGATTACATCCACTGAACGTAAACATAAGCTGTGTATTACTGATATCGTGGCAAGAACCCCTCTTGGGAACTCCACATGTAGCCTCCTCTCCAGCTCCCTTTCTATTCCTTTCTTATCAGTGAAGCACCTTATAAATATGGCAACGGCAGTTCCTCCTTCTATGATTAACTGTGCAACAATTTGATTGAAAAAAATGAGCAAACATGGAACTCCAGTTAGAACTGAACTTCCATTAGGAAACATAATTAGTTGGTGTCAAACAATCTAAGACACAAAGCTACTGACCATTAACAAGACAAATATCATCAGAAGAATGAAAGTTGTGTAATTCCTCTTGCCAACACAGTTGTTTAACCACTGGATCACAAAAAATTAACTTCATGATAAAAAAATGAAGAAGATGATCAATAATTCAACCTACAAAGAAACACCCAGATTCTTACCCTGCAATGGTGATCAAACCCTTCAACACACCTGTTACAGGCTCTACAGTGCTTACTTCGCTTCTTTACCTAAGACATATATATATATATTGCAGTCAGCGATGCATCCTTCAATTCTTGGCAAAACTGTTAACGATTTGCGTAAATAAAGCATATGAGCCCAGACCTCAAAATCACATAGCGAGCAATAAGAGATGTCATCATCTTTGGGGTCAGGTGAAACTGCATCATCCTTCATGACAAGCGGAAATGGAAGCAATGGCTCCATTTGAGTATTGGCCTTCAATGGATCCAAATACTTTCTCCTTATAAAGGTTTTAAGGATCTTTCTTTCCATCCTTCTAAGAAACCTCATGATTATTTGATTCAATAAAAATCCATAATTTAACTTTGGAAACCCATCTGATTTAGCTCTTTTCTTATTCCTAAACCTGGTCTTATCAGTCGGATCAATGGCGGTACACCTAACAAACAGGAACATAACTGAAACTGCCTGAAAAGAACAGGAATTGAATTGAGTTAGTTTCTTGGCCAGTTATTTAAGAAAGAATAGGCTCTAAGCTTGTTTTGACATCAACATTACCACACAAGTAAAGATCGAAGTGACTGTAATTTCAGCAATTCTGTTTCCAAGGAAAAGTCCAAGGAATGTATAGAAGGTCACAACCAGAAAACTGTAAACTGCCATTCCCACCATCTGCATCGCAACAATGAACATAACAGAATGATGGTTTAAACTTCAAACTACACTATGACATTAAGAAATTAAAGAATTCAGCAGATAAAATATTCACTTTTTTTTTTTAATTTTTCAAGTACAAAAACAAAAAAAAAAAAAAAACTTGGCAAGCTATGGGTTACTTAAGAGGTGATTGAAATAAAGAAAGAGCCATTCTATATTCATACAAAAACCCAACATGAAAATATTAGATGGTAACATAGCCTTAACAGTTCATTTTTTCAATATAAAGAAGTTAAGAAAAAGAAGAAGAAGAAGAAGAAAAGAATGCGGGATGTGCCTGTAATGGGTGGAGAGGGCGTTGCCAACCATGGCACCTCGTGGCCATGGATATCATCTCTAATTTTTGAGCTGTGTATTTCTTGTTGAAGTTTCCGAATCCAACAGAGAATTTGGGGGGTATGGTTTTAGTTGCAATCCATAGAACTTTTGATATGTAAATTTGGCCTTGAGTGATCTAAGGTTTAGGGATGTCTAGATTTGAATCTTTCGCTTGAAGTCGACGCTGAGAATTAAAAAAAAATGGAACTATCTCCACCCTCTTCTAACGGTCGACTATAGGGGGAGGGTTTTTCAAATTTGAACGGCTACTTTTAGATCAAATGGCCTTAATTAATAAAACAAAACAAAACAAAACAAAACAAAAATTGTGGGACCCAATATAAATCACTTTCACATTTTTGGGACGCCAGAGCTTATGCCATTGCTACCACCACGGCTATAAGTTTTTTAATGCAAAAAAATATATCTAGGTCTTTTTTTATACTATTATTAAACCTGAAAATACAATCGTTTTGAGATTCAACACAAATTTTCTCTTATTTATCTTAGAATATATAAGATTTTTAATTGGAATCATAGTTTTTGTAAAAAAAAAATTATGATAAAGAAATGTTTTTAAAAATATATCAAAATAGTATGTCTATATTTTATGTCTAAATGAAAGGTAAGAACATAATAAATGTTATAAAATCCTTGCTTTATTGTTTTCTGCTCTTTTTTTAAAAAATAAAAATAAATAAATAGCATGTTACCGAAAGAAAATACTATTATCAATAAGATTTAAATCCACGACTTGTACCTATCCCATGCATAACCCAACCACCTAAGCTATGATACACAATTGTTATAAGATGATTAAAAATATACATTGAAAAGATTTACTATTTATATGAATAATAAATCATCATAAATAGCCCTATTTTCTTTAGTTTTTAGGTAGTCTATCTTCTCTGCACAATAACTTCTCCAAAACAAGAAAGATAAGTTAGGTTAAAATATAGCAATGTTTCTTGATTTTCTTTGAATAATTTAACAAATAATTGATTTTTTTTTTCAATCCTCAACTCCTTTCCTAGTTGCACGTCCATTTTTACTCCTAATAATCACACTTTTTGGATGAACCAAAACTTCTACTCCTCTGTTGGATTTTTTTTATGTTAGCAATATATCATTATGAATTTCAATAAATCAAAAGCTGAAGCCCACTAACACATACCATGAGCCATTACAATCATATTCTAATTATGAGAGGAAAGCGCAAAACCAAAATAGTTGAAAAAAATTAATAAATCTTTTATGTAGTGTATTTAAGTTCATATCATATGCCTTAATGAATACATCACAAACTTTCTTGGTAAACCAAAAACCTTTTTTTGTGAAAATTTCAAGCATTTTATTTTATTCTCTTAAAATCTTTTTTCTTATAAAAAAAGATATATATATATAAATGATGGGCATTTAACGTATAAAAAATATACAACCTTTCATATATGACTTTTTATGATATAAAACCTTTCAAGAAAAAAAGAACATTTAACATGGAGAATTTGTTGTTTAAATAAATAATGACTAATAACCACAAAATAATATTTGAATTAAAAATTAAAACATCACTAACATTATCCTACATTACACATTCAACACTTAATGTGTATCAATTTGACATGATATACTCCTAAATTGTTTTTTATAGATACAATACCCTTATACCTAAAACAAAAGAGTTTAAATTGCATGAATCATGACAATAAGTCATTTGGAGCAAGTATTTTCTTCCACGTATTACATTGCAACTTTCTCTTCTTGAATGAGAACCATATGTTGTACATATATTTATGAATAAACTTTTAAATACTAATTGAGGGTCACAAATAAAACTCAAATATGTATTATCATTCTCTAAAATTCATGTATACAACTAAATAAGAGAAGACAAGTATGAAAATAAACGAAGCCTTTTGAAACGACAAAATGCTATACAAACATAAAAGGTATTTCAATCACATAATAGAACTGAGTCTTGTATGCTTGACATGTCCTTTATAAGTAATAAGTGGTAAGACATTTTTCAACGGATCAACAATCATTAATCCAGTGCTAATGTGCTCAACAACCACTTTGTCTTGAACACCTAGATATTTGAAGGCTGTTTGTTCTTATGCATCAACTCGTGTCTGGAATGGTTTTAAAAGTGTGTTCAACTTGATGAAACCTCAGATTGATGTGTTTTTAGCATTTTTTATGGTTTGAAATGTTGATGTCAAAAATAAAAACAATAGAAAAAAACTTTTGAAAATCATTATGCATCACAGTATCACATACACAATCGATATCAAGATGCTTACTATGACTTCTGCTTTTATATTTTTTGGCAAAAAATAATACAGCTAGCGAAATTATTGCAGTAAATCTTTAATGGCTTAGAAATTATGTCAACAACTCCAAACCGCAAAATAAAACTCTTTAGCTACACAGCGTGTGTTATTGCTTCAAATCATCACGACACAACTCTACTTCAATGACAGGAAGCTATATCATGACCTCAACTTTCTCAAGGTAAGGTGGCCAACAAATTTAGAGCATCCAATAACTTCCAGATGGTTAGATCCTTTACAAGTAAGTTTGTAATCCTTAGTATTTGAAGGGAATCACATGACTTATTTTGCAGCTCTTTAATGGTCTAAACCTGTCCCATATTAAATTTATTCCATTAACAATAAGTCTAATATCCCTCAAGATTTGTCTCTCTCAATCTTTATGTCTAATATATAAAAAGCATTGCCTATTTATATATATATGTATATAAATCAAATTGAACTACGAAAAATAATTTAAGTTATCATATCATGATTATCCGATTCAGCTCTGCATCAACCACACAGCATGCATAGGTAACAAGTTTGGCAGCACCTAGAGTTCCTCCAAACCCTTCAGCAATTCAGGAGTAATAATACCGCATGCTTGATTAAATAAAAATAAATACTTGAATACTAATTAATACCAGATCAAGATAATTGCAGCGTTAGCTTTCCACGGGCACTGAAGAAGCTAGGAGGAACTCAAGGTGACCCCAAACAAAGACGTTGCCCATTTCTTCCGATGATTTTTTCAGTTTGACCTAGCGAGCATATATATATATATATATATATATATATATATGTCCTCCTCCTGTACATATCACTGCCACTGGATCTCTCTCGGGCAGCATCATTTATTTCTCAAATGTGATAAAACCACGTCTTAGGAGAACCCTCGGACTAGATTCATTGAACTTGGACATTTTGTCTGCCTCAACTGCTTCTCCTACCACTTTGCACAGAACATTGCTGCCACAGTGGCGTGTAATCATAAACATCACTCCTTATCTGTCTATCTATATTACTATAAAATAAAAGGCGTGTCCTTGTGCATTTTTTTACTGTGCACATAGACATACATTATTGTGAATTTAAATACTAAAATTTTCATTTTATCCTGGGTTAAAAAAATTAAACCTCCGGGGTCAAGGTCATTTTTTACATTTCTAGAAGACATAGACGGTATTTACAATTTCTTTGTAGAGTAACACTACAATTTTACCCCTGGGTACTGAGAAAAGGACGCGGAACAGTGAGGGTATTTTTGTTTTTTCAAAAATTTATGCACAGTAAACCTACAAAAATAACCCCCGAAAAAGACAAAAAAGAAGTCTGAAGCCGGGGGTAGTGTGGTACTTTCACCCTAATTGTTTCGTGGCAATCACTGGGTCCATGGGTATATAAGTTTTTTTCTGAAACACTACATGCACGTTGTACAAAAGTGTCACAGTGTTTCACACGCACGCGCCATTAAGGCGACACATGCGACGTCCCTTGGCGGTGGAAACTCATCCTGTACGACCATGTTCGTCTCCATTTCCACTTCCTCCCGGTGCAGCGCGTGTCGGTTGTCGATGTATTGTCAATGAATGTTTTTGTTTTTTTCTCCCTTTTCTCTCTCATGCCTCTGAAAAATACAAGTAAGTGCATAATGTTTCTGATGGTTTTAGTTTAGTTCCTGTTATTTTGATTTTGGTTTTATTCCTGATTTCTTTAATGGAAATTTTGAGTTTTTTCAATTGTGCCCTTCAATTGAAACTAATTATATATATTGGTTTTCATTTCAATCCTTATTCTTTTGAGTTTTGATTTGTTTTTTGTTCCTTTAATTATTTTGGTATGCAAGTTTTAATTTGTTTTAATTTTGTCCTCTAATTGAAATTGGTCATAAATGCAACTTTTAATTTCATTCCTTATTCTTTTAATTTTTAAGAAAATTACACTGTATTTTTTTTTTAAAATTACCTTTATTTGTTTCGGTCCAAAGGTTTTTATTTTTTTCAATTTTTTCCTTTGATTGGAATTAAATATGTATTTTTTTATTTTGAACCTTATTCTTTTAATTTTTTATTTGGTATTAATTCCTTTTGTCTTGTTGGTCTTTTTTTCACAGTGTTTATTTTTACCCATTTTATTCACCTATACTTTTAGTTTTTAGTTTTATTTTTTGTCTTTTTATTTTTATTGTGGTGTTATTTTTATTTGTTCTTTGGGTAAGATGATTTTATGATTTCATTGTCTGCGCAATAATAATGATAGTTTTAGTGATTATTTTTTTATTTTTTTTGTAAAAATGTTTTGCTTTTTTTTTTTGGTCAATTTAATTATTTGAATTTTTTAGGAAATAATATTGATAGTATTTTAACTGTTATAGTCATGATAATGATGGTAGCATAGAGATAAATTTTCAATGATGTTTTTTTTCTTTTTGCAGATAAAAAATTTACTTATTTTCTTATTTTATTATTGCAGGTGTTTTCATAATTTATATTTTTTTTGTTGTGTTTAATTTAAATTGAATTATAAAATGAATTAATCCTACTACATTGAATTCTAAAATTCAGGTATTCAAATATTTTTTCTTTTTTAATAATGATGATAATTTTATACTAGTAATTTCATTGAAACTTACTAAATAGATAAATTTATACCCATTTAAAATTCATATATTTGATAGGAAACTTGGACTTCACAAGAATTCTACACAAATTTATATTATAATAAAAAAATCTCACACAATTAATATTTTTTTGCGTTAAAAAAATATGATTTCGGCCACAATGAGGCTCGAGTAAGTGGCTAGGATATATATAAAGCACATAATCATTTTTACTATTCAAACTCAATTCACCATGTGAAAAATTTTAAGATTTTTATTTTGACTATCAATTTTGTTTTCTTTATTTTGACTATTCAAACCTCAATTAGCACACCATTGCCTATATTTTAGGAGAAAGGATCGAGTAGAAAAAAAGAGGACTCAAATAAAAAAATATTTGAGAACACCTTGAACAATAGATACAAGCAATGAATTTTTTTTTGGGCTTTATGGTAGTTTTTGTGTTTTTGGAGGCCATAGATTGATGTAACAAGCTTCCTATGATATTTCAAGGGTAAAAAATGGGTTTGAAATGAGAATTTGGGTAAAAACAAAACTCAGTTTCTCCACCACACTAATGACAAGATTCCAGAATTAACAGATGTTGCATTGTCTTTTCTTTTTTTCGAAAAAGAATGGGATAGACACTGTTTCATCTACCTTGTGCAAATTAGAAAAAAAGGCTAGTGTATATGGGCTTAGACTTGCAGGCTTGTGCGCGAGCCTTTTCTTTATATGTCACGACTTTGCTCACTAGGCCTCATTCTTTTCCTTTTTTATGGAATGAAGAGTCACGATTCCTACATGTTTATGCAAACACTTATTCCATTAGCTTATTGGTATTTATTGCTACAGAGGTTATGGGTTAAAAACACAACACTTGAAGAAGCTTGAAACAAATATCGTCCAAATAACCTGCAAACTTGAGATGATATTCTCTCCATTATTTTCTAACTCGATGAAGCATCTACCCATACATTTACCTTATAAGACAAGAGTTAGAGATCCAATCTAATATAGATAGATGTATCCCTTTAAGAAGTTAATGATTACACAAGCTTGAAACAAATATCGTCCAAATAACCTGCAAACTTGAGATGATATTCTCTCCATTATTTTCTAACTCGGTGAAGCATATACCCATACATTTACCTTATAAGACAAGAGTTAGAGACCCAATCTAATATAGATAGATGTATCCCTTTAAGAAGTTAATGATTACACAAGCTTGAAACAAATATCGTCCAAATAACCTGCAAACTTGAGATGATATTCTCTCCATTATTTTCTAACTCGGTGAAGCATCTACCCATACATTTACCTTATAAGATAAGAGTTAGAGACCCAATCTAATATAGATAGATGTATCCCTTTAAGAAGTTAATGATTACACAAGATTGAGATGATATTCTCTCCATTATTTTCTGATTCGATGAAGCATCTACCCATACATTTACCTTATAAGACAAGAGTTAGAGACCCAATCTAATATAGATAGATGTATCCCTTTAAAAAGTTAATGATTACACATGCTTTTTTTTTAAGTTCGAACATGTTGAACTAGTGTTCAACCTTAAAAGAAAAGTTAAAAATAGGCCACAAATTGAGGCTTTAATATATAGGTCTTATATTGTTAAAGAGATCATAACATTTATCTCATTATATTTTGAGCCTTAAGGACAACAAGCATCTATTGTGTTCAAAGACATGACGATGGTGGGGAAGTGTCATTGAGTGGAAATTTTTAATATTCTCTCATCCTAGATCTGCTATTCTAAGAAATGTTGTTAGGAGAATATATTTGTCAAACATAAAATTTAGATAAGCATATTCTTATATGTTTTTAACTATGATGAACTGCAACCTTTTATCTAGTAAGTACACTGATGAACAAGCTATTTTTAGAATATTATATCTTATAAATATTATAAACTAATATATTATTGAATTAATCATAGACAATATCGTTAGTTTTTACTATACCTTCTTTTTACTAAGTTTAGGTCCTAAGCAAAAGTAAGTGTTACAACAAGAATTTCATCAATAGACATGTATTTTATACAACAAAAAAATAGATATGGTAGAAGGATATAAATAACAATGGGCATATATTAAGGAATCTACTTCTAACGAGTTTATAGTTTACCATTATAGGAAGTTAGAAAATATTATTGAATTGCAATATCATACGCGCAAAATATAGTATTTTTATTCAAATGTTATTGGAATGAAATCATTAATATAGGAGTCAGAGTAAATCTCTATTATTATATGGTCAAAACAAATTCAAATGTTAGACTTCACAACATTGACAATGTCTTTATTTTCATCAAACAAAGCCAACAATTTAATTACATATACATTCCTTCCTTTAAAAAAGGTAATTCAAGAGTTGATTGATTATCTAATGAAATTATTATTTGATATTTTCACCTACATTTGCCTAGTGTTTTGCCTATGTTTTGTGTATAAACTACCTTGATATTCTTTATTTTATATTTTGAAGGTATTTTTGGATGAAAGATGCAAAAAGGAGATAATTGAAGGTGATTGACAGATTTGACCTTTAATTGATGTTTTGAGTAGAGCGTAAGCTCTAGAGCTCAAAATGAAGTGATTCCAGTGGAATTAGAAAGCTAACATTCATACATTTCTAGAAATATAATTCAATAAAAAAAAAGAGCATTGAAATCTCGGGCTCAAATCCTAGAATCTGCAAGTGTTGACATTTGTCCATTCCGATTTGAATATCTCAAGATACAAAAGTCCCATTGAGTCAAACTCAATTTTTTTATTCCTAAATCAAGCATATATCAACGCTCCAAAGTTCAGCCAAAAATGATGTCAAATGAGGGAGATATGAATTTTGAAAGATGCAATTGAATTCTGCTAGCAAACAGGTTTCGTGAAATAAATGAGTTTCAATTACTTTCCAAAGCATCTAAATTGACATCTAAGTTCTTATTTCAGCAATTCATCTCCTTTGAGTCAAAATAATATATCTTTGAAGTAGAAAGACCCAGGTTTATCTTGTAACCAATATAATTGAATCATGTAATATTTATTCTGCAATTACTTCTTCTTACTACTACAAACAAGGTAGCAAACTAGAGCGATAAATTCTTCTTCTTCTTCTTTTTCTTTTTTTTTACTTTCAAGTTTTCTTCAAGTTGTCACTTGTCTTTTGATGTGAATACAAACATTTGTGATGAATGCACTCGATTACTCAACAGGTCAAAACTAAAAGTGTTTTGCATACTCATATTTCAAGTTGCCATTTGACATAAAAGCAAATATTTGTAATGAATACTCCTACTAGTTACTAAGCAACTCGAAACATTGGAGTAGATCAAATTTCAAATATATGATTTTTTTCATTCGATTTCTTAATTGTTATCACTCTTATTTACTTAAACCTTGTTTAGGACTAGATTAAAAGGGATAATCTCAAGAAAACCATCACATTTATCTTTTACGCTTAGCCACACAACTCATATAACTATGCAAGGAAAGATGTACTTCAATAATTCCCAAGAAAATGAGTATACTTAAACTTGCTTTATAAGATTTTGCCTAGTCTAAGCTAAAGAATGTCATGTTTAGCATAATGAAGAACCTCAAAGTGTTCATGTTGATCCTAAGACTTAAACTCACCCTCTTTTTTTTTAAATTATTATTTCAACCAAAATTTAGTCATAGGTGAATATGCATGCATCCCCCAAACTTAAATTGCAATCAAGTGAACTGTAGACGAACATTTTCCTTTTTACTAGGCTAACATGTAGTGCTTGTTGCAAAATAAATGTTTGCATGAATGTTCAAGCCTACACAACACAATCAAACGAATAGAGGTGAATTTAATAAGTTTTTTTGGGTTGCCACCCAATCAGCGCTTAGTTATAATCAGTAGCTTGACTTTTCACATGGCTATGTTGGGGCAAGACAGGTGACATCCTTCTTACCAACTGACTGCTCATTTACTGTGAATGTTCCCTTCTCATCATGAGTGACTTCCAATGCTCCGTAAGGAAACACCTTAAGAAATGTGAATGACCCTAACCGTCACGACTTAAGCTTACTAGGAAACAAGGGTGTATATAACCCTTAAACCTTATTGTGTTACTTGAATGAAAGGGTTAATGTCATTTTATTCTAATAACATTTATGAGGGATATATATCCCTTATGTACCTTTAATGAGGGATAAATACCTCTTACACCATATTAATGAGAGACAAAGATCTCTTTTATAACAATAATATTTCATAGAAATGTGACAAACCTTTAGAAGACTTTTTATACACTTACAGGTGTATGAAGATAATTATTATTTGATTTTTAAAATCTCATAGATTATCCATAAAAATAAACAAATGAATTCTTATAACCTACCTGATGCTACAATGATTGTCAGTCTCATACCCACTTGAACTTGGAATGATGACAAGTTTAAAAGTGATGGGTCTAAAAGCTTGTCAGACCTATATGTGCTAGGGATCAACGAGTAGTTAAACCCAAGGATATTGGGTTTAATGACTCGTGGACCTATATATATTTAGGCTTAGATCATAACTGAACTTAAGGATGTTGAGTTTGATGTCTTGCCAAACTCACATGTACATGGTCTTACTGCATAACTAAACTCAATGATATTAGGTCTAGCAACATATTAGACCCATATGTACTTAGACTTAACATGAAACTGAACTGAAAAAAAGATGTTGAGTCTGACATCTTGCTAAACCTAGATGTGATGGTAGTTAAACCTGAAGTTATTAGGAACGACAACTTGTTAGACTCATGTACTCGAACTCAGTGTATAGCTAAACCTAATATTGGTTCTGCTAACTCGCTAGATCACATTTACTTGGGCTTAGTGAGTAATTGAACCCAAAGATATTGGGTCTAATAGCTCATAGACCCATATATATTTAAGGTCGGCCCATAACTGAACCCAATAAATATGGGTTTGACAACTTGACAAACCTATATATACTTAGACTCATCATAAAATTGAAATCAAGGATATTGAGTGTGATAACTCACAAGACTCTTATGTATTTAGACTCAACATATAACTGAGTCGAAGGATATTGGGTACCATATTCATACAAACATGAGTTTAACATGTAGTGAAACCTAAAAAAAATAGTTGTGAAAGCAAGTCATATCCATGTCAATTAAGTTTGATATTCTACCAAACTTAAGTATGTTAAGTTATTATCTTACCTTTGACCTTATAAATATGGACTTAGGATAAAAAAACAAAATTGTTCTGAAAACAAGTCATACACATGTCATTTAATTTTATATTCTACTAAACCTAAGTATGTTAAGTAACTATCATAACTTTGACCAAATAAACATGGACTTAGGATAAAAAAACAAAATTTTAAAAATATACTATGCATGTTATCATTATACATGGTAAAATATCGTTGACAATTTTTTATTACCATAATATATAGTACCTTATAACATAATTACACACAAAAGTATAATCTGAAAAGCTGGAATGACTTTGCCCGCAGTTCAAATTCAAGTATGCAATATCTTTGCATCATAAACTTCATCTATTGGGGTATATTTTTGTACACAATTATATATATATATATATATATATATATATATATATATATATATATATATATATATATATATATATATATATATATTCAAATATATTCAAATACGTCACATTCTCATCATGTACGTCAATTCATTCTTACATCCCACTCTAAGCTTTTCAAAGCTTACAATTACAGGTAATAACAGCGTAAAAATATATCCCCAATGACATTTAACAGATTAATATTACCATTAACACAAACATATATTCTATTTTAATTCATCTCCTTTTTCAGCTTAGGGTCTGTTTGGTATTGCGGTTGCTGTTGTGGTTGAGGTTGAAAAAAAGCAGTTTCATAAAAAGCACTTTTACTGCGGTTCAAAATAAGCAGTGAAGTGTTTGGTTAAAACTGTGGTTGAGTTTGAGGTTGATAAAAAATAGTTTCGTATGTTTGGTTATCATGCTTTTCATATTGCTATCAACTTGTAAAATTACTTTAAAACACACACACACACACACACACACACACACACACACACACACACACATATATATATATATATATATATATATATTGTTTTTTAAATATTTAATAATTATAATAATAAAATATAATTAATAATTCAAGTAAATTAGACACTTGTTTTTATTCTTCCATCAAGCTACTTGTAATTTCATCACAAACTAAATCTATACGTGAAGGTCTCTGCGATCCCGGAATAATGGTAAAATATCATCTAAAATTGGTTTTTAAATATTTAATAATTATAATAATAATATATAATTAATAATTCAAGTAAATTAGACACTTGTTTTTATTTTTTCATCAAGCTACTTGTAATTTCATCCAAACTAAATCTATACGTGAAGGGCTCTTTGATCCCAAAACAATCGTAAAATATCATTTAAAACAAAATTAGAATTGTGAGACAAAAATTATATTTTTTTTATAAATATAAATATAAATATATATATATATATATATATATATATATATATATATATATATATATATATATATATATATATATATAGACCTGAGGGGGCGCATAGCTGGGAGCTTAGCGCCCCCATCAGGTCACTGTTTGCAACTTTAAAATTGATGGGTCCCACCATCAATTTTAAAGTTGCCAAACACTACAAAAGGGGTACAAACTGTGTTTTCAATAAAATGCAGTTTGTACCACATAACAAAACGAGCGCTAACTGTAGACGTCAAAATTTATCTCTAAACCCAAGTTGTAGTTACATACAAGTAATAATACTCCAAACAAGCTGAATCAGCGATACCTTAAGAACATAGCTAGAAGCTACTCAAAATGCACATTCAATTGATTGATGGAAAACATTATTCTTAACAATATCCTTGTACAACCCATGATCTCAAGCTTCCTTTACAACATCTACAGTGCTGTTTCTTCAAACTCTCCCAAAAGCCAACAATAAATCATAATTAGCTTTTGCGAGAGAGAAATGAATAACAGACTAGGCACCTTATTGAAGGCCAGACCCCAGACGGTAGCAACCTTAGTTGGTGGAAAAAGTGGTGCAAGATTGAGGAAGTTGTGGTGACGTAGCGAAATATTATTGTTTGGAATGAGAATAAGAATCACCGTTCTTACTCAGTAATTGACTCGAGTCCACGAGCAAAATAGCAAAGAACACAAAATTCTGGAATGAATTTGTTTGATTAAAATTCAAAAGTGTCTCAAAACTGGTTGGATGTCAGTTCTTATAGACTGCCATCCCTAAGCTTAAGCAATTGAAATTAAAACAAGAAAGATCTATGGATCCAAAGGAATCCTCTAATAACAGAAATAATAAGGAAATTGCTAAAAATAAAGAAACAAATAAAGAAAGGTGCATTCATGCACGTTGACGTGTATGGAAACAAGTCTTGCTGGTGCTCCAATCGTGCATGATAATAATTCTAATTGATCTTCAATTTAGCTTCTAATTGATCTTCAATTTAGCTCCGTATCCCCTTCATGTGCATTGTCGAGCTGTCCTGCATCAGTCTCCTCTGGTTGAAAAGAACTCGCCCTCAAGTTATGTAGATTGGAGGATGACTCGTCTGGTGGGTAGTATTCGAACAGGTCAGCTACATTGAAGGTTGAAGATATTGCCATGTCAGCTGGAAGGTCAACCCGATAAGCATTGTCATTAATCTTTTGTAGGATCTGGTAGGGGCCATATTTCTTGTTGCTTAGCTTGCTAAATGTCCCAGCTGGTAGTCGTCCCTTTCGCAGATAAACCATAACTAAGTCTCCCAATTCGAATAACTTAAGGTGACGCTTTCGGTCCGCGGCTGCTTTGTATTTGGTGTTGGATGCTTCCAGTGACATCCTTACTTCTTCTTGAATGGCTTTAATTCTGTCTGCCATGTTTTCTATTGCAATGCTCATTCCTGGAAGTTTTGGTAGAGGTACCAAATCCAGTGCATGGCGAGGGGGTTGGCAGTAAACAATTTGAAAAGGTGTTTTTCCCGTGGACCTGTTCATCATGTTGTTGTAGGCAAATTCAGCTTGAGCTAATTTAAGGTCCCATTGCTTTGGTTTCTCACCCAAGAGACAACGAATCAAGTTGCCAAGTGTTCTGCTTACCACTTCAGTTTGACCATCAGTCTGAAGGTGACTGGTGCTGCTGAAATTAAGTGTTGTGTCAAACCGTCGCCATAATGTCCTCCAAAAATGGCTTAGGAACTTAGTGTCCCGATCGGAGGTAATAGACTTAGGGACACCATGTAGCCGCACCACTTCTTTGAAGAATAAGTTGGCGATATGCACTGCGTCTGAAGTCTTCTTACAGGCAATGAAATGGGCCATTTTAGAATACATGTCCACTACTACGAAGACGGAATCAACACCCCGTTGGGTTCGCGGGAGTCCAGTACAAAATCCATAGAGAGGTCTTCCCATGGGGCTGCAGGTATGGGTAATGGAAGATATAGGCCTGTGTTCTACGTCTGACCCTTGGCCGTTTGACAAACTGGACACCTCTTGACATGGCCGCCGATGTCTCACTTCAATTGAGGCCAGTAATAACGTTCTTCTGCAAGGGCTATGGTTTTATCCCTTCCCAAGTGTCCTCCCAAGCCTCCCTCGTGCAGCCCATGTATGATTTGTTCCCGTAGTGAGCTCCTGGGAATACACAATTGGTTGCCCTGAAATAAATACCCCCCGTGTATATGCATGTCTGCCCGTGGTATCCCTTGTTGGCACTTGTCCCAAATTTCACCAAAGTCTTCGTCTGCAGCATATAATTCTTTGAGGTTTTCAAAGCCAATGACCTCCGCTTGCATGGTGATGAGTGGAGACACCTTTCGACTAAGAGCATCTGCTACTTTGTTGAGCTGTCCCGATTTGTGTTTCAGTGTGAAGGTGAACTTCTGGATGAATGCAACCTACACCTAGCATGCATTCGGTTCACATTACTCTGGTTGTTAATAAACTTGAGTGCTTGGTGATCACTGAAGAGAATAAACTCCCGTTGAACCAAATAATGCCCCCACACCTTCATAGCTCGAAAAACCGCATACAATTCCAGTTCATAGTAGACCATTTTCTGCGTGCTTCACTCAATTTTTCACTATAAAAAGCCACGGGTCTGCCTTCTTGAGAGAGAACCGCTCCAATGCCGACGATGGACGCGTCACAGTCCACCTCAAATAGTTTATCAAAATCTGGAAGTGCTAAAACTAGAGCAGATGATAATTTGTCTTTGATTAGTGCAAAACTGTGTTCTGCCTCGGCTCCCCAATGGAATTGCCCCTTCTTCATGCATTCCGTGATAGGTGCCATAATTCGGCTGAAATCTTTGACAAACCGTCGGTAAAATGTAGCTAACCCATGAAAGCTACGCACCTCCCCCACAGTTTTTGGCGTAGGCCAATCTCGAATAGCCTTAATCTTTTCTTCATCAACTTTAATGCCAGCGACACTCAGAATAAACCCCAAAAATAATAAACTGCTAGTCATGAATTTGCATTTTGCTAAGTTAACATACAGTTTATTTTGCTACAACACTGTGAGTACTTGCCGTAAATGTTCCATGTGGTTAGCTTCACACCGGCTATAAATCAGTATGTCATCAAAATAAACCACCACAAAAGTGTTAGTGAATGGTTTGAGTACCTGATTCATCAACCTCATGAAGGTACTTGGAGCATTAGAGAGTCCGAATGGCATCACCAACCATTCGTATAAGCCCTCCTTTGTTTTGAACGTGGTCTTCCATTCATCTCCGGGTCTGATTCGAATTTGATGGTACCCACTTCGTAAATCAAGCTTTGAAAAATTTTTGGACCCGGCCAGCATGTCCAACATATCTTCCAATCGTGGAATGGGAAACCTGTACTTAATGGTGATTTTGTTGATAGCTCGACTATCAATGCACATTCTCCAGCTGCCATCCTTCTTTGGCACCAATAGCGCGGGTACCGCGCAAGGGCTCATACTTTCTTGAACCACCCCTTTCTTGATCAAACTTCTACTTGCCCCTGTAGTATACTAGCTTCTTTGGGACTCATGCGGTAATGTGGACGGTTTGGCAGGCTAGTTCCTGGAATTAAATCAATGTGATGTTGAATATCACGAATGGGTGGCAACCCTTCTAGTAATTCTGCTGGTATTATATCCTGGAACTCTTCTAATAGGGGTTGTAGTTTTTCTGGAATGACTATGCAATCTGCCTTCTCCCCGTCACCAATTATTAATGAAAAGACTTTGCTGGCTTTACTGGCTTCAGTCATAAAGGTTCCCCCATCAACCAGAAGCAACGGCTTGCCTGGTGCCTTTGGTTCATTTTTTAGAGAAATCCTCCTTTAAAGGGCCGAGCACTACTTTCTGCCCTCCACTCACAAAAACATATATGTTGTCCCTGCCTCTGTACGTGGCATCCACATCATACTGCCAAGGTCTTCCCAAGATTATGTGACAGGCGTCCATGTCCACTACATCGCAAGTGATTTTGTCCATGTAATTCCTTCCAATGGAGAACTAGAAGTGACAAGTTTCTGCAACTTTTGTTTCCACCCTTTGCTTGATCCACCCGATTACATATGGGGAGGGATGTTTTCCTGTTTTTAAGCCCAATTTCGTGACCATGGTTCTAGATATTATGTTCTCGCTACTACCATTGTCAATAATGACGTCACACACTTTCTTGTTCACAGTGCACCGAGTTCTAAATATATTGTGCCTTTGTGATGTGTTCACTTGTTTTGGTGATAATAGTAGTCTCATGACTACTAAGGCACGAGACAGCAGCTCTCCCTCATCACCTCCCGTGATTTCTTCTTCTTCATAGAGGTCCTCCGCCTCATAATCAATCCCCTCTGCTCCCATATCTGGGTCTTCCCCTTGTTCAATCAAATTCACGACTCCTCTCTTTGGGCACTGGTTAGAACGATGACCAGGTTGGCCACACCAGTAGCACTTGTCTGTTGATGGTTGGGAATATGGGTTTCGGGGTGCTTCTGGTGGTACTGTTCCGGCAGTGGTCACTTGGGTCCTGCTACTACTAGGCCCCTTTGTGAAATTAGATGTTGATGGTGGGGGATTCATGGGCAATTTTCCCCTCTGTGCGGCAGTGACTGAGAAATTTTGTCTGGGTTCAAATGGTGGTCGAACCACCCCTGTGGACCGTGTCCTCTCCAATTGGGTTTCTGCTTTTGTGGCCAAATTAATGGCTTCAGTCAGGGAATAGATGGTGTGCATTGAGACCCTGTCTTGGACATTCAAACGCAACCCTCCCACAAATCTAGCAACTTGCTATGCATCAGTCTCAGCTAAATTGTTTCTAGACGATAATCTGTGGAATTTCTCCACATAAGCCTGAACTGTGCGATTCCCTTGTTTGCAATCTTGGTATTGCTGAAATAAAATTTGCTTATAGTCTGGTGGTAAGTACCTGTATCGTAGCAATAGTCGCATCTTGGACCAAGATTGAACCATGCCCTTTCTTTGCCTCATTCGGGTAAGTTGAAGCTGCTCCCACCAAGCAGAGGCCCCGCCCATTAGCCTGTACGCGACCAGCTTCACTTTTTTATCCTCAGGGATGTCCATGTAGTCAAAGAACCTCTCCACCACTGCTAACCAGTCAAGGAAACCTTCAATCTGAAGTTGGCCATTGAAACTGGGTAAATCCATCTTCATTCGGAATGCTTGAGGTTCTCGTCCCCCCATGTTGTGGTAGCCTTGTCTGTTAGGCCTTAAAATTCGTTCAGCAAACTCCTCATCATCACTCAACTCTTCCTCGTAGGCTAGCTGCCTACGTGGAATTGGGTTGTGTTCACGAGCAGGGTGGAACCACTCCCTGTAATTCTCATGAATCCTCTCCTCTTCACGTTGCTGATTATTCCCAGTCGTTAGCCTAGCAAGGGTTGCTTGTATTGCTTGCAAGGCTTGCTGGGTCTCACGCTGGAAGGCCCTAAATTTGACCTGCGTGATTACGTCGTCTCCTTGGCTCCCCTCGTGCATGGCTCCCTGTCCGTTAGGTGGATTCACCATTGAAGAACAATAAAAACCAGGCTCTGATACCAACTGACGTAGCGGAATATTATTGTTTGGAATGAGAATAAGAATCACCGTTCTTACTCAGTAATTGACTCGAGTCCACGAGCAAAATAGCAAAGAACACAAAATTCTGGAATGAATTTGTTTGATTAAAATTCAAAAGTGTCTCAAAACTGGTTGGATGTCAGTTCTTATAGACTGCCATCCCTAAGCTTAAGCAATTGAAATTGAAACAGGAAAGATCTATGGATCCAAAGGAATCCTCTAATAACAGAAATAATAAGGAAATTGCTAAAAATGAAGAAACAAATAAAGAAGGGTGCATTCATGCACGTTGACGTGTATGGAAACAAGTCTTGCTGGTGCTCCAATCGTGCATGATAATAATTCTAATTGATCTTCAATTCAGCTCCGTATCCCCTTCATGTGCATTGTCGAGTTGTCCTGCATCATGTGGAGATCCGCGCAATCCAGGTACTACACTGAGGTTGTAAGACCCATCAATGATCCTTGGTGTGCCCATAAATGTGGAGATAGCTGCTGCTGCTACGGCTGTAGTGAGATATGGGTCCGAAGCAATGGCCGCAGTAACTGTCTCAACTACAGAAGCATGCCGCTGCCCTAATTGCACTGACAGAATTGCAGGTAACTTTGGACCGACATGCATTGGGTTCCCTAGGAGTTGCGGGCAGCCATGCAAAGGAAGAGGGAAAGTGGCTGGAGTGCGGAGGAATGGCATTGTAGGGTTTGGGCCTTGTGTCAAGTCCAGGGTTATGGTGGGAAATGATGCGGAAGTGGATAGGGTAGCCATTGTCAAACAAGGGTAGAAGCAGCTACTCGAGGATATGCCTTCTCTACTAGTGGTTGAACCTGATAAGAGCATTGCGGCGGCAGCTGAGGTAGTATTAGCCATAGCTGTAGCCGGTGGGGGAAGAGGGTGGTTGTGATTTCCTTCATATGTTGTAATGAGAATGGTGTTGTCTTTTGCACATCTTTGCACCTGTTGAAACAAAAACATGAAAAATGTCAGTAAACCAGCAATCAATCCTAAATTTACGGAAGTTGAAGTCAGAATATAGACCTAAGAAATAACATGGTGTAGTATTTGTTGTTGGCACTTTGATTATTTACCTGCTTGCGAGCTGGGCATCCAACAGCCATGGTGCAACGATAGTAGGCACGAGGACAAGGGTTACCGTTGGCCATCTTTTGACCATACTTCCTCCATTGGCATTCATCGCTTATCTAAATTAAACCCAAAAAGTCCACTGATCCCATTATTATTATTATTATTATTATTATTATTATTATTATTATTATGCAGCGCAGAAGTGCAATGGTTTTTCTTTTTAATTCATGTAAATTAATGCTTACCAAAGGAGCCTCCGATCTTGCTCGGACGGACACTCTAGCCTTCCTGAAAGAGACGACGCCAGGGACTTGCTCATCAGGCGGCTTTTCTTGTTCTAATTTTGGAGAGCCCCGGCTACGTGATGTTTGATCAATACCATCATCAATTGAAGCTCGTTTCCCTAATATTTGAGACTTCTTTTCTATTATATTTGCTGGAGAGACCACCAGCTCTGGCGTCTTGTCGTCGGATACCGAAGGTTCATTGACATCCAATGTGATGTCAGATGGGCGGTGGTCCATTAAGTGTTGAGCTGACATTACTGGAGTTGGTGTGTCATTTAGCTCCCCTTTCTGCATCAAACATTAAAATAACTCTATACCGTGAAAAAGTTTTCCAAGAGTTCCGCCAACCATTTATTAAAAATAAAATGATCCGCTTATTCCTTCATAACCTATATTGAAGATAAATTGAATGTCTAATTAATAAGAGATTCAAATTTTGGACCGCCTGATTACATTCAATGAATGCCATGCTTCTTAACCTGAGAAAAAAATAGTAGTAGTATATGTTCTCTTAATAGGTATTGATAATGGAGAACACCTTGTACGATCCACTGCAATAGCTAGGCAAATTCAGGCTTAGGCTAGTGATCCCTATATATATAAAACATCTGTGGTACAAATCTTTGTAAAGAGTAGCGCACTCCTGCAAACACGAAATCCCATGGAAGCAAAGTTCGATGGTGGTCCAATAGAGAATACTGATTTAAATTATAAATAGAAACTTGGACCTTTCCCGTCATCTATCTCGGTGATTTAGGAGCTGAAAAGGCCTAAATAAGGTGAATTAAGATTTTGAAAAAGTACTATATATTGGGTCAAGTAATCGCACTCTCTAACTTAAGGGAAGCACGTTACTCATTTTTTATTGCTAAAATAGGCCCATGTTAACTAATTTCAAATTGTCGTGGCTATACCACACCATAACGTACCATTTGTTCAAGAAATTCGTGTGACTGGTAAGGATGAATATTGAAAATCCATCTATCTCCATCCAATACTAGCTAGTGGGAGAGGTAACTGATCAGTTAAGCAATCCAAACGATGAATCACCTGCTCAACCCGACATCCCTGTGTCTGTTTTGGCATCGCCACCAGTAGTTGAGCTTGCAGGTCCTTGTAACTTTTGGTAGTCTGAACCAACAGCTTTCTGAGCTTCATATTCTCATCATGCAGTCTCCCTAACTCTCCTCGTAGTACACTCAGCTGCAAAACCAAATCCTATTACTTGAATAAACTCAAAAAGCTTGTGAGTTAATAGCATCGGAAACTCGATCTTTGTGAAAACTCACTTTATTGTTATTTGGTTCCTTGCCATTTGCTATTTTTGAAATCCCAGAACTTGAAGTCGACATATTCAATCCAGTCTGTAACACATTAAATTAAGTCAATAACAAGTAAACACAAATACGTACGTGCCTGCTTTGCACATATACTGTTATCACCATGGCCATGGCCCTTAAAACCTAACCTTTCACAAGAGCGAGCGTGATCACTTATTAAAAGTAGGAGAAAAAAACATTCAAGAGGCAGGTAAATACATCAAGGAAACCTTACGTTTATGCTAGAATCGACCAGACTTGATGATCCAATATTAATCTTCATCTCTTGATGCTCACTTGGTGATTTACCATTCCTATCAGTAGAAAAGAAATCTACTTCTTTGATCGTGGGCTGGGTATGAACACCCGAACTAGAATCATTTAAGTGATCAGATACACCTGGGTTTTGCCGTAGAAAGTCTCCGGAGTGCATGAACACCAATTCACGGCCTTGTTGATCCATGACTAAAAGGATGGGGAGAGAGGAAGAAACGAAAGAGATACTGTGAGCGTAGTAGCTGTGGAGGCCTTTCAACTAGGAGGTATTTGTTTTGTTTAGTTAACAAAAGACTAAAGAGACGGGAGTGGTCCAGAAAATAATTACAAGTCCCTGGGAGAAGACCCAGCCGTTATTTTCTCGGGATTGTTGACGTCATTGTTGTGTTAGGGTTACACGTGGCACTGTTGGATAGGGGACCCTATGGCAGCCGTGCAGCTTGTAACATAACATACTAACTACTCTGTAGCATGTAGGAGAATTAGGGTAGCCAGAATTTGGATTATTTTTTCCCCATTGCTCGTTAAAAACGTACAGATTTCAAAATGGAGTTTCTGAGAGTTTTTCTAAAGAACATATTTCTATTAAGAAAGTTTACGGGAGAATATAACCACATATAAATAGTTATTTTGATTGATTGTGTTTTGAAAACGAGGAAAATCTAATTATTAAAACAACGATCAAGTTCAAACAACTGATTTTATATATAGTTAACTCTAAGATCATATTTTAATTTATATCAAAAATATAAAAACATGTCTTTCTATAATAACTTCCATAAAGAAAAATGGTTTTGTAGGGAAAACTATGACCATTAAAAAAAAGAAACTCACGCGCGTTTGTATATATACATGTTTTTTTAAAATATATTTTCCAACATCAGGCTATATATCATTAAGAAGTTAGGTTTTTTTCTTAAATCCAGGGATTCAAAAACCACAAGATTTTGAAAGAAAGAAATCCAGTGAGGTCTTGGAGAATAAATACATTTTGTTGTCTTATGATCACTTATTGTTTCCAGCAATGTAGGGTGTTGCAGATCATGATGGTTAATACATATGTATGATAATTCCAATTAGCTCTACACCGGTTCCATGGTTCGACTATTTTACACTCTTTAGCTTTATTTATGCAATTTTTATTCATCCATGCTTTAGTTTCATTATTAATAAAAACAATTTAGGTTTAGAGTTAATTGCATCGTCAACAACTCTATTATCTCAGATTAGCCAGCTCGTATTTTTTTCAACGCTTCATCTCATCATTTGGTGTGCGATGAGAGTTTCACTGGCCCATTTATTGTTCCACCTTAAATGCTCTTTAAGAAATTAAACAAAACAAAAATCTTTCAACTTATGCCCTCGACAGCTAGCTGCAAGATATATGTTGGCAGCATCTTCGACGACACCATGCATGTCTAAACCATGGAGGCCTTAATCCAAATTTTCATCACATTAAGCCATTGACTTATTCCTTTTCTAATTCTCCACGTGGATTCAAGTTTTTTTTTTCTGTTTTAGAAAGTCTTTTTAGCAATATCTAGAACAATCTTGTTTCTGTCAGCATGGCCTAATTAGTATGGTAAAGTTACATCATGTACAAAACATTTCTTGATTTTTTAAATATTTGATAGAAACACAAGTTTATTATAGCCATTGGCTGAATTATTGAGTCTATATACAACTTTTTATGGACTCAAGCAACGCACCCGACTCCATCCCATTCTTTTATCGGGCTTGAGCGGTGCTCCTAGTCTAGTCCTAAAGGTTGTATTTTATAACCTTGGGACACTTGTCTTTTTAATCTAGTCCAATGACATGGCCTCATGTTCTTAAATCCAAAGAGTATGTTAATCTCATTTTTCTTCTTTCCTCATTCATACACGTGGATGAGATATCTTCTCTTATTAATACATTTGTAAAAGGTTTTATCACAGTAAAATGAATTTCCAACCCCTCTGCACAAGAAGACAAGTTTTAAAAGTTTTAAATACCCACTTAAACTATGTACTAGGGGTGAGCATTTTCCGTTCGGTCCGGTTTTTTATCAAAAAAGTAACCAAACCAATTTTTTTTTTTAAATTCAAACCAAAACCGAACCGAAAGTATTCAAAACCGACCACTTTCGGTTCGGTTCGGTCCGGTTTTTTTGGTTAAAAAAATCATAAAACTGAATTTGGTTTTTGGGTCATCTTATGGGCCTTCTGATGGGCCTTCTGATTGGCTTTTTGATGGGTTTTCTAATAAATTTTCTGATGGGCCTGAAAAACTATTTTCATACCAGAACCCAAAGTATTTTTAAATTTTTTTTGCAACAAATACAAATATTAATGTATTAAATTGTTAATATAGTGTTTATTAAGTTTTTTTTTAACCTTTCTAATACTTTTTTTTTGTGTAATTTAGCATGATGAGAAATAATTAAAACTACACAAGTGAACAAATTTAAATTTAAATTACAGAAAATGCCTTCAAAGGGCTTCAAAAAAAACAAGCAACATTAACATAAAAAACTTCAAGAAATACAGTCGGTTTTGAACTAATTATCATCCGTCGCTAGATTTAACTTTCCACCAAAATCTACAAAAAAAAATAATAGAAATGTTAGATTGCAAATAAGTTGATTATTATTTAATAAAATAAAAATGAAAACGTATAAGAAAAATAACCTGATTCAAGTTTTTCATATTTTTCATAATCATTCATCAAGGTTGTAATGTCGATCGGGATTGATCCATGATGTAACCAATTTTGACAACAAACAAGTGCTTGAACAGTCGCTGGAGATAAAGAACTTCGGAATTGGTCGAGTATACGACCGCTTGTGCTAAAAGATGATTCAGAAGTCACTGTAGATATAGGATTAACTAAAACATGTTGTGCAACCTGTCATAACCCAATTTTGGGTCATTCCCTAAAACTACCCGAAAAATAACAAAAAAATAAAATAAAAGGGTTGGTGTCGGTAGGAAAATCAAGGTGAAATTTTGGATGTTTTCGAGAGTTCGATCGTACTTTTTTTTGTTCCCAAAATGAATAAAATCACAGATTCAAGGCTAAAATAATTTATTATCGGATAAATCTGTGTAAAAATTAAGTCGACAAATATGATTATATTTTTTATGGGACAGTTTGATTTAATCGTTGGTCGATTTAAAAGTATAATTATGTTTGAGAATTAATTTAGGGTACAATCGAAAGATTAATTAAGTGCAAGGACTTGATTATATTTTGAATTGGGAAAATTAATTTTATTAAAAGCTTAATAGATGAGAAATCAAGTTCTTTAATTTAATTTGGGCTCAATTTAGAAAATCAAAATTTTTGGAGACCCAATTGAATTTTTTTCAAGCCAATTGCACAAGTTAGGGTTCAAATTAAAAACAATTGAAAGTTTAATGATCAATTGAAGGTCAAATTGCATAAATAAGAAATAAGGGACCAAAAGGAAAGAGGTGCGCAAAGTTAAGGCTAATGTTGAAATTCAGTCAGGGGTACAATTGCACAAAATCATAAATATAAATCTGATTGGGGCGCAATAAGAGCAAGTACAAATAGAAGGACCAAACTGCATTTTCACCCTTAAAGCAACCCCTCCTTCGTGTGCACCGACTGACACACCTGCAGCCGCCGCCGACAAGTCACCTGCGCTCGCTGCCGACAGCCACCTGCCTGAAGCCACCGGCAAGCCGAAAGCAGCCCACCATTGTGCAACGGTAACCCCTGCAAATGGCTATAAAAACCGATGAGCAAAGGTGCAAAGGGAGAGGAAGAAACGTAGAAAAAAGCTGAAAGAAACAAGGAAAATTTCACGTGAATTTTTGAATATTTCCTTCCCTCACATCTGTTCCCCTCCACTCTCCTTCTCTGCTTTCGTTTTTGAAAGAAACAAGGCCGTTGATCCTCTCATCGCCATCAGTCGAACGCTACTGTTCACATGAATTAATTCACGTGAGCAATAGCACTGCACCGATCATGTTTTAAGAAGACGTGAACTGTGCAACGCACCGTTTCACGCCAAACATTTTTAAGATAGACTCGAGTTGAGCCTGCTCTCAGCCCAGCCCGAGTCCACCAGAGTTGGGCTTTGGCCCAATTTGGTTGGGTCGACCTATTTAGTTGGGTCAGGTCCAGTCTGATTTTTTTTAAAATATATATATATTTTTAAAAAATAAAAAATGTGTAGATAATCAATCGAAAAACAATAGGGTTGTGGAGTGAAACAAATTAACGTGTCTTTCCCTTTTATCTGGACTGATCTTTATCTACAGATCAGTCCTGATGAAAGGGAAAGACACGTTAATTTGTTTCACTCCACAACCCTATTGTTTTTCGATTGATTATCTACACATTTTTTATTTTTTAAAAATATATATATATATTTAAAAAATATAAAATGTGTAGATAAAGATCAATCCTGATGAAAGGGAAAGACACGTTAATTTGTTTAACTCCAAAACCCTATTGTTTTTTGATTGATTATGAATCATAAACTTGCAACTGATTTTGGCTTTGGAATTATATTTCTACAACTAGATCGCAGATGTTGTTACTAATGATATTGTTACCAGATGTTGTGCCTCGATTAAATAACAAGGGATCACAAAAGCATTCACGTATCGATTTAGTTCATGATGAAATTGCAAGTAGTTTGATGGGAGAATAAAAACAAATATCTGTTTTTTTTCATGAATTATTAATTACATTTTATTGTTATGATTATTAATCTACAAAATTTTAAACAACAATTTATATATGTGTGTGTGTTCTTTACAGTAATTTCACAAGTTAACAACAATATAAAAAACATGATAATTAAACACATGAAACTGATTTTTATCAACCTCAAACTCAATCATAGTTTTAATCAAATACTAGCATAATTATTATGAACCACAACTAAAAATATTTTTCATGAAATTATTTTTTTAAATCTCAATCATAAAAATAAAAACAATATCAAACATATCATTAATGCTCGTTTGAATGAAGATGGAGGGAGTAGAGAACGATAACCACACCGATCATCATGATTTTGCTGAGTTGTTCTCATGAACGTCGAAGGAAGGAATGATTTGATGGGCCCATTTATCGGATTTTCATGGCTTCCATTCCCACCCACTCTGATAAAGTTTCAAGAAATTGGGCCCGACTGCTCTGTCCGTAGGACCGGTGATTCTCAACCGAAATTAATTTCTTCAATTCTCAACCACACATACTTCTACTACTTAATTTATGACACCAACTACTGATCGAAATACCATTCATTCACGGCACCATACCATTCATTCAAAGTCTGTGAGTTGTATTTGTCTATTTGAAGAATTAAACCATTCTTTAATTAACTAAACAAAACAAATTTATTGTTTTTTATTTGAAAATATATTAAAATAATATATATTTTATTTTATTACATTATTGTTTTAAAATAATTAAAATATATTTTTTCCCCTTAAAAAACACCCCTCGCCCAAAACCAACGAACCTTTAACCGTCTATCGGTTCTTAGTAGTAGTAATAAATTAATTAATAAATAAAAAGAAAAACTCCCAGGTGCAAAACAAAAGAAATGTCGAAACGACAAAACTTTACACCTGCCTGCCGACACGCCCGTCCCAAATATTAGCTCCTCCTCCCCTCCCCTCTTCTTTCTTCTTCATCAACAATTTCAGTACTCCTCTCTCTATCTAGCTTGTCATCGGATCCTTGCTAGTTGCTGCTGCTGAAAAATGTCAAGTTTAGAGTCAAGCTCAGGTTGCGACCCTAACATCAAGGGCACACCGACTCATGGTGGACGCTATATACAGTATAATGTGTACGGTAACCTCTTTGAAGTTTCTGGAAAGTACGTCCCTCCTATTCGCCCTGTTGGCCGTGGAGCTTATGGTATTGTTTGGTACGTCTGATTCTTACTTGGAAGCTACTTTTCCTCTGGTGTTAAGTTTCAACTGCAGGTTTTCGTTGCTTTATAGTTTTAGGTTAAGTTATGAATTTTTATCATGCGTTTTTCGTAGCCTGGCTTTCATGCCATGTTGGATTGAATTAAGATTTTCTCCAAATTGAAATGATAGTGGAAGTTTCAAGAATAAAATCTTGATCTTGATCTTTCTTAAAAATGAGTGTTCTTTTGCAAGATTCCAGAAAATTCTAGGTTGCTTTTAATTAGTTTGTGTTGGCCGTGAAAAGCTAGTGCTAAAAAGTTCCTAATTTATGAGCTAGGGAATATTTATTGCAAGAAAAATAAATCTTTTTTACTAGTTGTTGGGGCTCGAAAAAGTGCTATTTCTTCTGAGGTGTGAATTTATTTGGTGATTTCGTTGAGTGTGACATAATTTCTGTGCGGAATCATCCATGTGAAGGAAGATGTGGTTTTGTTATTTCCTTCAGTGCTGCTGTGAATGCCGAGACTCGTGAAGAGGTTGCCATTAAGAAGATTGGTAATGCATTTGACAACAGAATAGATGCTAAGAGGACTTTACGAGAGATTAAGCTTCTTCGCCACATGGATCATGAAAATGTAGGTTTGAATTCCCTTGTTATTCTCATGATTTCCGAGCTCAACTCAAATTTTTGTTTCATGATTTTGTGGATCAATTGAAGTTGTTGCTCAGGTCAGTCAGTTATAATGCTACTAACAACCTGGGTTTTGTTGCAATCATAGTTTTCTTCTTTTCAGGGGTGGAATTTTTGTAAACCTGACCCTTGTTTACTTTATTCTTACCATGATCAACTGCGTCATGTAGATATGTGCTTTGGCAGCTCTGGATTGACCACTTAAGTTTTTTAAGTTACCTATTTGACTTTATATCATCCACATTTGAGACTAGTTTGTCAACACACTCTAATTGCGTGGCATCGGAGACTATACATCATGAGTGCTTGCTGATGTTGTATTGTAGAACTTGTGTATTTATTGTTTCTATGGTGTTTTGTTATAATATTGCTCTCACTCCTCATTCCCCGCTCCTCAGGTTATTGCTATCAAAGACATCATTCGGCCTCCCCAAACAGAAAACTTCAATGATGTCTACATCGTTTATGAATTAATGGATACAGATCTTCATCAAATAATACGCTCCAACCAAACATTGACAGATGACCATTGTCGGGTTAGCTCCATTTCTTCTTGGATTTTGTCTCTATATAAGTAGTCTATAATTGTGACAAAATGGTTCGAATAGTCATGATAGGCAGCCTAAGCTATTCTTCTTCATTTAGCTATAAATAAACGCTAGATTTTCAACTAAATCACGATCATAGCATGATGACTTTCATTATTTGTTTGTCTTTGTTGAGCCAATAGGTTTATCTATTAGCTATCTTGTCACTTGTAATTTAGTGGTATTATGTCTCTAATAATTCACAGTTAGCAGTGGGCTTCACTGTTCTTTCTACCCCCCCTCTTTCTTTCTCAAATCCCCTACAGATCACCCCATCAATTCTATCACCCCTTTTCTCTGTGTTTTTGTTCACAAGGGGGCAATTTACAAAAGAGAGACAAGCTGTGGCCACATGCCACAGCCCTAGAGACTGCTAATGAATAAAATGCTTCTTTCTAACGAATGCTGTTGGAAATCATCATTGTTTTATGGGCAAGAATATCATAAATTAACAAATACTGTGTTAGATGCGTGGTTTTAATCCATATCAAAATTGTTGCGCTGCAGTATTTTCTCTATCAATTGCTAAGAGGGCTTAAATATGTGCATTCCGCAAATGTCTTGCATCGTGATCTAAAACCAAGCAATTTGTTCCTGAATGCTAATTGTGACCTTAAAATTGGAGACTTTGGACTTGCAAGGACAACATCTGAAACGGATTTCATGACTGAGTATGTGGTCACTCGATGGTACCGGGCACCAGAACTACTCCTCAATTGTTCCGAGTACACTGCAGCAATTGATATATGGTCAGTGGGTTGTATACTTGGTGAAATCATGACACGGCAACCTTTATTTCCTGGGAAAGACTATGTTCATCAGCTGAGGCTTATTACAGAGGTATGTCATTTTGCAATTGTCCATCAATCGTGTTCGGGGGTATTCTTGCTGTGTTTTCTTTATTGAAGCATTTTCTCATTGTGTGTGGATGGAAGCTCTAACTGTTTTCATTCACTTATGGCCATTGATAATTATAATTTATGCACTCTTTGACTTCTTTTTTCCTCAATAGCACAGTTGCTATTCTCTTAAATTGACGAGTCATGGACTCCCTCCCTCCCTTGTGTCCAAAAATGGCAGGAATTGCATTATTGTCAAGTCTCAGTCTGTTAACTGTGTAATGATCATGGATGAATCTAGGATGTCACATTTGGGGAGCGGGTTCATAAAGTTATTATTTTGAGGGGTCTATTTAGTAGAACCTTTAATAAAAAAATCAAACTAGGGGGGTTTTGAATTTTTTTAATTTGTCCCTAGTAATGGTGATAACTTAGGGACAACAGTACGACAAAGAGATGTGATTGGGAATCAGAAATTCTCTCCTTTTCTTGATCAATTATGTGATAGTGATGCATCCCACTCTATTCCATTTGATCACTTTCTTATTTGTTTTGCTTTGACCCTTTATGCATTTATCTTTGAATAGCTCATAGGTTCACCTGATGACTCCAGTCTTGGTTTCCTGCGAAGTGAGAATGCACGAAGATATGTCAGGCAGCTTCCACAATACCCAAGGCAAAACTTTGCTACTAGATTTCCTAATATTGCTGCTGGTGCTGCTGATTTGTTGGAGAAAATGCTGGTCTTTGATCCAAATAGGCGTATGACAGGTAAAAATGAGGCAGGCATGATAGTGATTTCAAGGACTAGTTTGTGACATTGTGGTAACTTTTTGAAAAAAAAATCGTTGACTATAAACATAGGGTAAAGTCAAACATTCAGGGTCATATGTAGCATTGTTAGTGCACAAAAATAATAATTAATACGGATAGTGTCATATGTTGTTTTATCTTTATGGGACCTTTTCCTGTAAGCTTGGCTATGCATTTGACCTGGAAGTAAGTGCATTCACCAGATAATATTTGAGGTAATGGCTATTATTTGATAAAGTAAAATTGCATATCTTAATAATAGTATAGTAAAATATGGTATGTCCCAACATTTGGAAATTTGATCAAAATGATTAAAATTGAGTTTATTTTCTGATTAATGAATCTTTTATCTGGGGAGAGATTACATTTGACCTTTTCTCTTTGCAGTTGATGAGGCATTGTGCCATCCATACTTGGCACCTCTTCATGACATCAATGAGGAGCCTGTTTGCCCAAGGCCTTTCATCTTTGATTTTGAGCAACCATCATTTACTGAAGAAAACATCAAGGAACTCATCTGGATGGAATCTGTAAACTTCAATCCAGATCCTTGAGAATCATATGATTGACTTGCTGTATACATTTGGGAAGCAATCCCATGATTATAATGTGCAACACTATAATATATCCACCAGTTCTATGATAGAAGAAGAGACAAGAAACGCATTGGATACTTTGGACCTGATTAGGATTTTCTGTAGGGTTCTATGAACTGATACTTGAGATTTTTTACAACGTCAAAAAGTGTAAGATGGAGGACAAGCAGTGTAATTCTGACGTTTTCTGAGCAGAATCTCCATAAAGGTTCCATCTTTAGTTGATGTAGGTTCTTCCTTGGGCTGTGCCATGTGCAACTTTAGCTTTATGAGTTCTTTAGCTAGCTATATTGGTCATGGAGAAAACTCATCATGCTTTTGAGGACGATTGATGGTCCCTGTTTTTTCTTTTCACTGTTTCTGAAAGCTGATTTTGAATTTGAAGAATTGCTTGATTTGTTAGGTAAAAACTTGTTTCTCATGTGATTCTGGAAGAGATGAAAACTGTAGGTATTATTTCTGGTACTGTTGTTCGGGTTATTATGAGATGGTTATGCTTTATGGTGATTTGGACTTTAGATGTTAGGACTTGGGTGCTGCTGGAGTTTGGCTTGACTACTGTTATAGAGATCCCATAAGCTTTGCATCTTTCAACAGCCAGCTGTACTTGAAGAGAGAATTCCAGATCACTGCTTGTGCGAAGATAGTGTTACTATCTAGAACATGAACCACGACTAAGTTTATGATGCTTCCATGGGACACTGAAGTTGAATCCGATAATTTATCACGACTTGAGAAACCGATTCCAAAAAACCCTCCTCTTCCATTTCGTTATGTTTTACTTTTATTAGTCGTGTGCTTAATGCATTTTTCGATCCAGAGCCTTGTATGGCCTGTGCCATGGTTGCCTCATCATCCTGTCTGCTAATGATACGATGAGCAGTGCAATTCTGCTTGTTTGTTGATTCAGGATAAGGGAGGCTGAAAGACCCGCCAGCTTGTTCTATCTTTATTTATTGAAAATAAAATTGAAGCGGCGTATTGTTTGGATGATGTTTGTGCTTAAAACGTTTTCAGTCCTGAGTAATGAGCAGCTTTTGTCAATACGATGACTGTCTGTTCATGCTGTGAGTGTGTGATGCGATCCCTTGCAAGTTAAAGAACTGAAGAGAAACTAGTAGATTATATATATATATATTTTTTGGTTCGGAGCTAGCAGTGGTTATACATTGCTTGATGGCGGTACTAGAGAGAGCAAGTTCACACGTAACTCAATTCAGAAAGAGCAGGTCTTGAACTGCACCAGGTCGATTGGTATACTCTCCGGTGGAAAATCACAGGATGTGATTTTCTCAGGCCCTTGATCCGGTAGCATGCCACATGGTCGTGGAGTTACCCCGCTCGTCATCCCCTCAATATCGGTGCAGGTCCACGGCACCTTCTTTGCCTTGGGTGCCATTCCAATTGTAACATTAGAGATGCAAATTTCCTTGAATGGATCACCTGCAATGCCCTCCAATCTAGCAGCCATTGTCACGTTGTCTGCAACCATGTCCCTGTAATTTATGCCTTGAATCACTGGCAGTGCATTCGGGTCATAATTCTTATCAGCATGTGACCCGTAGTTTCCAGTCATCCAAAAGACCCATTTCATGGTATGCATAGTCATTCTCTTCACGTATATATCTTTCACGTACCCTCCTCTCCCTACAGCCGTTTTGATCCTGATCCCAGATTCTGTATGGATGGCTGTGATATCCTCTGCTCTAACATCTTCTATCCCGCCCGACATTTCACTCCCTAGAGCAATCGTGGCACTGTATGGAGAAATGCACGTGAGCCGCCTGATGACCAGCTGCTTTGTGGGCATTCCAAATGCAATTCCGTACTCATCCCAACCGCTCTTAACTGCCACACAGTCGTCTCCAGAAACTATGTAGCAATCTTCAATTTTAGTGTTTGTACAGGAATCTGCAACGTCATGCCACAAGATTAAATGCTTCCAAAGTTGTCCGTGCAAAATATTAGGCACGTTGGATGTAAGATAACTGGCTTTCAAGTTCTTGAACTTCAAAATAGTTAAACAATTATAAGATGATCAGGGAGATACAAACCTGGATTAATACCATCGGTATTTGGTGATGTGATTGGGGCGATGATGGTAATGCCTTGCACAAGAATATCACTGCAATCCCATGATTAATGAAAAAATTAAGAAGAGGAAAAAAAATAGTCATGAAAGTCTCTCTCTCCCCCCCCCCCCCCCCCCCCCCCCCCCTCTCTCTATGTAAAGTGAAGTGATGTGATCATATACGCTCTGACATGCATCAGGGCATAGAATACCTGCTGTAAACAGGATGAACATTCCAAGACGGGGAATTCAGGAGTGTTAGATTTGAAATTTGGATACTATTTGAGAACATGATCTCAATTAAGTAAGGCCTGGTGTATTTTAGCTTGCCCTTGTGGAAATTCTGCCACCAGAATGCTCCCTGACCGTCAATTGTGCCATTGTTCCCTGACATTTCAAATTTGACACCAACTCACTTGTAAGATTGACCGCGGGTGAAAGCGCATGATTTTGTTATAATTTGTACAAAAAAATGTTCTTAAATCCTGCTCATCACTTTTTAAATTGCATCGCATTACCTGTGATAATAACGTCGGTGAGGTTCGTTCCAAATATGAGACTGCTGTACCTTCCAGCTGCTGCGTCCCTCCCTCTGCCGTATGATGGCAGAGGTTTCATCACTGGCCATTCTTGCATGTCCTAAACCATTTCATTCTTGACTTGGTTAATCAACCAGACACAAAGATTTTTGAAAGAAGAGAAAAGGTTGGCACTTCTAAGTCTCTGTGTAGGTGTAAGCATGCAAACCTGAGAGGCAAGAAGCACAGCATCCTTGTGCAGGTAGAGTGTGAAGTGGCTGGTGAGACTGAAGCTACCAGTCAACCATTTTCCAGCAGGAACAAAGAGCTGAGAGCCACCGTCTGATGCAAACTGACTCAAATGATCAATTGCATCCTTGAATGCTTTAGTGTTTGATGTTGTTCCATCCCCAACTCCTCCAAAATCAGTTAACGATGCGGTGTGAGCCCTGCAATTTATGGCACTGTACTCAAACGAGTCTAAGAGCCTCGCCTTTCTGCTCTCAGCACCTCTGAAGCTAATGAAGGCAACCACAAGTAGTGCCAGAACCAAATTAGTCGCCTGCAAGATCACAAGAGAAGTAATTAATTAGCACGAATACTTATCAAGAAAAGATAAATACTTGGCACAAGTGGTGTTTCTTTTGTTTACTAGCTGAGAAAATGAATGGATATAGAGTGGGTTGTTTACTTGAACCCCCATGCCACTCGTCCACAGTGTAGAATTCTATCACGGGAAAGGTAAGAGTAGAATTTGTTGTGTGAATTGGTGTGGCAAATGAGGGAGGTATTTATAGGGTGAAAGGCCAGGGCTGTTGGGTTGGATTCCCCTTGCAAGGTTGCTTGTCGTTCTTTGAAGTAAAGCAATGCTTTCCGTGATTGCATTCTGAAACTGTTGATTGTATTGACATCATATATATCAGAAATGTAATTTCCACCATTCACTTGATTACAAATTTTGAGTGTCTAACTGGACAAAGATGCTGTGGCTTGTCTTGAAGCAAAAAACTTTGACAAACTACCTCTATTTTGTGCTGTAATTAATCCAGGGAATCACTTGTCATTTTATAATCAACACCAGATTCTGGATGGAGGAATGCCACAGGCATCAATGAATTCCCCATTTTTTCACTCCTTCTTATATGTATCCTCATAAACAAAAGAGCGTGGAATAGGGTTCCATAGCTGAGTAGATGGATCGGAAACCTGTTGCTTAGTGAAAACATTTTGCCTCGCGTCCTTGGATAGCTGGAGTCTTATTATTCCCTCAATTTTATACACAACATAAATAGCTCAACAAAGAAGAAGGAACATCAGTAGTCTCTCTAACTATTGAATCGTTATATTCTTTTTTATTATTATTAACGAGAGCTTGCGTGTATTTCGACTAATTTTACAGGTCTTGAAGCTAATAACTATGTAAACTTCCGGTAGCCATTGTAGTAAAAACTACAGCACGCGATCCTAAAACCGCAGGAGATGCAAACCCCTGTTTTATTCTTTCTTGTTTAGCACAAAGTGTGCGCTCTGCATTAACCTCTGCTTGATCCTTAGAAATAAAAAAAATTATTTTAATTTATTTTTAGATAAAAAAAACTTTTAAAAACAATGACTACTGTCGAATCATCATCAGTGCATAATCTATACGCAGAGGTAGGCAATTTCAAGGTGGTTGATAAGCACGACAATCACAGCCACAAAAAACAATATTCCTTGACCTTAGCAGTTATATATACGGATGCTCCAAACTTCATTACTCTGAAGCAGCAAATAAAATAGTATCATAATCTGACAAAAAGACGATCCAATTTAGCGTGACAGGATTTTAGCATCCCATGCTTTCTTAGATTCACCTTATCACCACCCTCCCACTGCACTCCTCCATTAACCATTTTCTAAAGCATCACTTTTTACCAAACCAAAAACTTTAAAACTTTTTTTGTTTTTTCCCCACTTGATTATTAAAATCAAATGGGTGATGTGTTTCGAAGAGTGGGATAGGCTCTCTCACGAGTGCAAAGCTAGGTAGTGACTTGTGAGCACGTCTAGCATATAGCAGAAAGCATGTGAGGAGGGGAATTTGGAGGAGTGTGGTGGTTGCTCTGGCCTCTTCTGCTGGAAAAGGAGGCAGTGGGTCCCGTTTTACTTCGCTTTCTCGGGGTTTGCATCGAGCTATTCAATCTCGTGAGCCGACCCACTATTGCCGACCCACTTCACGGGTGAAGTATAGACGATGAGCCCCACTCACTTCTCATCATTAACAGTCATCCCTCGATTCTACAGCTATTAATCTGGCTTCATGGAGCTTTAACGGTCAAATTAATCCGTGAGGATCAAAATGCAAATACTCTCGAGCTCTGCTCACTACAATCTCACTCTGCTTAATCACGAGAGCATTATACACTAATCGTTTCAACTCAAATAATTGTCCAGACAAGATTCTTGCTAATGGACCTTTCTGGTTTAAAAAAGCCTTCCCTTATCTCTCTCTCTCTCCCTCTCACATCAAATGTACTGACTGGAGTCGATTCTTTCTCGTAATCACTTTGTCTTGTTCTAGAAACAACTTCCCCATGACTGACGAACTTTGGATGTTGTTTCCTTTTCTTTTGACAAGGAAAAGGAAGCCAATTTACCTTTTTAACATTTTATTTCAAGCCTTTTCTAAAATTAAAAATTTTTGTTGTTTTTATATTATTTTCATGTGTTAATATCAAAAATTATTTTTTAAAAAATAAAATAAAAATATATTATTTTAATATATTTTTAAACAAAAAATACTTTAATAGACAACTTAATAAATAGATTGTTGGCAAACTTATGTGATCCAAAGATGTAAAATCCGTTCCGTTCCGGCCGGAACGTGCCATTCCATTCATAAAATCAGGACAAAACGGCGTTGTTTTTGTCCCGGTTTTAAGTCAAGTCCGTTCCGGAAATTCCGGCCAAATTCCAGTCGGAACGCCTCGGTTCCGTTCCGGGTTCATCAAAACGACACCGTTTAATTTCTCCTTACAAAACACATAGAAACAACCCCCGGTTCTACCATTCCCAAATCAATTTCTTTTCCCAAACCTCAATTCATCGGTAATCCCTCAAAAATCAACCCAAATCTCAACTCAAATCTCAAGTTTTCGAAACCTAATTGTAATCCCTCACCTGAAAATCTCAACTCGTAATTACTCAGCTCAAAATCTCAATTCCTTACTCAAAATCGCAAGCCCGAACTTGTTCTTCCACACGGCGGCACCAAATCTTCATTTCTTCCCCAAATTTCAATTCATCGGTTCTTCTCTTCTTCCCCAAATCTTCTCACGGCAGCAACTGAAAGTGAAAGGTACACATTCCAGTCCCCAAATCCTTGAATTTATTGAAAGTTTGAAACTGATGAATCATGAAACTGGGCATAAATGATAAAGCTGGGCATTTATGCATGATAAAACTGGGCATTACGTGTTATCTGGATTCTTGGGTTTGTTTTTGATTGATTGTTATTAGCTGTGTTTGATCAATTTCTGTGGGTGTAAAATTCTTGGGTTTGTTTTTGATTGATTGTTATTAATTAGAGCAAGAGCTATGTGAAATTAAGGTTTATTTGGTTTGTTTTTTGATGCTTCATGTGCATGCTTACATTGTCCTGAGATTGGATTCTAGGATCTTGGATGATGTTCCTGTCTCCACTGCAAATACGATTCTCACCACTGAAAAGTTGATTAGTGTCTTAACTCAAGTTAACTTGATGAATATAATGAACCTTTGTTGAATGTGTTAAACCTTGTGTAGAATCAACATGGCCATTTTATATGCCTTGGTATATGTTAAAAATTCACCCTAATATCATACAACTTCTGTCTATGAAGGTATGAAAAAATTGCAAATCATGTATCTTTTCAAATTTTGTTGATCAGGTCTTGCAGTCATGTTCATGGGTTGAAAGATAAATTCTTTCTTCGTAAATGTGTGCAAATTCTATAGTTATTGACAAAAAAAAAGGAGTAAAAGTAGCATCTTGATAGTATCCTGTGTAAGTCAGAATACAGTCTGTTGTATATCCTGCTCTTTAATCCTTAATTAGTACCAATCTGATCCTAAATCTATCTTGGAAAACCCTTTCTCCTTTCATTTGATCAAATAAATCATATTTTCTAGGTAAAGAATGCTTGTTCTTTATCCTAATCTAGTTTAGTTGATGATAATCGTCAATACACAATCTTAATATATTTTGTTTCTTCATCAACAGTACTAGAGCTCTCTAGGCAGAGTTACTGGAGTAAATAAATTTTTTATCAAGCAGGTCCTGAAGTTGCACCTTCAATTTTACTAAATATGTGGAGACCATTCTATACGGTTTCTAGTTACATTAAGCAGTTGGTGCTTTCATAGGATGATAGGATTCAGGACATCTTGGGCAGTACCAAAAAGATTTTGAAGGAGGAGTTTCTGCAGCAATAACATTATTAGCTACAACAATCAATCTTTTGTAAATGATTTACATCCGTTCCCAGCAGTTTCTTGTAGAAAGCTCATGGATTTTTGCATGTTGATCTCCACCTTTGTACCATGAAAAAATAATAGTAAAGTTATGGATGCATGTGTAATTATATATGTGTAAGGTTGTTTGGATAACATGTTATAAAACTGGGCATTTATGTATAGAAAACATTTATGTGTGATAGTACTTGGATTGTCATTGATTATGAATTTCCTTCCATAAGGATATGACAACATGTTATCTTGAACCGAAATTTCTATTAATTTCTAACTTGTGTTATCTTTTTACAACAGATTAAATTACATGGCTGAAAACTCATCTAGTGGTGGGACTTCCATTTCTTCAGCTCCAGCAAGATCAGATGATCCAATATGGGCTCATGGACAGGTGGTTGCTGGTTCAAAGAATGCAAGTATATGTATTCATTGTAACAAACGAATCAATGGTGGTGGTGTTACTCGTTTGAAGTATCACTTTACTGGTATTAAAGGTCAAGTTGAACCTTGTAAAACGATCCCTCCAGATGTTAAATGGCAAATGAAACAACTGTTAGATGACATGACAATGGAGAAAGAGAAAAGAAAAAGAGTTAGAACTGATATTGGAAATTATCAATCAGTTTCCAATGATGAAGAAGTTGAAGAGGGTGATGCTGCAAATCCTCATTCGGGTGATATACGTTCACAAACAAATAGAAGATTGACAATGCAAGGAACAAGTACAGCTAGAAGAAGGATACATTTATTTGCTCCACAAACTACCCCAGGTTCGCAACCTAGTATTAGAAGTGCAATGGCTTCTAAAGAGATGAAGCACAATGCAAGAAAAGCCATAGCAACATGGTGGTTTGATGTTAATATACCGTTTAATAGTGTTAAGTCATATTATTATCAGTCAATGATAGATGCCATAACATCAATGGGATCTGGGTTTAAAGGACCATCATATCATGATTTAAGAGGATCACTTTTGAAAGATGTAGTTCATGATGTCCATGAATACATTTTAAGTATCAAGGCTGATTGGAGACTTTATGGATGTTCAATCATGGCTGACGGGTGGTCAAATAGGAGGAATTTACCAATTGTGAATGTCCTTGCTTATTCTCCGAGAGGCACCGTATTCTTGAAGTCTGTTGACACTTCAGGACTTCGAAAAGATAAAGAGACATTGCTGGAGATGTTTGATGAAGTTGTCAAAGAAGTTGGACAAGAAAATATTGTCCAATTTGTTAGTGATAATGAGGCTTCATTTAAGGCTGATGGGAAAGCTTTGCAGCAAAGGTATGGCACCTTTTTTTGGTCTCCTTGTGTTGCCCATTGCATTGATTTAATGCTAGAAAATATTTGTGATCTAAGATATTTTCCAATCATTGATGAAACCATTAAAAATACAAGAAATATAACCAAGTTTATATATAATCATGCATGGGTTTTAGCTTTGATGAGGAAAGAATTCACAAATGGAAATGATTTATGTTGTCCTGACATAACAAGGTTTGCTACCCATTTCTTAAGCATCCAATGTTTACTGAAGTTTAAGAATGAGCTTCGACAGATGTTTACTTGCACAAAATGGGTTGAATCAAGTCATGGCAAAAGTCGGGTTGGAAAGGAAATTGATGCTATAGTTTTAGAAGATAAAGACTTTTGGCCGAGATGTGCACATATAGTCAACGTCAGCGAGCCTTTAGTACGAGTTCTAAGGTTAGCAGACAGTGAAGAAAAACCATCAATTGGATATTTATATGAGGCAATGGATAAAGCAAAAGAAGCCATCAAAACAAGGTTGAAAAATAGAATGTCTCAATATGGACCATATATTCGGGTAATTGATGCTAGATGGGATAAGTAACTTCATAGTTCATTACATGCAGCAGGATATTTTCTCAATCCTGGAATATTTTTTAGGCCTTCTTTTTCAAAACAAAAGGAGGTAACTCGAGGTTTGCTTAGCACAATTACTAGATTGGTTCCTGAATGTGATATTCAAAATATCATTAGTGGCCAAATTGAGGAGTATAAGAAAGCAACTGGTGATTTTGGCATGTCACAATTACTAGATTGGTTCCTGAATGTGATATTCAAAATATCATTAGTGGCCAAATTGAGGAGTATAAGAAAGCAACTGGTGATTTTGGCATGTCCCTAGCTATTCGTCAAAGAGAAAAAGTTAAATTCAGGTAATAACTTTTATTTTTTACAATATAATGTCTGTTTTATCTATAATATTTGATTTATTCAAATTTTCTTATCTAGTTTCATGGTGGGAGCAAGTCGGCAATGATACTGAAGAACGTCAAAAGTTTGCAATTCGAGTTCTTAGTCGATGCTGTAGTGCAACTGGGTGCGAAAGAAATTGGAGTGTATTTGAATACATCCATTCCAAAAAGCGAAATAGGCTTGAGCACAAGAGATTAAATGATTTAGTATTTGTTCACTATAATCTAAAGATTCAACAGAGGTAAAATATCAATACTATTATATTAATAATTATTTTCTATTACATTGCTATTAATTTTTTAATTTCTTTAGTGTTTATTCTTTGTAGGAATTTGAGCAAAACAAGAGATGCTTTAGATCTCATTAGCCTTGATAACATTGATCTATTAAATGAATGGATTTGTGAAGAACCCAATCTTCTTGATGGAGAGGACATAAGTTGGGAGAGTATCAAAACACCTTTCTCTACTTTAAATTTAGATGATGAAGAGACATGTTTACATGAGGAGAATGAGCTTGGTGGAAATGACCAACTATTGGAATTTCTTGTTGATGACTTTCCTTATATTCCATCGCAAGATCAAGATCCTTATTTTTATATTAATGATGTAGAAGATGTTTGATGTATATTTCTTTTATTTTAGAACATTTTACTTTCATAATATTTTGAAATTTTAGAGATGTTTCTAATTTTGAGATTATGTTTTTTTACTTTGTGTTTGTATTGTATAATTTAAAGTTCATTTATCTTGAATTTAAATTATATTTGTTAAATTAATATTTTATTTTTTTCATATATATATATATATAAATATATATATATATATATATATATATATATATATATATATATGAACAGTACAAAACCGGAACGGCACGCTGGAATGCATCGAAACTGGAACGTTCCGTTCCAATCAAAAAACCGGAACAACGACCGGAACAGATTTTACAACTTTGATTTGATCGGCCAGGAATTATCAAAATTTATAACGTGGCTTTGTAGCACTATCAAGGACAACTGGATGTGGTATTCTATCAAACTCAGGCTTGTCAATTCCATTCCGGCCGGAACGTTCCGTGCCGTTAAAAAAACCGAGACGAAACGGCGTCGTTTTCGTCTCAGTTTTAATTCCGACCCGTTCCAGGAATTCTGGCCAAATTCCGGCTGGAATGTCTCAGTACCGTTTTGGGTATGCTATTCCGGCCTTAAAATCCTCTTTATTTTGATTAACTTATGATTTTTTTTCTAATTTTGAGATTATATTTGTTTGACTTTGTGTTTATATTGTATAATAAGTTAATTTATCTTAAATTTTAATTCCGGCCAAATTCCGGCCGGAACGTCTCGGTACCGTTTTGGGTATGCTGTTCCGGCCTTAAAATCCTCTTTATTTTGATTAACTTATGATTTTTTTTCTAATTTTGAGATTATGTTTGTTTGACTTTGTGTTTATATTGTATAATTTAAAGTTAATTTATCTTGAATTTTAATTATGCTTGTTAAATTAATATTTTAATTTTTATATATATATAATTAATTATATATGAACAGTACAACCCCGAAACGGCATGCCAAAATGCTCCGAAACTGGAAAGTTCCATTCCAATAGAAAAACCGGAACGACGACCAGAACGGCAACCGGAACGGTATTGACAACTTTGATTCAAACCATAATCTCAGGTATCTTTCTGACATGGTACTTGCCACGCTTGGACTCAACACCCCGCTAGGCCCGAAGGCTTCGTAGGCCTGGCACACTACCAGCCTTGACTTTTCTGAGCCCAAGGATAATGTTAGACCCAATCTCAGATACGTTTTGGGCTTTTTCTTATAGCTTATACTTTTTGTAGAGCCCAGTTTTCATGTAGGGTGCCCCTTGCTCCACGCTTGTCTTCCTCTATTCCGCTATGTATGTGTGTCAAAAACTTTCATGACTTGTTATATTTTTATTTTCTTAGTTGGATAAATTCAGTGAAAAACAAATGTATGGCTGTGGTGTTTGGGTAGAATAAATGACAATTTGTGAGTGTAATTACTTTTAAAAATATTTTTGACATCAGCACATAAAAATAATTTAAAAATATTAAAAAAATAAATTTAAAAAAATAAAAAAAAATAATTTTTTCAAAAATATTTTTTTCAAAAATATTTTTTAAATGCAATGACAAACATGCTCCAAGTAGAGCACAACTCGCAATATAAAATTAATTTATAAGAATATAATGACTCTTTAATAACTTGAAAATAATAATAAAATTTAGGGTAAATGATTTATAGCTTTTTTTAATGTCAACATTTATGCACGCATTTTAAAAGTATTTTTCTCTAAATTATTACTGCACTCTCTTGCTTTTACTATAAAAATACTTATTTTAAGTATTTGAGAGTATTTTAATCTACCACACAACATTTTTCACGTACAAAGTATTTAAATATTACTATTACTTCCGACCACAGAATAAGAAACTAAAATGACTTTTTATCAGATATCACCTTATCGCTCCTAGGATGGAGTGTGAGGCTGTGACTTTTTCAGAATTCTATCTTTTTTTTCTTAAGGCTTGTATAGGTTGTAGTACAAACTTTGTACTGTACAAGTGTATAGAGTATACTGATATTTTTTTCTCCCTCTACCAGGCTTCTTCATTAAAATATGTAAGTGGACATTTAGACTCGCAACCTGTTTTACCTGTTGAATTTTGGAAGAAAAATCAAAATTTCTGATAAGAACATGTACTGTTCAAATCTGTACAGACAAATTGACAAAAAACCTGAGAACAGGTACTGTAGCAATCAAAATCTGGGAATGTGAATTTTTCCAGAAATGAAGAGAAAATTCCCAGAAAGATAAGAACACAAATTACTCTGAATTTTGAGTTTAAGAGAACGTAAACATGGGCAGAATCTCGTATATGGTTACTGCCATCCCACTCATCTTATTTATAGAACCAAAAACTTACAATGGCTATATTTTCCAAAATCAGTTATTTACAAGTTGTCCTGACAAGACTTATAACTGATTTTGACTGACTTTTATTTCCTAATTTCTAAAGGATTTATAATCATCCTGAATACAAAAGGATTACTAAAACTTTAAACAATAAACTTCAACCTTCAGTCTTCGAATCTTCTCAGCTACTTCAACCTGTCAGCTTCATTGGCAGGTCTGGAATCAGCTTCAAATTTCAACACTCCCCTTTGATTCCTGAGCTGCATATTCCCTCAGTTGGCTCTCCTTGATCAAGGTTCAAATCTTGTAAAGCTTTCCTTAACCAAACTGGTTTGTCAGCATTTACCAATGTTGTAGTGTAGAGTAACTGACTAATGTTTTGCATGAACTTTGTGTTGATTATAGCAGAGCATACTATTTCTGGTTGAGTGAAAGATTGATATAGTATTCTGCTTATTTGCATTCTATAGGTTCTTCCATCTGCACAGGTACCACCATCTTCCTTGGGGAGTTTCTTTTCCAGCACCTTTGATGTGTTCACAGCCTTGAATTTTTCCCTTGCAACCTTGTTCAGTAGCTTGGTGGTGCACTGGTTTTGAAACACACAGCAGCCTTCATCTGCTTGTTTTATTCCCAAACAATAGTCTAAAAGTCCAAGTTCATTTATTTCGAACTTGCCTTTCATATTGGTTCTAAATTCAGCAACCAATTTTTCATCATCATTGATATCAGCTGCAACTGCAGCACCTTGAGTTTCAGCTATCTTCAGAGGGAAATTTTTCCTAGTATTTCCATGATGGTCCAGGACATAGAACAAGCCAAGTGAAGTCCCAACAAGGATGTCCACGTTCCCATCAACATTCAAATCAACCATTGAAGGTGAAGAGTATATATATACATGAAATTTTTCAGTACTTGCACTTAAATCTAGTTCTTGACTCCTCTTAACTTGCTTTGTATCAAGATTGAATACAACACTAGAACTTGCATCACATTTCCCAACATCTTTATCACCAAGCACTTTCAAATGCTCAGGATTGTCATAATACTCATGATCAAAGTAATATGAACTTGTAACACTCATTTCAGCTCCTCTATCATTATCAATGTCAGCTAATTCAACATCTTTCACAAGATGAATCTGCATCTGCTTCTCCTTTTTCATTTTCAACAGTTGTGTTTGTATTTGTGCTTTGGTGTTCTAGTTGAATACTAAAGCATCTATTAGACATTTTTGCAGTAAATCAAAGAGTACTTTGATCATCTTTGATCATGCATATGCCATCTATAAACAGCAAAGAGTGTCTATCCTCAAGTAGTTGACCTACACTTATCAAATTTTGGTCAATTTCTGGCACATACAACACATCCTTAAAATTTCGGGTTCCAGTTAGAGTTTCAATATCAACTTCCCCTTTACCCTCAACACTTACATATTGCCCATTTGCAACTTTAACTCTAGATTTGTAGTTTCAGTCTAAATTTTCGAACAAACATGCTTCTGCAGCCATGTGGTTTGAACAACCACTATCAATAGACCAAGATTGAATGTTTACCTTCGTTTTGTTGCATTTGTGTGCTTCAGTGGCTGTGAATAACATTTCCTCTTTGGTCTCCTCCACTTCAGCAACTTGAGCTTGATTTGCATTGTCTTCATTGCAAAATTTTTCAATGTGACCAAACTCCTTACATTTTCGGCATTGTGCATTCTTGAGCCAACAAGATGACTCAAGATGATTGTTTTTCTTACAGTACTTGCAGGTGGGAAGTGGCTCTCTTCTTTCCTTCCACCTTGCATTGAAGTTGTTGCCTTGTATTTGATTATTTGGCCAATTTCTCCTCTGCCATGAATTTCCAGAACTGGACCCGTTTTCTGGATTTCTGAAGAACACCTGTGAATTCTGAGAATTCTGAAACTTTGCTCTACCTTTGAATCCAACAGCAAAGGCTTCCTCACTTGTATTCTCTTGTCTAAAAGCCTGTCTTTGCTCCACGGTTTGCAGGGCATTGATGAGTTCTTGAAGACTCATTGTAGTAAAATCTTTAGACTCTTCCAATGAGCAAATTTTGTTTTCAAATTTTTCTGGCAAGCTGACCAGAACCCTCTCCACAACTCTTGCTTCTTGAATTTCTTCTCCAAGAAGGGTCATTTGATTTACAATCTTTGACACATTTGATGAAAACTCCTTGACAGTTTCTGATTCTTTCATCTTTAAGCCTTCGAATTGTCTTTTCAAATTCAAAATCTGCATCCTCTTGGATTTCTCATCACCTTGGAACTCAGCCTTCAACTTGTCCCAAGCTTCCTTAGCTATTTCGCATGCCATAATTCTTGAAAAAATTTCCTCATTCACTGCATTGTGAATGCAGGTAAGGGCTTTGAACTTCTTTGCTCTTTGTTCATTAAAGTACCTTAGTTGGTTCATTGTTGGATCATTGTTCAAGGGATTTACTTCCCTTTCATTCTCTACATCATCCCACAAATCAAATGCTTTCAGGTATATCTTCATCTTCACAGCCCATACTCCATAATTCACACCTGTGAATACTGGAGATTTTGAAGAAAAAGAATCCATGTCTGTCAGCTGGTGTTTCTTCTCTAGTCTTGCACTTCTTGATCAAGACTTCACCGAATGGACAACAAGGATACCAATTGATAATTCTTGTCAATTGTTTATCCTTTTAAAGAACAACTCAAGACTAAATTCTTGATTTTAAAAATCTGCCAATTCAAAAAAAAATCCTTCTTTCCCTTTCAAGATTTGATTCAATCTTGAAAAAACTCACCTTTTCTACACACTCGTGTTTCTCTTATCAATCCCTTTTCTAAGACCTATTCTGCTCTGATACCATGTTGAATTTTGGAAGAAAAATCAAAATTTCTTATAAGAACATGTACTGTTCAAATCTGTACAGACAAATTGACAAAAAACCTGAGAACAGGTACTGTACCAATCAAAATCTGGGAATGTGAATTTTTCCAGAAATGAAGAAAAAATTCCCAGAAAGATAAGAACACAAATTACTCTGAATTTTGAGTTTAAGAGAACGTAAACATGGGCAGAATCTCGTTTATGGTTACTGTCATCCCACTCATCTTATTTATAGAACCAAAAACTTACAACGGCTATATTTTCCAAAATCAGTTATTTACAAGTTGTCCTGACAAGACTTATAACTGATTTTGACTGACTTTTATTTCCTAATTTCTAAAGGATTTATAATCATCCTGAATACAAAAGGATTACTAAAACTTTAAACAATAAACTTCAACCTTCAGTCTTCGAATCTTCTCAGCTGCTTCAACTTGTCAGCTTCATTGGCAGGTCTGGAATCAGCTTCAAATTTCAACATTACCTTCCAAGTACTTTGGTTTTCTATTTTTACACAGGATAAAGGTTGTGTTTTAAAGTGTGTATATGTGGGGGGCATCATATATTTTTCTAATCTACTGTAAGAAACCGAGGATTTTGTAACAAGAGAGAAAGGATCGACGATGGTTAAGTCGAAGTTCCCTCGATCCACAGGATTCAAAGCCTCGAGAACTGATTCACCCATCGATCAAAACACCAAAGGGCATGCCCCGTTGTTTTTTCGATATTTTCCCAATATGTTTGTTATTTGCATACCACACAGCAATGACATGAAGCAACTGGATTGGTATTTCTTTGGGTTGGGCAAGATTCCTTGGTCGTGCTTGATGCTGTCTGGTCTATTCCGGAAGCGAAATGTTGAACACTTGCGTTGTAATTCAAGTGTCTTCTTGCTGCAAGAACTATTCTCCTTCCAATTATCAAACCAGATTCCGTATCGGAGAATCATTTGTAGAGAATTGCAGAGAGTATTTGATATGCAAAAAGGGAATTCACTCAATGTATTAAACTGCAGCAATTGTAGAGTATTTATACAAGCAAACCTTATCTGCAGACTAAATGGAATCTTCTAACTAACATCAATTAACTAACTAACTGAACATTCAATCTTAGGCCTAATGGTTGTGACTAATCTGCAATTGACACCTAACATCTCAACATCCTCCCTTAAACTAATTTGCATAGACGCATTTTAGTTTAATTTGAACAATGAACAGATGATAATGCACAGGTGCCAAGTTTGTCCCGTAGTGATGTGACCATATTATTTGATAATTTCATCCATATTTACATAGTGTTTTGCATATGTTTTGTGTATAAAATGCCTTGATATTCTTTGTTTTATGTTTTGAAGGCATTTTTGGATGAAAGATGCAAAAAGGAGTAAATTGGAGGTAATTGGCAGATTTGACGTTCAGTCGATGTTTTGTGCAGAGCGTGAGTTCTAGAGATCGAAATGAAGTGATTCCAGTGGAATTGAAAAGCTAACATCCATACCTTTCTGGAAATGTAATGCAAGAAAAATAAAAGGAGAAAGATCATGGAAATCGCATCCTGCAAAGTCAAATCTCGCATTCTGCCAATGTCGACCTTTATCCATTCCAACTTCAATATCTCAAGCTAAAGAAGTCCGATTGATGTAAACTCAATTGGTGTGGATTCAGGACTCAAAGACCTATAAACGCTCCAAATTTCAGCTCCAAACGAAGTCATATGAAGGAGATATGAATTTTACAAGGGACAACTAAATCCTGCCAACTTAAGGAAGGACTATTTGGTAAAATAGACATTAGGGTTTCTAAGCATATATAAAGGAGAAGAGGAGCAAGGAAGTGGCGGCTAGCACAAAAGAAAACACAAAATCTTCCTCCTCCAAACCCTAAATCATGTGTTCTTTCATCTTTTTATTTAGTTGTTCAATAAACATGCAAGGCTAGATTCTTTTGCTTGGTTGCAAGGACACGGAAACCTTCAGATTTCAAGAACTGTGAGATCTATTTTTACCTCAATTTTTCAGTTTATATGATGAATATGTTTGTTCTCCTATGCTTATTTTCCTATGATTGTTTATTTAATTGCTAAGAGCGGACTCGAAGTTATTATTGTAGACAATCAATTGCTAAGTTTGATATCAAAACCGGAGTTGTGGTATATGAACTTATGAAGCAACTAAGTTAATAATTGTAGCGGATCTATGTTATTAATCTTAGGGAGAACATTCAATCGAACTAATCATATATTGCGGACAATTATGTTTTTTAATCGATCAATTTATCTAGATTTTAATGCTGCCATTGAATCAAATTACTAGTGCGGACACTGTGGTTGTTTGATGGTTAGGGTAAGTTATACGGCGGATCCGTTAACGAACCAATTTTAAGAAGAGATAAATATTCAGAATATAAATTGATGTGTCGTTTCCATGATCAGTTCTTATTTCTGTAGGTGGATGTTGATTTGCGACCAAGGTTTGTTTTATTGATAAATTTTAGTTTTATATATTTTTCGCTGAGTTTGCTTTAGCCTAGCCTCGACAACTTCCAACCCCCCCAATTGCATAACATATAGCATGAAAATCTGAACTAAATCGTCCTCGTGGGATCGACCCCTTGCTTGCTCTATACTATCTTGTTTGATTTATTTTAAGCTAGGGTAATTAATTTGTGCGACCACGACATCGCAACAAATTTTGGCGCCGTTGCCGGGGACGTGATTTTAGTTGATTCTTGTGTTCTTGTGTTGTGCTGTGATTTATTCTACTTTCTGTTATTTTTATTTATTCTAAAAAAACAAAAAAAAAAGAAAAAGGAAAAAAAAAAAAACATATTTGTGTTTGCGGCGGTACTGTTCAAAACAGAATTGTTGGTGGAATTAGGTATTGGTCTTTTGTTTTCTGAAGTAAAACGACGTTCTGAGAAGAACTAGTGACTTATGGTCACTAGCCCCACCCTACCGAGGCCCAATTCCATCGTTTTCTAAGGTTTCTGAACACTTTTAGTTTTCTAGCGTAGGATACTATTGTCTATTACGTTGTTTTCAATCTCTTGCGTGCTTGGTTTCTTTTGAGTTTTCTTTGCGATTTATGCCTGTAACCCTTTCTGCTAATCAAAGTCATCAAGTACAGGTTGATCTCGAAATAGAAAACACTTTACGCAGGTTACGAAAGGAAGCTCGCGTCAACATCATGGCTGGTGTACGACAACAAACACTCAAGGAGCTTGCTGCTCCTAACATGGAAAACCAACCATTGTGCATAAACATAGAGAGTAATGTGAACTTTGAACTCAAATCTGGTTTTATACATTTGCTGCCAACATTCAATGGTCTTGCAGGAGAAGATCCTCACACTCATCTCAAGGAGTTCCACATGGTTTGTGTTGGCATGAAACCGAATGGAGTTGAAGAGGAACAAGTTAAGTTGAAAGCTTTTCCTTTCTCTTTAAAAGGGGCAGCGAAGGCATGGTTTTTTTCTATTCTCCCAGGTTCCATTAACACTTGGAATGGCATGAAGAAGATCTTCCTTGAAAAATATTTCCCAGCATCTCGAGTTGCCAACATAAGAAAAGAAATATGTGGGATTCGGCAATCTCATGGAGAAACACTCGCCGAGTACTGGGAAAGATTTGAGCTATTGTGCATTCAATGCCCTCATCATCAAATACCCGATCAGCTGCTCATTCAATATTTCTATGAAGGATTGATGCCTACTGACCGTAGTATCATTGATGCTGCAAGTGGAGGCGCATTGGTGGATAAGACACCCGAGACTGCACGCCAATTGATCTCAAACATGGCAGCCAACTCAAAACAGTTTGGCACTCGTGGAGACCTCTCCAACAAACGAGTAAATGAGATAAGTATTTCTAACCTTGAAAACAAAGTTAATGATCTTACTTCTCTTGTGCATTCTTTGGCTTGTGGAAATGTGCAGCAGGTGAAAGTTTGTAACATATGCTCCTTACAAGGACATGCTTCGGATATGTGCCCAACAATGCAAGAAGATTACATTGAACAAGCTCATGCAATTGATGGAGCATTCAACGGACAGCCCCAGCGTAAATATGATCCATTTTCCAACACGTACAATCCTGGATGGAGAGATCATCCCAACTTACGCTACAGCAACCCATCCCAACAAGGCAATCCAGACCGACAGTTTCATCCACATGGATTTCAGCCCCAACAAAATTATCAAGCAAGACAACCCCCTCCGTTCACCAACTCCAATGTTATGGGGTCGTCATCCAATGATGATCTTCATGAGATGATGAAAACTTTGGCTTCTAATACTGTTACCTTGCAACAAAATGTCATGTCTTTTCAACAGGAAACAAGGTCAAGTATTCACAATTTGGAAAAGCAAATGGGGCAAGTAGCTTCAAGTGTAGGGAAATTGGAAGCACAAATAAATGGAAAGTTGCCCTCCCAAGCATTGAATCCAAAAGAGAATGTTAGTGCTATCATGCTGCGAAGTGGGAAAGAACTTGAAGAAAAAAAGTTGAAACAAATTGAGATGGAGGAAGAAGAAGAGATAGAAACTGAATTGAGTACAAAGAAAGAACATCCTCCTCCTCCACAAACAGAAACAAAGACCAACACTCCAAAGGTAACTTTTCACTCAATTAATTCTAGTTTTAAAACAAATCCACCCTTTCCTGTGAGTTCTTCTAGGTCAAAGAAAGAAGACAAAGAAAAAGAGATCTTAGAGGTTTTCAAGAAAGTGGAACTGAACATTCCTTTGCTTGATGCTATCAAGCAAATTCCCAAGTATGCAAAATTCTTGAAGGAGTTGTGTACTACCAAGAGAGCTTTCAAACTGAAAGGTCATGAAACGGTAAGTATGGGTGAAGTTGTATCTGCCGTTGTTCAAAAGAATTTGCCTTTGAAACAAAAAGACCCAGGTGCGTTTACTATCCCATGTGTTATTGGTAATGCTAGTTTTAAAAGAGCTCTATGCGATTTAGGTGCATCCATTAGTGTCATGCCTAAACATATTTATGATTCTCTTAGTTTGGAACCTTTGAATAAAACCAGCATTGTAATACAACTTGCGGATCGTAGTTTTGTTTACCCACTTGGTGTGATAGAAGATGTCCTAGTCAAGATTGATAACTTGCTAATTCCATGTGACTTTTATATTCTTGATATGGAGCATAATTCTTGTGATTCCAGTACTCCTATATTGTTTGGGAGACCGTTCTTAAAAACTGCCAATACAAAGATTGATTGTGGTAAGGATACTTTGTCTATGGAGGTCGGAGATGAAAAGATTGAATTTAATTTTCATGATGCAATGAAATATCCTTATAGCAATGTTTATTCTATCACATGTTATGACAAAGTTGATAAGTGTGTGCAGCAAGTTTGTGATTTTAATTGTGTGGATGGATTAAGCGTAGCTTTGAGCTATGGCTATTATTTTACCCAATTGGAGGAGATGGAGAGACACACATGTGTTCCCCAAAATGTGCATGAAGCAGCATTGGCTTTGCAAACCGTTCCCCATGTTGAAATTATAGGTTTAGAAACCAATAAAGTACTCAAGGTCAAAGGGCATCGATTGAAACCTTTCTATGAATATTGGAAGGCAGAAATCACTGCTTCTATGAAGAATGAGCATGTCATGCCACATATCGAGCCAATGACACAAACACAAGCGCTTACTGGGAGGCAACCCAGCACAAAACAAAATCAGATTTGCCTTCTTTTTCCCTTATCTTTTATTTTTCGCATTTTATTTCATTTTTGTCATTCTCCTATATTCCTTTTCTTTTATTTTCAGCATTGAGGACAATGTTTTGTTTTAAGTGTGGGGGTATTGGGAAAATGTTAGTTTTCTTATTTTGGTTTTCTTTATTCTTTCGTAAGAAAAAAAGAAAAAAAAGAAAAAATCTATGATTGATCTTTTTGAACTCCCATTGGTTTATGAGAATATGAGTATTATGTATGAGAATTAAGTGAGATAGATGAATATATAAATTGAATGAATGAGTGTGCATGCAAGTTTTAATGTTTAATTGGTTTAGGGATTGACTCTGAAAATATGCCATGTTGACTTTATAGTGTTATACCAATGTAAGCTTTTGAGCCTTCAACATTATATTCTTTGATTGTGCGTTCTTTCAATGATATGTATCTCTAGAACTTGCTTCATATCTTGTTGAGATTACATTCACATTACATAGATGCATGAAGATGATAAAGGCATTAGGAATTTTAACCGCTTGAGCCAAAAAGCCAACCTAAAACATATTATCTTTAGTGAGCCCCTTTTGAGCTTGTTTATCCTTTCTTTGCTTTACCCATGTATAAGCCTTAAACTTTTTATATGTTTTCCTCTTTTCCCCTGGCCAAGGATTAGTAGAGCATATACTTGTGATATCTCATGAAATTATGGTTGGAAATTATGTGAAAAGAAAGAAGAAGTGATGCTTGATGAAAAGATGGGCAAAGTTGCCAAAGGTGAAAAAGAACAAGAAAAGAACAAAAGAAGAAAAGAAGAAAAAAAAGAAAAGGAAAAGAACAAGAAAAGAAGAAAAGAAAAAAAAAGAAATAGAAAAGAGCTTGAAATCGAAAGAAGCTAAGCATTGGTGCTTGAAGATTGAAAATTGATGTGTTTTGATGGAATGTCTTGGTTGAAATATTTTTTTCAGAATGCTCTACTTTCTTTGGTTTGAACCTTTTCTTCTACTCTCTTTTACCTCACCTTAACCTTAGCCCCATTACAACCGGAAAATAAGACCTTTTGATTCATGCATTGTTTGTAATATTTTAGTAATGGAGATGAGATTGAAGAGCAAGCTTATGGTAGAACATCTTCATTGATTGAATTTGAGAGATTTAAACACATAAGCCCTAAACACATGAGTGTTGGAGTGTATATCAATGAGAGGACCTATCACTTTGGCATGGCATAGATTTCTTTTAAATCCCGAAGAGTAATTGAGTTTTGAAGTTTGCATGTAAACAAATTCATGAAGATTTATGTTCTTTATCCTTCTCGATTGTATTCTTATTTATAATGCTTGAATTCTTGGATATTGATGGGAGATTAAGAGATTGGTCATGGTTATTTTTTTTATTTTTTTATTAAAATTTGTTTTTTTTTTTACCTATCCTTTCTCGAGGACGAGCAAGAGCTAAGTGTGGGGGTATTTGATGTGACCATATTATTTGATAATTTCATCCATATTTACATAGTGTTTTGCATATGTTTTGTGTATAAAATGCCTTGATATTCTTTGTTTTATGTTTTGAAGGCATTTTTGGATGAAAGATGCAAAAAGGAGTAAATTGGAGGTAATTGGCAGATTTGACGTTCAGTCGATGTTTTGTGCAGAGCGTGAGTTCTAGAGATCGAAATGAAGTGATTCCAGTGGAATTGAAAAGCTAACATCCATACCTTTCTGGAAATGTAATGCAAGAAAAATAAAAGGAGAAAGATCATGGAAATCGCATCCTGCAAAGTCAAATCTCGCATTCTGCCAATGTCGACCTTTATCCATTCCAACTTCAATATCTCAAGCTAAAGAAGTCCGATTGATGTAAACTCAATTGGTGTGGATTCAGGACTCAAAGACCTATAAACGCTCCAAATTTCAGCTCCAAACGAAGTCATATGAAGGAGATATGAATTTTACAAGGGACAACTAAATCCTGCCAACTTAAGGAAGGACTATTTGGTAAAATAGACATTAGGGTTTCTAAGCATATATAAAGGAGAAGAGGAGCAAGGAAGTGGCGGCTAGCACAAAAGAAAACACAAAATCTTCCTCCTCCAAACCCTAAATCATGTGTTCTTTCATCTTTTTATTTAGTTGTTCAATAAACATGCAAGGCTAGATTCTTTTGCTTGGTTGCAAGGACACGGAAACCTTCAGATTTCAAGAACTGTGAGATCTATTTTTACCTCAATTTTTCAGTTTATATGATGAATATGTTTGTTCTCCTATGCTTATTTTCCTATGATTGTTTATTTAATTGCTAAGAGCGGACTCGAAGTTATTATTGTAGACAATCAATTGCTAAGTTTGATATCAAAACCGGAGTTGTGGTATATGAACTTATGAAGCAACTAAGTTAATAATTGTAGCGGATCTATGTTATTAATCTTAGGGAGAACATTCAATCGAACTAATCATATATTGCGGACAATTATGTTTTTTAATCGATCAATTTATCTAGATTTTAATGCTGCCATTGAATCAAATTACTAGTGCGGACACTGTGGTTGTTTGATGGTTAGGGTAAGTTATACGGCGGATCCGTTAACGAACCAATTTTAAGAAGAGATAAATATTCAGAATATAAATTGATGTGTCGTTTCCATGATCAGTTCTTATTTCTGTAGGTGGATGTTGATTTGCGACCAAGGTTTGTTTTATTGATAAATTTTAGTTTTATATATTTTTCGCTGAGTTTGCTTTAGCCTAGCCTCGACAACTTCCAACCCCCCCAATTGCATAACATATAGCATGAAAATCTGAACTAAATCGTCCTCGTGGGATCGACCCCTTGCTTGCTCTATACTATCTTGTTTGATTTATTTTAAGCTAGGGTAATTAATTTGTGCGACCACGACATCGCAACACGTAGCTTCACAAATGCTTCAAGTTTCAGTGGCTTTGTCATAATATCAGCCAACTCCATCTCTTGTCAGCTCCCTTAAAAAATGGAATCGAACATCTATATGTTTATTGCGGCCATGTAGGATTGGATTTCTGGATAGCTTAATGGTTGAGCTATTATCACAATAAATCACAGTGCTCTGAGTTTGATCATGACCCAATTTTTCCAGAATTCTTCTTAGCCAAACTCCTTGGCATGCACACGAAGCTGCGGCTATAAACTCTGCTTCTGTTGTAGATAGTGTCACCACTGGCTGCTTCTTAGAAGACCAAGAAACTGCTCCTATGCCGATCATACACATATACCCACTTGTGCTCTTCCTATCATCAACATCTCCTGCATAGTCACTATCCGTAAAGGCTTTGAGATGTCCTTCATTACCTTTTCTGTAGGCAATACCGAAATTTGCAGTTCCCCTTAAGTATCTCAGGATTCTCTTTGCTGTTTGAAGGTGCATTTCAGAGGGCTTCTCCATGTATCTACTGATCAATCCCACAGCATACATAAGGTCTGGTCTTGTAGCTGTTAGGTAGAGCAGACTTCCCACTAGCTGTTTGTATTCAGTAGCATTGACAGTGGTTGCATGATCTTCATTTCTTGTTAGCTTGCAACCTGGGACAATTGGGTTCAACACTGCATTGCTTTGTTCCATTCCGAATTTGTTGAGCACCTCCTTAGTATACTTTTGTTGACAGATGAAGATGACTTGTGGATTCTGTACAACTTCCACCCCCAGAAAATACCTCATTCTTCCAAGGTCAGACATGTTGAACTCCTTCTTCATAGATGATTTGAAGCTTGCAAACATGTCTTCATTAGTTCCTGTAAACAAGAGGTCATCAACATACAAACTAACTATCAAAATCCTCCCTTTATCCCTGTTTTTGATGAACAAGGTGTGCTCGCAGAAGCACTTTTCAAACCCTTCTTTAACAAAGTAATTTTCTATTCGGCTGTACCAAGCCCTAGGGGTTTGCTTGAGGCCATATAAAGCCTTCCTCAACCTGTATACTTTGTGCTCCTCCCCCTTTTTCTCATACCCTTGAGGTTGATTCACAAAAATTGCCTCAGTTATCTCTCCATGCAAGAATGCACTCTTGACATCTAGTTGAAAGACATACCATCCCTTGTGTGCAGCAATGGCTAGGATTGTTCGAATTGTATCCCACCTTGCCACAGGTGTGAATACCTCATTGTAGTCGATCCCTTGTCTTTGACAGTAGCCCTTTGCCACCAGCCTGGCTTTGTGCTTGTCTACTTGTCCTGCTGCATTCAATTTAGTCTTGAACACCCACTTGACTCCAATTGATTTCACTCCTGCAGGTAACATGGTTAGTTCCCATGTTTTATTTCTTTCAATGGCACTCATCTCTATGTCCATGGCTTCCCTCCATTTTTGATTCTTGTATGCTTCTTCAAATGTGGCAGGGTCCTCAGCTGAGGTAGTCATGGCCATATCCTGAGATTCCTTAGATTCTTCTTCTTCTTCAGGTGATGCTTCACTGGTCACATAGTCATTCAACCAGGTTGGTTTCTTTCTGTTTCTTCCTTGAATGGTTCTTTGTGGTGTTCCTTCATCCCTCTCACTTGATGATGGTGCACTGTCATGTTCATTGAGGTGTTCATCCTCTCGATTTTTGTCTCCTTCAATCATGTTGATATCTTCATCACAATCTGCCCAGTCTAGTTCACCTTCTTGTTTTTCTTCTTTGTTTTTGTCCCAATCCTATTTTTCATCTTCCATGCATACAATATCTCTGTTGATTATGATTTTCTTCCCAATTGGATCATATAGCTTGTATGTCTTTGACTCTTCACTTAAGCCCAACAGGACACATTTGAGGCTTCTGTCATCAAGCTTCTTTCTCCCAACATCAGGTATGTGTACATGAGCCACACACCCAAATATCCTGAAGTGGTTGACACATGGTTTCAAATCACTCCATGCCTCTTCAGGTGTAGTGTTCTTCACAGCTATGGTGGGGCTCCTATTTAGCACATAAATGGACCAGTTTACGGCTTCTGGCCAGAATTGCTTTGGCACTCCCTTCTCAGCTAGCATGTTTCTCACCATGTTCATTATGGTGCGATTTTTCCTCTCGGCCACACCATTTTGCTGTGGTGTATAGGGGGTGGTGAGTTGTCTGCTTATTCCTTGCATGCTGCAGAAGCTGTTGAACTCATTGGAGGTAAACTCTCCTCCTCTATCTGTTCTTAGGCAGCCAATCTTTTCCCCACTTGTTCTTTCAACAATCAGTTTAAACTTCTTAAAAGTTGCAAATGCTTCAGACTTCTCAGACAAAAAATAACCCCATGTTTTTCTACTGTGATCGTCAATGAAGGTGAGCACATACCTTTTTCCATTGTTCGATTGTGGTGAAATGGGGCCACATATGTCAGCATGAACCAGTTGAAGCTTCTTTGATGCTCTCCACGTGCTCATCTTTGGTATTGTCTCTATGTTGCTTTCCTATCATGCAATTCTCACATACCTTTGTTGATTCCTTTGTTGATTCTTTTACTGCAGGTAACCCCTTTACCATCTCCATTTCAGACAGAATTTTCAAGCCCTTTAGGCTCAAATGTCCATATCGACAGTGCCATAAATGGGTGATATCTTCAGCTATTGCTTGGAGACATTTTGGTGCAGGATAGCTGATAATAGCATGTATAGCAAACATTCTATTAACTGACATTTGAGATTGCATGACTAACCCCCTCTTGTGATGATATACCCTGCACTGTTGTTTTGGATGAGAATTGCCAATTTCTTCTCTTGAAGTTGCCCTATGCTCAGGAGATTGTTTTTGATCTCGGGTATGAAGTATGTTTCTGTGAAGATTTGTGTTATGCCATTGATGTGCAATTTGATGATGCCCTTTCCCATAGCCAACATTCTTGAATTATCACCCAGTTTCACATATCTTCGAAATTGCTCATCCAATTCAAAAAACCAATCTTTGTTACCACACATGTGGTTGCTACAACCACTGTCAAGAAACCAAATAACCACTTCTTGTTTCTGTTCTGCATCTTTGTGGGCTATTAGTAACAGTTCTTCTTCCCCATCTATTTTTGCAATGTCTTCTTGCATCTGCTCTGTACCTTCATAAGCCATTAACAACAATTCTTCTTCCTCCTCTACTTTTGTAAAGTAAGCACTTCTGCCTCTACTAGGACATTCATATTGGAAATGTCCTAGTTTTTGGCAGTTGTAGCACTGGATTGATGATTTGTTGTAAGGTTGGGTTTGTCTACCCCCTCGACCCCTTCCTCTGAGTCCACCTCTAGCTCTCTCTCTCTCTCTCTCTTAACTCGGTTTTGAACTCATTTCCTTGTCCATTTTTCTCAGAATTCATGATGTTCAAGGCATGCTCTTCTTCCTTCTGTTCTTGCATTCTTTGCTCATGAACTAGAAGACTGCTCTGAAGTTCATCTATGGACATGGTTGATGAGTCATTAGATTCTTCTATGGAACAAACTACATAATTGAATCTTGATGTCATTGTTCTTAGGATTTTCTCAACAATGACATGTTGTTCCATCTTTTCTCCACTGATTTTCATCTTATTTGCTATGGTGATAGTTCTAGCAAAATAGTCATCAACTTTTTCCCCCTCCTTCATGCCCAGAATTTCAAATTCTCTCCTCAATGCTTGCAGCTGGGCACGTTTGACTTTGGTTGAACCTTGATACTTCTTCTTCATGGATTCCCAAATGTCTTTAGAGGTTTCTTTGTTGAGTATTGTTTCCATAATGGTCCTGTCTATAGCTTGAAAGAGATAATTTTTAACTTTTAAATCTTTCAACTTTTCCTCATTCTGCACCTTTAGTTGTGCAGCAGTTTGTTCTTCTTCTCTCCTGATTGTTTGAATTCCACACTCTACCAAATTCCAGTACTCCTTTGATCTTAGAAAGTTCTCCATTAGCATAGCCCAATGATCATAATGTCCATCAAATCTTGGGATTGCAAGTTGCACAAAGTTGCTTGATTCTCCAGCCATCTTTTGCTTGTTTTTCTCTTAGTTTGTCTTGCCTTTTCTGTCAAGAAGCTGCGGTTTCTTGATGTTTTCTTTTCTTTGATTGTATGGTATAGATAGATAGGCTCTGATACCAATTGTAGAGATTTGTAAAGAGTATTTGATATGCAAAAAGAGAATTCACTCAATGTATTAAACTGCAGCAATTGTAGAGTATTTATACAAACAAACCTTATCTGCAGACTAAATGGAATCTTCTAACTAACATCAATTAACTAACTAACTGAACATTCAATCTTAAGCCTAATGGTTGTGACTAATCTGCAATTGACACCTAACATCTCAACATCATTTGGCTGGGAAATTAACAATTAGGATTTTTGGAAGGCCACCGTTTTCCGACTGTACAATGAAGTCAAATAGCACAACTTTTGACTGTAATTAGTGAGCCGCTCGCGTGTACCGCTATCAGCGGCGAGCACACGGTATTCTTTAGTAAAAGGCGAAAGATTAGTTCGCTCTGCTCACCGCGCGGCTGCGTGATTGACCTCAGAGGTTTGCTTGTCTATATGTTGAGTGTAAGATGACATGTCGTTTCCTTTGTTTTCGATGTGGGATATTGAGAAACCCCCTTTTATCCACTGCTCCTCTTGCGCTAGTGCCACCTGCATGTGTTTGCTTCTCCCTCTCGATTTTCATAAGTTGAACAAAATGCGAGGGATGCTGAGCAGATTCATGGATCACCCCTGTCATGGTTCTGCAACGCTGCCAGAGAAACGGAAATTGTCCCTCTTCAGTTTCCTTTCCAGGCCACTAATGTGTACTATGGTGGAAGGCCTGACAAGAAGAGTAATAAGTTAATTCATCTCTTTTTATCAGAAATGTAATGATTAAGGTGCCTGTTTTATGCTTGCATTTTCTTTTATTCCAGAAATTCTTTTTGAATGCAAAGGATCAAGTCCAGGGGTTCTTGTCGGTGGTCCAAAGATGACGAGACATAAGATTGGCCATCTGCTCATCTGGATTAGCAGATAACCTGCACTTCCAATCCATTATTTAGCTGGTGATCCTACTCATCCTGGCTGAGGTTATCTGTTGCTCTTTACAAGCACTTCGAGCTTCCTGTTCCTTTTTCACTTATTTTCTTAACAAATCACGATGCATCTGATGTAAATGTTTTGATCGAAAAGAATAAAATTGATCCAAAGTGAGCAGAGAAGAGCCAACTTGCTTTTAATCCTACTTCTCAGAGCAACCGCTGACAGCATACAGTGTAGAGAAGGAATAAAATAGCTTTTCAACTACAGTGAAGTCCGGAACCAAAGCGCACACAAGAGGTTCAAGTTCTTTCTTTCTTTTTCGGGAACAGCCTCATGTTATCTGGAACAAAATTAACAGGCAAGGCAGCACTCGTTGGTGCCGTTCTACCAGAGAGATTTCGGATTGTACGGATCAAATGTAATTGAAATTCTCTTCAAAATGAGTTGAAAGAAAACACCCATGAACAATCCGAAATTGATGAAAAGGGATACGCCCAATTGACGGAAAACCATAGGACAAACCAAACTGGTTCAAACATGCAAGTTAACTAACAGTAACTACGCGGAAGGGGATCCAATAACTTGAGTAAATATTTTTTGGACAAATTCCTTGAATTATGTCATACAATAGAAAAAATGATTATACACAGGTGAGGACTATAAGAAGAACTCCTCAGTAGTTCTAACCTCCTCAATATCTACAAATATTTTGTGATCCAAAAAGACGCGTGGTTATTATGATGAAACGGCCACCCTGAACATCAACTCTGCACAGATTATCATCTTTTTGGCCGAGCAACTATATTGATTCTCATCCAATGGGAACATGATATGACCAGAACGTGTTGCTCGAGAGCAACCATCTCTTTTTTTTCCGGGAAATCTGGTTAGAGATGCAACCCCGCTCTCATTTCTCCTGCAAATTTGAGAGCCTCTCTTCCAAACCTTCAAGCAGATCACGGTATTCAGAAAATGCAGGGCGTGACTGAAGCACAGATCAGGAAGACAGGGTAAGATTCCCCTAAAAACACCACCATTATTAATTTCATTAATCAGCAATGCTTTGAAAGATGAATACCTGAAGGGTGATGCTATATGCTTTCCACAACCTGATATCATGCTGGAAAATATCAAAAAGAACCTGTTGAAAGCATCACAAAAAATTAGTTTAGAAGGTAAGCCATGGGCTGAACTTGCCCTATGACCTTTTCTGTCAATCTGCCTGTTATATGAAACTATAAGGCCACATTTGGTTGCTGTCTAGGAGCATAAAGGAAGAAGATAGTAACAAAAAGGAGTCATGTCTCTTTGCAAAACTATCCCAGAGAGATTTATTTTATGTATTTGTCTGTCTCTTCAATCAAACTAAGTGGCAGCTATGCCTCTCTTTCTAAGTGTGTGGTTAGTTGGGTGGTGGGAGGGAGGTTGAGGAAATGGCTGTCAAGTTACACGAACAAAGCCTAGATAAAACAGTCTTAACAGAAATCATGAGCATGTGAGGTTTAAGGAAAGAGCAATCAAGTTACAAGAACCAAGCCTAGATAAAACAATCTTAACAGAAACCGTGAGCATGTGCATACAGAGCAAATATCTTAACCCAGTCAATCGAATGGAATAATTTATCTCTTTAGTTCAGTAATTAATTATTAGTATTGCATTACAGGAAAAGAAGTACGAAACTTCCAATGCACAAACAGAGATAGTTCCAAGAACTCAAGCATTTTTAACCTTTTAAGGGAACACAAAAAACAAAACCACTAGAATCAGACTTCAAAAACGTTTGCCAAAATATGGAAGGAAACACAAGCAATACTGAGTGAGATGGCATACTCATGAGACTACAATAAATGCCAGAGTATGCATATAAAAAGAAGGTTGGTTATACCTCAGCGCGTCTTAGAAGTGTGGCCAAAACAACTATCCATTCCTTGAACTTGACAGAACACATATGAGCCAATAGAAACTCTGCGTCCAACCGGCTTTGCAACATTCCCATTTGAAGCTGAAAACATACAGTAAAGGTTCGATAAGAATAAAAATAAAAGGTGAAGAAAGTTTTCAAGTAATCATGAATAAAATATTAATCATGCTCAAAGCATTTATAAGGATTTTAATTTCAAAGATTATGTTACCAGCTCAGAATAGTGCAATTAAAACAGAGACTACTGCTGGTCACCACCAAAAGGTTTTAACAAGTTATCTAATCTTCCACATAAGATGTGCAACAAGGAAGAGGTTATATAGGAAATCCAGTATGCTATTTATGAAAGAGAGAGATCCATGCTAAGCAGTCAGCATGCAACTTATCTATTAGGAAAAGATTGTTGCGCACTGAGGAAATTTAGGATGTTCACCTTCTGCCCAATTAATTCCAGCCCTGATGCAAAATTTTCTAAGCGAGCACTGCCATATCTTTCTCGTTGAAGGTATTCCTGCAATTGATTCACAATCTTAAAATACTGTACAAGGAGTGGATCATCTTTCAAAAAAACTGTAGGTTTTGCTTACCACTAAATCAAACTGAGTGCCTTTTACAAAAGCCACAAGCTTGGAAAGTTCTTTCCCTGACATCAAATAGCTAGCATGGCTTTCTAAGATGCTCTTCACAGAAGCAATATGAGCACTTTGCTCTTTCAAGGAATTACTGCTCCAAAGAAAAGGCTCCTGATTTGTTAGTAAATTTTTGGAATGTTAACTATTACAAGGGTCTGAAAAATGCACGAGCAAACGGGGTAAACATATCAACCTCTTGTCCAATGATGGCTTATTGTAACTGGAACGGAAAAGAAAGTAACCCAAAAATCTGGGAGATGGTCTTTCTGAATCAGTTGATGCCTGGTCATATTCCTTTCCAGACCTCAGCAAGAAGCGCACCTAATAATAAAACGAAAGGAAATAAATGTACTGTCCCATGTTAGGTTTGAGTACCATTTGTTGAAGAGTATTCATGCCCAGAGTAATACCAGTTCTCCAGCAAGGTCATACAAAGATTCGTCAAGTGTTGCCTGCATATAGTTGGTAAACATTGTCAGAGATGTACCATAGAGAAAACAACAAACAAAGAGGAAGCTACTAGTATTTGCCAACCTGCAATAATCGTAAAGCACAGTATTGACTGACAGCAGGACCTTCAAGTTTCGCAATCACCTATGACATTCACAGAAGGAACAATTCAAGTGAAAGCAATTTTAGCTACAACACATTCTCACAACCAATTTGCATGCATTAAAAGCAGAATGTAGCTATTGAATCGTCTTCATAAATCATGGTCCTGTAAGAATGGATAAGCTTCTTTTTATCCTTTTTAATATTATTGCACCTCTCCGGCAAAGATTTGAATGTGTCCTCACAATCCATTATTAAAAGAACACAAGATTGTTTAAGACTATGAACATTGAGTAATGCCAGGGATACTAACACCCTTCTACCAACTCATGGCACCCATGATACAATAAAGATGAAGGTTTAAAATATTAGTGGTTTGACTTTTAAGTTAATCAGATACTTGCCACTACAAAATTAGAAAAATTAATATGGTACATCATCAACCACCACATCAGTTGGTAAAAAAAAAATGTATGCAAAAGTTTTACTATCTCTAGCATTATTCATCACCCTAAAAAATCCCTATGCGATCAAGAAACCTGACTGTATGTGTTGACTACAAGTGATGGCATAAAACCATGCTTAAGTTTAGTCAGTTGATCAGAATGTGTCTTTCTTGGCTAACACGTGCAATGAGAAAAAGAGAACCATTAAATCCTTAAATAAAAGAGCTACTATACATACCAAAAAGAAGAAGACAGGCAGGCAGAAAGAAAGAATATCACAGAGAGATATTCAAAAGAGAAGATTGCAATTCTTACAAGTATATAGCAAGCCGCAGTGCGATACCATCTCCTTTGGAAGCATTCTTCAAACAACCTTAAGCATACAATCAAATAAAAAACGCATTAATACGAAATGATGACAAAATTGTCTACCCCAGAGCAGATCGGGATAAAATAAGAGAAATACACTACATATTACCTTTCAAACTTACAACTGACACTAAATATCTATCAAGATTGCAATATCCTAACAAACTGATAGGAAAAAAATGACAGAGAACCATATTTCAACACCTTCCATTCACTAGAATCAAAAGTCAAAACATCTAACTCCCTGATTTTCATAAATTAATAAAGGGTTAGAGTAACCCAATGCATAACCTGACTGTAGGCAGAGGGCTAAACCTTTACCCAAATGAGAACACTGCCCATCACTGATTATATCAAATAATCAACAAAGAATAATGTGTACAAAAATGAAGGATATTAAGATCCAGTGAACATCAAGCCACAATTGTGTTAATAGAATACCACGAAATAAATTAGCCTTTCTTGTGAAGGCCAAACTATGCACTAAAAATGGCAGAGACTTTGCAGGCAAGTACCCAACCATGCCAATGTAGTATCTACACAATAGTCCAAAATGTAGGAGGCAACAACAGAAAGAAAAACAAAGGACTTGAAAGCCTCATTTCAAAAACTGATGCATGTGTAAATACCAAACCTCTTCATTTCACAATGTTCCTTTCTAAATATCTTTGATAATTATGGTTAAGACATAAGACAACTAAAAAAGAGGTATCTATGCAAGGAATAGAGTATTACTCTGTTGATCTTCCAGCAGCAGAGAATAAATCTGCCCAATATCGACCATCAGTTTTTCTTGCAACACTCACAACTACATCAAGATACTCTGAGAAGTTTCTTATCAAATCACAGGTCTTCTCCAAAGGAGAGCAGTTCCCAGCATGTTTAGGGCCTGATACCTGTTTCTTGTTCGCATTTTGCCTGCATGGGAGTACTTTAATTTAGAAAGCCAATAACAGAATTCATGCTGATTGTTTAAATAAATGAATATAGACATATCAAGAAACCACATGTATTCCAACTTGAAAACAACTAAGATTTAGCTGCCCTAGGAGACAAATCAAACAGCCATGTGGTTGTGCCCATGAACAAATATATATACTTGAAGTTGTCACCCCAAAGATTTTTGGTTATGGTTGTTGCATTCAAACAACAGTTATGTGGGATAAAGTTGGCTCCCAGAAAACTATTATATGCATTGATCTTCTAGTTATCATGCACGACATGGTTCCATCTCTCTTTATGAAATACACATACCTTGAAACTTCTGCATCAAATACAGTAAAAAGAAGCAATTCCAGGCAATGGGAAAAATGAGGCTTTTCTGCTGATAATTGTGCTAACCGCAAAGCCTCCTCTGTTTTGTCCCTCTGGCAGACAGAATCAGAAACAGAATAAGTAAAGTATGCCTTAAAGCTAGAAGGAATGTGAGCATATGCTTTCAGCAGCTGGTTTGTTTCAAAACAGGACAAACATTTCTTTTAAGATAAAAACAGGACTCTCATACAGACAAGCAACCTTTTTACCATAATGGAAAAACCCGTGAAGGGCCTAAATAGCCCAAACCCAGCTAGCTTGGAATTGCACCATCATGGTAATCACCACAAGGTAAAAACTTCTTGTACTACCACGCCTCATGGCATTTACAACTTCACTATGGCATGTACCATGATGTAATCAACTGTGTTGAATTTTTTACATGTGGTGTACCCCTAGACCCTGGATCATGACAACTTGAGACTAAAAGGCATAAACACGAAACTGGGCATTTTATTTGCCCGGGGTTATCAATGAACGGTGAATCTATGGATATCTAAAACTTCAATTGAAAAAAATAGACTTCTCATCCCAGGACCAATTCATTTCTAGCACCAAAGTAATAAAAGCACTGCAGAAGTTAAGTGCTAAATGTTAAAACCAGAGAGAATCCCAGATGCTAGCTTGCCATATGCCCCAGCTCACAGCATAACTGCTTAGTTGATCGATAAAGTCTCATGCAATAGATAAATTGATGGTTCATACACAGAAATCATGTTGTATGTGAACTGAAGTAAACTTCTTCTAAATACCAAAAGGCAAAAACATACACGACTTCCTACAAAGTTTTCAAATACCAAGTCCAGCAAATGTTTCCCCTTCTGCAACCACTATGGGGGTTATGTTTGATTGGAGGTTAATGGGAGTTCAAATTTACACTTGTGAAATTTAGTTTGTTTGGCTTCTAATTTTGGAAAAGATAACTTATTAAGGGGATATCATTACCCCAAAATTGGAATGTTTATGGTAAAATTTAAACTGCATTTTTTTCAGTCTCCTCCTTTTCATCTCAAAACACACACCACATGAAGTTTTTATTACTCTCATTAACCATTTCTAGTAGCTTAATTACATTTTCTCTCTTTCTACTAGGTAAATGATTTACTCTTTGATTTATTAACATGCCAAAAATCCTTAAAAAATAACTCTTGCACCCTTAAGATTTACTTTTGTAATAATTAATCCTTTAATAATTCACCCCTATTTTTTAACCCCATACCAAACACCACCTAAGTAGAAATCAAAAGCAAAGGAAAGAGAAGTAGAAATAAAAGAGTAGTGATACCTGAAGGAGGTGTCTGAGCAAGCAATGCAGTATGGTTTGAGCTTGAGGAGATGGCTCAAAACATGGAAATTCAGTGCAAGCTGAAAAGGACATTCTCTGTGAAACACCAACAACCACCCCGGCATTTGGAAGAAGCCCTAGAGGATACACTTCACGATCAAATTCTAGTTCTGGATCCAACTAAAAGATAAATCATAAGATGTCAATTTAGGCCTATTCAGGTACATCAATCAAGAACCAGACTCAAATCACTCAAAACCAAAAGGATTGCTGTTAAGAATGTGTGTGTGTGTGTAAAGCCTAGTCCATTTTACTGACTTCAAAAGAACTGAATCAGTCAGCTAATCAAGAATGCTTAAAATTTAACTTCAGGGCGACACCGACAAGTTCCTTCTTCTAAGTATTAAGCATAGAAACTTCACAAAAAAAATGATTTTGCATCCAGTAAGTATACAAAAATCACAAGTCCTGCTCCATGTCATCTGTCAAATACCATGGCATGAAGAACCTTTAATGTTACTAATTATATGCATACCTGCAAGAAGTCTTCCTGTTTAAAAGGATCAGCACCTGGAGATGGATACCAAACCTGTAAAAGAAAGCTTCCAACAAGATTTACATCAGACAAGTACACTAGACAGACACTAAAGGTAACCAATTATAGAAGCTAATAATAGCTAGCATTACAGGAAAGAGATTATGAAGCTTAGCATTAAATTACCTGCATGCCTCGGTGGCCATAATCCAGCCAAGAGACTTCCTCGATTAGACTTGCCTTCTCCTCTGATTGACCGCAAGTAACCCAAAATAATTCAACAGAGTCAGTGAGCTCTCTTTCCCGTCCGTCATCCAAATCCAAAAGCGAAAGTTCCCCATTTATTCTCAGTATCAAACATCTAGCAAAGTGTGCGTTGATTCAGAGGCATATGGTACACAAAGAAATTCCATCAGTATTTGCAAAGGTGAGTACCTTGCAGGCTGTGTGTCCAAAAACTCCGAAGATGAAATATGATTGTCTGAGGCCAACTCTCTTGGAAGCCGGTCAGGGATGAAACGCATAGCTGCAGGATGGCTCTTTGCAGTCATGATAGAAAGTTCTCGTACTGTGGAAAGCTGTTTGTCATTTTATCACTTATATGTATGAATAATAAAGTTTCACTACAGTACTCGAGCAAACTTAAACTCCAAGAGGACATGGATATCAAAAACATTCCAAATATTGGTTATAATATCTAATAAGAACTGGAAAATATTCATTTACCTGCAAATCTGGAGTGCTAGAATGATTCAGTTCACCTAACAATCTCACATGGAATATGTGGACATCAAATGGGCGATAGGTGACAAGTATATGGTCTTTATAGACATCCATCACCATTGGTTTAGCAAGCAATGGCTTTCGACAAAGCAAGGAGCTCTGGTCAAGGTGGTATCTTGGATAAAAAAGTAATTCATACCTGCAGAAAACCAATTATTTGAATTACAAACAACTATATTGCAGAGTCAAAAAAGATAAAAATTGTGAATCTACCCAAATACATAAACCAAGATTGACAGATGCCACAGAGGAATGGCTTAAGAAATCAGCAAGGCCTGTACCAAGTCTCACCTAAACACTTTGTTGCACAAACAAGGAAAATCATTTTGGAGGTCTTTTTGAGAGGCTTCTATATAGTAGAATCCCAAAGTGATGGCATGTCAAACCTTTGCGAAACTTTGACTTCTCAACTAGTATTCTTCTATCTGAAGCTAGTCTTTACTCTGTCTTTTTTCTGGGTAGTACCCAGTCCAAGTCCTTAATCGACGAGGAAGAATCTAGAGTTCATAAATGCCTATACAATCAAGTTGTTTCCTAAGATTTTTGATATTGGACTTGCAGGTATTTGATGTTATTTCAAAGGGCCATGAATCAAGTGCTGTGTCTGAATACCTATCATAAATCCCAATTCTTCCCGCATCACAGGAATTTGTTTTTCAGAATTTCCATATTCACCTACTACCCTACCTCGGAACCTGTCCCAATTACCTTCCCAGTGAATCAAAAGGATTGATCTGCCTAATCATAATTCAGGGGTGTATCATAGAACATTAAACACTATCACTTCACAAATCAATAAATATGTAGTGGATACCATCTGATGCAAATTAGTCAAACGGCTCAAAATCAGATGGTTCCCTCTGCAATCTATAGATTCATTTTGTTTCTGCAAAAATATACCAACTTAGAAGTTTGAATAACCAAGCATGTCTGTAAACAGAGATTGATAACTCACGTGTTAGAAGAATCAATGTAGTTGCAGACAACAACAATCTTCCCCAGCCATAATAACCCTTTGCACTGAATCTTTTGTTCCTGAGTAATATCTCCAAACACTCGCCACTTTTTCAGCTGTATATCATATAAGATCAACCCATGGAGGCCTGCAACAGCTAAGTGCAATCCATCCTTGCTAGCCGCAACATGTTGAATTGGCCAGTTTTGGGAGATATAGGAAACCTAAGCAAAAGAAAATGCATATCAGCCTCAATAAATTACAAAGACAACTGATGACAGTAAATGACTAAGTGTGCTATTTGATCACATAACTGGAAGGTTTAGATGTAGAATTCTGAGTTCATCCATATCTTCAGACTGTACAACAAGCAATCGATCTTCGCCATAGATAACTTGACGAACATATGTCATTCCTGAAACTCCTCTGGAGAGGCAGCATTTGCCAAATGAAAATGCAATAACTCTCTCAAGAGATTCTTCTTCAATCACGTAAAGCTTATAACCATATTCATCCCACTGCATCAATGAGGTGCCATTCATCAATGCCTCGTATTTACAATCTTGGTTTGGCTTAACCTTTGGAGAAGATACAGATAAGCCATTTTGACGAATTGTTGACATCAAACGACACCCAGATACAGACCATACTGTTAGCCCTCTTAACTTCCACCCAACAGCAAAAGCAGAATTATCAGGTGTCCACGCGATACAGCTGACAGGACCGGTTTCATCCATGGAATAGCTGCAAAATAATAAGACCATGACAGAGAAGCTTTCAAAACTCATGAACTAGAAGTTCAAACACAAGAAGTACATTAATAGTGTCAAGTCAAAAACCAGAATCAGATGATCATCTAAAAGCAAGGAGGTTAGTCAGGAAAAACTCGAATGAGGTGAATAAGTTTTGAGGAAATCCTCATTTTACATTGTTAATAGGTGGAAGCAAATGATCATTTCAGAAATTCAGAAATTTTAAATTTCCCAAAGTTTCCAAATTAGTTCAACTTCATACTTTTCCATGAGTTTGATGCCTAAAGAATAAACACTCAGAACTATTGAACTACCTCACCCCTACAGTAACCCTGCTGAAAGGATGCAAGAAACTCACCCCCAGTCAGACAAGGACACAGAGCGAATGAGAGATGCAGATTCTGCTAGGTTGTATAACTCAACAACCCCTCTTCTAGTACCAACAGCAAGGATTTGTTGATCTGAAGCTACTGAAGTACATACAGCATCATCAAAACCCAACTTTTTTTCAGGTTTGATATATTCAACTTGCTTTAAACCTCTCTTGCTTACAGAGAATGATACTAGTTGTCCATCAGTATACAAGACAAACAGCAACCTCATCAGCAAGCAAAGTTCCAGCTGCACAATAGCAGTCTTCCTGGTGATATTATGGTTAGATACAGAACCAGCTGGAGCCCTTCCAGAAGCAAAACCGTTACCTAAAGAATTTGGTGAGGTGGAGGTATCACTGCTGTCACATGAATTGGGATCAATTTCAAAAGCCCCATAGAACTGTTAAGAAATTAAAATACAATCAAAAAGTAATTCACTCAACAGTTTATCTTAAATAGACTTGTAACATCTAAATAAAATAAACATTGTGAGTTATTATAATCAATGCCTATCTGTTTTGATTACCTCTCCCTTCCAGGAGATACTGTACAGAGATCCATTGGAAAGTCCTAGTAACATGTGTTTGTTATCACTTACAAAATTGCTCCTGCCATGAAAAAATATAAGAGTTCTACTACGAAAACCAAGAGTAAAAGCTTATAAAAAAATGAAGATTATATTAGTAAACAGGAATCATAAGGATTAAAATACACACACATGTATGGGAAAAAAAAACTAGCATTATATGCAATGCAAACATATATACAGCATTATGCAATGCAAGTTCGGCGTCTGCATTTAAATGTTAAAAATCAGAGTCTGTTAGTAATCAGCCCACCCTCCCCTAAAATAGGAAAGAGTAGTCAAGGTTACTTACACTGTCAATTCCTTATCTGCAAAGGGCACTTGCTCACTAAGAACAAGAGTTATATTAGCAAGTAACAAGCCAGATGGTTGCTTCCCTCCAATTTGTATTCTTTTTTCAGAGAATTGAACCTTGAATATATGTAAAAAGAAAGATGTTGTCTGCATACAATAGAAAGAACATATATATAAGCAAAACTATCACGATTCATTTTTCATAAACGCAACACATCCAGGCTTTATTTTAAGACCAGACATAAGAAAACGGTATAAAACTAAAACAATTTAATGATTAACCACTCTTCCTGCCATTTTGTATATATCATTATTCATATATGAAAAGAAAAAAAACAGAAAAATGTCCCCTAAAACTGATTTAATATTACAATAATTGAGCCCGAACTCCTAGCTCCAACTGTTTATCTAGTGAAGCTAACTAGTTAAAGTCTTGACGTCTACCAGTCTTCCAATTTCAATAGAATTTTGACAATAGGGATAGGTGCACCACATTATTTCTACAGTTTGAGTTGACTTAATCTACGTAAATCCATTTGCCTATTCCTATAATTGTCAAATGCATGCAAGATTTCTTACATGAAAACCATCGAGATTGGCAAGGAAGCACAGGTGAAGTAGCACATTAAACTCAAACATGCAAAAAGAAATAAAAAAAACTTACAAGAATGGCGATCAGTTTGGTATCAGGACTCCACACAGCCTGTAAATTTTCGCCTTCTCTCTCCAACGAATCCGCATGTCTCTTATACTTGCCTAACCTCACTTTATGCTGCACATAATCACAAAAAAATAAGACCAGAAAAAAATTCACAAATATAAAACCCTAAATATCGACGATGAAACAAAAATAAGCACATGAAAGTGATCATGAGCTCTTTCTGAACCTGAGAGGAGCTCCAAAGCTCGAGGGTAGAAGGAGAGACAACAAGGAAGAGGCGATTGATGACTTTGAAATAAATGATCCGCTGCTGTGAAGAAGGACAGAGTCCTTGCTCTAGAGGAATCACCTGCGGCCATCCATATGCCATATACATCCTTGATTCGGTCTTGGCGCCTTGATTTATCTATTTATTTATTTATTTGGAGAGATCGATATGGTAGTGATTTGCAGAATTTGATGGAAGGTTGTTAGGGTTTGAGAGATAGAGGACGATCTGATGCATTTCCAGGGAGAGTGAGTGATTGCGTTATATGTTTTTTCATTGCATTCCGGTAAAATCTCGCGGATCCATTAATTTGTGTTGATGATTGTTTTTTCGGGTCTATGCTATTTTAATTTTATTTTATTTTATTTTTGTCTTGAATCATTTCAGGGGGAAAAACAAGTTGAGCCGACCAAAGGCGTTATTCGAAGTGTTTGGCACAGCTATGTTTTTTTTTTGTGTTATTAAATTTTTATTATTATTATTATTACTCTATCTATACGATGGTTTTATGTATTTATATCAAAAATTATATAAAAAACTAATATATTTTCAAAATAAAAAATTATTTAAAAAATATTATGTACCATAATCTAAAATACACTCAAAGATGAAAATGAGTTTACATGGTACGTTTGTGTTTTTTAATGCAATACAAGAGTTTGAACCGCCGACTGACACTCATTCATGAAAAAAATAGAAAAATATTAATTTAACATACATTGTAAATATCATTTTCATTTAAATCATAGAAGTTTTTCATATTTTAATAGGATCATGTTTTAGTTTCTAGTTAGTATTTTCATCTAGTGATCATATTTTATGCAGAAAGATGAAATCAATTTAAAGGAAAGAAAAATTGGTGAACATGGATAAAAGTACTTAGGAATTGTTTGACATTGTATTTTAAAAGTTTTTTTGAAAAAAAAATAAAAAAAAATACTTTAAATTAAAAATAATAATTTTTATAGACAATTTTGATATACTAATATCAAAAATTATTTTTTAAAAAATAAAAAAAATATATATCATTTTGATATTTTTTTTTAACGAAAAACACTTTGAAAAAAAACCTTGGGCATACTCCCAAACAATCACTTAATCAAGGTTTATGAAAGTTTTGAGCAAAATGGATAAAAAAAAATATAGATTTTGATAGGAAAAAAAAGAGGTGAATGTTTATATTAAGGTGTAGATTTATTTGCAAGTGTTTTTTTATTCCTACATGAGCGGAAAGAGAGAATAACTTACACAATGCATTGGTTTGAGCAAGGATGATCTATTTGATCTCTATACATGAATATTTAGCAAATAATACCTTTGTTTTGAGATGATAGATTGGCAGCATATTAATAAAATGAATGTGACACATTTTTTGAATATTCATATAAATAGTTAAAGGTTACCTTTTCTTTTCTTTTTTCTCTCTTCTTTTTGTTCCCTTTGTATTTTTGTTTTTAATTTTATTTTTCAAAATTGGGTTTATTTTAAATTTCTTATTGATTTTTCTCCAATTTCACCATTTACTGTTTAGTTGATTATGAATTAGTCTTCAAATTTATCTTTATAAGGTTATCATAATCTCAAACAAACACCTTAGTATATGGTTTATGCTTGATTTTATTATCATTTGTTTTGTTATCATATAATTAGGTAAAAATAGTTTATAGAACAAAGGTGTTAAAATAAGTGGAGTATATGTCTTAGGTTGCGAGTTTGGTGGGTTAAGTTATAGAGTTTTGGTTGATATAATATTTTGTCGTCTCAGTATTAAAAAAACAAATAAAGTGTCATCTTGAAATTTTAACAAGATGGAATAGAATGGAATAGAATGATTTTTTTCTTCTTAATACTCTCATTTTGTGTGGATAAACTATCTTAAATGGAATAGAATGGTTGATTTAGTTTTAATAAAGATAAATTAATTTGAGACACTTGAGTTGTCATTATGTCTTTTTTATTTTATTTTTTGTTGTCCAAAACTTACTAGATTAATTAGACTATAATCGTATAATCATTATAAAAAGTTAGCATACTTACCAACAAATATATTAATAAAATAAATAATAAGCATAACAATATTATGAATCCACTTTACTTTTACTATAGATTCGAGCAATGTTTCTCATGCAAATTTTTCTTCAATCTCATGAAAGGTTAGATTTTTTTTCTACTCATGCTTTGTGAATCCTCTAATGAGTTCCCTTCTCCACCACATCTCTCTTTTTTTCCTAACTTTTATACAACCTTTCAAATCAATAGTTAATTTTTGTTTTCAAATCAACACCTTAATTCTACCAATAAAGAAAAAGATTAGAGGTAAAAACAAAACAAGTAAGGGGACAAGAAGATATAAGAGGTGAATTACAAATAAAATTCATTTAATTCATTTCCCTTATCTTTTATGTTTACTTTTGTTCTGATTCTTTTCCCTTTGATTTTATTTTATTCTTTATTAGGGTGCACTAGTCATAGGTTTTTTGTTTCCTTGCTTTTAAATAAAATTTAACAAGTTTATTGAGAAAGTTATAACTCTCACATGAGGGTTAATTTGGATTTGTATGTGTTAGTATTTTTTTTTTTTGGTTGCTTTAATGATTTTTCAATTTTTTTTATCATTTGCATTGGGTATGAGTTATGGTACTTTATGTTTTTTTCATTTTTGTTTGCTTCTCTTATATAGTTTTTATGGTGTTTGTAGTTATCAAATGACTTTGCGTGTTTGTTTTGACTTTTTTCTTGCCTTAGGTTTATAACTATTTATCCATGCATCATGGTAAAAAAAAAAATTGTTTATTGTGTGTGTTAGGTTGTTGTTTGTGTGTGTTTGATTGGTTTTATACTTTTGGGCCACTTAGTATAAATAATTGTTTATAACATATTTATTTATACATGTCTTGGTTATTTTTGCTTGATTTTCTAGAGCCTAAAGTCAAATTGATCGATTGATAGGTTTATTTATAAATGACTACACTTTGAGGCGTGAGTTGGGCAAATGCATCATAAAAAAAAAAAGAGGAGTTTATGGGGGTTAGGTGACATTAGGGCCACCAAGTCTATTATGCATAATGGCATGTTATTGTAGCAATATGTGGTTATCGTTATACCATAGTTGCATCATTGTTATTGTATGTTTTCAAGTTTCCATTGTATCTATATAGATCTATGAAAATAATGGCATGAAATTGAACATCACATTGGGATCCTTATATATGACAGATGTCAATACTTTAACAATAAAAAATGTGTTTCTTTTTTATTCTCTTGGTGTATTTGCTTTTATATTGTATTGTTTGTGTTTTAACATTGATTAAGGTCTATTTTGTTGTTATTTGATTTGGCTTTTTCCCTCTTAAAATTAAAAATATTATAGTCTCAATAAAAGAGTTTAAGTTTCTCTAATAATTCACATAAATCCTTGGCAAGCAAAAGGATACGAAGAGCACTCAAAAAGTAGCTTTATTTTAAAAAAAAAAAAACTTGAACTTCTCTCTCTTTCTCTCTCTCCTTGATTTTGATTTTTTTTTGTATGAATATGAAAATGATGTAAATAGCTAACGCAATGAGGAAGCTATTTATGGAGAACTCTATTACTAATGACATTGGTGTTCAAGAGTTTAAGCATAAAAAATTTAAGATTATAAATATGAAGTCTTTTCAATTAATAAGTGATTTGTGTGTTTTATTACCTATTTAAGTCTTATAAAAGCATTTTTTTTTAATAAAACATAAGAATACTTAATTCATATATAAAAAATAAAAAAATTGGTTGAAGGCAACCTTGAATAATGATTTTAGTGACAAAAAGATTGAGTAGAAATCAATAAATGGTTCTTAAAGAGTTTGTTATATTGCTAAATATGATAAAGGAGATAATGAACATGAAAGGCCTTTAGCAACTGTTATTATTTATGTTCTCAATAATATTTTTCTATGAAATCCTTTTGCTCTAACACCTAAAATGTTACATCTATATGTTTGGTAATTCAAATATATTTTATTATTGAAGTGGATTTAAACATGTATTTGTTTTCACATATGTGTTTTATTGCTACAACTATGAATTATAATGTTTCTCGATTTTTTTGGTCATATTATATATAAATATATGTAATTTAAGAGTGTTTATTTATTTTTGCAATTACAATTCAATCTATGCTCTTTGTTTTGGTACAGAATGGTAGGTTTATTAAGAGAAATGAAATTTGCAAGATAGTTTTAAAAAGTCAAAGATCCCACTAGATATATCAAGCAAGCATTGGGATATAAAGAGACGTAACCAGGATAACTTGATAAAAAAAAACTAAAACCAAAATACCAAAACATAAAAGATCATGATAAAAAAAAAAGACAATAACTAGACTAAAATATTATAGATTATCACAATTAATTATACAACTAGAAAGATTGACAAATAAAAAAAAAATCAACAACATTCAATAATAAATGAATAAGGATCATAGTGATGTTAGTCCTTACTTGCAATATTGGGATGGCTACTAACAATTTTGGCCTTATATATATATAAAAAAAAATTATCAATATATATAAACAAGATTATCAATCAAAACGAGTAATATTTACCATTATAATTAACAATGTTTGGTGTTAGATTGATGGCACCATATTAAGAGACTACATAAGGTCTATCTTGGAAAAAATCAAGTAGCATCTTACTAGACGTTACCAAACATACTTGATAAGCAATATGATTTTTATTTTCTTAGTAGTAGAGATCAAACATTCTTTTAAAATGTTCTAATAATATAAATCACACTTTGACATCATATATATAAATGAATTTAATAAGTTTTTTAGATAGACTAAAATAATATTGTTTTAACCATAATATTAAATTAATTAATAATATATTTGTGGTATTACTTTAGAAAATACAATTCAATTTTTACTTTATCTTAAAGTAAGATTTTTTTTCATAAAACCAACGGACACTCTTTTATATTGTCTAGATTTGTTTTTAAAATCCGATTGAAAAGTTTTTCTATTGTTGTGACATAAACGACGTTGAATAACAGATTTACTTTTGAAATTGAATAAGGGCTTTAGATTTAATCATGAAGTTATGATTATAGGGTTTAAGAGTCACCAACTAATAATAACACTAGAAAACTTAATGATTATCAATATTTTTTTTAATCTTTGTTGCATCATTCCTATAAGTTTTGACTAAATAAGTCACATTTATGTTATTGTAAGCCTAATAACTACAATTATCTCCATAGTCTTGTATTCCTCTTATTCGAGCAACAAATTAGAAAAAATATAAAAGGCTTCCTTCAAATTTACTAGTAGAAGTGCAAGGTCAAGGATTAAAAGTAAAAGGAACCAACAACATTTCTCATTCAAATTGATATTTATCAAACTATAAGTCATTGTATGGATTTTTCTTATTCAAATTGATATTTATCAAACTATAGGTCATTATATGGATTGAATGTTTTGAGAGATATCTATAAAAATTATAGGGACAACCTTTAGCTTTTTCCTATGAATAGAAAAACCCTATTGTTGGTACATAAATCAAAAAACTTTAACCAAATCTAATTACTTTTATTGTTAGTGAAAACAGAAGTAAAAAATAAGTATTTATTCTCATTGTTGCTCCACCAACTTATTCTTGTTCTTACTTTTTGTCATTATCATTGATGGTGTTGATTTCAATAACTTTTTAATTTTGTAAATTAGGTCCTCTTCATATAAAACATTCACAAGTCAGTTCTGCTTTAATTATGTCATCTATAAAAAAAATCAATAAAAAATAACAAAAATGAAATTATAATGCCCCAATTGTGTAGATATGGAAAATGGTGATGCAATTGTATTTTTTAGTAATTAGGTGACACTAATCAAGTTGCATGAATTTAGTTCTTTAAAAAATTACATAAAATAAACTTGTTGAATTTATCATAATCAATTTCTTTATCTTTTGGATTTGTTTTTACATGATGCTCCTTTAAAGACAAAATTCCATGTCATCAAGAAACCAAGGTTCTCTATTCAAATGTAACAAGGTAAAATATAACAAAAAAACATTTAGAGCGTAATCCTTAAATTCATGTAAAGTTTTATCTTTTAAAGTTATTTGAGTCATGAACTCATGACCAAGAGAAATATAATGGTCAATTTCTTATTTTAATCCTTCCAAAAAAGACAATAGAATCTCTCCTCCAACTATAAAAATAATAATAACAGAAGTTCTTCAAAATATTACACGAGTTAGAGAACTGGATGAAAACAACAAAGTAACTTTAAATAAGAGAATAATAATATATACTTGAAGAACACAACATTTTCTGTGATGGAAAAGTTTTCCAGGCTGGGACCGTATCCAGTTACTCTTCATTCGATTTGGTCAAAAGTTGATCCATGGGCCTACGAGGAAGATCTATTCCTCTGCTAAGATAAATTGCTAGCCCGTGGGCCTTTCGAGGAAGATCTATTCCACCAAATTGTCTCTGAGCACTGGCTTCTCATCGCGAGCCAATTTAGAGGGTTTTGACACTGTTTTAAAAGAGTTTTTGAAAAATATTTTTTTTTATTTTTTATTTTAAATTAAAAAATAATATTTTTAGATTATTTTCATATATTTATTCAAAAATGATTTTTTTTTTAAAAAAACATTATTTCAATGTATTTTTAAATAAAAAACACTTTAAAAAATAACCTGAACTACATTCTCAATCAGTCACTTAATCGCACTCCCATAGCCATTTATCTATCGGTCTTCTATTCACTTATGATCCAGCCATTGGATGCAATGCAGCTTGGAAGAAAAGACAGGCAGATGGGTTGCAGCAAGGGATCATTTTATTTCCAAAGTTTTTAATCAATTGTCCAATGCAGTTCAGCTTGCTATGTAACCACATATTAAGAAAAATCACCAGACAATAAGATTCAGGCTTCTTCTGCACGCTGAGAATAATGGGACTCTCTGTGTATATCACAGTGCTAATTCTCAAATGATGACTCCGGAGCCTGCACGTTCCATGGCCCTGAAGACTGCAGCGTGGAAATCAAGGCTCAGGTCACAACAGTATGACTCAAGGGTAAAGGCCAGGATTGTGTGGAAATATCAAGACCCAGAGAGAGAGAGAGAGGAGAGATTTTGATACAGCTGGGATCATTTATGTGATAACAATGCCTAGCATGTTATATTGCACTTCAAAAGAGTATACATTTGTTTAATCACTTGAAAAATCTCTGTAGATTCTGGTATGCCCTACTAGTTTTAACTACCGGCCGGAAGACGACGACAAGGAAATCGAAGCATCCGGGACAAGGGTGTCTTGTCCTAGCCAGGCACATGTTAGAGTCTTGGAAATTGCGAAAGATTGGTGGTGTTAGGTAGGATTTCATGTTCATGGTGCTCGCATTCATGCTGGATGTTCAGAGAAACTCGAGCTAAAAGAGGGTCTCCTAATCCAGCCATGAGGCTTTGTTGGGTGTCCTGCCTCTATCCCCTTTGATCCCGCTGACCTGCCACTCTCAAAGTTTTCATGCATGGAGTTTTAATTCGATTGATTGTTTTATGATCTTATGATCTGAATTTACTTAATATATTATTATTTTAATATTCTAATAAATATATTATCTTAATTTGTGTTAGTCAAGCTATATTATTATTAGTTGTTCAAGTTAAAAATGTGTGGGGGCAAACACTATTTTCCCACAGCCATTAGCATCGTGGATCACAGTATTAATGCACTATTATTGTTATTTTATTTTGACTTATTTTTCTTTTGGTTATTGGCTTTTATTTTTAATTTTTTGTCTAATGTGTTTATGGAGATTTAGAGTTGATAATGATGTTAATTTGCTTTTTATATGGTTGTTGCGATATCAAAAAAATAATTCAGTATCGTGGTACGGACTAATTTTTTATTAAAAATAGTTAAGTAAAATATAATTTGAATTTTTTTTTATTAAACTTTGTGGAGTCAATGATTGAGTTTGCAAGTTTAACAAAGTAACCTTGAGTGTCTTAGTTCACGGGATTAGTGGGTTAACTCTTTTTTTCTAATTATTATTATTATAAAGTGAAAAGCGTGGGGAAAATACTATTTTCTCACGTCAATTAACATTGTGGATTACAATAATAATCCATAATGATTTTTATTTTACTTGCAATTTGACCACTTTTTTTTTCCTTTGGTTAGTGATTTTTTAATTTAATTTTTATATGATGTGTTTATTCATATTATTTCCCCACACCATTAACATTGTCGATTACTATTGTAATCCACAATATTTTTCTTTTGTATTTGACCCTTTTTTCCCTTTGGTTATTGATTTTTTTTTTTAATTTGTTCCTTATATGTTGTGTTTATGGGGATTTAAAGTTGATAATTTATTTTAATTTTTTTTATATGGTTATTGTAATATCAATAATTTATCTCATCATCAGAATTTGATCTATTTTTTTTTAAAAAAATTAGTTAAATAAAAAATGATTTTAAGAAAAAAAACAAAGGTATTAAACTTTATGGAGTCACTAACCAGGTTACGAGTTTGACAGAGTAGCCCTAGTTGTCCCGATTCACATGTTTAATGGTTTACCTTTCTTCCTCATTATTATTATTATTATTATTATTATTATTATTATTATTATTATTATTATTATTGTTATTGTTGTTGTTGTTGTTGTTGTTTTCTTTGGTTAACCGAGGTTTAGAAGATTCATCCAATTTCATTTATTGTTTTATTTTCATTTTTTTAAACCATTGTTTTTTCAATTTTATTATTTTATATTTGATTTAATTAGATATCAAGCTCTATGATTTTTTTATTTATATAGGGTTTTTCATCTGTTTTAAAAAAATCCCGGGTCTTTTTTTATATTTCATTCATTCTTGGATTTAGCTTCTTTTAAAAGAGATTTTTTAAAAACTAAATTAAAATAATTACTCGATATTTATTTTTATAATATATCATCCATATGTTATCATATCCATTTATTTTAATATTTCATTAAGGTTAAAAAAAATATTTGACTTGAAGCATAGCGTTAGAAAAAAAATCATTTTTTTAAAGCTCATGTTTTTTTTTTATCCTTCATCATTAATTTATTTGGAGATTGAGCTTCTTCTTTTTTCTATATGATTTTTCACTTATATTAAAAATTATGTGATTAATATAAGGTCTTTTTTATTTATTATTTTGTTAATTTTTTTATTATATTATTGAATTAACCAAGCTTAATGGATCAAGTCAGGTCAATAACTCAAGTCTTAAATTTTTTCTTCCTCTTTAAAAACACAAGCATCACCCAAGAATATGTTTTTTAGTCATGTTATTAAATTAACTTAGCTTTATGGATCCACATGTCAATAACCCAAGTCTTGAATTTTAACCTCTTCTTTAAAAACATCGGTCCAAGATGCATCATAATATGAGCCACCATTTCAGGTTTTCCCGAGTATTTTGCTAATTGAATATTTTTTCAGAGCCTTCAATTTTTGGTTAATTAGAATTGGGGTTTCTAATTTGTTTTGATTTGGGTTTTATGGTGTTGGCACAAGCTCATGTTCTATATAAATAGATTCATAAGTTCTGTCCTAGTGGATACAGCATATCAATATCTTAATATTTTCATAAAAAATATACCATCAAGTGTTTCAGCATCTCACAAGTTAAACATGGTTGATATTAGTTAATCTCTGATTTTTTTTTAAAAAAATATATATTTTCAAGTGTGTTACCATCACAATGTCTTAAAAGCTCTTCATCTATTTTTTTTTAAATCATAAAAAATATTATTTAATGCATAATTTTTTTATAATACAAGGAAATTTTATCTCCTGAAAAATATATTTTATAAGCCCAAGTGAGGGAGTAAAATCTCGGTTGTCCCAAACTCCTACAAAGGGTGCACGTCCTAACTCGAACTCGAGACCTGCCGTGCAGATCGCAAACTCTTTGTCATCACATCATGCTACTTGGAGGCTTAACACACAACATACTGGAGGTAAAAAAACTAATAAATTGTTTTTTGAGAAATTAATTGTCCACTGAAGTATTTTTTTTAAAATAATAATAATAAATTCTTAGGGGTTTTACTGCATAAAAATAGTCAATCTTCTCTCTCAATCCTCCAATATTTAAAGGTCTGAGAGAAAAATCCTTAGTCAATCGATAAACACTCATGAAAGTGTTCGAATAGAAGTCCCTATGCCATCGCTTTAGCTAGTTTATTTTTATTTATTTATATACTATAATTAATCCTCGTTGGGAGGTGACCCATAAATAAGTAAATATTTAAGTGGCAAGGGGATCCATCAATGATTAGACGCGGCTTGGAGAGATCCAGAATAAAATTGCAGCTCATGCCATTAATGGACCTCGAGGCATACAGCTAGTTGATTGCTTTGTTTTCTCAAGACGTACGTACGCCAATCGAGACCTCACTGGAGGAGGGGCTCGAATAATTTGGCATCGTGCGTCACTGTGGAGAAGAAAAACAAAAATTATGTTTATGATATTATTATTAGTAGTAGTTAAGAAATAAAAAAAGGGTCCATGAACCTTGACTGTATATCCACGAGCCAAGAGAAATTTAAATTTAAGGAAGAGTTTTTTTAACCCTGGAATATTGATACAAGTGTCTTTTTTATCACTTATCTTTGTCTTCAAGTTTTCTAGTTTGTTTAGATTTATTTCAGGAGTTGCGAATCTTTTACATACATAATACTTAGAAAAAAAAATTTATTTCCTATTTTTTTAGGACTTTCATTGCTTGTATTTTCAGCTTTCTTAATTTGTTTAGGCTATATTTTTAGTTTAGTTAAAGATGTAACCCTCTTAAAGAAAAGACTACTTGGTGTAATGAATTATTGAGAAATAAAACTTTGAATTAGAGTTTTTGGTGGGTGACTCTATTCGAAAAAATCTTATGATGTTTATGCTTATTCTATTTTTTATGTTGAATTATTTTGCATTAGTGTTTGAGCCTAACAATTCTTAGTCGTGATTAGTTGATGTATATTGATGAATAATCCTAAATTAAATAGATTGTTACAAAATAGAACATGTTTGTGTAAAAGGGGATAAAGTGTTTCTATAATAAAAAAAGATGTTAAAAAACAAATGATAAAAAAACATAATACAAATTTAATCCACTAGTTTAGAGCAAGAAAGTTGAGGCATGTTAAAGAATTATCCAATCCATTAACAAAGATGAAGAAAATAAAATTGAAATCATAAGGAGAGTCGTCACAAATCTATGATCAACTTCGAGAACTTATTTCAAAGATGTGAGCATACTATAACTCCTTGATCGAGATAAGTATAATGAATATTTTGGTAATCTTGTTTGTGATGATATAAATGTCGATTTATATTCTTTTTTGGTAACTATGGTGTTCAGAACAATTTATGCACACTTCAACTAAGTTCCTGGATTTTTATGATTATGACCACATAAGTTTCCCACACAAGAACAAGTTAAGTCATTAAATTTTTACACTAGAAAGCATGACTCCAAAAAGAATGCCAATGAGATTCTAACCCTAAATCTAAGGGTCTGTTTGGGACGGCGGTTGCGGTTGTTTTTTAAAGTGTTTTTCATTTAAAAATACATCAAAATAATATTTTTTTTTATTTTTTAAAAATTATTTTGACATCAGCACATCAAAATAATTTAAAAACACCAAAAAAATTCATTTAAAATAAAAAAGAAGAAATGACGTTTCAAATGCCCTCCCAAACAGCTTCTAAGAGGAAACATACCTCTTAAACCCAAGACCTTTACTACTATGCTAACCTCTTGAGATATTTTTTTTATATATAAGAAAACATGGAGATATTTAACACCTTTCATGCAATTGCAGAGAGAGAATGGACTTGCTTGCAAAGATTGGTGAAACAAATAATGAGAATTGTTGTATGCTCGCAACGGAACAAGAACAATATGATAGATAATCATGCTCTGTTATCTCCAAGGTAGTGGATATCGATTTATATTCTCCACCAATTTTTGATTTTTTTTTAATGATGATTATATTGTTAATGATATCATACATAATGACAATAATAATAGTGACATAATATCATTAATGATGTCATTGAAAATTTAGAGGTTAAATGCAAAAAAATAACATGAAAGGTGTTAAGCAAAACAATATTATTTATTTTAACTATATCGATTATTTTAATTACAAAATTATTATTATCATAAAAGTAGACATTAAAAAGTTACGTGGTATAATAAATATTGATAAAACATGTTTGAAGTTTATCATATAGAAGCCAATTAAAAGGAAATAATTTGTTAAGTGTTGTTTTTTTTATATAAAATGTTAGATGAAAACATCTAAAATTATTATTAATTCGAAGAAAAAAAAGAGAAAAAGTTGGGGAGTTTAGAATATATATCAACAATTTCAAGTCAAAAGTAATTTAAATATGATGACGAGTTTTTTCAATCTAAAAAAACTAATACAATGGGATTTTTTTTAGGAAAAATAGTTTTAATGTATTATTTTTATTTTTTTTCTATTTAGTTTATGAAATGAATAATATGCTAGATAATTTTTTCTATTTTTTTAAGTTCATTTTTTGGATTTATAGTTTGTCTAGATTTATTTAAAGATGAATGAAAATTCTGGTGATGAAACCTATGATGGGGTGGTTTTTACAAAGGTGTTGCATGAAAGGATCCATGATGGAGCGACCAAGATAAAATTATTGTGTTAGAAATTCATGATGGATTTGATTCAAGGAAATGTCTTAAAGGTAATCATGATTTGATTTACACACAAAAGAATATGTGTGATAAAAATTTATTAACTAAAATCTAAACTCCAAAATGAGTTTTTTTTTTTTAACTTATAAAGATTAATGCATAAATATTTTAAGAAAATAAATATTTTTTTGGATAATTTTATTTTTCTATATAGTGTTATTATGTTTTTCTAGTTATTTTTTAATTTGAGGACAATAATTTTCTTATCTTATTTTTGTAGTATTATTAGAAATTTTTAATTTTTAAATATAAAAGATTGTAATAGTTTTTTAGGTGAAGAATTAATTAAATAAAAATAATTATTTTATACGTCTCTCCATACCCAATCAAGATTTTGACTCGGAACAAATCACGTTAGTGTTCATTTCGAATTGGTTTTAGCAATTTCCTTTTCTTACCCCCGAGAAATTATAATAATAAAAAAGAGGAAATTGCAATGGAGATAGAGATTGAGGCAGCTGATTAGCATGCAGGCCAGCAGCATCGTTTCCTCTCTCTTTCCCAAATAACAGCACGCGCCACGAGTGCTAAATGTCCGCGCTCTGTCTGATTACACCAGTGGCTATTTTCAAATAACTTTTACGCAGCCTTCTACCAATTTTAAATGACCAAACTACCCCCAATCACCATTATTATCGCAGACCAATCGAATCCAATTCAAGTGCTGGGACCCACCAAAAGAGCCCACTCACCTCCTTCCTTTTCCATGGGCCATATTAGAAGCACCGAGCATCACAGCTCGTTGCCTTTCTCACTGCACTCTCAATGCCCTGTATAAAAACGTGAGAGGCACTTCCAGATTCCCAAAACTGAAGCCGCTGAAGTGGAAGCTTCCCTTCTCTCTCTAAGAAACTCTATAAATTCTGGAAGAAAGGCCCAGCTTTCTCTCACTCTCTCTCATAAAACAAACAATCTTTTTTCTCTGCTATCCTTCCCCCCCTCTTTTTCCCGCTAGATGGGTTTTCCAGTTGGGTATTCCGAGGTTTTCTTACCAAAGTTGTTTGTACACACGCTTTCCTTTCTGGGGTTTATCAGAAACCTCATTTTGTGTCTTTTCACCTACCTGGGCCTGTCAGATTTTCTTGAAACTGACATCATCTGGCCGGATAACCCGACCCGAATGCCCTTCTACCCGCCTCTATCAGCTGCCCTTATCCGGGAAATCTTGCCTGTCATCAAGTTCGAGGATTTAGTCACCGGGAATGGTGGTTGCTGTGACTTGCCGGAGAGTTGTGCTGTTTGTTTGTATGAGTTTGAGGGAGAGGATGAGATCAGGTGGTTGAAGAATTGTAAGCACATTTTTCACAGGGCTTGTTTGGACCGTTGGATGGATCATGATAGGCAAACGTGTCCACTTTGCAGGAACTCGTTTGTGCCTGATGAGATGCAGGAGGAGTTTAATCAACGGTTATGGGCTGCAAGCAATGATGCAAGTGATTTTTACAGCGAGTAGAGTTCACTATAAGTTTTCCAGAGAGCTTGGTTTCTTTTTCCATCTTTTATTTCATTTTTAATTGTGGCTGAATCAATTGTACATATACATGGAGATTTGGCAAATCAGCAATTTTTTTTTTGTTTTTTACTTACTATGAATTTCTTTTACATGAACCTTAATTCGTGTGATCAATGGGTTAAGTGATTGATTTGGGTCTAACAAATAATATCACTAGCTTTTATTACTTTTGAGTCTAATATAATATACAGGTGTTCTTTAAAAAATGTTTTTTTTTAAAATATTTTTTTATTAAAGTTTTATTTTGTATTTTTAAATTATTTTAATGTGATGATATTAAAAATATATTTTTTAAATAAAAAATATTATTTTATATATTTATAAAAAAGAACCAACTATATTTCAAAAAATAATAGCACCTCTTGAAACTGATAGAGGTAATAATATATTTATATATTTTATTTTTATAATACGTGATTTGCACTCAAATCTGAAATAATGACGCGATGATGATAAGTTGATAACCAAGGAATAAATAACCATGGTGGGCCGGGGATTACAAGTTTTGTCCTCTTAAGCGTATCTGTTAAAAATGGCCATGAACTTGTGTGTGGGTGCATGCATGCATGCATGCATGTGTTGCATGGAGATGATATATAATGAGGTTGAATTCTGTGCTCTACCCATCTCCATCTCCATCTTCACGGTAAATTATATTTCATGGGTACAGAAAGAGAATCTTTAGGATTTGGGAGTCTCTCCAGGGTTACACAGCACAGATACGGCTATGATCCCAAACCAGACTTCTGCAGTGGACAGTGTTGGTTTCATGTTTCTGCAGTGGACTGGACAGTGCTGGTCATTTTTGCTGAGATCACCATTCCGAGATTCTAGAAGCTATCTCCAACAATGACTCACAGCATATCACAGTGATTCACAACAACTCACCATGCATTGGCTTCGGACAATGCTTGCAACTTTTCACACATCATTTGCTCCATGACTGCATGTCCAGCACCCTTCAAACTGGCTCTTTGTGTTCCATGGTTCCTGTTCAAAGTAAACTAGATTTTGTATTTTTTTTTTTGTATTGCAGAGGTATCGGTTTACTGGTCGATCGATTAATTTAAATGAATTGACTGAGACAGAACAATAAAGTGAAATAAGTTGAGACGGTCGTCAACAAAATACAATTTATGTTTAAATTAGGATCTTCTTGTATTCATTTAATTTCTTAATTGTTCAGGATTTAATGCATATCAAAACTTGGTAATTCAATCTTATTGAGCAGTACAAAAACAAGAAAGAATAACTAAGATAGCTTAGAGAAACACTTAATAAAAGTATACCTTTCTCTTAATCTTCTCGTTCTCAAGGTTTTAACTTTGAAATTCTGTTTTTGATCCTTTACCACATCCATTGTCCTTCCAACAAGTGTATCATAACTTGTGCTTGATTATTTGAGATCACCGATTCAAACTTTTCTCTTAAATGTACTTGTTTGACAAGTAACAACTATGAACTTGGTGTCTTCAAGTAAAGCCTCGTTGAGTTTCCAAGATGTGTGGAAAACAATTGAGAAAGACTTTGAGGAGCCTATAAAAGGAGCAACGTTGATTTGATCCAAAAAGAGATTGTGAAAAAGGCACAAAGAAAAGATCAACAAGTACTCATAATCATCTACCAATGTTTGGATGATGTCATTTTTGAGATAATGATAAACGCAATACTACGAAGCAAACATGAAAAGTTTTTTTTTTTTTTTTTTTTTGGCGATAAGGGAGCATGTTCCCTTTTCGTTTTCGTTTCTTTGCCGCTCTCTCCGAGTTTCTCGGTCTTGTATATTCTTTGTTTTTTCTTAATATACTTACAATTCATCAAAAAAAAAGAAGTTTTGCAACAATCAAACCAAGGAAATGACAATGTAGGAAAAATATGTCTACTAAAGCTACATGATGACTTTAAAAAGTTATATATGCTTCAATAAAAAAAAAATATTTTGAATACTTTGCAAGAGTATTGACCATACACATTTAAATGAAAATATATGAGAAGAAGATAAAAGAGAAACATGTAGTAGAGAAAATCCTATGCTCAATGTAAAAAACATTAAATTATATGGTGGTCGGGATATTGAAGTCATAAAATATGGATGCTCTTTCAATATAAGATCTCATAGAAAAATTACAAATCTATGAGACAGAGTCAATAAAATTCAAGAAGATGTAAGTGCATTGATACTTTTTCCAAAATAAAATGATTCTAGATATTTCTAGGAGGCATAGGAATTGAACAAAGTAAAGAAAAAAAGAAAGAAGTAGATTTCGAATAGAAGGCCGCGACAACCTCGATAGGTCAATTATTTACATTGGGAATGACATTCTAAAATTTAGGTTTAATAATTTAAAAGTTAAAAGCTATAATTGTCAAAAGATAGGTCATTATATAAAGTTCAACTCTCTTAAGGACAATGAAAATATAATATAAGAGAAGAAAGAAACCACCATATTACCAGTGCATGATGAAAGAATTCAAAACAAAAAGAACATATGGTATCTAGACAATAGAGCCAACAGCCACATGTATGGAAACAAAGACAAATTCATAGAGCTTGATGAAGCAATTAGAGATAATGTTACCTTTGTGGATCATCAAATATTGTCATCAATGTATTATTTTGATTAAATTGAAATATGTAAGTCATTAATTTATTGAAAGAAAATGTATTACACACCAACAATAAAAAGCAATATATTGCGCTTATAATAATTGTTAGAAAAGAGGTATGAGATTAAAATGAAAAATTATACTTTGACATTACTTAATAATTATAGACATATGATTATAAAGATAACCATGATAAAGAATAAAATGCTCTCGCTAAATATAGAGATAAATATGCCTAAATGCCTTAAAGTTTATGTGAAGTATAAAACATGGCTTTTACATATATGAAATGAACATGTAAACTTTGATAACTTGAAAATAATGATATAAAATAGGATTGTAAATGGTTTACAATCTATTGAACATACAAATTATTTGTGAAAGATGCTGGCAGACAAACAATTTTCAAGAGTTTTTTGGAGTGTATATTGAGAGCAATTTAACCTTTAAAAAAGATACATAGCGATGTTTGTGGTCCAATCAAACTATGTTTGTATGGTAGAAATCTTTATTTTCTAATTTTTATTGATGATTATAGTAGAGAAACTTGGATATACTTTTAAAATCAGTCTAATGTATTTAGCTGTATTAAGAAGTTTAAGACATTAGTTCAAAAAAGTGGTTATTATATAAAGTCACTAAGGAAAAATATAAGGGGTGAGTTTTGTTCTAATAATTTTAACGAGTTTGGTGGAGATTTTCTTAATGTTGCCTAGATCCCCACAACAAAATGGATTTGTGGAGAGAAAGAATAAAAACATCTTCAACAAGGTAAGAAACATGCTCAAAACCAAGAATATGCCTAAAGAGTTTTGGGCTAAAATTGTAGATTGTATTATCTACTTATCAAATAAATATCTCAATAAAGGTTTAAATGACACGACTCCACAAGAAAGAATGAAGTGGAAGAAAGCTAAATGTTTCTCACTTGATAGTTTTTAGGAGCATTAACCATCTACATGTAGATGTCAAGTAAGGACCAAACCAGATGATAAGAGCAAAATAATAATCTTTTTAGGCTATGATAAAAAGTTCAACAAATATAAGTTCTACAACCCTAATGAGGAAAAAATGGTGATTAATAGAGATATTGAGTCCGATAAAGAAAAAATGATTAATAGAGATGTTGAGTTCAATGAAAAAAGAACAGGAAACTGAAAGGCAAATGATGATGAAAATAATTTTTTACCGACTCTAGGTGAAAGGGAGGAGAGATATAAAGATCATCAAGAAAACGCTACACCTCCACAATCAATCGAGAAGAATGACACATGAAAATTGATTATCATACCAAAATGGAAATAAATTAATAGGTGTCAAGTAAATCTACAAAGAAAAAAAGAATGTCAAAGAAGAATTTGAGATATATAAGGTAATATTAATGATAAAAAGTTATAGTCAAAAGCAAAGAAATTGACTACAATGAAAAGACATAAACACAATTTCATTTCCTATCTGTATTTTCTTGTCATCATTAAAAAAACAAACCACAAGGAAGCACAATCTAGCATAAACCTAAATACACAATGAATTGAAACTGATATAGTGTAGTAATATAAGAATTCATTGAATTTCTAGCCCTCATGTATTATGTAAACGCATAATGTAAACGCTTTTTGCGTAAGGTGTTTACTAGTAAATTCAACTAGAAAAGCCCAGATCCTTGTTTCTAACTCTAAATTCAATACCGAGCAACCTACTGTTTTTTAACCAACATTGTACAGGTACGAAGAATTTCAATACAAAAGTTCACGACTAAACTTGAGCATGTGACTGCATCTCAACCAGATCATCTTGAATAGCCAGGTGGAGGATAAGCATGAGGTTGTGGATAGGCAGCAGGAGGAAGGGTAACCTTGAGCTTGTGGATAGGCAGCAGGAGGAAGGGTAACCTTGAGCTTGTGGGGGTGGGGGATAGCCATAAGGCTGCCCATATGTTTGGTGAGGTGCATCGCCGCCGGCATGCAGAGGAATTGGCTGATCAATACGTGCTGCACTGGAGGTACAGCCATAGCAGGCTGTGGCCCAAACTTGCCATCTCTCTTGTCCATTTCAATCTTATGCTGGGTCTGCATTATTAACCAGGAACGTGCAGAGATTCTTCTACCCTTCTTTACCAAAAATAAAATTAAATAAAATCCACAAGTCAATCGACAAAGATTTCACCACAAGTCAATCGACAAAGGCTGAAAATTACAAACTAAACTGTTCATAAACGTTCATGACTGTCAACTTACCTCAGATTGGTAAGCTACAGTTTTCCTGTGGAGGCTATCATTTTTTTTTGCTCTCTAAATATTTTTGAAAAAAAAGAATTTTTATTTTATTTTGTTGTTTTAAATTATTTTTTTATTATTTTGATATATTCATGTTAAAAATAATTTTTAAAATATAAAAAATATTATTTTAGTGCATTTTCAAATGAAAAACAATTTAAAAAATAATCATTACTACACTTCCTAACACTTTTAGAGTGTGTTTGACATTGTTTTTGCTTTTGTGGTTGAGGTTGAAAAAAAACAGTTTAAAAAAAAACGCTTTTACTGCAGTTCAAAATAAGCAGTGAAGTGTTTGGTTAAAATTGTAGTTGAGTTGGAGGTTGAAAAAAAACAGTTTTGTGTGTTTGGTTATCATGTTTTTCATATTGCTGTCAACGTGTGAAATTACTTTAAGGGACACACACATATATATAAATTGTTTTTTAAATTTCATAGATTAATAATCATAACAATAAAATATAATTAATAATTCATGAAAAAAAATATTTGGTGTTATTCTCTCATCAAACTACTTGCAATTTCTTCACGAACTAAATCGATACTTGAATGCCTCTGCGATCCCTTGCTATTTGATCGAGAAATAACATATGGTAACAATATTATTACTAACAACATCTGCGATCTAGTTTTAAGGATATAATTCCAATGTCAAATCCAGTTGCAAGTTTTTAATTCATAAGCAATCGAAAAATAATAGGGTTGTGGGGTGCAACGAAGTCACGCATCATTATTTTTCATCAGAACAGATCTTTATCTACACATTTTTTTTTATTTTTTATTTTTAAAATATTTTTTTCAAAAAATCGGACTGGGCCTGTCCCAAACTAAATGGGCCGGCCAAGCCAAGTTGGGCCAAAAGGGCCCAACTCTACTGGACTTGAGCTGGGCTGAGAGCAGGCCCAACCCAAGTCCAGCAGTTCAAATACAAGCAGAAGACTTTAAAACCGTGCGTTGCACCTTTCGTGTATATTGTGATTCTGCCATATTATTGTTCATGTGAACAGTAACATGGCCAACTTTGACGAGAGGGTGAATGGCCGATACCGACGGGTGGAGGAGGCCGAGGTGGCTCTTCCTGTGGTGGTGGCGTCTGAAATAGTGGCCTGTGGTGGTCGGAGGCAGCGTTGGAAGGTTGCGGTACTGTTCATCGACAACGACGAGAGCTTCAACGGACGATGCAGATGGGTAGAGGAGACTGAGGTGGTTCTTCATGTGGTGGTTTCATCGTAAATGGTGGCCTGTGGTGGCCGGAGTCAGCGATGAAAGGTGCCGGCATTCATGGCTTTTTTGGAGAGAGAGAGAGAGAGCTTCTGTTTTGGAAAATCTATCCTATCTTCTTCCTTGTGGCCATGGCTTGTGAAGTATGCACTGTCCTATGGTCGTGGCGTCTCTCTCGGCCATGGCTGTCTATAAGCTGCGTGCAGAGTTGGTGTCTGCTTGGTGAAGGAGAGCTGCATGCAGAGCTGGTGTCTGCTTGGCGAAGGAGAGCTGCATGCATCAATAACTCGACGAAGGATTTTGTGCATGGCAAAACAACAGGCAATTGCGCCAAAAAAATGTTTGCAAACAGAGAAAAAAACATGTATTTGTTGCTTATCGTCGACCGTGGTTTGCATCGTTTTTTTGGTGGGTCCCATGTGAATTAATCTGCGTTTTGTAGCTTACCAAACACTACAAATCAGCTTATTACTCGAAACGCCAGTGGAATCGCAATGCCAAACGGGCACTTAGTGTCATTTGAAAAGCATTTGAAAAGCACTGGAAAATTGCTTTTCAAAAAATATAAGTTTTTTTTCTTTAAAAATTTATTTTTTAGTATTTTTATATTTTTTTATGTGCTGATATCAAAAATATTTAAAAAAAAAAAAAATATTATTTAATGCATTTCTAAGTGAAATACTTTGAAAAACAATTGCAACTATACTCCCAAACACTATTTTAATACACGTTTAACATTGCATTTCAAAAGTGTTTTTGAAAAAAAATAATCAGATTTTAGTATTTTTTTTATTTTTTACTTTAAATTAGTATTGTTTTTGTATTTTTAGATATTTTGATGTTTTAATATCAAAAATATATTTTTTTTAAATCAGAAAAATATTATTTTAAAGCATTTACGAATAAAAAATATGTTAAACAATTAGGATCAAATGTAAAACATCAACCACAATCTTAAACATTACTTTAAAAGGAAATGATAGTAGGAATACAACTAATTTCAGATTCTGTTTCCCTTCTAGCATGCTTAGAAACTTTTTTTTGGCAAATTTAAGTAAATCAAATCGTGAATTTACTATTTAATAGACACAGATTATTGCGGATAATAATAGTGTAATTACCATTTCCCCCTCAAAGTGCCTCAATTTTAGCCTTAGACTCATGAGTATTTTAACATTTTCCAAGGGACCAGTTGACATTACCAAAATGTTTGGAGGTGTTTTCATCTTTTTTCAGGTATTTTTGCATAGTAAAAATACTATTTTACCTCTGCCAACTAACAATAAACAATTGCCTATACGGGAGTATTTTCATTTTTTACATTTATATGTATAGTAAAATAATCATATTACCCTCAAATAAGACAAAAACCAAGAGTTGCTGGTGGGGGTGTTTCTGGAATTTGACATTGTTTGAAAATAGTATAAATACGGATATATCCTTATAAAAGACAAAATCCAAGAGTTGGTTGTATGAGTGTTTAGGTAGTTAACATTTTTATCATTTTTTCAGTAGAATATTGTGGACGTGTTGACTGACGCGCCAACAGTTTTTTGCCTCACGCTCCCATTAGGCGGCGTACACAAAGGCATACAGTGGTGAAAATTATCCATCCAACATCTCACCTGATGCGACGTCATGGCCTCTTCTTCATGGTGATGCACGTGGCGTCCTACGGTGGCCATAAACATGATGGTGGTCGATTGATCTTTTTCCCATTTTCTCTCTCTGACACGTAAATAGAAGTCCCCTTTGTTTATAGTGTTTTTATTTCAATCCCTGATCTTTTGATTGTTTTGTATGGTCCCGATTTTCATGATATAAATTTTGATTTGTTTCAATTCTGTCCTTCAATTGAAATAATTATATATTTCGGTTTCATTTTGGTCCTTATTCTTTTAATTTTGGGATTAGTTTTAAATCCCTTAATATTTTTGGTGTAGAAGTTTGGATGTTTTTCAATTTTATCATTTGATTGAAATTGATCATATATTTTGTTTTCATTTCGGCCCTTTACTTTTAATATTTTATTTTATTTTAATTCTTTATATATATATATATATATATATATATATATATATTTTCTAATATTATTCCTCTTTTTGTCCATGTTTATATGTATGTGCTCTTAGTTTTTGTTTTTGTTTTTTATTATTTTCTCTTTTGTCGAGGTTGTATTTTTTTGTAATATAGTCCTTAAATTTTAATTTGTGTTGATGATCATTTGAAAATTGATATTTTATATTTTTTCCTTCTTTATTTATTTATTTATTTATTTATTATTCAAGTCAAATGATTTTTAAGCTAATAATATTTATTTTTGTTTTTTCATTTATTATATTTTTTTGTTTGCTCTTTTGTTAAAACATTTTAGGTTCTTTATTCTTCGAGGTAATTTTTTTTCCATATTTATGCAATAATAGTAGTAGTAGTAGTATTAGTAGTAGTAATTTTAGTTTTTTTTTCTTGCTTACATTTTTGTTAAAAATTTTGAGTTTATTTTTATTTTATTTTTTTTCTGTAGATAATATAATATTAACCTAAAAGCTTTCCCACTTATATTACTTACAAGATTCACGTTGACCATGTAGAATATATGGGGAGTTTCGGATGGGAATTTGTCTTCCTCCATTAACTCCCTCGCGTGGCCATATGCCAACCAATGTTGTTAATTTCGTTCTGTTTTGGCTAAATCAACCAAAACATCTCATTCCAGTTAAAAAAACAAGACAAAACAACATGATTTTTATCTCGGTTTAAATTTCAGTCAATTTCAGATTTTTCATCCAAACACCGACTGAAACATACCAGAAACACCTCATTTGTGCCGTTCTGACTATAGAAAAAAATTATCTTACTTTTCAGCCTTTATGCCAATACACATTGCAAATGCAATGGATATCACCGAACCAGACCTTGAACCCCGTCCAGGCAAGTGAACTTCAAGTTGGTTTCTTGCTGTATATTTATACACACAACCCTTTATCTTCTTAGCTTTTTGTCCGATGTGGGATATTTGAAATGCTAATTATACTAAAGCCCCAGCTAAAGCCCTAGCTATTTGTCCAGATGTGGAATAACTTCTCATCTTATTTTAATTCCTTTGTCCAGACTCCAGACTCCAGCGATCATAAGTCATAACAAATAGTGTGTGTATATATGTATACATTAAAAAAATAAAATTAAAAAAATATATAATATAAAAAATAAAATGTTGCAGATTTTATAAAAAAATTATATTTAATTTTTTTGCTTTTTAATTTTTTTTCATATATATAATTAATTAATTATACATGAACAGTACAACTCCAAAATGGCGCATTGAAATGCTTCGAAACCAAAACATTCCGTACCAATAGAAAAATCAAAACGTCAACCGAAACGATATTGACAACCTTTATGCCAACAAATTAGTAAGGGGGTCCTCCTTAGACAATCAGGCCATACCTTCTCTTGATCTTCAAGGAGTGTGTATCACTTTAATTGGTTTCATTTTATGTGTGTTTTGTCTCATTATTTCTATGTGATTTATTGTTTAGTAATTTGTCTATATGATCATAATTTAGTTCGTGTTTATATTCATTATTGATTATTTGTTTTCAAATAAAAATATATGTGATGGTCCTTATTTTTATTTGCATATTAACTCATATATTATAATTAGACACCCACACACATTCATTTCCACTAACCACTTACCATTGTTTCGCTGCAGCCAGAATCATAATTTTTAGAATGTAAAAAATATTAAAAGTGTAATTTTTCTTCTAATGCTATAAATTTGGGCAAAATAATATCTTTGAGCTAAATTTTTGTGAAGCGCGAGTTTCCAATAAAATATGTGAATTTTAAATTGATATGAATTTATTTGAATAAAATTATCATCGTCATTAAAAAAGCAAGAAGATTTGGACACATAAATTGTTAAATTCATTATATTAGGATCAATTCATTATATAATTTAAAATAAATTAACCACAGTAATTAACTAAAATATAAAACGCATGCCTCTTTTCATGTCCTTTGCCTCTCGATGCAGGGCGTGTCATGTTATGGTGGTCGGTGCATCGCCAGTGGATGGTTTTTGGTGTTCTCTCCCTTTTCCTCCTACGCTCGGAACATGCATATAACTACTTAATATTTGTAATTGTTTTAGTTTTAGTCCATGATCTTTTGATTTCGGTTTTATCTTCGATTAAATTTTGATTTTTTAAAATTGTGTCTTTCAATTGAAACTGATAATATATGTTGGTTTTCATTCCAGTCCTTATTCTTTGATTTTTGGTTTCTTTAATTTCTTTTGATATGGATGGTTTAATTTTGTCCTCCAATTGAAATTTGTCATATATGCTACTTTTTATTTCGGTCTCGAGGTTTTTATCTGTTATAATTTTTTCCTTCTATTAGAATTAATTATATATTTTATTTTTCATTTCGGCCCTTATTCTTTGAATTTTTTATTTGTTATTAATTCCTTTTGTTTTTTCGGTCATTCTTGGACAATATTTATTTTTCACCCGTATTTACGCACCTGTGATTTTAGTTTTAGTTTTTAATTTTTATAGTTTTTTTTTTTGGGGTGGGGGGGGAGGGGGGGTTGTTCTATCCTAAAATTTTAATTTATATTTGTGACCATTTTAAATTAATATATCTCCTTTAATCCCTTTGTAATTTTTTTTCTTGTGTTTTATGTTATTTTTAATTGTTCTTGAGGTGAGATGGTTTTTTGGTTTCATTGTTTGCGCAATATAATGATAATGAAACTCACTGTTGATAATAATTTTAATTGTTATAGTTATGATAATGCTGGTAATGCAGAGATGGATTTTCAATGATTTTTTTTTGTAGATAGAAAATTAACTACTTATTTTTGTTATTTGATTATTGTATGTGTTTTGACAATTTATATTTTGTTTGTTGTGTTTAGTTTAAATTGAAATAAATTAAACTAATCCTAATATAGTGAGTTCGATAATTTTATGGTGGTGCTTTCATTGAAACCTACTACACATATCAATTTAAAATTCATAAATTTTACAAGAAACTTACACTTCACAAGAATTCTTTCAAAATCATTGTTCAGGTGACAGTGCAGTGAATTAATCACTACATTGTGCACGTGTTTTGAGTTTTTTTAATTTTTTTCTTCTTCTTTTTTAGCCTTTGGGATGGCCTCTCTTGGCCCACCCTAGTTGACTAGGTCGGGCCCAAGTCCAACAGGCTTGGGCCCTTAGTCAGCCTCAGCTGGGCCAACCCATTTACCTGGGCCAGGCCCGACCCAATTTTTTTTAATTTTAATTAAAAAAAATTACATTTAAAAAATATAAAAAAATGTTTTGTTTTCATGCATTCGGCCAAATTCCAAGGTTTTTCCCATCGTATTTCATAAAAAATGTGTTGCATTTTTCTCATGTTTTAAAACGAAAATTAGATATTGTAATCGGTTTATGTTTATCCATTGGAATTTAGCCAAAATATAAAAAATAATCATAATTATTTTTGTTTTATCTATCAGGGTGTAAAAATACATTGTAAAGTACACCCGCAAATGAAAAAAAGTTTTTAACCGTGGTGTAAAATTACATTGTAAAGTACACCCGCAGAAAAAAAAAAGGTTTTTAAAAATGCAGTGTAAAAATATTTTTTTTTTAACTTAGAAAAACAATCAAACAACAATGCAACTTACCTTAGGTGGTGACTCCTGATAATTATAGTCGTAATTTTACTGCTATAAAATAATCCCTATTTTCACCGCGCGCCGTTGTCCCCCCAAATCTGGGGGATGGCGGGGCGTGGAGCGCGGAAAAATCACCGTTGCGACAATTATCATTGTCATAACCCAATTTTGGGTTATTCCTCAAAATTACCCAAAAATAATAAAAAATAAAATAAAAGGGGCTAGTGTCAGTAGGAAACTCAAGGTGAAATTTTTGATGTTTTTGAGAGCTCGATCGTACCTTTTTTGTGCCAAAAAATGAAGGAAATTGCATATTCAAGACTGAAGGAATTTATTATCGGATAAATCTGCATTAAAATTAAGTCAAAAGATATAATTATATTTTTATAGGCCAGTTGCATTTAATCATTGGCCAATATTAAAGTGTAATTATATTTGAGAGTTAATTTAGGGTCCAATCGAAGGATTTAATTAAGTGCAAGGACTTGATTATATTTTAAATTGGTCAAATTAATGTTACTAAGGGCTTATTTGATGAAAAATCAAGTTCTTGAATTTAATTCGGGTTTAATTGATGAGATTAAAATTTTCGGAGACCGATTTGAATTTTTCCAAGTCAATTATGCAAAATGGGGGGCCAAATTGAATGAATTAAGAGTTTAATGGTCAATTGGGGGTTAAATCGCGCAAATCAGAAACCAAGAACCAGAATACAATAGGTGCGCAAAGCTAAGGATTCTCTCGAAATTCTAATGGGTATACAATTGCATAAAATGAAAAGTTCAAAACCAATTGAGGGATCGATGAGAGCAATTATAAATTAGGGGACCAACTCACACTTTTACCTCCCTAAATATTTTGAAACTTGCACTATTCAGGCACGCCTGCACTGCATTTTCAGGCGTGCCCTGTACTAAATTTTCAGGTGGCGGCCACCCTTCGCTGCACGCCATGGGCAGCCGAAGGGTTGCCTCTCATGGCTATAAATACCTGCATGCATGAGAACGAAAGCGGGAAGAAGAGACAAACATAAAAAAAGAAAAGAAAAGACAGAAAAGAACATAGAAAGGAGGACGGAGAAGTAATAATACAGAGGAGAAATACGCAGAAGAGGAGAAAAAAACAGAGAACAAAGAAGAGAAAAACAGAGGAGGGAATTCACAAAAAATAAAAAGCTTTTTAGATGAAGCAGAGGAGATTTAAGTAACAACTTGCACTAAAAATAACAGTGTGAACCGCTCTTCATCTTCCTAGCCTTTGTAACAGCTCTTTCTACCTCTCTCTCTCGGTTTTACAGGTCTTTCTCTCACTAAAAACAGAGGCCTCTCTCTCTCTCTCTTTTTTCCATCTTGGTCAGCCAACTTGGGCCACCATCTCTGACCACCTCGCACCACTCCGTCGTCACCATCATCTCCACCACCACTCCAGCAACCCAGCCACCTCCTCTGGCGAAGGCAGCAGTAACATCATCCGACATAGCAACACAGCCCCGTCACTTTCCGATCCCTACTTTGGCCACCACAGGCCATCATTTATGACACAACCACGACAGGAAAAACCATCTCGATCTCCTTTACATAACGGTATTGACATGTACATTGTTCGTCACACTCCTAAATTTACTATTCATCATCTCTTTTGCATTTTGCATGCGGGGAGTGAATTAATTCACTCCCTGCGTGGGCTGGTTGGGGTCGGGCTTTGTGCCCGGCCTGACCCCTTTAATTAAGCCTGGGCTGGAAGCCCAGACCGTAGTGGGATGGTCTGATAGCCCAACCCGAATTTAGGTGGGCTACCAGCCAGCCCACTCAAAAAGAAATCATAAAAAAATTACAAATAAAAAATATAAAATATATTGTTTTCATACATATGACCAATACACTAGCATATTTTTGAAAATTCATTTTCTTTCAAATATATATATATTATCTTGGAGTTTGAAGAAAAAATATGTTTGACCCTCTCATCTTGGATTTTTGGATTTTACAACATGTTTGTAAAATCCAAAAGGCATTGGCCAATATTCCAAAAAATATAAAAAACTTATTTTTGGTGATTCATATTATTTACTATTGATATTTGGATAAATAAATCCTAAAAGGGTTACTATCCAAAATATTGGCGGGGATAATTCATTATTATTCACTGTTTGTATTTGGATAAATAAATCCTAAAAAGGTTAATATCCAAAATATTTTTACAAGAATAATATGTCATCATCATTTAACCTATATATTTTTGAAAGATCAATATCATAGCAATAATAAGGCAAACACAAAACACCAAGCAACTTACCTTAGGTAGGGCGTACTAGGGGTGCTAAAAACTTCCCTTTACACAACTAGTCCATTGCCTTAGAATCTTTGAAAGACCAGTTTTAGGTTTTCTAGTAACCATAATACTAAGTGACGACTTCCTTTTTCACTAAAATAAAGATGAAACCCCGACATGAATTCCCTGCTAACAGGGAGAGTCGCCGCGACGACGCGACAATCATCATGATTTTAATAGTTAAAATCACCATTACTATTATTGCAAATGATTAAATTGTCCTGAAAAATAAAAAAAATAAGAGAATAGACACATAAATACAAAAACTATCCAAGAAGGACAATAAATTATTTGATATGAATAACAAATAAAAATAATTGAAGAGTATAGATTCATAAATACAAATAAAAAATTAAAAATCAAAACTAAGAGTATATATTTATAAATACAAATAAAAAATAGGAACTATGCCAGAAACATAATTAAAACCAAAATGCAAAATAATAAAAAATAAGACAAATTTTGTAGTTTAATATTGATGTTAAGTTATACAATTTTTAAGATATAAGATAATTTGAGATATTGGATTTTGAGCATTATAATTATTGAAGTTACAAAACTTAATTCTTAATAAATACATCATCGGAAGATAAATTGCTTAAATTATTATCTTATTGTTATTATTATGATTGAAGGTAAAACAAAAACAAATATTAGCAACAATAAAAAAAATTATTTTATCTAATAAATACATAAAAATAATTTAAGGACAAAATTAAAAAAAACAATATTATTATCATTATGAATGTAATTATAATAATTGTTTGGATTATAATAAAATTTGTTGTTGTTGATACTTAATATAATTTTCTTAGTTATTATTACTATTGTAGTTATCATCATTATCTTTACTATTATTGTTTAAGCAATGATAATTATTAAATTTTCACTTAGAAAAAACAATTGTAACAAAAGACCAAACAAGAAAACAATTATAAAGAAATCAATAAGATTCCATTATTATTGTGTAAGCAATGAAAAGCATAAATTATCTTAAAAAATAGAACATAAATCTTTAACAAAATAATAAATAAAAACAATCAACATACATGACAAAACCAAAATACATATTATTTTTAAAAAATACATAAAAATAAATACATATTAACATAAATAATTTATTTAAAGAAATGATTAAAATAAAAAATAGAAAAAAATTTACAAAATATAAATTTGAAAATGATTATCAACATAAATTAAAATTTTAAGACTAAATTTAATAAAAATAAAAACCCAATAAAAGATAAAATAATTAAAATTAATAATCAAAACTAGAGTATACACAAATAAATACAATAAAAAAATGGTTGCCTAGAAAGACAAAAAATAAACATCAGAATCGAAACCAATCCAAAACATAAAAAAACTAAGGGAAAAAACAAAAAACATAATAGATAATACTTTTACTTATCTCCTTTAATTATTTTTATTTTTCTTCATATCTAATAATATTTTTTATGCTAATAAAATTCTTTCCATGTTGATTATTTTGTTCAAATGTATAACATTATGAAAACAAATCTCACTCTTAATATTTTTTTATACTTAAAAAATATTTGAATATTGCTACGCACGGAGCACAGGTCAAGTGACTCGTGTGTGTGGGCGCGCGTGTGTAACACAATTAGTTTGATAAAAAAAACCCACTTGAAAAGTAACTTGAACATGTCTTGGCTAAGTGCTACTTTACCTTTATTTTTTTCAAAATGTGATATTTGTTTAAAAAAAAAAAAAACATTGTAGATTGCTACAATGATTTTATACTTATATTATATACAAGACAAGATTAACGTTGAATTTTTGTGAAGCATGATTTTCCAATAAAATATGTGAATTTTAAATTGATATGAATTTATTTGTTAAAATCTTTCAATAACATTATCATCACCATTAAAAAAACAAAAAGATTCAGACACCTGAATTCTTAAATATATTATATTAGGATCAGATCATTATATAATTTAATTTAACTTAAACACAGTAATAAAATATAAATTGTGTAAACACCTACAATAACCAAACAACAAAAATAAGAAAAAGATGATCATAAAAAACCTTTAACAAAAGAGAAAAAAAAAAGACAGCGAAAATAAATATTATGAGCATAAAAAATCATATGATCTCAAGAACAAATAAATATAACAGAAAATACTAAAAACATTAACAAATGGGAGAAATAAAAAATATCAATTTCAAAATGATCACCATAATAAATTAAAATTTAAGGACTAAACTTTATAAGAATAAAACACCAAGAAAAAGAAATGACAAAACCAAAATTAAAAGTATATATACATAAATATAGGCAAAAAATAAATTGTGTACATGAAGAACCGAATAAATCACATGAATTAAAATCAAATAAAAAATTAAAAGAATGAGAGCTAAAATAAAAATAATAATTAATTTCAATCGAATGATAAAATTGCAACAAATCAAAACCTTGAGACCAAAAATTAAAAGGATTAAAAAAATAAAGTTCCAAAATAAAAAAAAAATCATATATGATCAATTTCAATTGAAGGGTAAAAAAAAGAAGCACAATCTCTATAGAATAATTTCAGAAGAAAAAAGAAATCAAAAGATGTTACTGAAATGAAACGCCCATAAACAAAGTGGACTGATATGTATTTTACCTTTACGAGAGAGAGAAAAGGGTAAGAAAATAAAAACCAACCATTGGCGATCCTCTGCCCGTCGTACGCCAATAGGCGCACCACCATGAAAGAGTACACGGTAGTGATTTTTTTACACTAAATGGAAAAACAATAATTACAGTATTCAAATTAATAGTAATCTGTGTCTATGGACACTGTGAAACATCAACGTGTTTTATTGTGTTTTTAAATTATATGTGTGTGTGTGTGTGTGTAAGATAAAAGCTAAACTGTGTGGATTGTAACAATGTAATTGCAATTATGCCTTTCAGTGTATAAAATTTAATTACTAGGTTAAGAGTGTTTGTGTCCTTTTCATTTTCTTTTAAAAAAATTGTTGGCTGGGCAAGGATGTTATCTATCTATCTATCTATCTATCTATCTATCTATCTATCTATCTATATATATATATATATATAGTGAGAGAGAGAGAGATATTTAAAAAAAATATGGGACGTTTACTTTATGTTCTGTTAGTTTTTTTCTGTTTACTCCGCATACAAGTGACACGTGAAGTGTGCATCCTAAATTCCCGATGGTGGATTGTTTATTTTTTCTTTTCTCTCTCCTAGAAACTAAAATGCATACAAGTTTATGAATTGTGCATTTTAGCCCGTGATCTTTTGATTTCTTTTTTATCCTAAATTCTTCTATAGAAGTTGATTTGTTTTAATATTTTTTTCAATTGAAATTAATCATATATTTTGTTTTTACACTTTAGCCCTTATTCTTTTAATTTTTGGTTTGGTTTTAATTCCTTTAATTATTTTTTTGTCCTTCAAAAGCAGTTCCTATTTTTTGTTTATATTTAAGTGTCTAAAATCGTAGTTTTGGTTTTTAATTTCTATCAATTTCTGTTTTGTTCAGGTTTTATTTGTATTCAATTTAGTCCTTAATTTTTAATTTGTGTTGATAATCATTTTAAAATTGGTATTTGTTCATTTTGCTCTTTGCTCTTTTTTTTTTTTAATTTGTTCTTGAAATCAAATATTTATTTTTGTTTTGTCATTATTTATTTATTATTTATTTTCTCTTTTATTAAAGTCTTTGGTTTTTTTATTTTATTCTTTAGAATAATTTTATGATTTTCATTGTTTATGCAATAATAATTTTAGTGATTGTTTTCATTGTTATTATTTTATTGCTTGCTCTTTTTGTGTAAGTTTTTGGGTTTTTTTATTTTATTCTTCAGGATAGTTTAATAATTTTTATTGTTTGAGGAGTAATAGTAAATAACGAGCTAACTTGCCCGTGTGTTGCGCTGCGCTAGACTTTTTTTATATAGAAAACTGATTGATTTTGTGTGTGTTGTAATTGATTATTTTAATATTTCAAAAACGAGTTTTTTCCCTCTTAAAAGTGATTGAATGTTGTTACTGTTACAACTATTTTGATAATTATTTAATCGGTAGATTTTACAATTGGAATAAAAAAATTCTGTTAAAATGAGCCACGTGCTCCGTGTAACATACTGATTGATTGTTGTGTATATTTTATTTGTTTCATGAATTATTCCAATAGCAAATAGTAAAATTACACTAGATGAATTTTAGCACAAATGAGTGATTTGTTTTATGTAGCAAATAATTTGATTGGTGGTTTTGTTTTAATTACTTTGGTAATAAGTTAATTGGTAAATAGCAAAACCATAAATGATCAAATTGAAGAAAGATATATTATTTGTTGTCTGCAACATACTAATTGTTTGTTGGGCATGTTTTAACTTGTGACGAATAATTTATTTTTTCAGATTTTCTACATATTATTATATTAAAAATATTTTAGAACACTGAGATTAAATTAATGTGTTATTTATAAAGAAAAATCATTTTTTGTATATATTTTAAGAAGTTAATATCAAAAAATATCACATTATATAATTAGCATCTCCTGTTTTTGAAGGAAAAAATCCCAAAAATAATTATTATAATTATTCTAAATGTTTTATCTATAGTAAAATAAATATATATAAAAACAACATAATCTTAAAAAATTTAAGTTTATTATTTAGCTAAGATGTATAACATTTTTTTAAAAAATAGGACCATTAACAATTTTGTTTCATGTTAAAAAATTTGGTATTGGTTGTGCTGAAATGCAGGGTAATGTTTTATTTTATTATTGTAGATAATTTGACATAATTTTTCTACCTGTCTAGTCTATATGTGGTTTCATATATTTTTTTTGGTGATATGAGATCTGAAATACCATACATAAAAAAAGGTGCCGAAGTTATTTTTTACAAAAATAACATTGACCACTGAATTTTTGTCACAATTATTATAGATGTAATTATAAATATTATTATACATAATTAAAATTCTAATTATTATTGGTCATACTATTGATGACACCATAATTATTGTTAAAAAATGATTTTTTTTTTAGATTTATTCCTCATCTTATTATATTAAAAGTATTTTAGAGCACTGATAGTAATTTATTACTTAAAAAAAAACAAATTTGTCATATATATATATATATATATATATATATATATATATATATATATCAAAATATATAATTAGTCTTACATATTTATAAGAAAAAAACAACTAACAAATAATCATTATCATTATTTTTAATGTCTTATCTATAATAATTATAAATTTCAACAACCAACAATATTAATAAAAAAGCAATTAAGAAACAAAATAAATGATAAAAAAAAATATTATTAGATTTTAAAAAAAATATTTGAGTTGAAGAATAAAAAAAACAAAGATGAAAAAATAATAAATATCAATTTTCAAATGACCAACAACACAAATTAAAATTGGTAAATTATTGACAATAGTAACTCACCAGAAAATATAATAATAAAATGACAAATTACTGTCACACCTCTACACCATGTAGTTTACTATTCTGTTTTGTCTTATATGGGGGTAAATTTATATTTAGACATTTAAAAAAATATGTGCAATAACCTTAATGCCCCCGACGATTCCTGTGTATTTTTGTCTTATTCACGGGTATTGTAATTATTGTATTGTGCACAGGAAGAAAAAAAATAAAAAACACCTCAAACCCATTGAGTCTAGATGAACAGTGGATTTTTGCTGCTCATCGATGTTTAATTTGCCAATCACTTTAAGCATTTTTTAGTAATAAAGTATAATATAATAATAATATAATATAATTGGTGAGGAAAATCGTAGACTGCAGCTGCTTTTTATGTGACTACACTGAATAATTCTTTACTCCTTACTGAATTGGATGACTACTTTAACTATTAAAAATCCAAAATCAATTTTGTCTGTAGAGATTCGAACTCTCGCGGGGGAAACACATGTACTTAACAGGCATACGCCTTAACCACTCGGCCAAGCAACCTCATTGTTCAGTCCTAGTCTACAAATAATATTTATATTATTATGTAATTTGACTATTCCAATCCATAGTATCTCTGAGTTTAGATGAACAATGAAAAACATTGTTCATTTTTGTTTAAACTCCCGTTCTATTTAGTTTATAGCGTAATAATTTTAGCTATAATAATTACGATAATAGTAGTGATGTTAGTAATGATAATGATGGTAACAACAATAATTTATTGTAATGGTTGTAGTACTTCATGATATTAATAATTATGGTTGTAACGATAATAATAACAATAGCTCATAAAATAATACTAAAAAAACAAAAGTAACAAAAACAATTATAATAATGATACTAATAATAATACTAATGATAATCTTAATGATATTAATAACAACAAGGGTGTTAATAATCATAATAGTGGTTATAATCATGGTGATAATAGTGGTAGTGGCGGTGCTACTACTACTACTACTAATTACATAATTGCACTAATAATAATGACAATGATAATAATAACAATAAATAAATAAAATAAAAATAACAATAATCATGGTTGTAACGATAATAATAACAATAGCTAATAATAATGACAATAATAATAATAATAATAATAATAATAATAATAATAATAATAATAATAATAATAATAATAATAATAATAATAAATAAATAAAATAATGTTATTAGTTATAATTTGACTGATAATAGTTATTGTGATAATGATGACGATGATAATAACAATAATGATGATGACAACAATAACTATGCCAATAATAATTATAATATTAATCATTTACAATAATGGTAATAGTGGTAGCAATAATGATTATGATAATTTAACAATCATAATAATAGAAATAAGAATAATAATTGAAATAAATTATCATTCGATGTTGTATCCGTTAAAAATTAAGTTTTGCAACTTCTCTATGTATACTATTTCAGATCTAATATCTTGGATGAATGGTTGGAAATTTTTTATGGCTCAATATTATCTTTTATTTTTTGTCATATTTTTTTTAAAGAAATTGCATTGCTTACCATTAGTTTTTTTTGAAAAAAAATATCTTTTAATTTTTGTTTAAACCTATTCAAAAATTAAATTCATGTCGACTTTAGATTTATGTATGTTATTAGAAACTCGCGCTTTTCAAAAGTTCTGTCAAAGATTTATTATTTTACTCAGATTTATACCATTATGGAAAAATTCTCTCACTTTTAAGATCTTCTTTTACATTTTAAAAAACATGGTTTTAAAAATTCCCTCATTATTTATTTACAATTTCAGCAAATAAATTAAATTACATTAAAATCTAATAAAGAGAGTCAACAATATTATAATCAATTAATGATGTAAATAAATAGAAAATATAAATAATATATATCAAGAAATCAATGACATAAAAAAAACTAAAATCAAAATATGCAATATTGACAAATTACTTAATGACGGTAAGTACACAAGAACCCCATGACAACTTGATTGTTCTCATCATCAAAAGTCATAATGAAATTCATTTGGATTCCAAGCTAATGAGTTTAAATTAGTAATTAACTAGCATAAGTCTAATAATTTAAATAAACTATTAAACAATGTTTAATATGTTAGAAAAAAAATTAAATTATAAATAGTTTTTAAACATTAAATAAATAAATAAAATATGATAATAAAAACAAAGTTGTCATTCTAAAATTATTTCATGTAGTCTATATCTCTAATTTTCACAAATTCCTGGTAGATTGCATTCATAATTTCAAACATACAGTTCTCTCTAGTATGAATAAATTACTAAGTTATCATATATATTTCAAAATATTGAGATGTCTAGTTTCCCTCATATCTATAATCACAGTAAAAATTTATTTGTAACTCCAGATGTGTCTAAAATAATATATAAATGTCTAGTGTGACAATTTGACAAGATTCATTTAGCAACTTTGACTCTCTGAAATAATATGATACTGAAAACTTTGTTTAATCTATTAATTTAACAAAATATATTTTCATGTATCTACTATTTCGCTATAAATTTCATCCAGATCCAACATATAGTTTGAAAGATATGTTTGATCGCACAAAGTTGTCAACAAATATTACAAGTCCAAATTCAAAATTAACTTGGTTGCTCACATCACAAATTTAGTAAACTAGTAAAGTAGACCAATTTTACTGATTTTACTAATTTTGCATGAGTTAATTCCAATTTTACTAGTTTTCAAGGTTAGTCCTATTTAGCACGGTGATACATGTTTACTCGTAAAATCATAAGATTTTAAAAGTTAACTTGAGATTTTGACAACTTTGCAATAAGATATTATTAACCCAATTGGAAATTGACAACTCTAAACCCATTCCTCTCGTCACAGACCATCAAAAATAGGACTTGTCAATAGACACATATTTTAAAATCCCATTTTCATCAAAACTCTCTTTCATGTTTCTACCAGGGTTGTCAGTTTTTTGTTGTTTCGACCACAACGACCAAAATATTTCATATCAGTTAAAAAAAGAGATCAAACGATGATGTTTTTACCTTGGTTTAAATTCTTTTTTTTTGTATTTTTCGGCCAAATACCGACCGAAATGTTCCGGTTTCGTTCCGCCTGTTCCGTTTTATTCAAATAGTGTTTTTTTATTGAAAATAATGAATAATTTTACAATATCAATCATATCTTTTAATCTGACCGTTAGATTGAGATGAAATTTTACGAGGAATCTTTTGAAATATTTATATATATTATGTTTAAATTTCAGAGCAATCAGATAATGTAATGACCTTACGATATTGATGATGACATTCTCATAATATTATATATGTTCTTAATTTTGTTTAGAAAAATTATTTTACTGTGTTTTTTTTTAGATTAAATTGCAAAATTCTAAATAATTTAATTTTTGGATTTGAACTATTTTTTTAATTATATACATATATACATAAACAGTACAACCCCAAAACAGTGCGCCGAAACACTCCGAAACTAAAACATTTCATTCCAATTAAAAAAAAGAAGCACCAACCAAAACAAAATTGACAATCTTGATTTCTACTGTTAGTGTTTTATTACTATTTTAGGATAGAAATAACAAAACCGACGAATATTGATTAAAGATAAAAAAAAATATTATTATAATAATTTAAAATTTTAATTTAGTAATAAATTAAAGTAATATCTAGGTTTTAGGTTGAGAATATCAATATAAATAGATACAAGTCAACGTATAAATAAAAATTCTTCTTCTTATTATTATTATAGTCTTAAAATTATATTCGAGAATTAACCAAAACAAGTTTCAGTTCATGAGGTGGGACGGTTAACTTGACTGACTTAATGTTTTTTTTTTAAAAAAACAATCAAAATAATCTTGTTTTGACAAAAAAGAAAATCAAAATAGACAACAAGTTTTTGACCCGTGTGTTTATCTCAAGTTAATTTGAGTTTCTAACGGAGTGTTGAGTCAAAAAATTTCTCATTTTTTTCTCAAACTCAAATCAATCCAAGCCCCGAGTCAATCTTCAAGTAAATCCTAATTTTATAACTAAAGCTATTAAAATATTTTTAATTTCAATATTTAATATAAACTAAAATTAAAAAATAATATCACATTATTTTTTAAATATATAAGTTTGATAAAAATAGAAAATATTTATTTTATCCTTTCTACCACAATCAAACAGAGATACAATTAAGTTTTCTTACCAAATATAATTATATCTTTGTTTCTTTTCTCTTTTTTTTTAATCTTGTTTTCTCATTCTCCACTGTTTTTTTCGTGCCAAAGCACCTTAGTTATTTGTCTAGAGCCTCAAACCTTTTATATTCTTTAAAAATTTCCTTTCCTGGTTTCTTTTATCTATACTGGTTCCATGAATCTACTTATTTTTGAATCCGTCATTGGCTTTCAGGTTCTAGGGTTACCTGCCTGCCTGGTCTATTTTCTTACGCTGTTGATGATGAACCCTATATGAACTACCTGTGATTTTACTTTTTCCATCATTGTATGGTGATTGATTGATGGTTATACTTGTGTTATAGATATCAGATATGTCACTGGCAGCTGCAAAAGATCTATATATCTGGGCAGTACCCAAGAAATGTGAAGATACGAGGAGCATAAAATATACAATTCATGAGCTATTTTCATAAAGTTAATGGTAGGATAAAGTGAGTGTTACATGTATTTAACAGAGAAGTCTAAATGGTTTCTGTGAAGATCAAGAGAAGAAATCAGATTGAAGTCTCGTTAGCAAATTATTGCTGCAAGAAACACGAATGCAGCGTTGAGAAAAGCTGAAGCATGCACTAAACAAGTAAGCGTCTAAGTTACTTTTTGCGAGAACGTATATATGAAGCAGGGAATGATTAAATAGATAGATAAAAAAAGAAGATAAAAGAGCATAACTTTGTTTTCTCCACGATACGATCTCTGTGTAGTTTTCACGTACGCTCATCTTGTCGATAGTACCAGGCTTCCTTTCATTTCACCGTATAAGATTTGGCTTCATTTGCAGGCTATAACAAACAACTTTTGAAGAAAGAGATCTCGTTTTTCAAACTTCAGAGACGTTTCATTCTTGTCTAGATTTTGGAACATACAACTGTATCAGATCTGCCTTCTATTTTACAGGATTTTGGAAGATCTGGTTTGTTAATTTTCTGTGCTCATGTTTCAATAGGAATATCAATGAAGAGAAGGGATGACAAAAAAAAGAAAAGAATCAGATAATACTTCAATAGGAATAAATAAGAGTAAGGCTTTTACATGCATACTCAAGGATAAATGATATTGCTCGTGTGTAATTTTCAAATGGAAGGAAATTTCGGCAAGAATAACAAGAGATAAAAAAGAAGTCGGGATTGAAGTCGTGCATTGAAAACAGGATGACCAACGAAAGAATGCCGTGATATGTAAAACAGACTACTCTGCTGCAGATCAACTTTTCAATTCTCTGGAAAGGAAAGAATAAGCGCTCTCAACCAGAACTAGCTAGGTCATAAAATCCTCAGATAACTGCTGGAAGCGATTTCGATTTTACTGGTATATATGGTAAATCAACATATATCAGGTCACAATGACAGAGTGGTTCTGCAGAAAAATGGTTTGAGTAGATGCATTTTTTTTTGGCTCCCTGAAGAAATAGAGTCGATAATATCGTGAGGTCGGACTAAGTCGTCATATCATGTGTTGAATAAAAAGAAAAAGGAAAGGATAGATGCTCGAACAAAAGGCCTTTCATCAGAACCTTTCCACAATATATTCATTGATGTTTCACCAACAAAAAACACTTCTTCTCTTGAAAGTGATCAAGACGGGGGTAAGCATCTCGGGTAAAGTAAGATTAATTAATATATTTAGGAACAGGAAGCATATAGTAAAGGAATTATATATGGAGTGAGGTAAGGTTCATTGCCTTTATATGCAAGAATCTGATGTTTTTAATTTATTAATATATAACAAGATCTTTCAAAAACATGAAGATTGTTCTGTTGCTTTTGGGATCTTGGAAACGCACGTATCTTCATCCTTTTCCTTCTGGCCATGTTTATGCACATCTTCATCTTGAAACAGGAGCAAGCAAGGGTAAGGATAAATTAAACGGCGGTCCTCTGGTTCCTTTTTGTGGTTATAGGTTCTTGGCGCACTACTTTCCTTCAAATTCTAATCGGAGATTAGATGGCATCCAGCCAATCCCAATAGGAATTGTTTATTTCAATTACTACAGTTCTTTTAACAAAAGATCAAAATCGCTAGCCTTATATAATCAGCATGCCCAGGCCATACCAGTTTTGTGTTTTAATGGTGCCGGATCTTTTTTGTTTTTACACTGAAAGATTGTGCATTTCCCATAGCCTCTTCAGGCCTCAAAGGTGCATGTGAGTTGCAGGTCAACACCTTCCCCCCTCGGGTTTCTCTGTCTTCTTTTGTTACGGGCCCTTCTTTTCCTTTGTTTTCGTCCACTTAATTGGTTTATCCGTAGCTGCTGCGTTTTGCATATATATTCTGGCCATAATTCTTCCAGTGATTGAAAAGAGAAACGATCGTTTTCTCTGGGACACAATATATATGCAGCGCAAAATGGTGTACGTAGCCATCGAAGTTTTTATTCTGCACTGTCTGGAGCTTTCGGTATGGCTCTTCTTGCTGTGGATAAGGTATTTTATTAGAATGTCTTTGCTTAATTGGTCTAAATTCGGACCATATTTCCTTCACTAGAAATTTACAATTTCTGCTAGTGATCCCCATTTAAAAACGGCAAATTCCATTCTGTGCTGTGTTTCTTGTACTGGAAATTTTCTGCCATGGCTGAAGGTTTTGACATTCCGTCATAATCATAACCAGAAGTTTGACCACTGCCACGGGATGGAAGGATCCGTAAAGGGAATAACAGTGTGGATTGCCTGCAAGGAACGAAAGAACGGGGTCATGCGAGCAAGCTCTTTCCGTATTGCATGAAATTTCTCTTCGTGCTATATATTGAGATCTTAGCTATATATTGACATCAGAGGTTTTCTTTTGGAGCGACACATCAAGGTAAGCAGCAAATGCTTCCATGGCGTCTTCAGGTTTGCTGACAGCATACTTGGAATCTCTCACATACACATACACATACACATATTTGTGGTTATTTTCTAGTTCCATTGACATCTTGTCTTGTTTTTCTTCCCATTATGCATTCTGGAATTGAATTCTTATGCTTCCACTTCTCAATAGCTTTCTACTAACAAGCTTTTTCTGAAAACTCACCTCGAAGTGACACGTATGACTGTCTCCTCCAAACAGTTACCATGACCCAATCTCTGGTATCGGACTGTGTGTTATCAAGCCTTGGTAGTTTCCATCGTTTCCCTATGCATCAGAGCCGTCAAAATTCTGACACAAACGGGACCCACTAAGTACTCATCAAACGTGCTTGCCACTTTATCCAGCCGCGAGTAGGTCTAGAGCGTCCAATCCACGCCCCCTCGCCCTTCCTCTTGCTCGAAGGGAAAGAAGCGTTAGGTTTCACGTATTTAATCATTTGTTTTCAAGAAGAAAAAAAACCCGAAGAAGCTACCCACATTGCCCCTCGATCCTATTACAATCCCGAGTGATTATCACGTGAGCACGCTCCATGCCATTTTATAAGATCACCAGATGAGAAAAAATCATTACATAAATGAGAGTGAACAAGGTAGGGTGAGGGTTGAGAATAATTATTAAATTATAATGGAAAAAAAAACTCAAAAACATTAATAAAATAATAAGTAAGAGAAACAATTAAATTATTGTTATTATTATTATTATAATGAAAGAAACAAAAATAACTGAAAGGCTAAAAATATCCTAGAAACTTTAACAAAAGATTAAAAGAAAAACTATTATTGCTATTACTGTCAAAATAAAAAAAAATATCACATTATCCAGAGGGAAAAAAAAACATTAAAGAAAGAGCAAGCAAGAAAAACAATTTAATTATTATTATTATTATTATTATTATTATGAAAGAAACAAAAATAAATGAAAGACTAAAAATATGCAAGAAACTTTAACAAAAGATAAAAAAAAAAACACAATTATTATTGCTATTACCGGCAAAAGAAAAAATATTATCAAATTATCGGGAGAAAGAAAAAAAACACAGAAGAGTAAGAATAAAAAATAATTAAATTATTATTATTATTATTATTATTATTATTATTATTATTATTATCATTATTATTATTATTGTGTTAAATACACTTATATATACATGGACAAAGTAGGGATTATTCTAGAAATATTAAAAAAAAAATATAAGGACTTAAATGAAAATCAAATATAAAGGGCTTAAATTAAAAATTTAAAAGTCAAAGGGCTAAAATGCAAATTACATTTATTCTCAATTGAAATCAGAGGACAAAATTGCAAAAATCAGAACTTGTGTACCGAATTAATTGAGTTATATACAGCCAATCCGGAAATTGAAAGTAGCAGGACCGAAGTGAAACTTTGACATTCAATTAATTAAAATCGGAGGACCCAATCGAACTAAATCAAAACTTATATAACAAAAATCAGGACCAAAAACAAAATTAAAAGTCGAGGGACCGAAGTGAAAAGTACCAAAAAGTGGGGGACTCTTCTGCACATTGACGTGCAGGAGAGAGAGAAACGTGGCCGGCGGCTTTAACCGGCCTCCTCCGCGTCCACAGACTTTTTTAGGTTACACGCGCCACCGCAGGAGGAAGCTCACGCGGCGGCGCATCGGGTTAGACGCCGGTAGCCAATTTCTGGCCACCGTATCACGCCGCACGCGCCACCTAAACAGGGTGTGAGGTGAAAAACCGTCTGGCGCGTGCGCCTCACGCCCTGACAGACACCGAATTTTAAATTGAAAAAATAGGGTCAATTACTGTTCTGTCCTTGGAACCAAGTCAGTGTTTTTGTCTTATTAGGGGCTAAAACCGTCTTTAGCCATTTCAGAAAATAATAAAAAAATAAAAAGTTGCGGCGGACCGGACCGGTCCGACCGCGCGCAATTACGCGGGTGCCCCTCAGCAGGAAAACTTATTTTGTCTTATTATCGGGGACGAAATCGTCAATGCACTATTCACGGTTAATTATTTAAAAAAAAAGGAAGGGAAAAGGAAAAACCCAAAATAGCCCCGCTTGACAGCCCCTCTTTGCTGCGCGGCCGAGGGCCAAAATAGCCCCTACACTGCTCGAATCCACAGTGATCTGTGAGAGGGAGCACAGTGAAAACACCACAATGTTTATGTGTTTTGTAATATATATATATATATATATATATATATATATATATATATATATATATTAAATGAGAGAGAACAAGGTAGGCTTAGGGTTAATGAAACTCATGGGTGCTAAATTAGTATATGCATGCAAAATCCTGAGAGGATGGAAGTATCATCTCCATTATGACAGGGTACCATGTTGACTTTTCTTTCTCCAGCTCATGTAGTTAAAAGAAAGAAATCTCGAAGTGGTGATACTAAGAGCAAGGCAGATACACCTTTGCAAGGACCTACCAGCCCCTCGTCAGATAAAGTGCCCACCTATATATCATTTTCTTTATAGGCCTGGACATGTATCATGACGTGTGTAGCCGCAGGCTTCATTCGTTTTCTGAAACTGCACTGTGAATATATATATATATATATATATATATATATATATATATATATATATATATATATATATATATAAACATCCCAGGGACAAAAATGTCCAAATAAAAATCGAAACATAATATGAAGGGCCGAGAAAGCAACAGAAAGTTAATAAGAAACCCTCATTATCGAGTTCTGTGAGATCTGCAGCAAGCAAAAACAATATAGCGAAGACAGCCCCCTCTCCTTCCTCCTCCCCTCCCTAACCTTTCCCTCTGTAACGAGAATCCTGCTCTCCCTTGGATCTAATATATAGACACTGCACTTGTCCTGGTTGCCAAAATTATTATTTTCTTCAAATATGAGGATTAGAAAGAACGCCAAGCTATCGTCTCTCGTGTTCTCGCACGGTTCAGGAGCTCAGCCACCACAGGCTCACGTTTGCCAGCTTAACCAGTCACCATGGGATGTGATTTCCTTCTCTCAAGAAATTTATTACCCATCTTCTTCACTCAACCAGGTAAGCTTTTATTATGAAATGTCTCGCTTCATCTCTTTCATTTTTCTTCTTGTTTTGACAGATCTATCTAAACCCTTTCTCTATTTATCCTCTCTTTACCTGCATTTCCTCCTCCTCCTCCTCCTCTTCTTAGGTTTTTTCTGACATCAAACTTTAGGGTTGCCTTAAAACCCTAAATCTCCTTGGTTTTGTCGTGTGCTCTCCCCTAATATCCGATTAGGTTAATGGGTCTTTCTCATTTCTTTCTCTTTGGTTCTTCTCTCTATCAGTTCGAAGGAGAAGATAGCTTTAATCGAAACGGTAGCTTAGGAGATTCTATTGGTGTTGTTGAGAGGTAATTTAACCGTTACTTCCAATTTTGATATATCGTATTGTTTAGCATTAGGGTTTTTGGAATAGCTCGATACTTTGGAAGCAATTGGTGAAACTTTTATATGGAATGGTGAGTTTGTGTTTGCGGCTGTTGAATAATGTTGGATTATACAATTATGCGCAGCGTGGCGTCGATGAGGATGGGAGGCTCGGAAGAGAAAGGAATGATTAAAATGAAGGTCGATGATATGGTTATTATTGACGATAATTATGAAAATGAAGGTAACAGGAGATCAGAGATGCTGGACGACTACGAAGAAATGAAAATAGATAGCGAATTCAAGCTAAAGAAAATAGATGGCAAAGGCTGGCATTGCAACCATGAGAGTAAAAATGGGCTCACTGTGTGCGGCCATCATCATCATTTGACATCTCTCAAATCATCATGTAACAACGGCAGCATTAATGGCAGTGCCATTGCTACGAAAAAACCTGATAAGGGTACTACTTATATTACTGGGGCACGCCGTGGTCGGGCAAAGTCAGCTAGAAAAGGGTCATCATCCAACTCAAATCCGTATGAATTTTATTATTATTCTGGGTTTGGGCCGTTGTGGGGCAAGAGAAGAGGAGATAAAGATGCAGTCAACAAGAATGAGGACAAAGATGTTGTCAATGTTACCATTACTGACTCCATGACTCGAAATACGACACCGTTTTCAAGTTCTTCACCAATTGAAAATAATCGGCAGTTCGACTGTGTCGAGGAGGAGGAGGAGGATAACGGCAAGAAACGGATGAGGAAACCCGTGAAAGCGAGGTCCCTGAAGTCTTTTATGTGAAGGGTATGGAGGAGAGGAGAAGATGCTGTGGCTGCTGCTGGTGTTCTGATTTTTTATTTATATTTTTGTTGTATTGAAATTATCGGGGTTTTAATTTGTTTATTTAGGGTTGGGAGGGGAGTTTCTGGTGATAATTTTGCTGCACATGTTGGTGTTCTGCTTTGTGTGAAATTAATGTTTTCTCTGTAACATGACAGTGCCAAAAGTTGTAGTGAGTGGGAGTAGCGGACTGATAAATGGTGCAAGTCAATGGAGTTTAAGGGTAGTTATGTAATTTCAAATCCTCGTTTGATATCTTTCAACAGCTGTGGAGTGGAGGTGCACAGATCTTTTAGATCCGGGGTAACGTGGCGCATTACATGATTGCCGTGGAAATAAAATAAATTAAGGAATTGAATTAAATGGACATCATATTTTCTATTTTTCCCATGCATGTTAACATTTTTGAGCCCCCGATTAATCATTCATTTCAGTTTTTTTTTACCATAAAAACATTTATATCTTACAAAATTGAATTTTTATTATAAATATTAATAACAGAAACAGGAAAAAAAATCCTTGCCGAAACGTGAGGGCAATAGCGTGATGCCTGTTCATTAACATTGCTACTGCTACTTTGATTCGAGTTGACGTTATAAAAAACCTAATTTAGCTGGTTAAGTTATTTAAGGTTAAAAAAATTTGATTTTTTTTTCAGAAATATATTAATATGATATTTTTAAAAAAAATATTTTTAACATCAACATATGAAAATGATCTAAAATATAAAAAATAATTGAAAATAAAAAAATATTTTTTTTAAAAAATAAAATTAAAATGCAATGCGAAATAGTGTCTTACCCATAAACATTTTTTTTTTTTTTATAATTACATCTTATATCTCAAAGGTTTTGTGGTTCTCTCCACCTCATACTTATTTTTTTAAATAAAAGAAAATTGACTTTAGGATATCAACCAAGGAAACTCTTGAGGATTATTATTATTATTATTATTATTATTATTATTCATTGCTAATTTCTTTTGAGGTCTACCTTTATTGATTAAGACAATAACAAATATGAGATTAAATTTTAGATGAGAATTAACCTATTTAACAACGGCAGAGATCCTAACTTGTAGACAATCTCTTTTCACCCATCAAAATAAAAAGAAGCTTACTCAGGGAGGAAACTATAAATTCAGGATCATAAGTGACAATTGGATAACACTATTTTTGGGTGCAAAATCCTATATAATACCTTTTTTTAAGGATATAATTAGAAAAATAAAAATTAGAATTGAAAAGTAACTTGTTTAATTTAATATTTTTTAAAATAAAGTATTTTGAAATATTGGGTGAATAATAAAAATAACACATATCCCCCCCCCCTCTCTCTCTCTCTCTCTCTCTCTCTCTCTCTCTATATATATATATATATATATATATATATATATATATAATTGTTTCGTATGTAGATTCTCATGCTATTAAAATAACATATCATAATACCCATAATAATAATAATAATAATAATAATAATAATAATAATAATAATTTACTTTTATACCTTATATGAATTTTGTTGAATAGTATTAGAATTATGATAATATGAGGCAAAATTAACACAAATATCAATTTATAACACTTCCACTTAAATGGTCATATACTTTAAAATTCAATAAAGGACTTTATATAGATATTTCAAGATTCATATATGAGTACTTCAGGATTCATTAAAACAATGTCAAATTACCTAATTAAAACCTTGCAAATGAAAACTCAGTGGGAAAAAACATAAACAAGAGAAAAAGAGTACAATTTGCATTGACTTCCTTCAAAAGTACATGTCTTATAACAAATCTTTAAGATGATGCATTCCAATATTATGGACAAGTTTCTTGACAGTTTAGGCTGGTAAAGACTTTGTAAATAAGTTTGCTAAACTATCACTTGACCTAATTTGTTTGATATCAATTCTCCCTTTTGTTGGAGATCGTGAGTATAAAATAACTATGGTAAGATATGTTTTGTTTTGTCTCCTTTAATATAGACTCCACTAAGTTGAGTGATACAAACAACATTATTTTCAAACAATATTGTAAGACTATTTTTAATGGTTGGCAATCCACGTTATCTCCTAATGTGCTGGATAATTGATCTAAGGCATATACATTCTCGACTTGCTTCATGTATTGTGATAATCTCTGAATGATTTGATGAAGTAGCCACTAATATTTGTTTGAGATATCTCCAAGAAATTGCAGTAACTCCATAGATAAATAGATAACATGTTTGTGATCTCTCTTTGTGGGGATCAAAGAGATAACATGCATCTGCATATCCAATCAATTATGAATTTGATCCATAATAACGTAACCCTATTTTGGTTGTTCCGCAGAGATAACGAAATATATGTTTGACTTCATTCTAATGTCTTTTTGTGGGAGTGAAACTATATTTTGCAATAAATTTATTGTAAAATATATATATGGTCCTGTACAATTTGTAAGATACATAAGTGCTCCAATAACACTAAGATATGGTACTTTAGGAAGAAGAGCTTCTTCACCCTCTTTTGGAGGTCAAAAAATGGTCTTTTTTTGCATCAAGTGATCGAACAAACATAGGTGTACTCAAAGGATGAGTATTGTCCATATAAAAATGTTTTATGACTTTTTCTATATACACCGATTGATGTACAAATATTCCATTTGAAAGATGTAAACCAAGACAAAATTTTGGTTTCCAAGATCTTTCATCTCAAATTCAATTTTCAAATAGGTTGCAGTTTTTGTGAGCTCTTCAAGAGTACCAATAATATTTGAAGTCATCTACATATACTGTAATAATAGTAAATATGGATTTTGCTTTATTAATAAAAATGCACGAACAAATCTCATCATTCTCAAACCCTTTTCTTAAGAGGTATTCATTAAGATGATTATACCACATCCGACCAGATTGTTTGTACCCATATAATAATATTTGTAGTTTAATGGAATAAACACTTCTGGGTTTATTATCAAAGGCTTCAAACATTGTAAATCCTTTAGGAAATTTCATAAGGATGTCTTTATCTAATCATTAATATAGATATGTTGCAACTACATCCATTAAACATATATTTAACATTTATGAAACCATTAAACCAATTAAAAATCTGAAAGTGATTGCATCCATCATTAGAGAATAAGTTTCTTCATAATCAATGTCGGGTCTCTACTAGAAACCTTGTGCAATAAGTCATACCTTGTATCGCACAATTTCATTATTCTCATTTTATTTTCTAATAAAAACCCACTTATATCCAATAGATATAACACATTTAAGTGTATGGACTATAGGTCCAACAACTTCATGTTTTGCAAATGAGTTTAACTCTGTTTGGATTACTTCTTTCCACATTGACCAATCATTTCTATGTCAACATTCTTCAATAATTTGTGATTCAAATTCATCATCATTTTTGGTGATGCCAAAAGCAACCTTATATGCAAATACATCATCTATGATAATTTTATCTCGTTCCAAAATCTCTCCATAGTTTATGGATACTTCATTATTTCCAAGTATGTGGTTCTCTTCATGAGGTTCCTCTTCAAGGGGGTCAGTATTAGAAGATAATTTGGACAAAAGATTTTATGCTTGTTTTATGGGTGAGGACTCTCTCCAATAGTACCATCATCTATTCGTTGGAGTTTTTGTTTTTTTAGGATTTTTGTCTTTAGCTCCAATAAATCTTTTACACTTCAGGCGTGATATATATTTATTTGTTGCTATATTGACATTTTTTCCTTCAAAAATTTCAATTCTAGATTGAGCATTTGCAGCATAATATATGGGATTTAACTATCTTTTAACTATTGGGAACACATCTGATAATTGATTTGTAATATTTTATAAATGAATTATCCTTTGAACTTCAAGTTCACATTGATTTGTCCTTGGATCAAAATGAGATAACTTTAGGTTATTCCAAGTAATTTCTTGTCCTGCTTCGAGCATTAATTTGTTTTCCCTAATGATGGGAAAATGTTCTCATCAAAATAGCAATCTTCAAAATGTGTCTTAAAAACATCATCAGTCAAAGGTTCAAAGAATCTAATAATAGATGTGGAATCAAAATCAACATAAATTCTTATTCTTCATTATAGACCCATCTTAGTCATTTGTAGGGGTGTTATAGGCACATATATCGCACAACCAAAATTCATAGATGAAATATATTTGGTAGTATACCATAAACAAGTTGTAAAAGAGAATAATTATGATAAACATTTGGTCTAATTCTAACTAGTAATGCAACATGTAATATAGCATGTCCCCATACAAATGTAGGCAATTTTGATTTCATAAGTAATGGTCTTGCAATTAATTAAAGTCTTTATAAATGATTCTGCTAGACCATTTTGAGTATATACATGAGCAACAAGTTGTTCAACATCAATTCCAATAGAGGTGCAAAAACTATCAAATGTTTGAGAAGTAAACTCACTAGTATTGTTAGTCAAATTTTCTTGATAGGATAATAAGAAAATTACGTTTGTAGTCTGATAATCTGTGTTATTAATCTAGAAAATACAATATTTTGATTTGAAATCAAACAAACATGTGACCATTTACTTGATGCATCGATCAATACCATAAATATCTAAAAAGTCTGCATGATGGATAAATATGTCCACATATATCTCCTTGAATTCTTTTAAGAAAACATGGTGATTCTATAAGAATCTTTGATAAAGATGGCATAGTAATTAATTTACCTTGAGAAGATGCAGCACATAGATTTTCACTTACTAAAAGAATCTTCAGGTTCCTTAAGGGATGCCTATATGAATTCTCAATAATTCATCTTATCGTTATTGATCCGGGATGTCCACGTCAATCATGCCAAAGCATAAATTTTTTTGGGTCGGAACACTTCTGGTGTATCACAATATTTGATTCAATAGATTTCATGATCGTATAACAAATTCCAAAAGAGAAAGCAAGTAGTTTCTCAAGTACAAGCTTCTGACCTAAAATACATGCAGTAATATAAAGATATTCTTTTTTATCTTCATTTGTTGTTTCAATATGATAATCATTAGCACATATATCCTTAAAATTGAATAATTTTCTTTTGGACTTAGGTGAATATGCATCTTTAATGCTCAATCTTGTGTTATTTTGTAACACAATATTAGCTTTTCTAGAGCCTTTAATAATAATTGTTAAACTTGATATTGTAGTGACATTAGCTTTGATTAATGTCAAATACTCAAAGTATTTATTTTTCTTAAGAATTATGTGTGTTGTTGCATTGTTTGCTAGACATAAATCTCCATCATGAAAAGTCATGTCATTACTCAAAATATAACTTTATTATTTAACTAGTCAAATTGATAATGTATATTTTAAACAAAATAGCATAAATATTTTAATACAAATAAAAATTATTAATCATCTCTAATGATTCCTCCACTAAGCATGTTTTTTTTCTTATCCGAGTTTTCAAAGAGATCAGAAACATCAACATAAGCAATATGATTTTTAGAATCATCTTTATGAATGAAATTAGTCTCAACTATATTTTTTTTTTCTAGAGAAGCTTTATATAAATCTGTAAGATGTTTTGGTGTACGATAATGTTTTTTGGTAATAATTGGGGCGAATACACTCTTCTAAATTAATCGAGGAATAATAGACCCAATCAAGTCATAATACGACAAAGGATAAAGCCCCGAAGGTGGTTCTTCTATCACAACAGATCCCCTGTCGAACAAATCTCTAGTTAGCCCACAATTAGCCAACCAATCGGCCACACAATTGGCCTCCCTATACACATGAACTGTCGTAACTTTCCAATTCCTCCCCAACATACCTTTAATCTGCATAATCAGATTATAATTTTTATCCACTCTCACACTATCCTCATTAATAAGACTCACTACAACTCTAGAATCTGACTCTGAACCCACCTTTCTAAACCCTCTATCTCATGTAAGTTGTAACCCAACATAGACCGCTCATAACTCAGCAGTAACTGACGAACAAATACCAATGTTCTTTGCAAACCCCCCTATCCAAGTTCCCATATGGTCTCAAATCACTCCTCCAGCACCTGCCACTCTTATATCTCCTTTACTGCAACCATCCACGTTTAGTTTGATCAATTCTTCTTTTGGGTATTTCCAACCAACCTATGCAACTTCTATATTGTTGTTCACTTCACCATTACCACACCTTTGAATAAACCTACTATCCCGAACCATTCTTTTTATAGCGAGAACAACCCCAAACCAATTACCCTGATCCACACCAAATATTTTGTTGCATCTCTCCCTCCATATGTACCATAATGCTATACCGAATTCCAGCGACCAATCCCCACGATGCATACCCCTATTCCTGGTTGACAGGTTTGATACCAACTATGCATACCAACTTTGGCTGAAGAAAAACTCTCTCACCTCTACCTTTATGAAAACCTCCCAAATTTTACAAGTTTTAGGACACTCTCGCAAAGCATGGGTTAAAGTTTCCACTTCAGTACCACAATGACAGTAACATCTATTAGCTGTTAAATGTCTTTGCCATCATATATAATTGGTCATAATAGAATTATGGGCTACCGTCCAAATAAACACCTTGATACGCTTCATGCCTTGCCACTACCTAATTAACCTCTAATTAAGGTCTCGATCCATAACCCCTTTCTTCTAGAACCATATAATCAATGACAAATATGCAAATTCTTCCGGATACCATACTTATGACACTTATGACAAATATGATCAATGACCATGCATACCACACTTATGACACTTATCTTCCAGATTATGCAAATTCTTGCATTTTCTTGTCTAAGTTCATTGTGTATCCACTTTTGGTGGTATGGTGGGTTGCTTTTTAGAATATGATCTCTTCTCCTTTTCTATTTTTTTCATACTTATATCCTTGATTCTTTATTGTCTATTGGATAAAAAATTCATTCACTTCAAGGAATAGTTTAGAATCCTTTGAAATTATGCAATACTGTTGTTGTACGATAATGTTTGAGGCATGAAAAGTAGAGAATATTTTCTCCAACATTTGATCTTTTATGATATCTTTATTATATGATTTCAGCAATGAGGTAATTTAAAAAAAAAATAGAATTATATTCACTAATCGATTTAAAATCTCGTAACTTCATGTGCAACCAATCATAACGAGCTTGAGGAATTATGATAAACTTTGGTAGTCATATCTTTCATTCAAATTTTTTCACATTATTTCCTACTTTAATGGTCTCTCAAAGATTCATAGCTTTCAGATGAATCTCGACGTCAATATTTCATGACAAATAATTTTTTCTAAAAGTATCAATAGTAAATTCAATTTTTTTTCAGATTTGAAATTATCTTTATCTATTAAAACAAGAAATAACTTATTAAATAATAATCATGAAAAAAAATGTCCTTTAAGAGTGTTATTTATTTAGCTTTAGAAATACTAGTTCGTCCAGAACTGTATTTAATTTCTTTAATTCTTCAGGGACTTGTGATACTAGCTCTTCATGAACTGTTTTTAATTTATGTAATTTTTCTGGAACTTGCAATACTCGTTCTTCAAGAACTATAAATCTTTTTCTATGAATAAGAGTGAAAGAAAATTTGCGACAAATAAATTACAATAATGAAAAGCAAAAATATTAAAATTGATATAAGCCATATAATAATCATGTTGATAATGTGCTATAAAAAGAATAAATAACTAACATAGAAGAGCATAAATATCAAAATATAGTAAAAAGAGACAAGAGAGAAATATCTTATTTGTTATGAATTCTTCTATTTTTTCAAGTGTAAAAAATATAAGTGGTCTATTTATAGGAGAATGAAATGAACTCAATGGTTATGAAAATTCAAGAGACTAAACTCAAGAGTCATGGACATATATATATATATATATATATATATATATATATATATATATATATATATATATATATATATATGTATATATGTCCATGACTCTTGATATTAAAACCAATAGAAAACGTAGGGATAAAAATATTAAGAAAATGAGATAGGTAAAATGACATATTTTTTAATATTGGCATGATGACATATTAGATCAATTTGGACCTTGTAGCTTAATACATCAAACTCGATATTTAGATCATGAATTCTACTGGGTTCAATAATTTTATTTTCTTAAAAAAAAAATTACTCAATGATATGATAACAAGAATAGACACTTATAAAATTAAATACCACCTAAATACTAAAGAACTAAATGAAAAAAAAAATCAATAAAAATAAATGATAGAGTTAAAAAATAACTATTTGACATTAAACTCAACTCAATTGATCAACCTTTAAATATCTTTTCTCAACTCCTTGTCTAACCCAAGTTTAAAATTAACTTGTGTGACAATTGCTTCCAATTGACTTTTTTTTTTAAGGGTCCAAATACAACTTTGATGGCCAAGCAAAATGTGGTTTGACTTATAAAAACATTCAATATGATATTGTTTTTTAAAACATATTGAGATAATTAAATACTAGATCGATATAGGTTGTTGTCCACAATTTTCATGCAAGAATTGAAAAAAAAAACCTATTGTTGTTGTCCACAATTATATGTGAAAGAATTTTGAGGCAACAATATGGTTTTTAAAGAAGCAAGAAAAAATTAGGAATAGAGTCATTGATTCAAATGAGTTCAATAATCTTGGTTAATTTAATAAAATGATTAAAAAGAGACCAGCTACAATTAAAAAAATCCAATGACTAATAAATAAAATGAACATTTTCTAATATTATAAAATATACCCTCTAAATATTTTTAAAAGGTCTCAACAATTGAATGAAAATGGGATGACCTCGTACAGAAATAAATAAATAAATAAATATATAAATAAATAAATAAATTTCAGTTTAAAGAATAACCTAAAAAGAGAGATACTAATTTTAAAAAAGAACCTAAAAAGAGAGATACTAATTTGAAAATGGGATGCCTAATGAGATTAAATTACCTTATAGAAGTCAAACAAAAAAACTTCTGAACTAAAGTTCATAATCATTTAAAATTAAAAAAAAAATAGTAATAAAAAAAATAAAGATAAAATCTTATATAAAAATTAGACCAAAAAAAATAAAAAGGGACTAAATTGAAAAAATAAGTAATTAAAAAAATATAAAAGAAAACAAGTAGTAATCAAAAAAATGATGACCAAATTGGACAAAGAATTAAATGAAATAAAATATTTACGGATAAGATTGAAAAAGAATCAACTTAAAAAACATTAAAAGCAAAACAAATTGGAATAAAAAGAATGGGGATCAACATTATTATAAATACAAATATAAATGGATAAGACACATTTAACTTTCAAAAAGGCTAACATCAAATCCGAGACAATGACTCAAAAAAGAGGGAGGACAAGATAAAAATCAACTAAAGTTGAATTGTTGCTTCTATATTAAAATAAGCTTGATCACCATGAATAGGACAAAGTGACAATTAAAACACCATTAAAGTAGGCAGTTTTTAACCAATAGAAGACATAAAATGCATCACTTAGAGAGCATAGACGCCTCTCACTCACTACACTTTTATAGCATTACTAATCACTTTATATATATATATATATATATATATATTGTTAAAATATTGAATTGCTTCTCATTAAAAATTAATTATAATTATAATAATCATGATGAAATACAATAACACCCTAGATGTAATCATTGCAGTATGCTATCAAATCATTAAAAAAAATGCCCTTAAATAATTGTTTTTTTTTTGTTGCTCTTAAGTGTATTTAAATTATTTTAGTTTGCATTCAAAATATTAAAGGATTTTCTTGTCCTGTATCAATGTGATAATAACAAATGAAATATTAAAAAAAATATTATTTTACCCCTAATAGCTATGTCAAGTAATTTTGCTTAAGAAGGAAAAAATGACCATTTTGATGTTCCAATCAATAGTAAATTATGTCTTGGTGCACAATGAATGATATCTGTTTTAGTTTTCAATTGAATGATATTAGTGCTTTATATGATTATGTCATTGTAGTATTACTATTAATTTGATAATAGTAATTTTGTTTGATTAGATTCATTATGTAGTAATTTAACTTTCATCATTTTGTGATTTCTATTGTATTTCATACCTAAAAATCAGTCCCTAATGTTTACTCATAGTTTTATAAATTAAAAAAAAAATACATAATAAGATCAAATAGTGTAACAATTTAGAGAAAGCTATTATTCATCATTTTATTTAAAAAAAAGATTTGGAACCAATCCTAAAATAAAATTACCCAAATGGTACATATGGTGAAATTTTCTAAGGGAGTTAAGTAGAAGAAAATGAGCTCACACACTAATGACTATCTAGGATGTTAGGAATTTGGGAAGACAAGAATTTATTAGAATCTTTTTGTTATAATAATAGTAGTTTTATAAAAAAAAAATTGAAAGAATGATATATGTTGGAAAAGTATTTGGGAAATTACACAATTTGAACACGATCGTGTTTCTGAATATTTGTTTTTGTACACAAGTGTTATTCACAATGATAGTTTTTTAATCATGTTTTAAAATGTCTTTTTCAAATTAATTAACCTAAATAAAAAGTTAACTCAAAAGTTTATGAAGATCTAATGGTTAAAAACAAGATTCAAGATTCAATTTCAAAAAAAAAAGATGAAATAAAGTGATGCGGTGGGATAGAGAAATAAAAGAAGGAAAGCAATGATCATTGGGGAAACAATAGGGTTATGTTTTTTACACACATGGTACTATTAGAAAGATCTTGACAAATTGATTTTGACCACACACTAGAAGACCATGAAATGAGATCATAATTAACTTGAAATATTTCCCCAACCAATCATGACATTGTTTCTTGGTCTTTCAAGATGTGGTTAGAATCATCTCATTAAGATATTGTTAACAATATAAAGAGTGTAAAAAATGGAGCCTCAATGTGTCCCATATGACCCATTATTGTTTTCTATTTTTTTCTCTCTCATCCCACATCACCTTATCCTTCTTTTGTTTTTTAGTCATTAAATCTTTAATCTTATTACTTGGTCATTAGATATTTATAAATTTTAGGTTATTTTTTGCACTTGTTAATGAATTTGAATAAGGCTTTAATTTTGAAACAATCGCTATATATAGCTGCTATTTTAAACAGTGGTTATGTTTAAATTATGTTATTTTCCTAATACTTTTTTAACATGTGCCATTTTCCTAAGATGTTTTCCAAAGCTTCTTAGAATGATAAAATACTTGATTTATAGACCTAACTTTAATTAATTACTGAATTTCATTTAAGGGGACAAGTCGGATATTCATCTATTTTTATTAGGCTCTTTAAAATTTATAGAATAAAATCCTTATTTAGGGAATCTCTAACACTAATGCTAAATGAGAGGCCAAATTGAAAAAATAAATAAATGATTTTTATTTTTATTTTTTATCTTTGTTTTCCTCACTCCAACATGAAAGGTAAATAAAATGGAAGAATGTCATTTCTCCTGTAAAACAACTATTGCTACGTATATTGAAAAACCCAACTAACAAAAAAAAAAGCAAAAAACAATTATTTTTCATTATCTTTTGATATAAGATGAAATTACATGTAATTTTTAATTAAATTAGTTATATAATTATATAAAATTAATTTAATATAAAATATATTAAAATATATTTGGCTCTTATAAATTTCTTTTGAAAATTGGAGTGCATATAAGTAAAAATAAAATATATTTATATTATTCAAAAAACTATTGTATCAATTTATTTCTTCAAAATCACATCTCGCCTTAAAAATACTTCCATATCCAATTAATGTGCTAAATGAAAAGCCAATAATAAAAATAAAAATATGAATTTAACTTTTCAATGCTTGTTTTATCAGTTATAAGATGAATGCTACATAAAATATCAAAATACAATTTGTCTTACAAAAATGTTATTTCTATATATGTTGTGAAAATCCAAAAACCTTATAAAACACTACTAATTAAAATATTTTTTCTCTAGTTTTTTTTTATTATTATCTTGGTGTCGTGAGTTTGACAAGTTTCACATGGGTTAACTCAAAATGTTTTTTTTTTATAAATTATTGTTTTAAAAAATTTCATTTTTTTAATATCAAGTTGAATTGAATAAGAAATGTGTATGCTATTTTGAAATTTATAAAGTTGATCAGATCATATCATATTAAGTCTTGTAAAATAATTCCTTCCAATTAAAGTGCATATAAACCAAAAAACTATATTTATATTAGTTTAATAACTATATTATTAATTTGACTACTTTAATTACCATTTTCCATGAAAATGCACTTATGGGACGAAACTGATAGATGGGCACGCTCCTCATGCGCGCGTAGGAGCTAATTGGATGGCTCATGTCATCAAATTATAAAATATTTTAAAAACAATAATATACTTGTAATATTATCCAGCTATTTCAACCAATATCTTTTTCAAAACCTTATTGATGAGCACCTCATTACCACTTCTTTTAATATAATATCATTGTAACCTTACCAACATAATTTGATCGGTAAAAAAACTTTAATGGTGAAGCTAAGAAAAAAATATTATATAAAAGAACTTATCGACTTAATTTGTTGTTTAGCTTAGGAATAAAATTATATTATATGAGAGTTGCTCTCACCCTGTTGATTTGACTTTTCTAAAAACAATTTGACAAACTAATAAAATAAATATAGGGATAAAAGTTAAAAACAAAACAAATAAAATGAATTTGTCAAGAAATTTTTTTTTGACCCATTACTCAACCCATATTTAAAATTATAATATGTGCAACTTGTCCGTTATGATCTAGTCAAATTGGTCAATTTGGAAGTGACTTGAATGGTTGTTAAAAAAATATAAAAAAAATGAAAAAAAGGAGTTGAATTTAAAAATAAAAAAACCATAGTGAGACTTTCTAATCATTTTATAATTATTTTAGAAAAAAAATAAAAAAATAAAATTCTTCAAGTCACATTATATAGTATTGTGACATACAATAGCAATTGAAACTTGTTTCACCGTTCACAAATAAAATTAAAATAAATTATATTTTTGATTAATCAATATTACCAAAAAAATAAAAATAAATAAATAAAAGAAGTGCAAAAATAATTACTCTAGTCAACCTAAGTTAACACTTGTAATCTGAGTCATAAGATCGAGATAACCCCATAAAAAACAGATAAGAAATAATTATAAATTCAAATTTTCTATTAGCTTAATATTGCAAGATAAAAAAAATTATAAAAAGGAAAAAAAAAACAGCCTAAGTCAACCTAAGCTAGCTTGTTAAATTCATCATCTAAGTCATGAGACTGAAATAACCTCATAAAAAGAATTACAAAGTTTTAATTTCAATAGATCCAATGTTGAAATCAAGAAATACAAAATCTATAAAATTGAGATAACTCCACAAAAAAAAATTGAAAAACAAATCTTTAAACCTAATTCCCAAACAATCATATATCAAAAAATAAAATTAAATAAAAAAATTGAGTTGTTGGAGGATTGAATTAAAAACAAAATTATGTGTGAGTTGCCTTTCCATTACTCAATCAATTTGGTCTGTCCAAGCACATTTCGATTGACCGTTTAATATTTTTTATAATAAAGTTGAGAAAAAAAACTGAAATTGATGTAAAAATCCTACTCACATAATTTCTTGCTTAACTTAGATTTAAAATTAAATCGTGTGGTAATTCTCTGACATAACCCAATTGATTTGGCTTAACTAAAAACAATTTGACTAATTAATAGAAACAAAATTAAGGAAAAAATGAAATAAAATTGTCAAGAAAAAACCCTTTGTGTCCGACTCATTACTTATCTTGTATTTAAAATTATAATATGTGCAAATTGTCTCGATATGATCTAGTCAACTTAGTTAATTCAGAAGAGATTGGGATGTTTGTTAGTATTTTACATACACAATTTTCACTTGATGAACAATTTTAGTGATCTGTCCTTATAAAATTCTCATGCAAGTCAATTCAATATACATATCATCTACAAAATACTTTTATATTAATTCCAAATATCCATTATACCTCAACTTATAAAAGTAGTTGTTTCCTTTCATAAAAAAAAATATATATAATATATATTAATCTCAACAAACCTAATTAATATATAATTTTAATAGAATATTGTTATGGAACATTTAGAAACAGTGGTTAGATGCAATAAAAATCTCATAATTATAACAATTTTATAATTTTGTTTGCAAAACTTTTTTTGTATCATGAACTTTATCTTTAATTTAGATTCATTAATCAAATATTATATTTATTAATCAAATATAAATAAATATTAAAGATAAAATACGTTTATTAATAACAAATATATTTTACATGAGTAAAATCAGTGTTACATGTAACTAATCAATTGACTACATGATATACTCACCAATATTAAAGCTTTTAATATTGATATTTTTTTATAGTAATTTAATAAACCAAGTTGGGCGACAACAAACCTTGATGTTATATCTTTTAAGATTCGATAACAAGGCAATTGAGAAAGAGACCGTCACCATAAATGAGCACCACAACTAGAAATTCTAGCACATCCATTAATAAAGATTTTGGCTACAAAGGCATGAAAAAATAAAGATGGATCATTTACTAAACATAATATGGCATAACCTATGAGAATAACTATGCTTTTGAGGAAAGAAATCAACTAAGGGCTTGAACAAATAAGTCTTTACCTTATTCGATGACATGAAGTTGCATAAAAAACTAAATCAATAGGTTTGTCAGATATCTGAAGGGTTGACTGCTAGTGTATTTTTCATTTATATTTTTAATTTGTTACATATGAAATTGATTTTGTTTATATAAAAAATTTAATTTTTAATAAAAAAAACTTATTTATCCTTAAAATTCATCAAATACTTTATTAATAAATCTAATATTTTATTAATAAATATAGATTAAAGTTAAAGTTTTTAGATTGTAATTAAAATTATAAAGTTCTTATAATTATGGGATAAAACTTTATTCCTAACTACTCTTAGTTAATATTCTATAAGACTAAAAATTAAATAGAACCATTGAAATTGATGCATATTATGCTTTGTTTTTTCCTTTTTTATAACATAAAATAATTGCTCTTATAAATTAAGGTATAAATGATACTTAAAACAAATATGTAGATGTTTATCAGATGACATATATATAGAATTAACATGTATGAAAAAATTATATAAAAATATCATTTGTATTTATGAAAAAGCTCACGTGGTGGTTATGTAGGTGATTATTAAACTTGAGGTCATTAAGTTATCTTGTATAAAAAATATTATGTTTTGATCATGTTATAATCAAGAGTAAAAAAGCATATATATATATTAAGTATAGCACGAACTATATAAAAGTATTTGAATAATCAAGAGATGATTCATTATCCTAGATGAACTATAGAAATTATCTCATTTGTTATCAAATGAAGGGATAATAGATAAATTAATTTATTTTATTTGATATTGCAATTTATATTTGGGCTAACTTATTAGCGAACCTAATGAGTCACACATACAAGAATCTTTGGTCAGAAATTAAAATGAAATGATTAATTGAGTGTGACATAATTGTAAATAAGTTTTAGAAATCAAGAGCTAAAATATAATTTATGCAAGAAATTATAATTTTATATCTATAAAAATCAAGTAGGGGCTTGATTGAAATAATTTTTTATAATTATCTTGAAATAATATATATGATGTTATTGAAGAGGAAAATTGAATTTTTTTTTATTCTATTTATAGAGTTAGATTTTCCAAAAACCCTATTTTGTTTTTTTCTAGAAATTCTTAATTCTAAACCCTAATATTTTCAAAATCAGTAATTAACACAAATTTATAAGAATTATAATAAATTAATTGAGGGTGTGTAATATACATATAAATATTGAATATGAGTAATGAGGGTGATGAGTGGTTGATGATGTTGCAAGCCTCGTATGGTGACTCACATTTCATATATAAAACTTGATATTTATTAAACTATGTTATTTTTATAAATGTTTTTTGAATTATGTTATTTTACTATTTTTTATAATAATAATAATAATAATACTATATTTTAAAACATAGCTCATCCCAACACATTAATGGAATCTTCTTAAGGAGAAATCTTGGAGATGCCTTTTGTGACTCTAGTATAAAAATTTCCCTGATTTTTCCTTGCTATGTTGTTGGGGAAGGGTTGTCAGTAAGCACGCTTGTTAGAATAGATAATTTAGCCCTTGATTATTTTAAGTCGTGGCTATAAAAATACACATTTTTTAAACAAAACATTGCTCAAAACTAGTGTATAGTAAGAAAATCAGCGGATTCTAAAATGGCAAATTGTCAATTACATTTTTTTGAATGCGAGAAAATCCTACTTCTAAAAAACGCATTTTGTGAGCTAGATGAGCGAGTAAAATCCTGGTTGTTCCAGATGTTATCAGTTATATATCAATTCATAGTAATTACTCAATATATGTATATAAAGAATCAAATTCATATGATTATCATAAAAGAAGAAGAAGAATTAAAGTGAAATATATAGAATTTCTAGAATTAACTAGAGGTACTTAGTCAATATATTTTAATAAAACTACTAAAATGCCCCACACAACTTAACTTTGAATTATATTCAACATGGTATATGTTATTTTAAAAAGGCTTTAATGATCATCATCATAAATATATGGTTATATATATTTGACATTTTTTCTTAATCGACTCCTTTCATTATAAATTTAATATTGAAAGTTGAAATAAATAAAAAAATCTATCATGTAACCTGATAAAAAAAATAAAAAATATACAAAATACAATACATGGAACAATCTAAAAATTGAAATAAAAAAAAAAGTAAGAATGGGTGAAGAATTAAATTAAAAAAGTATGTTATTTTAATAAGTAATATTTTGTGGCCATGAATAATTATTCTATCCCCAAGCCATAATGTTTTTGCTCATAATATATATATATATATATATATATATATATATATATATATTAAAAAAAACAGTGTTTCTCAAATCACTTTGTATAAAATCTGAAAATTCACATATTTAAAGTATATAATTTTTAAATAGAAAGTTAAGAATTTTCTTTTAAAGTGAAACTGACACCGCTCATCTTATAATCAACGTGCACTCTGATTTTATGTTATTTCCATGCTTCCCAAAGAAACCATCCTCCTCAGTCGTTAACTTCCAGAGAGGCAATCTCCTCTTCCTCAAAACAAGTGGCGCGTGCTCAAAACACCCCATCGTTCGCACGTGTGTTTCACTCTCCTTAAAAAAACCTTTTTCACCTTACTCAAAACCTTAAGAAATGATGCACAGAAAGAAATTATTAACACACTAAAATATTAAATCACATCGTCACTTACCATCATCATTTACAGTTGAAAAAAGAAGAAGAGAGAATTCGATCCTGTTCCACTGTTCTTGTTATTATACGATTCTAACATGTCCTTTCGTGCTCTTTTCCGCACAATACATTCACTGTTTCCAGCATAGTTATTACACCTCGTTATCTTGACCAAGTCAACCCCGTTTAATAACTATGGTTTCCGGATTTAGTTGCAAAGCCGTTTGGTTTGCGTCATGTACGAGGTCTGCAAAGTTACTATAAACTTTTATTCATTTGATTGCCCGAGTCTTCTTCCTCTTCCTCTTCCTCTTCCTTCTAGGAAGCATGCTTTTGTTGGCTGTCATATGATTGGCCGAATTATGTGAAGAATTTGGTTCCAGTTATTGACAACTGATCCCTATTTCTACTTTTCTACCTTTGGTTAAAGTTTTGTTCGTGTTTGATTGAATATTGTTTTTATTAATCTCGGGATCATGAATGGATTCTCTGAATTATTGTATGGTTCAAAGTGATTGTGTTTAATGTATTTGTTTGAGACCATGAAGTCATCGACAGGGAGCTCAATCACTTATTGCTTCCACTTGATTATGGTTTTTATTGAATTTTACGTTCGTATCTCAGAATGTACTTTCTCTTAATCAGTGTCTTAAGATTCTTACAACAAGATCTAAAATCAACTGTACGTGGGTGGATCTTTCACCCCTCAACTCAACCCTTTTGTCAATCTTAATTATCAGCTTTTTAGGTTTTGCAAGATGTTGGTTCTGGTATGTTTAATCTTAACTGGTGCTGTGCTCTGTTCCAGTGCTGGCATGGTTATATTCTGTGTCCGTAGCAGTGAAGTCGGATGCAGCAGACCTTTTGAGTTTGCTTGTTTAAGTTTAAAAGAGAGATGCCAATTATCTCATGGCTAGTTCTCTGTGCCATGCTTGATCTTTCGAGGTTTTACTCCAGTTCCAATTTATCTGCATGAAAATATTACCTCTGCAATGATCCTGTGACAACCCTATCTCCCATATGAGGATTATGGGGAGATTTAATAAGATAAAAAAGAAGAAGAAGGCTAAACAACGAATATTCCTTTGTGGCAGTGAGCAAGGAGGTCCAACTCAGTATTTTAGAAAAGAGAGCAGGAGTTATGACTTTGTATAGATTTTATAAAAGTTTGGAGGATAATTTTAGAAAAGAGATGAGACTTTTAAGTGCTTTCAGTCTTGACCAAACCTATATTATAATGCAAAATTATGAGTTGATTATAAAGATTCAATTGACAAAACAGTAAGACCCTCTTAAAACCTTTTTTAGATCTCGATTTAGAAATAATGTTTTTTTATTAAGTGCTCCACCTTGTAGACTTAATTTTAGTGGTGTCAGTGTATATGGTAAGCAAATCATCAATATATGGCAACTCAATTCTAACAGAAAATCTTGTATTTATTACGGACTACAAATCAGGGATTATAGATTGTAAATTAGGAATTATTACATGTATTTAGAGGACTGAATTCCTCCTTGGTAAATAAATGAAAATGCAGAACAAATTTGATATTTGTGACATGGTATCAGAGCTAATCATTCTGATCTAGACCCTCGATTTTCTTCAGTTTACAGACTGAACTTCATCAATATTTGGTGATATTTTTTTTTTGGGTCCCTACGATGTCTGGAGAGGCCTTTCTTACTCGATTCAACGGTAAAAACTATGCCAGTTGGGAGTTTCAGTTTCGAATGTTTGTCAAAGGAAAAGAATTATGGGGCACCTTGATGGATCTTTACCAGCACCAACTAATCCAAAGGGGCTGAGTGCATGGACTACCAAGGATGCGAAAATTGTCTCGTGGATACTGGGGTCTGTTGAACCCCATATGATCAACAACCTTTGATCGTTTGGCACAGGGAATGAGATTTGGGACTACTTCCGACGCATCTATTCCCAGAACAATTCGGCTCAAAAATTTCAAGTCGAAATGGGTATTGCTAATTATAAACAATGTAATCTCTCAATTAAATAATTCTATGCTGGATTTCTGAATCTATGGAGTGAATATACTAGCATAATTTACTCTAAAGTACCAAAGGAAAGTTTAGAGGCACTGTACCTTGTTCATGCCGAGAGCCAGAGGGATCATTTCTTGATGAAGCTCCGGCCAGAATTTGAGGCCGTAAGAGCTAGCTTGATTAACCGAAGTTCAGTACCCACTTTGGATGAATGTTTGGGGGATTGTTACGGGAAAAACAACGACTCGCCACTCAACACGAGTTGACTCAGGACATTGTCACAAAAATGAATGTGGCTTATATGGTTCAAGGAAGGGGACGACAGAGGAGTGTGGGTGTGTAGTGTTTTAATTGCAAGGAATTAGGGTACATTGCCAGAAATTGCAGCAAGAAGTTCTGCAATTATTGTAAGAAAGAAGGGCATGTGATTAAGGAATGTCATCTGCGACCACAAAATCGACAAGGGCTAGGGTTTTCTGGTCAAATGAATTTGAGTACTGCTTCCATGGCTGTTGCAATTGTCTCATCATCAACACCGGAGATGGTGTAGCAAATGAAATGTGAAAATAAAAAATAGAGGAAAAAATAGTTCTTAATGAAATGTTTAAGTTGATTTGAGAGGATTATTATACTAAATATCAAGGTTTAGGTAATATGTTCTTCAATTGTACCTCTAAACCATTAGTCATTCAAGAACATAAAGATATAAGTGAAAATAAAAATAATTTTGTATAGGTGTATAAACTCAATTTTAAAAGCTTTAGTGATTTAGACTAAGAGGATGTATAAGAAGAGAGACTTAACACCATAAGTCTAAATGAGTCTGAAAATGAGGTTAATTAATAAATGATAATTCTAACTTAGTGGTAGAGGAATAAGTTTTATAAAACTCTTTAGTGGAATCGTTGAATAGGTAACTATGTTTTAGAATAGTCTCATTATATTAGTTTTCTTTAACTACCTGATTTCGTATCAATCATACTTGGCATCCATTATGTTGAAGGTTTAGGCAACATGTTCCTCACCCCCTCATGCTTGGCATCCAACACGTTATGGCATCCATTATGTTGAAGGTTTAGGCAACATGTTCTTCACCCTCTCATGCTTGGCATCCAACACATTATAGGTTTAAAGAAATATGTTGAGTTCCATAATTCCTTACCCGTGACATGTGATGAGGAAAACACTAATTTACTAGGTTATGTCCAAACTATATCCATTAAGGATTCAAATAATGCTTGCTTCACCTCCCACTCTTAGTCATATTATGTTCATAATTATGAACCTAAAATGCATGTAAATCTTTTTTTGTTATGTTCTTACTTTAAAATATCTGATTCAGCCGCATCATTTGTATGTGAAGTGCATTTGCATGTTGAGACCATAAACCATATTCAAGAAAGTAAATAACAATATATATTTTGAGTTGATTTACATAAGTATTATAATGCACTTAATATTCAAGATTATTTCATGATACAGATTAGATGTGAACGGTGTTTTTGGAAATTGATCATAAATTACAAGCATGTAGTACTAGACCATTCAAAGTGTTGCAAATCATTTAATCGAATAATTATGTTATTAAACTACCACTCAACTTATCTCTGATGATCTTTTTTTGATATCTCTTCTTTTTTATCCTTATTTTTGGCATAAAATGTACATATTAATGCTATTTTTGATACACAAGTTGTTTTTATCAAAGATGATGAACTTTAGTGAATCTCAATATATACGCTAAACAATCAGATTCATACTATATTTGAATTGTTAAAGAGACATCACAATATACTCGTCATAATATATGAGAGCATTGTTGGAGTTGTCTCAACCTATATTCAATGTGATTGAGCTCTTCTAGCCCCGGGAGAGTTGATGAGTATATCAAATCCAAAAATAATTAACACCTTTGTGGGATCTATAGTGGTAGAGGATAATCTTATCCTTGTGTTATTAGATTGAAAATTTTAAGTCATCCAAGTCCAAGTTATTAGATTTTATTTATTTTTATTGTTGGACTTTATTTTATGGTATTTTATGAAACTTTATTAGTTAGTGTATTTTAATCCTTCATTAATTATTATTTATATGTGACATTACAATCAGTTTTTGAATAATTAAATGAAAAGACAGATTTCCCCCCTCTTGAATTCTCTTCTCTTCCTGACTGTTCCCTTTCTTTGCTTTTAGTTCTTAGGAAGCTTCTCGCTTGCTTTAATTTTTTCTCCCTTTGTCCCGCATGAAAAGGTCTGAGGCTGTTAAATATTACAGTTAGAATATAAACAGTTAAGCTTTGTAAATTAGCATAACTGTTTTTGTAATTTATTGTTAGGTGAGTTTTGTGTGTTTCTTAGTTTTTAGTGTATTTATTACTATAAATACATGCACTGGAACCTTGAATTGAAATCGAAAATCCATTACTGAAAGTTAACATGGTATCAGAGCAAATTTAAAGTTTGTCTTCAAATCGAAATTTTTTTCTTCGAAGGTTACTGTGCCCGTATTACTGTTCACACGAACCACTACTGTTCAAATCGAAGCTCACTGCGTATTCATCGAAAAGAAAAAACAACCCAGAAATCCATCTCCAATCCATCACCAAATCCGAATTCGTATTTTTTTCTTTCGAATTAACCCGAAGTTTTTTTTATTCCCCAGAATTTTCCCTAGAATTTTTTTCTCAGAAACCAAACACCCATATTTTCCCCCAGAAACCCAGATTTTCCCAGCAACCAAACACCCATATTTTCCCCAGAAACCCAGATTTTCCCAGCAACCAAACACCCACAATTTTCCCCACTAACCAAACAACCCAACCATCCATCCACGAACAACCACAAATTCAAACCAAACTTCTCAGAAAACCGAGACCCACAAACCCAGAAAAAAAAAAACCCAACAAACCATTTGAACTTCTTCATCTCCGAAAAACCAACAACCACAGACAACACTCAATCAACAACTCCATCCCATACAATACAAACTCAGAATGGAAATTACTCCAACACTTACCTCCAACCCGTCACCACCAGTGGTGGTTCATCAAGATGACTCATCCTTCGAACAGATCCGAGGGGAGATTTTAAGAAAAAATCCTAAACTGACTCTCGAAGATGCATACGCCGCCGTCCGTCACGTGTTCTCCCAAAAACAAGTGATGACAGGCAGTCACGGCGGAGGCCCTCCGATGGTCCCTGAATATACGGTGATGATGGCAGGGCACCATCGATCGGGGGAGCAAGGGAGAGGCAAGGAACAGGGGGCGACGGCGTGGGGAAGGGAAAGGAAAGAAAAAGAATTAGGGCAAGCCTTTTATAGGGCTGCCCGAAATAGTGCTGACCGAAAAAATTGGGCTGGCCGAAATAGTGAGGTTGACCGAAATAGTGGAATTGACCAAAGTGGGGCTGACCGAAAATACAAAAATGCGGTTGGGTTGATGTGTTCTAACTGCGGAGAAATAGGGCACTCAAAACAAAGGTGTTATGAAATTATTGGCTACCCGGACTGGTGGGACTTTACGAAAAAACCTCGGAAAAAATTCCAAAAACCTCTGGTTTATCTGACGGAAGCAGATCTGGCACAACCCACAGCGAATGTGGCCCATCCAGGTATCATCGAAAACAAATTTGCACACTCTGTTATTACAAAGAATAGTACTTGGATTATTGATACAGGTGCATCTCATCATATGACTAGAGATTCCGATAATTTAATATGTCATAAACCCTCTTTCCAGACAGATATATACACTGCTAATGGTAGTACCTCCCCTATTACGGGGGAAGGATCTCTTGTTTTAACTGATACTATTACACTAGATACTGTTCTTATTGTTCCATCTCTTGCGTCTAATCTCCTCTCGGTTAGTCAAATCACAACTACCCTTGAGTGCACGGTCACGTTTTGGCCTCTATTCTGTGTTTTTCAGGACATTCTAACCCGGAAGATTCTTGGTTATGGTGTTAGACGGGGCAACCAGTATTACTTGGAATTAACGGAACAAGGGGGGTTAAAGCTAGGTCATGCACATCAAACCAGAAGTACGGATCAAGCTCAGGCTCTTGTTTGGTTATGGCATCGACGACTCGGACATCTTTCATTTGGGTACCTTAAGAAGCTACAACCGCATCTATTTTCAAGGTTAAGTATTTTGGATTTTAAGTGTGACATCTGTGAAATGGCGAAAAGTCACCGTATTTCCTATTTGCCAAGTTTGAATAAAAGTGTAGAACCATTTGCAGTTATTCACTCTGATGTTTGGGGTCCTGCAAAGGTCTCATCTTTTTCTAATGCACGGTACTTTGTTACCTTTATTGATAAGTGTACTCGGATGACCTGGATATCTCTCCTCCGAAATAAAGGTGAAGTAAGTACAGCATTTCAAGAATTTCAGAAAATGGTGCTGACCCAATACCAATGACAGATTCGTACACTTCAGTTAGATAATGGTACGGAATTTATGGATCAAGTGCTAGGTAACTTCTTACAACGTCACGGAATTCGACATCAGACATCCTGCACATATACTCCACAGCAGAATGGATTAGCCGAAAGAAAGAACAGGCAAATTATGGAAATAGTTCGGGCCTCGCTATTTGGGATGAATCTGCCAAAATATTATTGGGGTGAGGCAGTCAAATCCGCTGCGTATTTAATAAATCGAACACCATCCAGTGCAATTGAATTTCAGTCTCCTCAACAGAAAATAGAATCTCTTCTCTCGGTTCCTCACCTTCCAAATTTGGAGCCTCGAGTATTTGGTTGTACGGTATATGACCACATCCCTAAGGTTCTGCGAAGCAAACTCGATCCGTGTGCCAAACGGTGTGTGTTTGTAGGTTACTCGGCATTTCAAAAAGGATATCGGTGCTACGATCCTCATCATCGAAAGCTACATGTGACCTTGGATGCATCATTTCGCGAATCTGAACCCTATTATTCAGGGGGAGTTCCTGGTTCTTCTCTTCAGGGAGAGAGTAACAATGAAGAGAATGAAGATATATTTGAATTAGAGGAAATGAGACCAAGCTGGGATGATAACCAGGAAGGTTGCACAGACCATAATGATCTTAGTAACGACCCCCCTATGTCTCTTGAATTACCAACGCCTACACCATTAACCGAAGAATCAACCGAGAATGTCTCTCCTCGGTCACCTCAGGTAACCCTAAATCCTATCCCAATTGATATAAATGAAATTCCTGTCTTTGAAAATAATGAGACCCATAAATACCCACAAAGACTAAACCGGGGAGTCCCAAAGAAACAGTATGAACCTGATCCAAAACACAAAACTAAATACCCCATTAGCAACTATATTTCTACCCATAGATTATCGGAATCATATGCATTTACTGTTAATCAATTATCCAATGTGTCTATTCCTAGTAATGTACAGGATGCATTAGCAGACCCAAAGTGGACCAAGGCAATAAATGAGGAAATGGAGGCTTTGCAGAAGAATAACACGTGGGAGTTATGTCAACTACCAACAGGAAAGAAGAAAGTTGGGTGTAAATGGGTGTTCACAGTGAAGTTGAAAGCAGATGGGAGCATTGATAGATACAAAGCAAGGTTGGTAGCAAAGGGATATACACAGAAGTATGGGGTGGACTACCAAGAAACTTTTGCCCCGGTTGCAAAAATAAACACAATTCGGATTCTCATATCGATAGCAGTGAATCGAGACTGGGCCTTACAACAATTTGATGTCAAGAATGCCTTCCTGAATGGAGATCTTGAAGAAGAAGTTTATATGGAATTGCCACCCGGAGTGAAAACCAAGTGCTCACGAGAAACGAAAGTGTGCAAATTAAAGAAGGCTTTATATGGGTTAAAACAGTCACCCCGGGCATGGTTCGGAAGATTCTCATCCACGATGAAAGAGTTTGGCTATAAGCAAAGTAATTCAGATCATACTTTGTTTATAAAGCACAAAGGAGGGAAGATAACGGCTCTAATAGTATATGTGGATGATATGGTCTTAACAGGAGATGATCCAGAAGAAAGAACGGCTCTACAACAGTTTCTGGCATCGAAATTCGAAATGAAAGATCTCGGACAACTGAAGTACTTCTTAGGGATTGAGGTCTCGAGGTCAAAAACGGGGATATGTCTTTCACAACGAAAATATGTGTTGGATTTATTGGCAGAAACTGGAATGCTTGCATGCAAACCGGTAGATACACCTATGGAAATGAATCACAAACTGGAACAAGCAGAAGATCAGACGCCAGCTGACAAAGGACGTTACCAACGATTAGTCGGGAAACTGATATATTTATCACATACACGGCCAGACATAGCCTATGCAGTCAGTGTGGTAAGTCAGTTCATGCATTCACCAGGAGAGGAGCATATGGAAGCAGTATATCGAATCTTAAGATATTTAAAAAGTGCACCGGGAAGAGGACTACTATTCTCAAAGAATGAAGTTCGTGAAATTACAGGATACACAGACTCAGACTGGGCAGGAGATCAGACAGATAGAAGATCGACATCAGGTTACTTTACTTTTGTAGAAGGTAACCTAGTAACTTGGAGAAGTAAGAAACAGAAAGTGGTCGCTAGATCGAGTGCAGAAGCAGAATACCGGGGTATGGCTCATGGTGTGTGTGAATTGCTATGGATTAAACAGGTACTACAAGACCTGGGAATTGAGTATGAGACATCTATGGGTCTACACTGTGATAATAAGTCAGCTATCGAGATTGCGCATAATCCTGTACAGCATGATCGTACCAAACACGTCGAAGTTGATCGACACTTTATTAAAGAAAACCTTGATCGGAAAATTATACAATTTCCGTTTGTAAGGTCGGAAGATCAATTGGCAGATATACTCACAAAGGCGGTTTCAGGAAAGACATTTCATGGAGCAATTGACAAGTTGGGCTTAATAAACATATACGCTCCAACTTGAGGGGGAGTGTTAAATATTACAGTTAGAATATAAACAGTTAAGCTTTGTAAATTAGCATAACTGTTTTTGTAATTTATTGTTAGGTGAGTTTTGTGTGTTTTTTAGTTTTTAGTGTATTTATTACTATAAATACATGCACTGTAACCTTGAATTGAAATCGAAAATCCATTACTGAAAGTTAACAGAGGCTGATTGTTCCTTGTAATCCTTACGAATGCTCCAAAGAATCTCTGCGCATTTACTCACGCTCGGCCTGCTCTGTCTGCCAAGAGCCAAGCATCGCAATGCTAGTTCAAGAATCTTTTCTAGGGCCAAGTTATTTGCAGCAGATCGCTCTGGCTTCGGGTCCAAGATTACAATGGCATCACCTTCTGCAAACTTCTTTATTGCCTGCATGTAAACCAACTGAAATCATAACAGAGAGAAACCTTCCTTTGCCACTACTCCAGCAAATTCGATCTCTTGGACAAAAGTATTAATTGCTTCGACATCTTGTTGGATATATATTGCAAGCGTTGGATTACTACAGAGCTGTGGCTTTATAGCCGTTACAGAACATTGTTAATAATCTAGCAATACTTGTATGTATTGAGCGTAGAAACAGAGAGGATTGTGCCCATTTTGCGGTTATACGTTCCTTCATTTCCGTTTTTGCTTGCCTGCCATTAATTGAACCAGAAATACACCAAATTAATAGACATCGCTCTTCTCAGTTAACTCATACGTCCTCATGTATTCTGGGTCCAAGTATCCAGCAGTTCCCTTAACTTGGGTAGACACACGGGTGGCACCTGAATCCCTGTCAGCTGCCAGTCTAGCAAAACCAAAATCTGCTACCTTGGCTCGAAAGTTTGCTGTGAGGAGAATGTCGGAGGACTTTATGCCCCTGTGCATAATTGGGAGATCTACATGGAAAGCAACAATGATCTGATAAGATATCTCTGACAACGTTTCTGCAAGGGGCAGAGAAGTATCAGAAGCTCTAGCTTTGATACAGGTAGATTCAGGTTGGCTGCCATCAAAGAAAACCTGTGTACATGTGAAGGTAGGTAACTGCATGAGCCACATCAAATGCAATATCTACGCGCACAGCAAGGTCAATAACATTTTCATGCATGCCTGCATCAATGACATTCCTGAATCAGCAGAATTTCCCACATTTGCCAGCATGTATCTCCATCCAACACAGCACACACACACACACACACACATATATATTCACGCACTAAGAACTCACAATCCAAGTGCTCTCTGAGAGTACCATTGGGAACATACTCCACAAGAACAATTCTTTCATCTTCATGCTCCAAATATCCATAGAACTTTACTAGATTTAAATGCTCCATCTGTACCAGTGTTCGAATCTCACTTTGAAATTCTACACCTAAATGCTTGTCATTTGCACTCTGCATACACAGATAATCAAACAATTAATCTGAGAAACCCCAGAACACTCAGCGAAAAAGAAAAGGAAATTGCAACTTTCACCAACAACGGGTTCCGCTTATTCACTGTGGATCTGCCTGAGTAGGAGGAGGGCGTCCGGGAGTAAGGAGCAAGGCCCGACGTAGACCGTACGCCAGAGGCTGGGGTCCGGCGAGCGGAGGGAGAATATGAGCTTTTCATTGTTTAGAAAGCAAGAGCACGGTAGAAATGGCGGGTGGTGGTTGTGTTAATGAAAAAGAGGGAAGACTTTGTTTTTTTTCAAAGGTAGGTGTGGGTACGTGAGCCGTTGAGGTTATGAATGGCAGTGGCACCAATTACGTTTTGTTAATCCTTTCCTTGTTATTATTTTTTTGTTCATGAGTAGAATTTAATTTTAAATTTCTTAATATAGAAAATGATATTAGTTTTTAAGAGTAAGGAACTTGTCATATCGAGGTTAAAAATTCGACTGCAAGAAATTTAGAATATAGAATAAAACCAGGAGGGGGGGTAATGTTTCAAGCGAAAACACAGGGATGAATAGCTGAATAAGATTAAAATAGGGCAAATACATCTTGACTTGGTAAGAAAAGAAGCAGAGAGCGCAGAAATAATGTGCTTGGAAAGATTCAATTCAGCTTGAAAAATTGCCAATTTCACACAATAATCTGCATGGTGTTTGTCTATTGATGCCAAGTATCATCACTCTAAAAAATATAAAAAGAAAGCCCACGTAGCTGGAAGTGCGGGAGATTTTGTCTGCTTGAACCACAGAAATCCCAAAAGGCAAATGCTGTCATCGTATCGGTTGGTGGTTCTGTCTAGAGTCAAAGTCGACTGCACATTTGGGGGGCCATCTATCTTAACTCACAAGGAGGCATCTCATCGCGCCTTGTAAGGGCTAATTACTGTACAAATGCACATTTAGGGTTTTTAACATGTGTTTTACAAATATTTTAAAAAAAATATATTTTTGTATTTTAAATTAAAAAATTAATATTTTTAAATCATTTTAATATATTAATGATAAAAATATTTTTTTAAAAAACTAATATCATTTTGATATATTTCTAAATTAAAGAAGCTTTCAAAAATTAACTGTGATTATTTTTTTTTAAAGACACGTATCATTTACAGCAGTGTTTTGAGGGTTTGCGCTCATTTCAATTGGCTCCCAAGTTATAAAGGTGTTTTCCCCAAATCACAGTTGGTTTCCCGCCAAAAACCTTGATAGAATTATTAAAATAATAACGGTAAATTGATAGGGAAATATTGCACACTGCTTTAGAACACAGAAACACAGAAGCTGAATGGTTTGATTGGAAGGAGGCAACATCATTCCATCAGTGCCCACTATATACCATTGTTGTTAATTTCTATTTATTTCGGTCTAAATATTTCGTACCAGTTAAAAAAAACAATATAATTTTTATCTCATTTAAAATTTTATCCGTTCTGGAAATTCCGATCAAATTTTAGTAGTAATGTTCCGGTTTCATTCCGCCCGTTCCGTTTCAATTAAATAGTGTTTTCTTTAAATAATAAATAATTTTAGAATCTCAATCATATCTCTTAATTCGACCGTTAGATTGAGATGAGACTTTACGAGTCTCTTGACATATTTATATATATTATGTTACAATTTCAGAGCAATCAGAGAATGTAATGAACTTGCAAGATTGATGATGACATTCTTGTAATATTATACATGCTCATAATTTTATTCAGAAAAATCATTTTATTGTGTCTTTTTTTAGATTAAATTGCACAATTATAAATATTATTTTTTGAATTTGAACTATTTTTTTAATTTATATATATATATATATATAAGCCTAAAATGACGCGCTGAAACGCTCCGAAACCAAATTGACAACCTTGCTTTATACTAGGATAATGACAAGAAGCAAACCCCATAAGGATGCTTGTAATAGTTTTTCTAAATTTTAAAATATTTTTTTCTTAAAATTAGTTTTTTTTATGTTTTTGAATCATTTTGATGTATTAATATAAAACATAATTTTTTAAGAAAATAAAAAAATATTATTTTGATGTTTTTTTAGCAAAAACTATTTTTAAAAACAATCACTACCTCACTTTCAAATACCCCCAAATATGTTAGCAATAATTTAATTTACTATATATCCCATACTATGTTGTGTATCTGATGATTTTTTCTAACATAAGAAATAAAATAAAAGGAAAAAAAGGTTTTAAATGATAAAAAAAAAAACTACATATATAATATAATTAATATCTTAAATAAAGTTAAAGGATGAGGTTAGAAAAAAAAATTCAAGATGATATTTTTTTAAAAAAAAATATTGATTATTGATATGATGACATGTTGAATTAGCTCAATGTACTTAGATTTACTTGCTAAATTGATGACCTAAGTTATAATATAATCATAGCCTTGAAACAAATTAATCATAAAAAAACAAAACAATGAAGACTAATGCAAAATAAACCATATATTTTAATGAAAGTCAATATGATATTTATTAAGAGAAATACATTGAAACGGTGTTTTAAAGTTTTTTTTAGCTAGATACATGATAACACACACATAAAGTTAAATTATGAAATTGAAAGAAAAAACTAAATTAAAAAAAAATCAGTCAGCCCATTTTAACTTGCCAAACTATCGACCCGAGTCATAAAACCATGATAATCATATATAAAAAAATCATACAAAAGCTAGAACAAATTTTCAAGATGAATTAAAATTATAAAAAATTCTCTAAAAGAAATCAATATGATATTTTTTAAAAAAATAATAGTAATAATAAATATAATATATTGGATTGATTTGAGCTTCAATGTTTAACCCGACAAACACATGACCAGATGATGGACTCCACTTAGTTTTATAAATTAGATTTATAAATTTATTTTTTACTTAAACATATGATAATAATTAAAATAAATAAATTCAAGGAGTACCTTGTATCTTCAACCAATTTGTTTTATTAAATGTAAAAATATTTAGACAAAAAAACAGAGAAAAACTAAATACCATATGTCCTTTTATTTCCATAATATTTTTATTTTTAATATAAAATAAATAAAAATAAATTATTTTTCATAATTGTTTTTCTAATTGTTTTTTTATTATTATGAATGAAAATTAATGGAATAAAACATATATAGATTTATATTGATTTGACTATGCTAGATACTAACCACAATTAAAAAATGTGACTTATGCATCGTAGTTATACTCTCACTACATCATTCACAAGAATGATGTAGTTTAGTTTTAGCTTTTCATGTTTTGATTTTGTTTTTTAATTTTATTATTCAACAATATAAACTTTTTTTATGTTTTGTTTTTCAATTTTATCCTTCAAGATAAAATTGTTTTTTTGAAAAATGCTTTGTATTTTTATTGTTTTTAAAATATTTGTTGGGTTATATATAACTCTCATTGCTTTATGATTTTTTTTTCGATTTTAACCTTCAATATTAGATCTATTGGAAGTGGAGCTTCATTTTTTTCTTTGATTATCTTGATCTTATAGTCTGATTGCAGGTTTAGTAGGTTAACTTGGGTTGTTTTTTTATTCTTATTTTAATTTAATAATTTTTTAACTTCACCATTAAACATTGAGCTGATTAGAAAATGATATTTGTAATTTATTTTCTATGTGGTTATCATTATTTCATAATACAACTTTTATTTTCTTCTTCTTCTCTCTCTCTTTTTGGTTTTTGTTTTTAATTAAGTTTCTTTTCAATCTTGGCCTTTAACATTAGTTGATTGAGAAATGATCTTTATGAATTTTTTTATTTTATTTTATTTTTATTAAATTATCCTGGTCTCATAACTCTGATCACAAATTTTTGAAGTTAATCTATATTGAATCAATGTTTTTTTTTTAAGAATTGTTTTCTTTTAGATTTTATTCTTCAACAATAAATTGATTTATATCAAGGCTTCACAAGTTTTTTTTTCTTTTTATGAGATAATTTTATTCTCATAATTCAAATTGCGAGTTTAGCTGGTTGAAATTTGGTCTTCATGATTTTTTTTAATTTATTTTTTATTAAGTAACTGTTATCACATGACTTGGATCATGAGTTTGTCGGGTTAAATCAGGTTTTTTCTTTTTTTTCTTTTTTAATTTTGTTCTTTTACAATGAGTTGGTTTAGAGACAGGCCTTATTTATTTATTTATTTATTTATATGGGGTAATCATGTTCCTATAACTTGTATCGTATGTTCAGTTAGTTCAGAATTGAGTTTCGTAATTATTATTTTAATTCTCTTCCATTAAATTATTATAATTTTATTATTCAAATCACGAGTTTATCAGGTTACAGGAGCATGTTGCCCTACCTCAAAGACTGAGTCAAATTCTCCCATATTTTTATCCACCTCTTTCTTTCCATGGTTAGCCTCGTTTATAGCAAGCATTCTAGAAAAAAAGGGCACATCCTTCGTTCGTTATGGTTGCTGAGAATAAAAATAAAAACATGATGCAAGAGAGCTTAATCTTAGAAACAAGAAGAGCAGAAAGTAAAGTAAACATAGGGAAGTCTAAAGGAAATGAAGAATCGAAAGCAGAGGAGAGCAGTAGCTCATCCTCTGCTGGATCACCCCCCAGTGAGAAGTTAAGGTCGCTCAGCGCCTCTCCCTTCATCGATGGTGTCGCAAGTAGTGATTCATTTGCGAGGGACAGCCACCATTTCTTTGAAACTGCGGATCTCCACCCTGCACCTTCCACATTGATCACCGATGATCAGGGCGGAGACTATCCTCCTGCGACAGGCTTTGGGGACGCAAAATACATATGCTTGTTGGAATCTTCAAAGTTATGGGCAATTGCAGGCCCCATAGCATTCAATATCCTCTGCAATTATGGAGTCAACTCGTTAACAAACATCTTCGTCGGCCACATTGGAGATATTGAGCTATCTGCGGTTGCAATCTCTCTCTCTGTCATTGCAAATTTCTCTTTTGGTTTCCTGGTCAGCCTCCCTCGTATCCTCATTTTGTTTTCTTCTAGTTATTTATTGTTGAGGCGGTGAATTTGGATTGTAGTTTTCCGATTCTGGTTTTGATAGCTTAAAACAAGGTAGGGTGTCCTGATCTTACATTCATTGAATCTTTCTCTGCATTCGCTTCAAGTTCTTGATAGGAACTCTGTTTAAAGGTTTATATATGAACTTTTTAGATGTCAGGAGTAGAGATGAAAGCTCTTTGCTTAGATCATGAGATGGTGTTTGGTAGATTTAGAAGATAGAGACAATACAAACAAAACATAAAACACACTGCGAAAATAAATTGAAGTCAGAATTGTGTTTCATAATGATATACAAGACGATCATATAAAATGACTGTTTGTTTATCCTGTTCGGTAATGGTGGATAATACATGATAAAATATATAAAAAAGTTATTTTTAATATAATATATATTGTTGTCAGACTTATATATTTTAAAAAATAATTAGATTTTTTAATTTAGTGTTTAGATTAATAATATTTTAAAGGAAGGATCGACTTGACGATCAAAGATTCAACTCGACTTAGGATAAAACAAGAGTCAAAAGCCCATATACTACTTTTGGAAAAACAATTTTGATCAAAACAAGGACCCTGGTTCTTGAAATCTGTCTGCAACCCACTAACGAAAAGAAGGCAATCCAGTAACTGTTAGATTTGTTAAAAATGCAGCTGGGTATGGGCAGTGCACTTGAAACGCTATGTGGACAAGCATTCGGAGCAGGGCAAGTAGATTTACTAGGGGTGTACATGCAAAGATCATGGATAATTCTGTTTGTTGCCTGCTTGTTCCTGTTGCCGCTGTATGTGTTCGCTACTCCAGTTCTGAAGCTGCTTGGACAGCGAAATGATATCGCAGAACTTGCTGGGAAATTTACTATTCAAGTTATCCCTCAAATGTTCTCGTTAGCCATCAATTTCCCTACCCAGAAGTTCCTGCAGGCACAGAGCAAGGTTGGAGTTTTGGCGTGGATTGGTCTTGTAGCTTTGATCACACACATCGGGATCCTTTATCTCTTCATCAACGTATTCAAGTGGGGTTTGGCCGGTGCTGCCATTGCTTATGATATCTCAGCTTGGGGCATAGCTTTGGCTCAGGTAGTTTATGTGGTTGGTTGGTGCAAGGACGGGTGGAGAGGATTGTCTTGGTTAGCCTTCAAGGACATCTGGGCTTTCGTTCGGCTCTCTATTGCTTCAGCTGTGATGCTTTGCCTGGAGATTTGGTATTTTATGACCATAATTGTTCTTACTGGACACCTCGAGGATCCTATCATCGCGGTTGGGTCCCTTTCTATCTGGTGAGAAACCCGCTGAAACAACACTCCATGTCTTACAGAACTAGTGATGAAAGCTTATAAACATGTTCCATAGCAAATAAAAGCACCCTGAGAGAAGCAGAAACAGATTTCCTATTTAATTACTAGACTGTTTCTGGTTCGTTGTTGATCTTGGCTTCAATTTCTTTCTCAGCATGAACATCAATGGTTGGGAAGGCATGTTGTTCATTGGAATCAACGCGGCTATAAGGTACAGCTAACCTCACCTCATTTCCTGGCTTCCTTTTGCATTGGGATCATAAATAAACAATCCCCATGACCATCGGGCTTTCCTTCATTTCGCAGTGTTCGAGTTTCTAATGAGCTAGGATCCGGCCATCCGAGAGCTGCAAAATACTGTGTCATTGTCACATGCGTTGAGTCTCTCCTTATTGGGATTCTTTGTGCGCTAATTATTCTGGCAACCAAGAACCAGTTTGCTGTAATTTTCACTGCTAGCAAGGAGATGAGAAAAGCGGTGGCCAAATTAGCATACCTTCTTGGTATAACCATGATCTTAAATAGCATTCAGCCAGTAATCTCAGGTATAAATATGCTAACAATATATATAAAAAGACTATAGATACTCGTCGTATCTATAAAACGTGTTTCCTTAATTGTTCATAGAAAATTTCTATAAAGTAAACAGGGAAACTAGAGATGAATACCGAGATGCTATTTTCTGAAGAGAAAAGAAGAACAGCACTAACCTCGGCGCCGTTATATGCAGGTGTTGCCGTGGGAGGTGGCTGGCAAGCCTTGGTGGCTTATATAAACTTGTTTTGCTATTACGTTGTTGGCCTTCCTCTAGGGTTTCTTCTTGGTTACAAAACAAAATTGCATGTCAAGGTATTCTTCTTTTATCAGGACAACGTAAGCTGGAATGTTAAACTGCTGCAACTATGTATGGATCAGAACTGATTAATACACCAGAGTAGTTCATCAGATACTACTCGTCATATATATATGTATATACTAAGTGAGTTTCTTACAGGGAATTTGGATAGGCATGATTATTGGGACTTGCCTGCAGACATTGGTCCTTATTTATATTGTTTATAAAACCAACTGGAACAAGGAGGTGAGTACTATGCTTACACTTCCTAACTGTGATTCTGTGGAGATATATTTATTTCTATCTGTGTCTTCTCCTTTTTAATTGTTCTTCAACTTTAGAATCTAATGATTTAGAGTTGAATTTTCAGGTTGAACAAGCATCTGAACGAATGCGAAAATGGGGTGGACAAGAACAGGACCATCTATCTACCGATATGAATCAAACCAACATATACATCACCACTTAAAATTCTCCAAACACCACAAACTCCTTAAGAAATTTCTTGTGATCTTAGATATTTGTATTTTTTTTCATTGCCCAATTCAAGAATTTAGGCGGTGTATTAAATAATTCTAGAATTTATTTTCATCAAAATTCAGATGCTTTTTATAAGTGTTGTCCTATTTTTCCACCTTTTTTTTGTAACTAAAATGGGTAAGGTTTGAATTCAAGCCTTATATAACCCTACTTGCCTAAAAAAATAAAACTACTTAAAGGATCAACAGGTTGAATGTATGTTATTTTTGTCTAAATTCATATTTAAAATAGTCAAAAAAACAGGAAGGTAACCCAACATCTTTAATTTGGGCTTAGTATGTCGCTAGGCCTAAATGTATATAGATCTGGTGAGCTTTCAAACTCAACATTCTTAAACTCGATATTAAACTCAACATTCTAAATGAATTTTTTTTGCGCTTCATGCTCTGCCATCTCCGGAGAGGAGACGGAGAGCAATGAAAAGAGAGTGTTTTATAGTTGCAAAATTACAACTATAATTCTTGAGAGTTGCCACCTAGTATTGAGATCATTAGGAAACCCATGGGTCTGCGAGATTCTAGATAAAAGAACTTCTTGTGCTAGGAGAAGACGCATTACCCCCAGTGCACCCTACCTAAAGTAAACTGTATTTTTTTTTCTACGTCAATTTTTTATTCGTTGATCTTTTCTAATGTTCAAAGTAGATCTCTTTTCGTGAGAAAATCTCTAACTCATTGGGGAGTCAAAAACTTGACCATTCTAAAGTCTTAAAAATTTTACACAACATTTTTTCTAAAAAGCTTTTTTTTTCTATCTGCATGTGTACTTTACAATGTAATTTTACATAGCCATACCTAAAGAAAAATATTTTTTTTTGATATTTTGGCCAAATTACAACCAATAATTATAAACTAGTTAAAAATATCCAATTTTTGTTTCAAAACATGAGTAATATGCTATATTTGTTTTTTTTACAAAAAATATGCTTGGAAAAACTTTGGAATTCGACCGTATGCATAAAAACTACACTCTTTTTTTTAAATGCCGTTTTATAATAAAAATAAAAAAATCGGATTGGACCTAGCCTAACTAAAATGGGTTAACCCAACCAAAGTTGGACTAAAAAGGCTCAACTCTGCTGGGCTTGGGCTAGACTCGTCCATCGACTAGGCTGGGTGGAGAACAACCCGACCTAGGCCACAATCAAAGAAGGAAAAAAAACTAAATTGTTGCACTGTTCACGTAATTTATTTTACTCTTGCACTGTCGGGAGAGTTAACTTGCACTGTCCACGTGAACACTAATGGGGTGCTTAGCCGATGGTGATGAGAGGCTTAACTTCTACTACCACCGGATAGAGGAGGACGAGGTGATTCTTTCTATGGAGGAGGCGAAAGAGATGGTGGCCTGTGATGGCCGGGAGGAGCGTGGAAAGTGGCTGGTCTGTGTTGGAGCTTGCTACCGTTACGCACTGCCAATGTTAGAGAAGAAGGGTTGAGCCTGTCAGGAGAGTTGCTGGCGTGGGGAAGAAGTCGTCGATGCCGATGGAATAGTTGGTGTACAAGCGAACGAGGGGTGCTGCTGAAGCTAACAAAGGAGATGGGAGCCACGTGATAGTGGTTTTTGAAAGAAATTGAGGCCGCTGACGCTGCATCTATGATGGAGTGATGGTCACCAGTCATGGCTGACAGTTAAGATAGAGAGGGTTGTTGAGGGAGACAGGGTTGACGGTTACCTGTCATTGTTGAGAAGAAGTTGTCCTTCTATCGGTGGTGGAACTGTTGTTGGGTTTTGGCCCGTCTGCTCTGTGTTCGCCGCCCACTCTGTTTAGTTTTTTTTGTTGTCTTCCCCGTCTGTGTGTATTTTTTCTTTATTCTTCTCAGTTTTTCCAGTATTATTTCATGAACCTCTTAATTGTTTCCCCCCCCCCCCCCCCCGCCCCCCTCTTTTTGTCTTAATCTTCTCTCCTTTTATAGAGTAAATGTGTAAAATTTGCAGGCATGAGATTGATGTCCAGGGATGGTGTGTTGTGTTGTAGGAGTGGGAGTTGGTTGTAGGCATGGCTGCCAGCATGGGCACACCATGGTTGCTGCTAATGCCTCGACATGTAAGTGTTTTTATTAAAAAATTAAAAAAAATATTAAAAATGTAGTAACAAAACGAGGTTTTATGACGGGGAAAACTGGAAAGAATGATGTTTTTTCTTCAATTTTGACTTCCGATTTCACCCAGAAATTTCGTCTCTGAAAATTCTGATCTTCTTAGTTTAACCCAAATTAGGCTTCCAAACTTAACTTCTCATCAATTAAGCTATTAATAAAATTAATTTGACTCATTTAAAATATAATTAAGTCCTTGTGTTTCATCAAATCCTCAAACTAGGTCTTAAATTAATTCCTAAATATAATTACACTTTAAACTTTAAATTGGTCGGCGATTAAATCAAACTTACCCATAAAATATAATTATGTTTTTTGACTTAATTTTTATGCAGTATCTAATAATAAATTACTTTAGCCTTGAATCTATATTTTCCTTCATTTATGGGTATAAAAGAGGTACGATCGACCTCTTTAAAACATCTAAAATTTTCAACTTGATTTTTCTGCCGACCCTTGTTATTTTTTTTTTAATTTTGGGTAGATTTAGGAGAATAACTCATAATTGGGTTATGACAAATTCAAAGGAAATACTTAAGATCTTTTAACCAAAGGTTTATCAAGAGAGTTTGTGTATAATTTATTGAGAAAATGGTCTTAAAGCCTTTAAAATTATATATATTGATGATAATCATATCTAATTGATCAAAGATCTAAAGATTTAGGTTCAAACATAAAACTAAGTTTAGTGAAATTCTCAAGAGCACTCGAAAATTATCATTTCTTGCCTATTCTTGTGATAAACTAAGACCTAGCTATAACATGATAGAAATAAATAGTGTGTTATCTTTACCATTCAACCTTTAAACACATCACCATAATCAAATGCCACCATTTTAAGAACTTATTAAGCACATATCTTTCTATCCTACAAATAACATATAAAAACAAGTGTAGATGTAAGAGACTTCTATTTATATTCAATGTTTCTCTATATTATAGTTTGTGCTCTAACTATGGTCTGGACTAAAAAATTATAAATTTTAAAAAATAATATTTATACCACATGTAATTTTTGGCAATGTCGTTAGACTAGGTACAGTGGTTTGAACTTGAAAACTCCCGACTTGACTCTTTGCTTAACCTAGGTTTTAAAATAAATTGTGTGAGAATTGTCTTGATATGACCTTGTCATCTTAGCAGATCTAAAGGGGAAAAAATCAAGTTAATCTTAGATAGCTCATCAAACCCATGACTCAAGTTATAGACTCCACTAGGTCGATTTAATTTTTATTTAATTTTATTATATGATAAGACAAACATGAAAATTTATTTATTATTAATCTAATACTGATGGATAAAATTTAATAAAAATACTGTAATAGATATAATTGGAAAAAAAACTAAAAACTAAAAAAAACATAAAGGGACAAAATAAAAAAAAGGTTTGTGCACAAGGGCGGTCAATACACTTGACCCTGTTATATATATATATATATATATATATATATATATATATATATATATATAACAGACGATGGGTCATCTATTGTCTATAAAACGAAAAGTTGTTCCTAACATGGGTCAAACTCAAGGTATTATACTAAACACGAGTACTAATTAATTGTGTTATGACACAAAGATGCTATCAAATGCCTAAAAAATACATATTAATCTAACTTATATATAAATAGTTAAACCAACTCTATTTTTTTTCAAATATTTTAATAAACAATATAAACTAGGTCACTTTTAGTGTTATATTGTGACTTGGATAAAAAAATCATAAAAAATAACATCTAGGCAATATGAAAGCTTTAGTGTTGTTAATAAACTTGGTATAAGTGGTTAAACTTGAAAACTCTTGACATGATTTTTTTTCCTAACCCATGTTTTAAATTAAATCATGTGAGAGTTGCTCAAATATGACATTGTCAACTTTGAAAGTTCAAAGGAAAAAATCAAAGGAAAAAAAGACAACCTGTGTTAACACGAGTTAACCTGTGTTAACACGAGTTAACCTGTCAAACCCCTAAATAGGGTCATGGACTTCATCATGTTCAATTATTTGTTATTTTATCATGTGATAATAAAATATAAGAACCTTTTCAATATCAACCAAACATTGAAGAATAAACTTGATAAAAACAACAACAATAATAAAAAAAAAGCAATAAAAATCTAACATTAAATGATGAAATTCAAAAAAAACAATCCAAAGAAAAAAAAAGATCCTGGACAAGCAGACTTGAGTGGCCTAAGATGTATGGGCTTGTTTATTATCATTGTGGTGTTTGAAAAATTAAGGGGTGAGTATTTAGGTTAAAATTTCATTTTCAACCATTTTTCTTACCTAAAAACACCTATTAAACACCACACAAACCACCATGAATCATTTAACTCTAAAACGCCTCAAAATCATCTACAAAATAAAAATAAACCAAATAGAAATTGAAATTGAAAATTGATCTATGTTTATTAACAAAAGCCATACTATCTAAACTTTTATCATTAAATAAAACTATATGACATAAAAAAAAAAACGATGAGTTTCATATCTAAAAATGACTAAAATGACCAATTTTTTTCTCTTTGTTATTTTCAAGAAGTTTTCTATCTCATCTATCTAATTCAAAACCTATAGAATGAAGAAAATGAGTTTTGTACTAAAATAAAATTATCGCTAACATAGGGGTAGCTGTATATTTTCTATGTTTTTAACATTTTAATCCTATGGCTTTCAATTTTGTATTTTTATCATACTCTCAAGCCTAATTTCTTCTAATTAGATTGTATAAGGGCTTGATTGAAAGAAAAAAAGAATTGAAAATTAGTTGTTTCAGCAACCTATTTATTAATAAAAAATTATTTAATTATTATCATTCTAAATTGATATTTATTATTTAATTAATTACTATCTATTTTGTCCTATCAATAAATAATCATCATGTAGATATGTTGTGCTTATCATTTTAAAAGCTAATCAAGTTTTGTTTGTATTTTTAATAATTAAGAAATTCAAATTTATTAAAAAACTATGGAAAGAATTCATTGGCTCAAAAAACTATTTGACCTTCTAAGAATATTTTTGGTTTCTAAAATATACGCACCCATTTACAGTCAACCCACTTTCTTAACTTAACTCAAGAGTTAATAATTAATCAAGGCCAAGTCAATTATATGAACACTATAAATAAAGAGCCCTTGTGGCCACAATTCTCAAAACCTACTCTATTCAAAGTTTTTTTCTTCTTCTTTTTAACTAGAGCTTTAGACATAAAAAATCAAACCCAAGAATTCCTTTAAATAGAGAGAGAGAGAGAGAGAGATTCTAATAGGAGGAGGGAGAGGGAGAGGGGCAAGAAGAAAGAAAGTGAGAAAAGGCCAAAAACAAAAGAGGGTCAAGGCAGTAATCACCACCTCACCAGTGGTCACTGAAACCCCACAAGTCTCACACAAACAAGACCTACAAAATTCTGGTATGTCATCTTTCTTTCCATTTTTCTCTTTAACCCCAAAACTTTTCTATTTTTAGATATTGAAAACTAAGGGTCTCTGTCTGTTCAAAACTTATTTTCTAGCCCTCCATTTGCACATGCTCTTTCCCTCTTCTCTCTCTAAATACACAAAATCCATGAGAGAGAGAGAGAGAGAGACAGAGGGACCATAATTATTTTTTTCAGGCGTTTCAAAACCCTAGATCAGCTCCAGATTTCCCGCCAAAACCCCATCTTCTAAATACGACCTGTTCGCAAAAATCATGCATATGATAGCTTACCCTTTTTCTCTAAATGACTGTTGCTTATTAGTAATAACCTTTTGTTTTAGTTGTTGTGTTTTATGATAACAAAGAGGACAACTAACCTATTTTTAGGGTTTTGAAACAATGGCAGGTTGGTTAATGATAGCTAATGATTCTTCACAAAACCCACGAAGAAAGATAGCTCCGAACAGGTTTTGGGTGGATCCTGAGCCGAAATCAAAAGGGTCCGTTGTAAAAACCAAACTCATTTACCAGCTCAGGAGTTGTTTTGATAAGTTTTTAGAGTCATTTTTCAAAGAGATTTGTGGGTTAGATATTTGCTTATGGACTCTACCACCAATGCTTGGAAATGGGCAGTTTGTAGATTTGCTTAAACTGTTTTTAGTTGTGAGAGAGAAAGGTGGATATGATGTCGTTTCCGAAAATGGGTTGTGGGGTTTAGTTGCTCACGAGTCTGGGTTTGGATTGAATCTTGTGCCGGGTGTGAAAGTGGTCTACATTAAGTACTTAGACGCATTGGAGAGGTGGTTACAGAGGCTTCTTGTTGACAGTATAGAATTCAACACAGAGTTGAGTGATAGAGGGGTTAGTGTGGTTGGGGTTGTAATGGAATTAGGGGCCGAGTTCAAAGGGTTGTTATCAGAAATGCCAGAGAAGGAAATTTTGGAATTGAAATCGGAGTTGAATGTGGATGCTGAGGTGGAGTCTTATGGGAGTCAGAAGTTTGTCGAGGATGAAGAATCTTTGAATATAGACTCAACTAAGAGTGGTGTTGATCACGTGGAAGTTTGTGAATCAGGTGATAATGTGGTAAAGAGTGGCATGGTGGATGATTCCTTTTCAAACTGGAATGTGAAATGCAAGGATGTTGGTGAAAATTTGATCCCTGATTCCAAGAAAAGTGAGAAGGTGGAAAATGAGGATGAGGTGAAGAGTGTGGTGGTGGTGGAAATTGATGATGGAGAAGGAGATAAGGGTGATAACGGTGAGGAACTGGATATAGCAACTTCTAAGGAATCTGTTTCTAGTCGTAAGAGGAAGCGAGAGTCCATTCCTAGAATGCTGAACTGGCTTACCGGGATCGCAAGGGATCCATGTGATCCTTTGGTTGGATCTTTACCTGAGTGGTCAAAGTGGAAATTTTATGGGAATGAGGAATGCTGGAAGCAGGTGTTGTTGACTCGGGAGGCATTGTCTCTGAAAAGAAATGTTGATTCAACCTCAATTGCAGAAGGCTCTTTTCGGCAGGTATGCTATTGTTAGTAAAGGAGACTGAGAGCTTACTGTCCTTCATAGATGGCGTTGTGTATCTACTTTAATTATTATTTGGTAAAAATTACATTTCTGGATGTGTGTAAATATCGATTTATGATTTCTTGTATATAGATATGATGAGCACACACAGACATTATCTATCGTAGTCATACTTTTTCTTCTGTTTTGCTCATTCCTTCACAGAACAGTGTAACTACTCATTTTTCTGATCATTGTTGTTGAACTTTTTGGCCATTGAGTTTCTGTTTTATCCAAAGCTACAATGTGTGGAATGAGTTTATAATGGTTTCATCCGATTCTATACATGGCCATTTGCCTCTTTGCAATGATTTTTACCATCTCTTGTAATGCATTCACCTAGGGCCAAACAGTTTCCAGGTGACAACATATTCTCATCATGTGCTATCTTACCTTTTTGGCAAGGGAATTTCTAATTTACTTAGTATTTTGGCCCTTGCAGCTTTTGAACTTGTCACCTGATAGGCTCTGCTTAAAAATGAGGTCACTGGTTGTTTATGCTGTGTCTATGTTAAAATTGATTTTAGGTCACACATACATTTTTTTTTATGGAAAGTGTCCTGCTATGGGTTGGCTGCTGATTGTGATGCCCCATTAAGTTTAATGCCTTAATTTTCTAATCATCTTATGCTTACATTTATGCATGCAAATATTATTATGTAGCTCAGTTTATTTTAATACCATGACAATCCATGCATCTCCAATTCATTTCATGTTGTAAGTCACAATGTATTACCACTTTGTAGAAAAATCCGAAGATGCATCCATGTAGGTATGATGATCATGCTGGATCTAGTTACAATCTCAGAGAGAGGTTAAAATGCAGAAAGAAGCCACTTCCTGGGGAAACATCATCTCAAGCACATGTTTGTTCACAGTCATCTTCTGCTGCCACTCAAACTGATTCAGACTCTTGCATGGGTGGGGTTTATGATGGTGATTCTTCTACTGAACATTCAGTGCTTGACTTTCGAATTACAAAGAGAATTCCAGTGGGGCCGGTTTTTCAGGCTGAAGTACCAGAGTGGACTGGTGTGGTTTCCAAAAGCGACCCAAAGTGGCTTGGGACTCGAGTTTGGCCACTTGAAACTTCATTTAACAAATTTATTATTGAAAGGGAACCTATTGGTAAGGGAAGGTCAGATGCATGCGGATGCCAAGTGCCAAAATCTATAGAATGTGTCAGATTTCACATTGCTGAGCGAAGGTTGAGAGTGATGCGTGAATTGGCGAAGGCTTTTAATCAGTGGAGATTTGATAGGATGGGTGAAGAAGTTAAACTCTCCTGGACGAAGGAAGAACAAAAGAAGTTTGGATCTACAGTGAGGTCAAATCCTCTCTCGCCTGAAAAGAATTTTTGGGTTGAGATATTCAAATGTTTCCCTGGTAGGGGAAGGGAAGATCTGGTGAGTTACTACTACAATGTATTTCTTTTGCAGCGCAGAGCAAACCAGAATAGGTCTGGTCCAGGTAACATTAATAGTGATGATGATGAATCAGAATGTGAATTATTAACCAATGGCTATAGGCGTGAGGCTGTCAATTCACCAGGCTCTCTCTTATCAGCAAAGAAGCAGCATAAACATGTTAAATAGTGTCTGGTCCGGTTGATGCCTAACCAAGATATAGAGCCTGGCAGTTTGCTTTTCTTCTCTCTGTCTTGCTATTTGGCAATTTTGAATGGCTGCTACAGAATTTCCAGTGCTTCTGAAAAGCGGATGTTCAGCAATTTAAGTTTGTGCGTTGGTGGGTAATTAAATGGGAGAATTGATGACAGCTATTGCTGTGGGAGCAGCAAACTGTAAGATCTCAACCAGCCAAATTGATTTTGAAGTGCTTTTTGGTTCATTTCTTCTGATTTTTGAGGCATACTTCCTGTTCATTCATGTATTGCAACGTAGAATTCAGGTATCTTCACTTTGCAAAACCTTTTACTATTAGTGCTGTTTGATGACAAGGCTGGCTTCCGTAGGAACATTAGGAATACAGTGAAATGTCAAACTGTTAGGTTAGAAGGAGATGGATATCAGAAAAGTGTATACTGCTATTCAATTGTAGTCTCTCATCTCTTTTTGGTACATGCACTTGATATAGTAGATTTTAAACACGAATGGAACCTAGTCTTGCCCCAGGCAATTGCATTTCGATTGTACTGTTTTATTCTTGTAGAATTGCATGAAGACAGCAAAATGTTGCATGGAGAAAATCACACGACTTTTGTAGTGTTGAAGATGAGAGAGAAGTCAGTAGTAAGGATGTTTGTTTAAATGTTATGGTTGAGTTTGCATGTTTTTAACCACTTGTAAATTTGGAAAACAACTTTCAAGACCACTTGTGCCTAAGATGAGTGGCACCAGTCGAAGGTGTAAATAAAAAGAACAAATTTCTTGACTCCAGTCATGTTCCATTCTAGTTTTTTTTCGGGTGGAAGTGCCCAATTTGGAGGTGTACTTTGAGGTTGATTTTCACCGTTTTGTTCATCCTTATGAATGGATTTGACAGTTTAACGGAAGAGAATTCCTGGTGTGAGTAGAGGGTGGATTTCAAGCTTGCTTCCACGAACCAGCAGATTATTAGTTTCTATGTTGTAAATGCTTCGATTGTTGTTTTCTGGAAAATCACTGACCCTCTTATAATTCATTTTTTATTCTCTCATATGGGTTTTTGTTCCTTTAAAATGAGTCAAATTTAGTAACTAATAAAACATCACTAGTTACAACCTGAACACCATGAAATTTTCATAGGAAAACACCATATGATTATCAAGAGTCTCGTGAAGCCATATCTGATATGCCTGCAACTTTAATAGATTTTCGTTTGGTCAAAATGTTTCTCCTCCTTCACATATCAATTCTACTGAGTTTCCTCTCCTGGATTTGAATAGGTTTCTAATTTATTCATCGAATGATGTGTGGGTTTTTCTCGCCTGAAATCCTTTTCCTTAACTCAGCCCATAAGCATGCCACCTCCTACTAGATCCCTACCTCCAAGACCATTGGGAGTATCAAAGTTGAAGATGGGTATTTTTCTTTCCAAAATTCCACTCTGTATACTCTAGAAAGAATGCCATTAAGTATCATTCTTTTTTTAAATCTCGCTTTATACTCTTAGAACCCTAATTCAGATCGTTATGAGATTCTCTCATTCTCACTCATTTTCTGTATTGTTATCAAATAAGATTATTGAGATTTTTCAACATTTAAAGGTTATTGTTATTTTTTATAACTTTTCATAATATTAGCAAGTTTTTAATTTTTTTTTAGTCATTGCCAATTTTCTTTATATATATATATATATATATATATTATTGAATTAACAAATCTTGTTGAACCCATTTAACTCAAGCTAGTGTGTGTGTGTGTATAATATCAATTTAAGGATAAATTTGAAACAAATAAACACTTTGGGCTTATTAATGTCCGTAGGTTTTTGACACTGTATTTCAAAAATATTTTTTAAATTATTTGAAATTTTATTTTTTAATTTTAGTTAAAAAAATATAATATTTTTAAATGATTTCATATGCTGATTTTAAAAATAATTTTTAAAATATATATAGCAAGCATGCCCTTGATACTTTCTTCTCTGGATCAATGACAAGAAAAGAAGAGGTTAATTAGCATGACTCAGTGATCAGCAAAATTGGAAGGTCCAATTATCATAAAATAGAAAAAGAGAAAAGGCCTGATGAACAGTGCTGAAGAATCATCTTCCTGGTAATTGATAACCTTTTGCTAATTGTATGCCCCACACGTTTTCAAGGAGAAAATAAGTAGATTGTCGAATGTCATATCGGCCGCCCATTGACTGAGAAAATGCCTCGTCAGTGATTGAATTCCCTGCTAGTTGGCCTGTCAAAATGTTCCTTGAATGGTAAGAGGATAAATTCTTGTTCTTTTCAATGGATTATGATCTTATATCTTATAACCTAGCACAGAAAAGAAAAGAAAAGGTACGATCAATGAATCTCCCTAACTACATAGCCCACCGGCGCCATAGTAGTATTTGTAGCTCCTGGAAAGAAAAAGAAAAAAAAAAAAAGGAAAAAGAATAGATTCTAGCATGGCCTCCCCCGATTACTACAAGCCCTACTATCACTTATTAATGATTGCTGGGAAGAGGGATTATGATTGTTTTTTAAAATATATTTTATTTAGCTTGTATTGTTTACTAAATCCAAGGATAATGTATAAATATTCGATTGTTATTATACTTGTAAATTTTGGCCATCAATCAAACCAGGAGGAACTCGAAATTGACCAAAGCAAGGTATCCTTAATTTCCGCTATTAAACCATCTAAATAATGTGATTGTTAATTTGATGACCACTAAAAGTTAACATGATCGTTAACTTGAGAATCTAGGATTAATTTAGATGCGCACAAAATAATTCGGACACCCACATTGATAAAAAAAAAAAAAAACATTGTTTATTCGTAATATTTATTTATTATATTTGGAAGAATTTAATTCCCACCATCCCAAAAACGTTTTTTACCCCAAAGATGTTATTAGCATTAGGGACAACATGAAATGATAAAATAAATAGTAAAAAGAATAGGGGGGGGGGGGGGGGGGGGGGGGGGGGGCATAACCGTTAGCAGCTGTGTTTTTTTTTGGTTATATTGTTATTCATTATTATCCCTAGTTAGTTGCTACTGGTGTATTTAAAGTACACATTGATGTCCTAACCATTGTTGTTGCTTCTTCCAGTTGTACAAGCAAAAACCATAGCCTTCTCTTCTTCCACTCTCTCCCTCTCTTAATTAAAAAATATATATTTTAAACAGTAATTCAGAAAGTAGAAACTAAGAGGAAATCATGTCTTCCCCAAGCAAACGCAGAGAGATGGACTTGATGAAATTGTCAATCCTCTTGTTTGTTCAGTTACCTGCAGTTGTTTCCTTCTTCTTTTTTTTGGTTTTGATTTTTAACTTTTTCTTTTCTTTTTTGGGTTTTTTCTTTTGTTGGATTTTGAATAGGATGATGAGTGATTACAAGGTGGAGTTGATCAATGACGGCATGCAAGAGTTTTATGTTCATTTCAATGGACCCATTGAAAGTAATTCTTCAGTTTCCTTTTCTTCTTCTTCTTCTTCTTCTTTGGCACATATTTATTTTCATTTTTATCTTTTTTCTATAGGATAATTAAAGTGATTGAATTTGTGGGTGTCTGTTATTTTTTTTATTTGTGTTTATATAGATGTTGATAAATGAAAATATCATCTGTGTTTTGTGTTTAATAAAATATAGTTAGCAAATTAATACCTCATTTTGTTTTTTTTTTTGTGAAAAAATTAATTTTTGGATTGCTGCATCTCATTCAACAGTTTTGTGCAGTTTGTATATCCTAAGAACTCAAATGCCTTTTGTTTCAGAAAGAAGTTCACTTTTAAGAGTTTTGTTTTTTTAATATTGCAGTGCATTTTCTCAGACCTTTTTAGCCCAATTTAACAAGTCTAATCCTCGAACTCTTTTTTTACTTCATGCCGAAATTTAATATACCAAGCTGGGTATGGATATTTTTGGCTTCAGCCAAAACAAGCATCTTTTTACCCTTAGCGGTCATGTGATGGATTGCTGCAGGTCCTTATCATGGAGGTGTGTGGAGGATAAGAGTTGAGCTGCCCGATGCTTACCCTTATAAATCTCCCTCAATAGGTTTTGTTAATAAGATCTACCATCCAAATGTTGATGAAATGTGAGTAAACTAAGTATGAAAACAAGAATTATAATTTTCCATGCTTGGTAAATCATCACATATTTATTTGCTTATAGAGGAATACTAGCTGAAGCTTAACATATTCATGGATTCTAATTTCAGGTCTGGCTCGGTTTGTTTAGATGTTATTAATCAAACTTGGAGCCCTATGTTTGGTAAGAATATTTTGGTTCGGCCTTTACAGATAAAAAAGTTTAAGCTGCTTTCAAGCTGTAATGTTTTGGATTTATGTCTCACAAGTTGATACACATGTTATCCAGATTTGGTGAATGTGTTTGAAGTATTTCTACCACAGCTTCTTCTGTATCCTAACCCATCAGATCCATTGAATGGTGAGGCTGCAGCTCTGATGATGAGTGACAAGCCTGCTTATGAGCAAAGAGTTAAAGGTAGTGATGTCTTTCTATCTTCTTCTTTTTCAAGTTCTTATGATTAGGCACTCTACATTATCTAACTCTGGACTAAACATTTATATTATCCTTTTCAATACATGCAATTTGTTTTTGCTTTCCCTGTACATGTTTTCTTAATGTCTAATTGGGTTATAATTACTTAAATTGGCTATTGAACGGGAATGGTTTGTAGTACCAGCACCTATTACTGCACCGCATCAAAATTGTTTTTGATAGACAAGTGACGAGCACATTCTTAAGATTTGGAAACGTGGAGTCTGATATAAGTATCCGAAATTGGTTTGTCAACTTTTCCTGTAATGAAAAATGAGAAAAGATCTTGATTTTCTTGTTCTGCATAAAGTTCCTGTGCAGAGTTTATATTTGTTCTCTCAAATTTTAGAAATTCGAGCATTTCACCATTTCCAAAAACCTCAATAATTATCATGCAAGTTATAAAGTTGAATAGATGCTCCCTAGCATTTGACCACAATTGGTTTCTTTGTTGTGCTGTAATTTGAAAACTGGACTAGCAATAGATTGGCCTACCTCGTCAGACTTTTGGGGTGTTGTATTAAGTAAAACAAGAGGCTTCGTTGCTTTGATTAGCTTGAAAAGGATAAATCTTTGAGCAGAGGTGAGCTCCCCTCCCCCCTGTTTGAGTAGGAGTCTTGAAGGTGTTGAGATATAAACCAGATCAATTAACTTAATTATAGTAGAACAAAACTCGTTGTTATAATTGATTAAATAAGTTTACTATCACTGTCAAACCCCGAGCAGTGCTTCTTCCTGTTTTTTTCTGGTAATTCATCTTCTTTTGAAACAAAGTTGTGGACAAAATAAACATGTACCCTGATCATTCTCCAGGAGATGCATTCTATTGTCAATCTGTTTGCATATCTATCTGACGTTATTAGACGTTGATATTTGATTGCTTCATTCTGTCGTGGATGCTCAGCTTCATTCGTGCTAATTTAACGTTCCCTCTACTTTCATTGGCTCCTTAACCAGAATACTGTGAGAAATATGCCAAGCCAGAGGACATTGGAGCTGCCCCAGAAGAAAAATCAAGTGACGAGGAGTTGAGTGAAGACGAGTACGAGTCTCTTGACGATGAAATGGCAGGCCAGGCAGATCCATAGCGGGCTGTTGCTTGTATCTGTACATATTTCTAGCTTCTGTTAAATCAAACGAACTTGTTTATTGGGCAGGAACAAAGAACTCCATGGCCTCTTTATTTGCCTCCATGGTAAAGAAATGCATGTTCAGCGTGTTCCAATCTTTTAGTTTTTGCTGTGCAACCCCACCTCTTGCAAAAAGTTTAAGCCCCACCGATTCGAAGCATATACCAATTCAAACGTGGTTTGGAATGACAATATACCATCATCAGAATCAGGCGGCATTCCCACGCACGGCACAACTGGTTCCAACCAGCAATGCATTGACAAAAATGAGAGTTCCAATCCACCCTATTATTTTGGTAAGGGTTAGCTATTTACATTCCCCTTGCGTGCATAGATGCAATGCACCTACAGGAGCTTGAAAAGTTCACAGCAAGATGAAGATAAACTTCAATCTAATAAAGGCATAGCAATATCTGCAAGGCGCACATGCATAAACTATGACTTTCTAAAATCTTGCAAGGAGAGAAGTATACAATGGAGGAGCAATGACCTACAACTATAGCTAACAGCACTGGCACAGGCCATGAAGGGCCACTTGTACACTCTGCAGCTGAACTCAACAACAAATTCTTCCATTAAATTATACGCCATCCTTGAGAAAAATCATAAATGGCTTGGCCGCCTTTTACCAGCATCTGTCCTTAACCTCTTTACAGGATTTGCCCACCCAACACTCCCTGCCCCACCATTTGTTGGTTGAGGTTGGTTCACCCACCCTTGCTGATGCGTATTCTGCTGGTTCAGTCTCGCATCTTTAGGGATTGAATTCATTATGGGACTTGTGATATTGCGGCCCATGCTAGGGGGGGAAACTGGACCGCTTGATCCAGTTCTTGACCTCACAACTGACTTGTCCCGGTCTTTCCTCTTCTTCTTGCAGATAACCAACTCCCCTGGATGCAGTGGAGAATCATCCTGCTGACATTGTTCTCGACTACTGCCACTTCCACTCCCAAGCCTTGTTTCCTTCTGGGGCACATGGACCCTCCTTGTGTCTTCACCAGTAGGAATGGATCCTCGCTGCATTGGCTTGTGGGTAGTGCTGTTGTCAGGTTCTACATCATTTATTGACTTGTGTCTCTTGATTACAGCAAGAGCAGCTTGTTTTGGAGATGGAGCTGAAATGGAAGTTGATGATGGGCCAGTGAAAGAGAAAGTATCCCTCGTCTCTCGGAAATCTGTGTCTGGAAACGCAATCTTCAAGATATCAAAAAAAAGATCATGCACCTTTCTTGCTTCAGTTCTAACCTGCATGGTGTAAACATCCCTTGAGATTCTAAATCATTTTGAAGTTTGCCCAAGAGAATTAGCTTTGACAATAGGCATGAGTGGGAGTTAAGGCAGCTAATTGAAGCAATAGATAGAAGAATATTGCATAGTCCATTATTCTGACATTTGGGCATTTGTTAGCTGGTACGGGAGGAAATTGAAAAATTTTATTCATGGATACAAGGAAGAATTTTGGAATTCATGGGAAAATTCTAATAGGTAAGGCAACCAAAGGATAAGCTTTTTGCAAGCACAGTGACAGAAGACAGCTATAAAGAAAAGCTTCCAACCTTTTTTTGTCTTTTTCCTTTAATAGAAAGCTGAACTGCACCACATTCAGAGGTGATGCTTCCATAAATTTCTCAATTGCACCAATCCATTATGTAGAAGTGAAAGGAAAAGAAAACAAACAAGAAATATATAATTGGACATGATAAAATTGAATATCCAAAATTTTATGCTGGAGAAATTTTGAAGATGTTCAAATGAATGATGCTACAAAACAGATAGCACGACACTTTCAAGTGGAAAACAAAGGAATTTAAAAAATAAAGATTACAGAGCACTCCTGAGATTGGTGTGATACATGGCTGGACACAAATTCCAAAGTGAATGATTGACAAATGTCATATCATAAAAAAACAAAATAAATGATACCATATCCATGCTTCCACAGGGCATCCAATAGCATTTTCCATAAGTAAACGATAAAAAGAAGATTAGGATTATGTTTAAGCGCAAGTTTGGATGAGAAATCATACCTCATGTGAGAACCCATAAAATTGCATGGCACCTTTTAACATGAATTGCACATCGAACACAAGGTCCATAACTCCACTATACTCCAATCTGTCAACACGCTGTTCAATCTTCCGTAAATCCAAAAGATTAGTTCCAGCACCACTTATGTAACCAGAATTTTCAATCCTCTTCCACAAATCAGCTAGAAGAGGTACGATTTGTTGCCCTTCCTTGTCTATTCTCCTTTGGAACTTGCTGATAACATTTTTACACTGTACAATTGAAATTTCCAGTTAATAAACAGAAATATGGTGTAACTAGAAAGACAAGTATGACTTGATTTTCCCCTGTCAAAACCTCTTTTGACAAGTATGACTTGTACAATTATATTATATTAACAAGACAAGATAAATTAATATACTAGATGGCCAAGTACATACCCTTCTCTGGATGACATCAGACATCTTGTTGCCCAATGTTGAAGCACCACTTGTACTGGGAATTTTACCATCCCAACTCTCTCTAGTGTGTTCAGCAGCTTCCTCTGCTGTAGCAGACTGCAAATTCAATCGGCTAGATTTTGGTGAAGCCCGCAACTTAGATGTTTTGGCTATTCTTCTTGAAGGTAGATTTCGTCTACTTTTTAAGGAATCACTCTGATCATGCTTGAATCCACTGGGCTCTACTAATGCTTTCATTTCAGTATCGCTCCTCAACTGCGCTTGATATTTATGATCCACTTGGAATGGCAACAGAAACGAATCTCCATGTTGCACATCATTGCTAGACTTCTCCTCTAGCCTTTCAATAGCATGGCGGGGTCGAAGCCGAATACTACGTTTTCGTTTTATTTTAGGTTGTAGAACCTGTTCATCTTCACCTTCATCACGATCATGTATCCAACTTCCAGATTGCTGGTGATCCATGTGAGAATCTCCAGACACCGCAATTTCCCCCTCTTCTAGTTCATCTGGCTGTGAAATATTAATGGAATGGTAAATACATAGCAAAACCAAGTCAGTAACGAAGCACATGAATAGAGATAGAAGAAACATACCAGCTTCTTGGAAAGTGAACCTGGTCTAGCATCCAAAGCAGAAAGAGACCCGAATTTCCGAGGTGAAACAGGAGAGGTCATTCGTGTCATTTTCTGGCTGTCAGAGGATGACCCTGAGGAGCCAGCTTCATCCAGTGCATGATCATTTCTAGTGCTTTCCACAGCTCGGTGATACTCATAGCCCCCATCACATGCTGGACCATCATCTTCTGATTGATCCTTATTAACAGGAGGTGCCCCAACAGCATCAATGGATTCATCATCTTCAAATTCTCTAATTTCTCCCTCTTCTTCATGTACAGAATAATCATTTCTCTCATCAGAACTGGCCTCAGAATAGTCTACAGTTTCTTCATCAATTTCCTTGTAATTAGGAGACTTTTTCCCTTTCGGCCGCCCCCTTTTTCTTTCAGTTTCCATTTCACCAGATGCCATACCCATACCATTAGCAAAAAGGATCGCTTTTGATGGTTTCTTTGATAAGACAGCAATAGTAGCATCCACTTCTTTTGTACTGGCTCGAAGCCACTTGGGTACCTGATCATACCTCGTCATCTCCTCAGTCCAATCAAATTCTTCATCCATTTGATCAAATAATTCAACCTCTTCTTCACTCCTGGCTATCATGCGATTTACCTCTTGAAGCGATGGAACATCATGCAAGGTTTCTTGATATCGCTCTTCATCATGCAATAATGTCTCTAAAGTCATCCGCCTTTCCTCGTGTGTTGTTCTTTGGTCAAAACGCCCAGCATTGATAACCTCATCAGCCATGTCAATCTTATATTGCTGGATATTGTTCCTTATAAGGCTCTCAATAGAACCCATATATCGATCCTCACCAACAAGGTCATCTTCTAGATCAACTGTACCTCCACTTCTTAATTCATCCTCCTTTTGACAGCTAGAAATTTTGTTAACAACTGCTTCCATATAAATGACTTTGACTTCTCTTGTCTGTCCAATTCGGTGGGCTCTAGCAACTGCCTGTTCCTCATTCTTGGGATTCGGATCAGGATCATATATGACAACTGTGTCAGCAGACTGCAGATTAAGACCCCTTCCAGCTGCACGAATACTAAGCAAGAAAATAAAGCAGTCGGAATTAGGGCTATTAAAGTCCACAATAGCTGATTCACGATCTTCAAGGCTAGTTGTTCCATCAATCCTTCTGTACACCAGTCGGCGCCATTGCAAGTATTCCTCTAATATATCAAGGAGTTTTGTCATGGTGCTAAAGAGTAGCACCCGGTGGCCTGTTCTTTGAAGTTTTATGAGAATCCTATCTAGAACCCAAAGTTTTCCACAAGATTTAACAAGGAAATCCTTGGACAAATCGTTAAAATATGGGTAATTAAGTAAAGGATGGTTGCAAGTTTTTCGGAGCTCCATACATCTGTTATTTAAAGTTCTATACACCTTAGCCTGGTATGCTGGATTTTTTTGAACCCTGCGCTTCTCATCCTCAGGGTCAACTCGGATAGTGCCAGTAGATTTGATCCAATCATAAATTGTACTCTGAATAGAAGACATTCTACATCTCAAGACAATGGAAACCTGCAGTGTAGCCCTATATTAGAATCCACCACATGAAATAATAGCAATATATTAGAATCCACAACACGAAAAAAATCATGTTGATGATGACAAATTAATACAATACCTTGGGTGGAAGTGAACCTTCCACATCTTCCACACGACGTCTGAGCATAAAAGGCTCTAAAATTTGATGAAGTCGATGAATTATGATAACCTTCTTTTCAGTCTCAAGCCAGTCATCCTCTCCATCATGCACAGGAGCTTCCCTTTGAAAGGGCTTCGAGAACCAATCATGAAATGCTTTACGATTATCAAAAACTTCTGGTAGAAGTAAATTCAGTAGGGACCATAGCTCCTTCAAGTCATTCTGCAGAAACCAAAAAACAATCCATGTAAAGTCATTGCCAAAATCCCTTGTCGAGGAAGTTGAAATTGAATTTCTGAGCCATTATTTTTCTTAATATCACAATCTAGCTTCATATATGTCAAATCAAAAACCCTCTAGTTTTCATTTGTAAACCTTAAAGATTCCAATCTCTTGATCATTATCTTAAAACCTTTCGCAAGTCTTATCCAAAATGTTAGAAGACATCCAACCAAGAATCATAATATGTTCAAACAGAAACATATCAGCAGATGTAACAGGTTCTCTGACGTTAGGAATTTTTCCTTGCCATCCTACATAATCATGGAGTGAGCTGATGAGGACATGAATACACTAGTTTATCACAAACATCCTTGTCAAACACGGACAAGTTTTGCAAATCTTGCTAATTCTCCATCTTTAAAACTTAGCATCAGGAAATGGTGGGATGCTTGGATGCTATAAGCCTGAAATGAATTTCTACCTATTGGATAAAGTTGGCAGTTTAATTTAAAAATTCTCTGAACATGAATTTTTTCCCTATTGTACACTATTAGAACATTTTTACCTGCTCTTTGTTAGTTTAAACAGAATTGTCATTTAGAAAGGCCATGCTTGCATGTAGTTCATGAATTATAAACATGAACTATGCAGCTAGAATGATTATTTGGTTAATGTAAGGTTCAGTAGAACAACAGCCTTTTGTGAACAACTGTGAATGCACAGCAGCACACCTATAAATAACAAAACAGATATGAGGCTGAATTCAAGATAAAAACACAAAAGAAAAGGTGGAGAGGATAGAAAATTATACTCTTATTGTGCTTGGAAGGAATTAACAAGAAAAAGAAAAGAAAAGGTGAATAAGGCACAAAGAACTGCGGCTAAATATGTAATTGTACTGCAAAACAAAGCTAGTCTATAAAATAAAACATGACAAGTAAATCAATCTAGTAAAAACTGAAAGGATTGCCTTTCTTATTTTCTTGCATTTTGGAGAAAGAAAATGAGCCCAAGGAAAAAAATTGTCCTCATCTTCCATGGCTCATTTTTTCACTCCATTCTAAACAGCAGTAATATCACTCCCAATTATCCTATCTGGGTCACTTTAAATAACAGTCAGACCACAGAAGCCCATACTAGCAAGACTACAAGACTGTTGTGTGGTGACAAGTTTTGCCAGACACGGATAAGCATCTGTGAAACAATAGTGTGTAACTGTAAAACATAGACAGCTTTAACAGACCTGTAATGGTGTCCCTGTGAGAAGCAAACGCCTCTGGCAGCGATACCTATCAAGATCACGGGCTAAAACGGATTCCCTGTCCTTCATTCTCTGTGCCTCGTCAATTATGATGTACTTCCAATCAAGTTTAGAAAGTTTTGTGCGATCATACATGATAAACTCATAAGTTGTCACGAGTACATTAAATTTCATGGCAGAAACCTCCTACAGAGTGCCAGCAAAAAAAAGTTCAACAATTCATCATAAATCTGAAGAACGAAAAACAAATGAAGAAGTAAGGGTGGTTTTCTTACTTGGGAAAATAATTTTGCACGCTGATCCTTTCCACCGACATAATAAATGCAGGACACAGATGGCAGCCAGCTATGTAGCTCACTCTGCAGCATGGACTCGGTAAGACATCAAAAAACACTAGAAAAACCATACCATTAAATGTGCAACAAACAGTAACTAACCTTCCAATTCACCAAAACAGCATTAGGAACAATTATAAGATGTGGTCCATAGTTTCCTTTGAATTCCATTAGATAAGCAATCAGTGCCATCACCTGCATAAGAACAAAATTATCAAAGAATAACAAGTCCACATTAAGAAAAAATGTTCATTATGTCATCTATAAATTTTTCTAGTTGACTACCACGCTGCCAAAAGAACTGAAGGAAATGTTCCAATAAGTTCACTTTTCTTTAGCAAAGGACCAATAAGTTCATTATACAACTACCACCTCATATATAAGAATTACTACCACATTCACATGCAAGTTTGCTAAAAAGAAGCAATTGGTAAATGCATCATTCTTCTTTTTTTGACATGTATAACATTAGCTTTTAGGGTTTCAAAGTTAATTTTCCCAACACTTCTATAATTTAGGTTAAAACCTGCAATTTTATCTAGTTACTCCTTTTCTTCAATTACAAACAGGCTTTTAGATTTTTTGTTATGACAACACGTTCCTTTGAATGTGATCAGTTAAAGCTCCAGGATTGTTAATTACTTCATGTTATTCAAAGTGAGCTTTTTCTTAGGATACATAACTTGATATTATTTAATTTATAAGTTTTTAATCATTGACACAACAAATCCGTCTTTAATTTATTAGATTTTCATCCTAGTAAAAAACGTTTCTACGATATTCAATCGGTAATGAAAAGTTTCGTAGGGAGCTTTAAGAGTATATAAAGAAATAAATCCTTTAAAATAAATTTAAAGTTGAGCTTATTGATCAACAAAAAAAATTGATAGACCTTATTGGTATGTTGCTTGTGAGAAGTGAACTTATTTATAGTTTTTCCAAGAACAAAGGCGCCATTTATGAGGCATGGACTCTGAGGAGTAAACCTTTGGATGGGTTTTGAAAACAATATATGGGATTTGTTTTCAAATTTTTCATTTTTCAAAAAGGAAGCTTAAGCTTCAATAAAAAAGAAGGTTGAGCAAGAAACTTACCTGCACAGTCTTTCCAAGCCCCATCTCATCTGCCAAGATTCCATTTAATTTGTTGTTATACAAAGAAAGCATCCACTGCAATCCAACCTGGTGGGGGGAGGACCAAACAAATGCACAGAGATCAGTAGCTTAAGAAACTTATGACATAATAAAGCTTGAAAAATATCAAAAAAAAGTACAGTATACTTTAGTGACATACAAGCTGATAGTCTCGTAAGGTTCCAGTTCGTAACATCGATGGTTGCCTTACGACCCTTTCATTCACTGCATGGGCAAGATTGTAATATCTGCTGACAACAAGGAATGACAAAGTTTAAACTATTACAATCAAACACCAGTTTTGTGAAGGAAGAAAATATGGCAGTCATATTATATGGATGTGCAGATTGATTGTTAGGTACATTTTGGATGATATTGTATTCCATAAAAGTCTCCCTCTCATGGAGCCAACTACCCCATCAGTACTTGGTAAATCTCTTGACCAGATCACTCCTATCCTCGACATAAGAAAAATGACAAATTAAACCAAACAAATAACTTACTTGTTAACAGATGAACTGTCCCTGGGTGCATTCATTTCCATAAACCGGTTTCTTATCATTACTTCCTCACTGGTACAAGCTGCAGCTGCTCGTACTTCTTCTTCTGATAGGCCCTTTAATTAACAGTAAAAGTAAGTGAAAAGGCAGTTTGAAATAATACATCACATGAAGAATATGAAAAGGAAATTCACGCATCAGAAACCATGAAAGAAAAATGGGGGCTTTTTGTTTATAGCTAATGAAAGAAAAATGAAAGAAAAGAGGCGGGTGGCTTAATTGTACGAGAAAAATGTGAACATCTAATTGGTGGGTTACTGAGAGGGGGGATGAATAAATCATACCTGCAGTCGAGCAGCTGCGGCTGCAGCATTAGCTGCCTCCTCCACTTCCTGCTGATTCTTAGTAGCTGTTATTTTTCCTCCCAGCTTATGAAGATATTCTTCTGTCTGAGACAAGAATGATGAGAGAACAGCATATCTCTCAGAAGCATCGCCTGAAATGCTAGTCTGTTGCTCCAACAACATTTCTCTATACCTTTCAACATCATTGTTCTTTAATGCCTCCATCCTTTTATTTCGGTCATCATCCTTTCTCTTTGAAAATTCCCTCAACATTCTTTCATGGTATTTGGCAACTCCCCTGTTACGGGTAGTGCGTGAATCACGGATGGACCAATGAGACTCAAGAAGTTTCTTGCGCCACTGCATGATGGATTTCAATTGCTTCTCCCTTACGGCTTTCTGAGAGGCCTGTACCTGTCTCGTCAGCTCCATCCGTTGACGCTCACATAGCCGAACAAACTTCCTGTATAGCCTGTCAGGCATTGCCATGATTTCCTGTTGCTGCTGATCAACTTCATCCCTTAAACGCGCCTGTAGATCTAAAAGCTTAAGCTTTTTCTCTTCAATCTGTAACCGCAACACAAGATCTGGCCTGATCCTCTTCCTCTCCAAATTTACTGCTAGGAGACCATTAATTTTCTTCAAATTCTCTGACCTTTTCCTGGTAAGCATTTCCACGCCTTCCTCAAAAAGAAGATCTTTGACGTCATAGGCCAATGTTAGGTTATTATTCGTGTTAACCATCCCAGTTGACCCAACAGAGTCATGTTTCCTAGTAAAAAATGGAAAATCAAATAATGGTCCGTGATACTTTCTGGTGGAGCCAGAATCTTTTGTCTGGGGCACAGTGCTCACTTGTGCAGGTTTCTTGGCTTGCGTAGCATCAGATGCAGGATACTGTGGTGCGACACCCTTTCCCCTATCTGATGCAAGATCACTTATAGCAGGAGCTTTCTGAAGTCCATGCTCAGTCTCCTGGTCTGACTTGACAGAAAATGTAGCAGTTTGATGCTCTTCCTTCCCAGAAGCCACCAAGGGTGTGGGTTCCTTCATCACAGCCGGTGCCTTTTGCATGTTAATGGTCGATACAGCCGCTTTCTCATCGCCAGTAAAAACTTCCTCTTTAGAAACACTCTTTCCATTCATAGATGGCATTGCTTGTGAATCCCTATCATTGGACTCCGGATGACTTGCTTGTTCTTCAGCAATCTTTCCACCTGGCCTGTCCTGATTACTTCCTCCTGCAGGGAGAAGTTGTGGCTGCAGTTGCAACTCAAGGGGTGGTGGAGCTATAGCTCGAAGAAGCTCTTGTGGAAGAGTACCTTCTCCTTTCTGACAATGAAGTAAAAAAAAAAATCATGATCTTCTGAGTGCTTATTGAATCAATTGCAGTGTTCATGTGTACTTAAAAAAAAATGTAAAATAGCAAGTAAATAGAGATTTCCAGACCTTCAATCGCCTAAATGCTAGAATTTGTGCTTTTAGAACATGTGACTGCTGTTTAGTGAACCCAGTGCGCTGTTGTGCTATCTGAACAGCTGGTCCGCCTTGTGAAGAGAAGCGGGGGCCCGAGCCTCCTTCAATAGAAGGACCAGCAGGTTGTGGAGAAGATCGATTCAGTTGCCTGAATTGCCGTGCCTGTGAAGTTTCTGGGTTGTTTAATGCATTTTTTGATGGCAAAATCTGATCCGCACCTTGGCCTGTGTTTGAAGGCATTCCATTTCCAAGCACAGCTGTCTGTCGAGGAGGCGCTTGGTTCTCCCTGCTGTGAAAAGCCTGCTGCTGCTGCATTGCAAAGCTGTTAGGGTTATTCACCATGCCTCCATTGGAATTCGAGCCAAAGGGACCAGAAGGAGCAGTTTGCCTGCCTTTCGCAGAGCCAGACTGCCCAGAGACATCACTGGATGAATTAGCATGAGGAGAACTTTCACTTGCAATGGATGGAGAGGCAACCTGAGGCTTTGACACAAGGAGATGTGATGATTGCGCACTGGGATTACCTTCATTTGCCTTTAGCTGTGCAGCCATCCTTGCCTGCATGAATGGAATAAGCTGAGCCATCAAGTTGACATTTGCAGGTTGTGACAGATCAATGTTGCGCTCAAGTGCCCATGCTTGAATTGCTTGCATCTGTGCAGTCATTGCAAGATGGTTGTTTGCCATGTTTTGGATGGTTTGTGGGGGCTGTGGGGCCTGCATGGGCCTCGTAACATTTGCAGACATTGGTTGTCCAGAGGCAGTAGGCTGGAGAGGAGACTTTTGCTCATTCCTCTGATCAGAGGCTAGGTGCTGACCTTGCTCTGCCTGCTTTTCACCGCGAGAAAAATGGTCAGATGAGTTCTTAGAAGAAGATGCCTGGGCCTGATTAGCCGCCTGCAAGGACATGAGTTCCTGCATTTTCAAATTTCCCATCCGCATGTCCTGATCCTTGCCAGCAGTAGGACCCAGCATTCCTATTTTAGCTTGTTGCTGAGACTGCATTGCCAAAGCTGACTTTTGTTGGGCCGCCTGGAAAGCATATTGAAGATACACCTGTTGCGCTGGGTTCACAGCCTGTTGCATTGGGTTCAAAGCCTGTTGCTCAACACCTTGATTCCTATTCTGTCCATCCTGAGAGGAACCATGTTGTCGAGCCAAATCAAAAAATTGTCTGGACTGTTGAGGAATTTGCATTGAACCTGGAGATGAAGCAAAACTGTTCCCTCCTGTAACTCCTTGAAGAGCCCCAGCTTGATAAGCTAGAAGGGCTTCATTTCCTTCAGGTTTTCTAAGTAATTGTTGCTGCAATGCCTGCATGGACAGTTAGAGATATAAAACAAACACTAACAAAAGTTCACCAGAAAAAGAATATTCAAAATCTCCTTGCACGCGAGGAAATCTTAGTACTAAGGACAACAATCATACAATTCACGAAGTACACAAAATTGGATTCAGAAACAAACACAAAGATGGTCAACTGAACATTCCAATCAACATTGAACCTTCACATTGTAAGGAATCTAAAAGGGAATGCACTGTAACAGCATGCATGATGGATCTACAGGTCCATTTTTATGTCAAATGCACCATATACTTTCAGTAACAAAACAAAATGAAAAAAAAAAAATAAAAAATAGTTCCTCCATCCACAATTGTAACTCAAAAATGGAAGCCAACAAAACCCAAAAGGCAACTGCAACCATAAAATTAGATGGATTTCACCATGAACATCAACTACAATAAAATCACTATATACACATAAACTAAGAGGGAAAACAAGAGACATGATCAACTATAGATTACACGTAGCCCAGTTAGAAATGCAAAATGGTATTACAAATTCCCAAAAGCCGGACCCGGGTCCAGTTGGCATTGGTCTTTGATCTTGAAAAAAAAAACTCAATCAAACATGGATGCTAAAATACACCTAAAAATATTTTAAATGACCTAATCTTCTCCTCGATTAAATGCATGCCTAGTTTGCCTCGTCCAAACTCATGATTAATCAAATATTCAAACCAAAAAATCACATTAATTACTTGAAATCACTGATCACGTATCAATTAATCGAGTTTGGTAAATTGAAAAAAAAAAGAAAAAAAACCTTACCTGCCTGGGCGGCGGCTGCTGCTGCTGCTGTACTGAATCGAACCCCAATTGAAGGTTCCATACAGCAGCAGACGAAGACGAAGAAGAAGGTGATGCTGCAGCTGATGAAGTGGACCCCGCACGCCCAGCCGGTCCCACCCGACCGGGCCCACCTCCTCCACCACCACCGGATTGCATGCAAATTTACTCTATAAACCCCTAATTAATCAGTAATTATAAACAAAAAAATCATGTCCGCAAAAAATGAAATCGAAAAATAAAATGTTGTTAAAAAAATCTCTCCAAGAATTTGAATAAAGCTCCGATTTTACCTCCGATCGCAACGTTACAAAAAGATGGGGGGGGGAGGGGGGGGGGGGGGGGCTTGCTTGCTTGCTGTCTATCTGTCCACTTTCTCTCTCTAGGTTTTGAAATTTATCTCACTACAAAAAGAAGGCGAGAATATCGGTGAAACGAGGAAAAATGGATCCTGGGAGATAGAGGGGTTGATTGTTTTTCACTCTCACTGAAACTTGTTTTCTCTCGCGCGACTGGATTTCGAGAGAAAAATAACAAGGGAAGTTATAAAAAAAAATCCGGGCGTTCAGAGTCAAACAAACCCTAAGATTTATTGGTTTTATTTGGGGGTTTTTATTATTTTATATTTTATTTTTTGAAGGGGAAGGAGTAAATTGGGGTTGGTACTTGGCAATGAGTGAAGTTTTTCTGCCTTTCTATTTTATTTATTTCTTCTGTTAGAGTGGGGTCCACGTTACTACTACGATTACAAGTTTACTAATCGTAGTGTAGAAGTTTAACCTTTGAGTTTGGTTATAATTACTATTTTGTTCCTGTAGTTCATGGAATGTCAGATCTCAAAATATCTCCAGTCAAAGGCTGTTTATTTTTTCGATAGAGCATGCGTTTTATAATTTAAAAGGAAAGTTATTTGTTTTTGTATCAAAAATATTTTTTGAGAAATAAAAAAATTATATATTCATGTATTTTTTAGAAGAAAATGTAAAAAAATATTCATCATTTACGGAAAAAAATTTCTGACAAGAGGGTGAAGATTTTTAAGAACAAAAAATTATGAATTATTAAATAAAATTCTGAGTAAATTAAAATATGATATGAAGAGATTAAATATTAGGAGATCATAAAATACAATAAAATGCTGCGTCTGGTTTTTAAAAACAATAATATAAATTAAAATTTACTAATACTATATCTTTTATGGTTAGCATTTGAATTTTCACACGAAAATAGCTGGTTTATTCGTTGGTTCTCATTAACATGGAGAAATTGATGTAAATATATAAAGTTTTCATGCATTTACCATTTTAAATACATATCGTATGTCTAAATTATTACTAGAAAAAAAATTCTTTTATTTTATAAAAATAAAAATAAAAATTGACCTCAACATACACTTTATTACAGTTAAAACAAAACAAAAGGGCCGAAATATTACGAGTTTTCTAAGGCTATTTTAAGGCAAGTTTAGAAACATGGTGAAGTTTATTTTTAAGGTATTTTTTATTTAAAGATATTCATAAAATATATTTTTTTACTTTTAAAGTTTATATTTTATATTATCATGTCAAGACGATCCAAAAACATTAAATAAAAATTAATTAAAGTTCTTAAATACATAATTAAATTGCAGCTCAACATGTAGAAATATATCTTCAACTTAAAAAATATTATTTTGTTTTTTCAAAATATTTTTTTCCTTGAAGCTTTGAAAATAAATGATGAAAGTTAAAAAAAAAAATATATTTTCTTTTTGTAGCTTTTATCTTGGAAATGCTCGAAGCTTTTTTCTTTTTTCTTCACCTACATTGCAACTGTACACTTATTTAATGGCTTGTAAGCGTGATTAACTTAACAAAAATTTATTTTATTTTATCTTACAGTTAATTGGCTTCTTGAGTCACGTGATACATAGTAATCATACCTTTCTTCTCAAAACTTCATCCCAATTTGATGGTTAGTACATTGGTGGATGGTTGGATAATTAGTTTCGAATAAAAAAATCAATTAAGAAAAAAATTAATATCACAATTAAATTTGATTGATCTGATGATATAATAAAAAAATAAGCAACAATAGACAAATAAAAAAATATCTAATACAAAACTGGATTCCTACATGAAACTCATGACTTAACATATGAAATCAGAATAACTCTATAGAAAAACAATATCAACAAAAAACCAACTATAAAAAACCCAATGAATTCTTCCTAACCCATGACTTGAAAAGTTAACAAAATCTCAGTCGATAAATATTGAGTGATGAAGTAAGAAAATAATTTTCCAATAAAAACTGATTAAAAACAAAATAAAATAAAAATTATAAATTAAATATAACATTAACTAAAAAATAAACGGCGTGGGCATTTTACTGTGCAAGTTTCTATTGTTCACCCAGACACAGATTACTATTCATTGCGACAGTAAAATGAACATTTTACCCCAAAGTTCGAAAAAATTTAGCCCTTAGGACAAGGGGCATTTTAGAATTTTTCACCGGACATGGGCGGTATTTTCTGGATTTGTTGCACAATGAAACGACTCCAATAGCCCCAGAAAACTACAAAATAATGATGCAGGGACCAGGGGTGTTTCGGTTTTTCCACATTTTTTGCACAGTGAATCGACGGAAACAACCCCCAAAAAAGACAAAATAGTGTACAGTAAACGGGGGCAGGGACGTATTTTCCATTTCAGTTTTTTCGTGAATATCAGTAACTTCAGGGGTGCATAGGTAATTAGCCAATATTTTATTATTTTTTTCGGAGGAACTGGTGGTGCATCGTCCAAACACGCCAGCGGCGTTCCAGGCGAACACGCCCTTGAGGCGGCGTGTGCGTGTCCTCCAGGCGGTCCAAAATTCACTTCCGTCATGTCACACGGTGCGCCGCCATGTCCTCTATCTGCCGTCGCGACGCGTTCCAGTCATAGGAGTTCCGGTAAGCGGAGGAGGATAGTTTTGTGTTGGTTGTCGGTTTTCTCTCTCCTGCCGCCGCAAATTCGGATCCGGTCCCTGATGTTTGGAGGAAGTTTATTTTGGTCCTTGATGTTTAAATTTCAGTTTTATTACTGATTTCTTTAATTGAAAGTTTAATTATTTTCAACTATGCCCTTCAATTAAAACTGATTATATAAGGAAGTTTTCATTTCAGTCCTTATTCTTTTGATTTTTGATTTTTTATTTCTTTTTGGTTCCTTTAATTTTGTCGGTACGTATGTTTTGATTTCTTTTAATTTGGTTCTCCAATTAAAATTGGTCATTTTTACAACTTTTCATTTCAGTCTCTCTTCTTCTAATTTTTTGATATATTACACAACAATTATCATTATTTATTTTAGTCCCAAGATTTTTTTTTGTTTCAATTTTATCTTTCAATTGGAATTAATTATATATTTTATTTTGGTCCTTATTCTTTTAAATTTTTATTTTATATTATTTCATTTGGTTTTTTTTATTATTGGATAATGTTAATTTTTTATTCATATTTATGCATCTATACTTTTAGTTTTTGTCTTTTTTTATTCAGATTTTATTTTTAATCGGTTCAATCCTGAAATTTTAATTTATATTGGTAATCATTTTAAAGTTAATATTGCATATTTTTTCCCTTTATTCCTTTTTTTGGTGTTTTCTGTTATTTTTATTTGTTCTCTGGATTAGATGATTTTTATTATTTTACTATTTGCGCAATGATAGTGATTATTTTTTAATTGTGTTTTCTTACAAAAATCTTTTACTTTTTTTTTTAATGATTTTTCAGGAAAGTTTAATTATTTTGACAATAATATTGATAATAATTTCAACTGTTATAGTAATGATAATGACAATAACATAAGGATAGATTTAGAATGTATATTTTCGCCCATTATTATTTAACCCGGATAGAATATTTGTTGTTTGAATGTGAAGATAAATAAAAAAAAAAGAAAAAAAAAGAAGAGAGAGAGCTAATATATCCTTAATTCCAGGGTCATTTATGTCTCGGCAAGCAATGAAAGAAGCAGGCATAATAAAGACAGGGAGTGCAAAAGCGGACGAGCGATGCCGTGGATCACACCTCAAGTATATGGGTCCATGGATTCTTAATGGGTGGATACTTCGTTATCTAATATGGCACCAAGTGGGTAGCTATATCGATGTGGCACTTTTGTAAGAGGATCAAACTTCAGACTCCATCGATGGCTGATATGAAAGTGGTTTCTGGATGGTACCAAGTGTTGATGGATGGTAGATAAGAAGAATAATGTACAAGCTTTTTTAAAAAATTATTCATTTAGTTATTTTTACGTAGTTGAATTACGAAAATAAGCTGTTTATTGTTTGTTATACAATCTCTCACAAATTAATGCACAGTTAATTCTTTTCATGTTAAAATTAATAGTCAAGTTGTATTTTAAGAGAGGGTGAAATTAGAAAATAGAGCATCAAACTGAAAATAGATGGTAACTTATAATTTCACAAAAAAATAAGAATAATAATTTAGTCTCTCATTCTTTTCACTCAATAGGGAGTCGGTCACTTTAGTTGCTAGAAATTCGATTTTGATATCAAACTTTATTTTTTATATTCTAGTCTTTTTTGTGAAAAGAGAAAAGGGGTGTTTGTTAGATTCTAATAGAAAGAGAGAGAAAATCATCATTAACATCAATTCCAACCATCAAAATGGTTACAATTGATGTCAACGAATTTTATTAAGAGATGAGAGTTTTATGATGATTGCTTTAAGTTTTAATATAACCTGAAAAACTAGATTTAATATAAGAATAATAAATCTTATTCTATTTGATTTTAAGAGTTAAATTGATTTCGGGTGATATTTTTTTTTAATGTTGTAAAGGTGTTTGTCGGTTGATAATGGTTTTTTAGGTAAAAAAAAACTAATAGACCTGATTTTCTAACCATCATGGTAGTTGAATTCTAAGATGTTATCTTCAACAATGAGTGATGTGTCGAGTATATTCAAGGTGTTTTCATGTCAATATTAAATAAAAATATAATCAAATATATAATCGATTTTAAAAATATTTGATTGTTTTTTCCTTATTAAAATTCCACATTAATACCAAGACCATCGGCTTCTTTCTCTCTTGAGAGAAAAAGGTAAATTGTGGAAGTAATTTAAAAAATCTAACTGCTAAAAGTCCGACCTGCCGGATTCGAACCAGCGACCTAAGGATGACAGCTTTATCCAACTACAGTCCTCCGCTCTGCCAACTGAGCTAAGGTCGGCTTCGAGAGCTTATCTTGACAGTATTTATATAAAATGTATAATATGTTTCCTTATTTACTAAATATTTTTTTCTCTATAGTCTTCGGCACTAAAGTCTTAAGAGAACCGTAAGAGAAAATAAAGGTTTTCAGGATAAAATTAGTTGATATACATATAATAATTCAGCTGGGGCTGGTAAGACCAGCTGAATGATGTATTGTTTTTGAGTTGCTAGAAGTTTTGGCACGAAAATGAAACCAGAGGTGTAGGCAAAAGAGAACAATTTGCTTGAGTGCGTTTTCTATAATAGGGTTTTGTGGTGGTGTCAGAATGGAATTTTGAGTTCAAGTGTTATCCAAGAATTGGCTAGGAATTATAGCAGCATATTCATTTCTCAAAAGAGCCCCACAAGGTTTGCTTAAGATATACAGTTTATACTAGTCAAATGCCCGCACTCCGTTGCGGGCGTAGTGCGGGCGGAATAAATAATTTTTATAACTGTTGAGATAAAAATATAATATTTCCACATATAAAGTTGAATATAAAAAAAAAAGATCAACAACCTCTATCGTAATAACAGTAACATCGAAGTCTTAACTTTTTAAATTATCATCACTATCACTATTAAAACAATAAACAATATCCAACAAATATGAGAAAAAACAAAAAAAAATAAAATAAAAAAAGCACGTAAGAAAAAAAAATTAAATTATTATTATTATTTTTAATATTAATATTATTATTGCTTTAATAACGGGGAGAAAACGAAATAAAATCAAAAGCTTAAAAAAAGCCTAAAAACATTAACAAAAGATCAAAAGAAAAAATAGAATAAATGACAAAGAAATAAAAATTATTGACCGAGGAAAAAATTATATGACTTGGACATTAAAAACAATTATTACACTATGTTGCGGGCCGAGTAAAAAGTTTAATATAATAAAAAAGACCATCATTCCCTATTCTAAAAATAGCAACATCAAAGTTGTAACAACTAACAGTATCATTGTAGTTACTGGCTAAACAATAAAAAACATCAAATTATCCCTAGAGAAAAAAATTTAAAAACATTAATAAAAGAGTAAGTAAGAAAAATAACAAAAAAAATTCTTCTTCTTCTTCTTCTTCTTCTTCCTCTTCCTCCTCTTATTATTATTATTATTATTATTATTATTATTATTATTATTATTATTATTATTATTATTATTATTATTATTATTTTATTGTGTGAATAATGAAAGAAAAAAAATAAAAGACTAAAAAATATCCTAAAAACTTCAACAAAACATCAAACAAAAAAATAAAAAAAAATAAAAATTATCATTACTATAACTATTAAAACAATAAAAATTATCAAATTATCCCGAGAGGAAAAAACCTAAAAAAAATTAACAAAAAGAGTAAGTAAGAAAAAATCATTAAATTAATATTAATATTATTATTATTATGTTAATAATAAAAAAATCAAATAAATGAAAAACTAAAAAAACATAAAAGCTTTAACAAAAGATTAAACAAAAAAATAAAATAAAAATTATCAAGCAAAAAAAGTCATTATTATTATTATTATTATTATTATTATTATTATTATTATGCTAATAATGAAAAAAAAAAGACTAAAAAAATCATAAAACTTTAACAAAAGATCAAACAAAAAAATTAAGTAAAAATTATCAGGTAAAAAAAGTCATATGACGTGAAAAAAAAGGGAAAGTGAAAAAAATCAATAAAAAATAAAAAAACAATCAAAATACATAAATAAAAAAACATAAGTGAAAAAAAAGGGAAAAAAAAACCGTCAAAATCAATAAAAAAACAAAAAAACAATCAAAATAAATAAAAATGAAAAAAAAAAAAGCAAAGTGAAAAAAGAAAAAAAAAAGCAAAGTGAAAAAAGAAAAAAAAAAGCAAAGTGAAAACAATAGGCGCTAGGCAGGGGTCGAACCCCTGCCTAGCGCCCTCTCCTGGTAAGACACGCTTGTGTCTTACCAGTAATCTACAAGCTTTTCCTTGATTTTTTTTGTGAAATAATACATAAATAGTATTATTACTGTTCAAAACCGGAAAAAAAAAGGCGCACGAACTCGCGCGACACACGGACGAAAAATGTCCAATGAACAGTGAACTCTCTCTAGCACTACAGTGCGACCCCTGCCTAGCGCCCTCTCCTGGTAAGACACAAGCGTGTCTTACCAGTAATCTACAAGCTTTTCTTTGATTTTTTTTGTGAAATAATACATAAATAGTATTATTACTGTTCAAAACCGGAAAAAAAAAGGCGCACGAACTCGCGCGACACACGGACGAAAAATGTCCAATGAACAGTGAACTCTCTCTAGCGCTACAGTGCCGGACTGAGCTGTTTTAGTATATAGGATAATAATTTGATAATTGCAACACTGCAAAACCTCCAGTTCAAGCTGAGATGAAAGGAAAATAATTTCATTTCCACTGCACAGATAAAATTTGAGTATCCTGAAATTTCTCGTAATACAGAGGATGGGGAAATTGGAAATTGGAAATTGATGCCAAAATTTAAAAGACAGGCAAGCTCCATCGCCACAAATGTTCTGGAGATTAAACCCTCTGTATTGACAGAGTATGCATATTTTGCTGCACGTGGTTCAACAACTACCTCCATTGAGATACGTTCATTGAGCGAGATACTTGAAAGAATTAGTCCACAGGAACTGGCTGCATGTTTTCAGCTTCTTTCCTCAGCTCTTGAAACAGGACAGATGACAAGTATCGCTCCCCAAAACTTGCATGAATAGTCTGAAAGTCAACCAGTAACAATAGCATTCATCCTTCAATTGATTTACTTGCACGAAAAAGAATTCTCGATTCAATGATGAGGAAATTTGCTTAAATTGATGAAACCTTAAGCCCTTTTAACAACCAGATATGTTGGTTCATGACTCGAGTAGAGGGCATTTACTAATGGCATACCTCCATCCCGCAAACAGTGTAAATTACCAGTATAGCTGTTAAACTCTGTTTTCGAGAATTGGGATATAAGTTGTTCTTACCACAATAAGTTTGCCTTTATTCTCAGGCATTCTAGCAAGTCTAAGTGCAGCTACTGTGTTGGCTCCGGATGAAATTCCCACCTATGAAAACCAGAAATATTGAGCTAAAATATACACGACAAATAGCAGTCTTCTGTTGCTCATATCTCGAAAGCAAATAGAAGTCTTAAAAACTAGAAATTCAAGAACCCAAAATTGCAGCCAAAGTTCAAAGATTTTCAATTCATGTCCCATAAATTTAAACATTGCTTTGTAGATTAGCATGCGTATACCATCTAAAGAGGCTGTCAAAGACAGAAAAGTAGCTGAGCTGTCAACAATAACAGACTTGAAATTGTTAAGATTTATTACCATGAGCCCCTCCTCCAACGCCAATCTCCTAGCCATATTCACAGAATCTTCGCTACTAACCTGGCATTGAAGTGTTTCACTGTTAGTTTGCCATATTAGAATCTGACAATGAAAATGCTGTTATCTTTTTGTTTCTTTTGACCTCTGCCCTATTCTTCAAATTAGCAGTACTTACCTCCAGAACCTTTTCCATTACATCCATGTCCAGTATGTCTGGTTTGAATCCAACCCCATTGCCAGTAATGTGATGAGGACCTATTTCAATTGACAAGATACTAGAGACTCAACCTCTCTGATCATACAGATAAATTACCAAGATCAAAATCATAGCGTCCATCATGTTAATTTCCTTCACGCCACCTCTAAAGGTTACAGCTTCAGCTCAGAAATATGGGAAGCAACATTATTTTTTTATTGGTAAATATTCCAGCCCTTATTTTTTTTTTTTGAGAAGTCTAGTTTTAGTGTTTTACACTTCATAATTCCTTTTCCCAATTGAGAAGGGAAGAAAAGAAAAAAGACAAGGAGCTAGAGTGAAGCGAGATTCATACCTGGTTTGCCACCATTCAGTATATTACTCTCAGCAGGCTCAACTCCATAAATCTACCATCACAGAAGAGAAAACAGAACATTATGGGAGGGATAGCATAAAATTTATGAAACACATGGTAGTGATGCAGTGAAATCATCAATAAGAATTTAAAATTACACACCTTAACATTAGGATTTTGGGACTTGAGATACTGCCCGACACCAGAGACAGTCCCTCCACTGCCTATTCCCATGACAAAGATGTCAACTTTTCCTAGTGTATCCTCCCATATTTCAGGGCCAGTAGTTTCAAAATGGATCTGCTTTTTTCCATTTAAATTCAGAAATCAAACCAATAATTACAAAGTAAGAGGGTATAAATCCCCCAATCATCAAATAATAATAACTCAAGTCTCGACAAACCATTCAAGCCATGCAATGTCGTTGCTATGGTGAAATTAAGCACCTGAGTATTGGCAGGATTTGAGAACTGTTGGAGCATGAAAGCATCTGGTGTGGATTCCAAAAGTTCATAAGCCTTCTTAACAGTTCCCCCCATTCCCTTAGTGGGGTCAGTCAAAATTAGCTCAGCTCCAAATGCTCTCATAGTCACCCTTCTCTCCAAGCTCGTGTAAGAAGGCATGGTTAGTATCATCTTGTATCCTTTCATAGCTGCCATAAATGCCATACTGATCCCCATATTACCAGATGTCGGCTCTATCAAAGTTGTCTGATACAACATTAATAAAAAAGTTAGAGAAATCCGAAAAGCCCAAACATATGACTGAACCAATAATATATATAAAAAAAAAAAAAACTCCAGGGCTGTAACTATAAGCCAACCTTTCCAGGAGCAATCAAGTTCTTTTTCTCTGCATCTTCAACCATTGCCATTGCCGGTCTGTAACATAAACACTATGGTCCTTATTTGATATCTCTAAGGTCAATGATAACATCTGAAATAGTCTGAGTTCTGAGTTACCTGTCTTTGATGCTGGAAGTGGGCTGGAACATCTCTTGTTTGACAGCTATATAAGCTCCACACCCTTCGGTCACTTTGTTAAGATACACAAGTGGAGTTTTCCCAATGAGCTGAATATTTTGAATTAGAAAAAAAAAAGCATTAGTTTGTAGACAAAAACTTGATCCAATATCAGAAAATCTTTTGATGCTGAAAATCAACACTCCTTTCCTGATGAAAGAACAGCTTGGTAGAAGTAGAACTGACTGAAACCTATGTCGACGACCAGTCTTTGCCAAACATAAAGACGACCTGTCGTTTCAGAGGCTGAATAACAAAGGTACGGACAGCACGTGGCGCGACATAGCTGCCGCGAGGAAGAAAAAAGGGACAGAACAGCGGCCAATCCAGTGGACACAGAAAGATGTTTCTCTTTTCCCTTTTCTTTCTTTTTATTTAAATATGATAATTCATATATATATAGAAAAACATCGAAGTGGAAAAGAGTGTCACTGTAGTTGAACAAAATGGTAAGGTAGGTTGCAAAGTAGAAAACTATCATGGATTGATGCAACAAGAATTAGGTAATGAAGGGTGTTCTTTGTTTAAATTAACGATCCAAAGGGGAAAACGGGGTTGGACATACCTGGGAAACTCGTGTCTTGATTTTAGTCCCGGGAAGATCTTTTGGCAAATCTCTGAGTCTTTGAGCAAAAGAAGCAGAGGCAACAGTAGCAGCTTCTGCAGAGAACAATCTTGTAAACATCACCAGCTCATTACATGCTGGGATTGATGATGAACTTTTCTTCAATAAGCTCCTTGTAGCAGCAGCCATTAATGGAGGTGTTAATCACAGTATACACTGTCTATTAACAACCACCCACCCAGAAGGTTACTAGACTGACAGCCACTTGTTGTAGTGAATGACAGCCAAGGAAGAAGGGAGGCGAGTGAGGATCTAGGAGTGGTGGGAGACCCCTTTTTATAAGGCTTTTGAATTCTACTCTCTGGTTTCTATAAGTAAAAGATGGCCCATTTTGTAATTCCATTTCTTAAAGCACCATCACCAATGTTATACCTCTGCACCTTTATAATAAAAAAAAAAACAAAAATAAAAACATGTGGCAACCAGTGGTTCCCCCTCTAATATAAATTTTTTTAAGTGAAAATCCAAATTTTAGTCATCAAGTTGTGTTGTACCCACGCGGAGGGTTCCGATAAACTTTCCAGAACAAGGAGAGAAAAAAACTCATATTTTTTTACGAGGTAATGATAATTTTATACAAAAAAAAAAATAATTCTCAATCAAAATAATAATAATAATTATATTTGTATATACGTTTTTTAAGAAAAAAACATGAGAGGGCAATCCGATTTAATTTGTCAATTTCACGACTTGAATCATATAACTGAGATAACCCTAAGAAAATTAAAATAAATCACATAGTCCACTTTCCAATCAACCTAATATCGAAAATTGAGACAAGTCAGTCTGTCAAACTAGAAATCTAAGCAACGAGTCCAAGATAAACTTGTAGAAAAAACAACAACTCTATTTACAGTGCAATATGTTTATTAAAAATGTTTTTTTATTTGAAAATATATTAAAATATTTTTTATATCATCACATTATAATATTAAAAATAACTGAAAAAGGATATTAATTTAATATTTTTAAGGTAAATAACTTTTTAAAAGCAACCAAAAATAAGAATTTACTGCACTCAAACATGCTCTTTGATTTATGTGTGTGATCTGTATACTCTATCATGTAATTTGAGAAAATTATATTTTTATTTTCTCTTGAAATGAGAAATCATTAACCATTCTAAAATCAAGAAAGAATCAACATAAAATTAACTAGATGATTGACTACGATTATAAGTTGGATCATATTTTTTTTTGAATGATGTGAAACTCATAAAAAATAAATCAAAATAAATTATAAAACTCAATTCTAAATCAATATAATGTTAATGAACTATCTTATTTACGAGGTAAGGTGAAACCTCAAAATATAATTAGATGAGATGATTTTTTTAACATGATATCAAAGTATTTTGACCTAACGGTTACAAGTTCGAATCTCACTACCTCCTTTCTATTTGATCAAAATCTAACACAAGATAGTATGAGCGTTTGCAAGTTTTAAGTCCAAAAGGCTTTTCACTTGAGAAGGGGTGTTAGAGAATAATATAAATCATATTATGAAATCTTACCTAACAACTTAAACTTTTAAATGAGATGGTTGCTTGGCGATTGACTTTCTTTTTCATATGCATGAATGAGTGATTGCAACAATGTCTTAGATCATTGCTGATTCAATTTTCTATGAGAAAAAAAATAGGATATTTCTTTACAAGATTCATTTATATAGAATATAAATTACATTTGTCATGAATCTATGACTTTTCCAAATACAACGAGTCGATTATATTGTAAATATGAAACCAAAATAATTAAGAAAAAATATTTGATGATTTTATAATTTAATTATTTTTTTAAAAATGACACTTTATATTCTTCATCAACTTAAAATTTGAACTAAAATAAATATAATAAATTTACTCTCGAATATAATATATGAGCAATATATCATTTTTTTTCATGTTTCTTCTTCTTCTTTTCTCTTGCATTCCTTCCCTCTAATGTCGGGCTCTTCTTTGAATCCTATTGCGGAAAGGTTCATGCATGAATCTACCAGCGGAGAGATTATCATATTAACAAAAACGGCATAGTTTACTAGGATGCTTCATAAAATTACGTATTTTGTCATTTTTTTATTTAGTAATATTTTTTGTTATTTTGACACAATAAGAGTTTTTTACTCGTTGAATGAAATATAATGATGTTTTTTAATTATTTTTTTATGCCATGTAGAGAGTTATAGACACGTGGTGTTTTATATAATTTTTGAAATTGTAAACATGAAATTTTATGGTTAGTTGAGCTGTGAAGACTGTCTTGTCTGATTCAGTGTATGTGGCCAAGCGGTGAGTGAGTCATAATAGCTTCTCTTGTTACTGTTAACAAGCATGGAGAAACGTGAGAGGATTGCCAAACGTTTAAAAAATTCATTTAAGGAAAAATAAAAAATAAAAAGTTGATAAAAATGTGTCATCTTATTTGAAAGTGTGCGTGGTTGTGGTTGTTTTTTAAAGTATTTTTTATTTAAAAATATATTAAAATAATATTTATTTTATTTTATTTTTTTTCCGATATCAGTACATAAAAATATCTAAAACACTATTTTTTAAAATTTAAAATAAAAAATAAAAATATTTATTTTTGAAACTTTGTGAAAAATACCCTAGTCCGATTACATTTATCATCTCTCTATGGCTTTTTATTTTTGTTCCATATAAACCAATCTCTATAGGCTGGTTAAAAAAACTCTTGGTGTTATAAATACATATTAAATTATATTTATATGTATTGAATGCCCATAACTCTTGAATCTCCATAACCCTTGAGTTCATTTCCTTCTCCTATAAATAGACCACTTGTGTCTTGTATTCTACACAACTTTAAAATTGTTAAGGAACCATCTCACCTAAAAGCTTAAGCTTGTAGGTGAGGCCCCAGAATATGATTATATTATACTCTAACACACCTCCTCAAGTGAAAGTCCTTTGGGCTTGAAACTTGCACAGACCCACATCACCTCGTGCTTAGTTTTTTTTTTATCAGATAGAATAGGGGTGGTGAGATTCGAACTCGTGACTGCTGGGTCAACAAGGCTCTGATAACATGTCAAGGAACCATCTCACCTAAAAGCTTAAGCTTGTAGGTGAGGCCCCAGAATATGATTATATTATACTCTAACAGAAATAATAGAAGAATTCAAATTTAAAGAGAAGTATTTCTCTCTTGTCTCTTTTAATTATGTTTTAATGTCTATGCTCTTCTATATTAATTATTTATTCTTTTTATAATACTTGGATAATTAATGTAATATTTGTTTGTTGAAACCCAAGATCAAGTCACGAGATGCGTGATTAGATAAACATTAGAATACTTCCCCATGACATGCTACGGGTTTCTAGCAAGCTTTTTTAAAATGTAAGACGATAATATCATGAAAAGTGGAGAATTTTTTGGCATTATCATGTAACTTAATCTTACATGTTAAATTTGAAAACTTCTCACCCTAGTTTGACATTGTATTTCAATTTATTTTTTAATTTTGTTATTTAAATTATAAATAATTTTGATGTTTTAGATCATTTTCATATGATGATGTCAAATAATTTTTAAAAAATAAAATAAAAATTATTTTGATGCATTTATAAATGAAAAAGCTTTTTTAAAAGTAATTTCAACCATATTTTCAAACATATTTTGATGCATTTAATGTCTCACTTTTTTTTAAAATAAAATAATATGAGAGCTATTCAGCATGATCCAAAAAACTTTACAAGTAAAAAAAAACACATGATAAAAAAACACATGCATTAGCTTTTTTTTTAAAATAATTTAATATTATTTTTAATATTAAAACAACAACATTATATCAAATTAGATAACCTCAAGTTGACATAACAAACTCATTATCAAGGTCGTGTATGTACTATGTTTAATAACAATTTTGTTATCTAATTATATTATAAAAGAATATGAGGAATAACTCAAAACTAACAAAATATTGAATAAAAAAACAAAAATTAATAATTTGTAATTTGTTTCGCTTTTTTTTTATATGTGGTTATCCTGATCTCATGAGTAACAAGTTAGTTAAGTTAACCTAATTTTACTCTCTTTTTTTCTCTAGATATTTCTTTTTTGAAATTGTTTTTTTTTTCTTTTCACTTTTACCCTTTGGCCTCAAATTATTGACTTTTAAGTTTTGTAGTTTTTTCGCTTTCTTCAATGGGGTGGTATCCCGGATTGGGATAGTCAAGTTAACCTAAATAAAATTATTTTTTTAGTTTTTTTTTCTTAACTGAATTTACCTTGATCGTTTTTATGTTATTTTTTCAATAATTTATTTAATTCCGATCTCATTTCATATACAGCATATTAGTTAAGTTAGTTTGGGTTGAATCGATATATATTATATATATATATATATTTTTTTTTTTAATTTCATGATTTGACTTTATATTATTAGGCTTTGAGCTTTTTGATTTTGTCTGCGTAGTTATTCTAATTTTATATCTCAGGTTGTATATCAGAAAAGCTTTGATCCATCGAGCAACGTAGCGTATACCACTAGTATAGTATAGTTAAGTCTAGAACACAAGAGTCCACGAGTAAATGCCTTGCCTGAATGAAACGCTTCCTGTCTCCATTCAATGGTGGGTATTCTCTCTGCTGCCACCTCGTTCTGTCACTAAGGACTTGAAAAGGGCCTTGATTTTGCTTCCCTCTCCAGTTGGCAACGAATATATTTGGTCGTTTTCCAAATTAAAGACCGAATACTTCCCCCGAGCCTCAGAAAAAGAGAGTGCAGCTTTCGCAGGACCCGCCATCATTGTATGGAGGCTGGAAACGTTTCTTTCAGGCACCACCTGTTATTTTTCTGGAACCTGTTCTGTTATTTTTTCCGACGTGAATGTCTGAATGCATGTATTTTGATTAATTTCAAGTGTATCGTGCATCTCGTGACTTGATCTTGGGTGTCAACGAGCACATTATAGCTCAAAACATATATAAGAAATAAGTAATATAATCTACTCAAAAATGTAAGTTCATACGAGGATTGCACAGAATTTATCATTGTTTTTAAGAGATATGTTGCGAAAGTTGGGGTCACTCTCGGGTCTTTTTTTAGTTATTTATAATAATATAATAAATATAAAAATATACATGTATCCACGATACAGCAGATTTGTCGTTTCTCATACACGAACCGACTCCTTGGATCCATACTACATATTTTATATTATCGATTCCAGTCCAAATCACAACCCGATGCATTGTATATCCCACTCCAAGGAGTTGATTCGTTCATGAAAAAAATCGAAAGCAGTTTTATTTTTATTTTTTTGTATTTTATGTGGTCCACTGTCTTCATTATTTTATTTTTCACATTATATATATATACTAGCCAATACCTCGGTTTCTGTACTGCAAGGCACCATCATGGTTGTTAAACTTGGGATGTACGATTTTGCGAATCAACTTAACAAAACTTGTCACTTGGAACCCCCCCCCCCCCCCCCCCCCAAAAAATCGGTCCGATCCTGGCTAATTCTCGTAAAAACCAACTTAATTAAAGTTCCCCAATTCTTCTCAAGTAACTTCTCCTCTCAAATCACTTCTGATCTCCTCTCATCTCTCAAATCATCGTCGTCGTTGCCTCTCAGCTCATCACCGTCGTTGCCTCTTAGCTATCTTCAATTTGTCACCTCTCAAGGTTAGTTAATCTTCAATTGGGGTTTCTCAAATTTACTAAGTTGCGTGATGGCTGTGAAATCTTAAAAAATCATCTCGGATAGATGAGTGCTGGTTGTTGGGTAACATGGGTGAGGGTGAAGCTGTGGTTACCTTATTGACATTGTTTGGTCCGCTGGTGATGGAGGCACTACATTAGCCAGCTTCTCACGCACTTAACCCTATTTTGGTGTTGGTTTCATCCGGGAGTAAATGTTTGTGTGTAGTACCTGCATTTCAAAAAATAAAGTTGATATTTTTCAAGAGTTTTAATATGCTGATATTAAAGATTGATATATATATATATATATATATATATATATATATATATATATATATATATATATATATAACATATCCTTTACTGTTAGTCCCCGATTTGCTTAGTAGGGTCAATGTCACCTGAGCTTGATGGTGGGGTTGTATTCAGCTTCATTTTCAGTTGAATGTATTGTTTGATTAGCCCATTGCTTCGTATGCAGAGTCCCTGATTACATTGTGATTGGATTCTTAAGATGATGCTTGAAAGCAATGTTGCAGCTGATAATTATACTTATCCAATATTGTTTCAGTCTTGTTCTGTTAGATTAGCTAAGTTTGATGGGAAATGTATTCAAGATCATGTTTTGAAGATGAGTTTTGATTCCGATGTTTATATACACAACACTTTGATTAACCTGTACGTTGTTTGTGGGAATTTAGATGATCCCTGATTACTTTTGCAGCTGTGTTTCGTGGATGTTTGAGTGTTTGCTATTGTGCAACTATGTTTGTCATGTTATATGTTGTATTGTTGTGTGTATGCTGGGGTGAAACTTAACATGGATACATTTATTATTTTAGGGAAATGGCATCCAAAAAAACTACCTGTTCCAATAGACTTGATACGGGATGACAACATGGTATAGACATTGATAATAATTCAAGAAAAGTTCAATGCAAGTTTTTATCTTATGAAATTTTATGGACATAATTGTTTTGTAATGTATTTTTAAGTTATTTTAAATCATGTAAGAACCTTAAGTAATGAAGTTTTATGGCTATAATTATGATGTATTGTATTCAGAAATATTTTACTTACAATTTTATGATTTTACTATGTACATGATTTTAGCTGTGATTTTATGATTTTTGTATGGAAAAATTCAGGTACGATTTTACAATCCGAGTTTCATAAGCGCTTTCCGTGTTGTGTCAAATTGCAATTTTGATAACCTTGGGCACCATATTTTTTTCAACGCAAAAAAATTAATTATACGAGATTTTTTTTATTATAATATAAATTTAGGTAAAATAATAAATATCCTGTTAAGATAAAAAAGCAAAACATTTTTACAAAAAAACAATAAAAAAATAATCACTAAAATCATCATTATTATGGCTCAAACAATAAAATCATGAAATCATCTAATCCCAAGAATAAATAAAAATAAAAGAAAACACAAAAAAAAAAAAACAAAGGGAAAAAGGGAGCAATATTAATTTGAAAATGATCACCAACATATATTAAAATTTCAGGACTGAACCAAATAAAAATAAATCTCTAATAAAAAATAAAATAAAAAAAATTAAAAACAAAAATTAAAAGCATAGATGCATAATTAAGGATAAAAAATAAACCTTGTCCAAGAATGACAGAAAAAATCAAAGAAATTAATACCAAATAAAAAATTCAAACAATAAGAATCGAAATGAAAAATAAAATATATAATTAATCCCAATCGAACGCCATTGAAACAAATAAAAACATTGGGACCGAAACAAATAAATATAATTTTTTTTTAAAAATGCAATGTAATTTTGTTAAAAAAATTAAAAAAATAAGGATTGAAATGAAAAATAGCATACATGATAAATTTCAATTGGAGGACACAATCAAAACAAATTAAAACAAACTATATAATTAATTTTAATTGAAGGACAAAATTCAAATAAATAAAACCTTGGGACAGAAATAAATAAAGACATTTTTTTTTGTTATGTGATGTTCTTACAAAATTAAAAGAATAAGGACTGAAATAAAAGATAGAATATATGATAAATTTCAATTGGACTAAAACCTGCATATTGAAATAATTAAAATAACCACCAAAAGCAAACCGAAAATCAAAAGAATAAGGACTAAATTGAAACCCAATATATATAATCAGTTTCAATTGAAGAGCACAATTGCAACAAATCAAAAACTATATTGAAAAAAAATAGTAATAAAAGCGAAATCTAAAGCCCAAGGACCAAAATAAAACTTTCTCAAACCTTACGGACCGAAGCATATTTTTGGACAGTAGGAGAGAGAAAAGGGAGAAAGAACTAAAACCCTTCCACCGGAGCTTCACTGGCCATCGTAACCAGACACGCACCGCACCGGGAGGAAGGGAACATGTCAGCGCATATTGTGAAATGACAGAAGTCTGTTTTTGACCGCTGTAATGAGGCGCACGCGCCTCCCTAATGGCGCGCGTGATGGAAACACTGCAGACATGTTCGTACGACGCGCCTACAATGTCTCCGAGAAATAATAATTCAAACAATAATTACCTATATACCCCTGGACCTATCGATAACTACGAAAAAACCACCGTGGTAAAAACAACAATACCCTCGGGTCTGATGCCTTTTTTGTCGTTTTTGAGGGTTAATTTCATAGTTTTGTTGTGCAAAGAAATAAAAAATATCATCCATGTCCCTTGGAAATTTCTAAACTACCCTCGGCCCGGGATGCCTTCTTTTATCGTTTTCTGGGGTTATTTATATCATTTTACTATGCAACAAATCTGCTAATATCATTTATGTCCCTAGAAAAATTCAAAAATAGCCTTGATCCCGGGGGCTCAAAATTTTTGGTCCTAGGGACAAAATGATCATTTCACTGTAGCAATCCACAATGAAGAGTGGCGAAATGCACGATAAAACACCTACACAGTTTATGTTTTAGTTAATATACTAGTTAAATTGCCTGCACTACATTACAGGCCGAGAAAACAATTTGTATAATTGTTGGAATTGAAACAATTAATAGATTTTGCTAGATTAAAAATAAAATATAACATGTATACATGCAATATTTGATATAATAAAATACATAAACACACCCTATTATAACAACAGCAACATCGAAGGCTTAACATCTAAAAATATCATGACTATTATTGCTAAAACAATAAAAATTATTAAATTACCCCGAGAAAAAAAACAAAAATATTAAAAAGGAGAAAGAAAGAACAAAAACTAAAATTATTATTATTATTATTATTATTATTATTATTATTATTATTGCGTGAATAATGGGAAAATAAATTCAATAAAAGATTAAAAAATCCTTAAAACTTTAATAAAAGAGCAAATAATTTTTTTTTTATAAAAATCTATTAGCTAAAAAATATCAATTGACATGAAAACAATTTTAAAAAACTAACAAAAAAAAAAAAACCAAAAGAAAGAACAAAGGAAAAAAATATCAATTTTCAAATGATCATAAACACAAACTAAAATTTAATGACATTTTTTTTGAAAAAAATGTTATCTGATTAAAATAGAAAATAATAAAAATAAAAACAAAAACTAATAGCACACATATATAAACAATGACAAAAATAAGGACTATTTAAGAAATATAAAAAAAATATAGGATTTAAAATAAAAACTTAAAATATAAGGGCTAAAATCAAAACCAAATATATTATCAATTTAAATCAAAGGACAAAATTGAACAAATAAAATATCTTGCACCAAAAATATTAAGGGATTTAAAAGCAATCCAGAAATTAAAAGAATAAGAACTGAAATGAAAATGCAATATATAATCAATTTCAATCGAAGAACATAATTGAAACAAATCAAAACTTACATAACAGAAATAAGGACCACATAACACAATTAAAAGAGAAGGGACCGAAATAAAAAAGACATAAAACTGGTGGCTGACATGTAGTTGAGGTAGCAGGAGAGAGAAAAGGGCAAAAAAAGGTTCAACTGCCCGCTAGCTCGTCTCGTCTACCGTGTTAGGTTACGCGCCACTCCATGCGAAAGATCACACAAAAGGGCATCACCTAAGATGCTACAAGGCCATTTTCCGCCATTGTAAGAGGCCACACGCGCCTCCCGAAGAGGTGGGATGCTGAATACTGTCGGTCGTGTGTGCCACACGCACCGAAAGTAATCCGAGAAAAATAATAAAATAATATGGTCAATTATTGGGCTACCCCTGCAGCCATTTCTTCAATTTTTTTATTGGGGGTATATTCGTATTTAGCTATTTTTAAAAAAATACAAAATTCCCGTGGCACCCCTTCTGACCAGAATGGTTAAATAGAAAAAAATGGTTATTTTATTGTGCAAAAAAATTTAAGAAAATAGAAAAACCAGTGACCTGAACTGGACCAAAAATGTGCAATTACTATGGCACCCTTCCAACCAGCACCCGTTTTTTGTCTTTTTCGAGGGACAAAGTGGTTATTTTACTGTGCAAAATATAAAAAAAATCAGTAAACTGATGAACAGAACCAACTTGACCCAAAAACTAAACAATATATATATATATATATATATATATATATATATATATATATATATATATAACTCGGGAAACTTTGGATGAACCTAACACATATTCTTATTAAAGTAAACATAGTTTTATCTAACCATCTTGAACAAGTTAAAATTTGATTAGCGCATTCTAAAGAACTATTTTTATACAAGACTAAGTTGTATTTGTTTTCATGCCACTTAGACAGGAGAGCTATTGTTTCATATAATTTTTTTATGTTTAGATTAAAACTTTCAATTTAATTATAATTTTACTAGTTAAAATATTTTCTTATATATACAATTAAACAATCTACCTCAATATGAAACTCTTAGAGTAATAATATCTTCTTTTTAGCGTAACTAGTCCCGAGCCATATAATTTTCACTAACCAATTAAATTTTTTTAGCGGCTATAAAACAATGTGACAACTGACAATCTCTATTTATGAAACTATATATTTTTTTGTCAATGAGCAAGCTGTCATATATATGTTTTTTTCAAGGTCGTCACAACTTTTGGGTGGTGACAAGTGTTTTAATAGTGTTACCCTTCCCACCAAAAGACTTAATACTGACTATTGAAAGCATTGAAGTCTTTTCATAGGGTCATTAGTTATTATTCATTTGACCGGGAATAAATAAGTATTTTTTCATTCTAAAAGTACGGTGAAACGATAAAAATACAATGAAACAACCAAAATGCTCTTTAAAGATAAAAAAAAGATGTGAAGAGGCTTTCTTGTCTTTTCATAATGTTTTTCTTTTTGTTATTGTTAAATTAGTCCACATGTAATTTGAGTTACAACTAAATATAGATATAATAAAAAAAAATATGCATACATGTTAGCATGTGGGAGGCGTCCACACTATTTGTGTGACACACGTAACACCTCTCAATAATTAATTTTTTTTTCATCAACTTATTGAAACACATCGTTGTGTTCTCTTCTATATAGAATGTTGTGTTCTCTTCTATATAGAATTATGCATATGGTTGGTGATCCAACAAAACTTTTTTTTTTCTTTCCTCCTTTTCAAACTCATTATAGCCATGCAAAAATCTAGATTTATCCTCTTATTTATGGAGATCTCTACTTTGATTTCTATTCTTTTAATTTTTAATTTTTGTTGTCCACTCCTTTTCTTTTTGTAAAATTTTGATTTTTTTTTCAATTTTATTATTTAATCTCAATTCGGGATATATAATTTTCCAATTTAATCCTTATTTCTAAAATGTTTTTTAGGCTTTTTGTTAAATTGATTTGTTTTTTATTTAATTTCACCCTTTGATAAGAGAATTATTTATATTTTCTGAATTTTAAGTCTCATTTTTTATTTATTAGGTCTTTTTATTAAATTGATTTTCTTTTTTCTTTTCAATTTCACACTTTATAAAAAATAATTTTTTTATCCTTATTTTTATAAAGTATTTTGTATAATTGAAATTCTCTTTAATTTTCATTATTTAATATTTGATTAATTAAAAATTGAGTTTGTTATGAGCCTGATTAGAGACACATGGATAGAGGAAGATAAGTTTTCGGTCATGGGCAATTTCATAGTGTTACATTTTTATTTAGTTTAGTTATGTTGCAGTTTAATTGGAGCCATTAAGTGTAATGGTAACGACAGAGGGGTAGTTATTGTTCAATTCTGTATTTTAAGGCACTGATTAGTTAATGAAAAAAAACTTAAAATCCAAATATTGTCGTATTCAAAGAAGGTAATTGGCACCTTAAATTGCCTAAACAAATTCTAAAAATTCCTATTAACTCAACACGTAACAAGAAGTATTAGAGCAGTTGTTCCTGACATGGCTAAAGGAACATGTTTAACTCAATTTGCAGAGGTCATTACTACTATACAAGGGGAGACTAATTCCCTGAAAAAAGAGCAAGGCAAAAAAATGGCTCTTATTGAGGAAGTGCTACAACAACTGAATCATTTGGCATCAAGCTATGACAACTTGGTACAATTAACAATCAAGCTTAATCAGGAGAAGGGATTTCAAACACCCTAAGGGTTAATACTAATCCCTTATTTGAAGGGTCTGGTAGGACTCATGCAAGAACTCTCTGATTGAATTTCCCTCAATTTGATGGAGATGATCCCCATGATTGGATCCTAAAGGCATAATAGTTTTTTGCATATTGTCAAACCCAGGAGGATCATAAGCTCCAAATTGCTTCTTTTCGCATGGAGGAAAAGGCACTATCATATTATTATTGGTTGATAGATTCAAGTCTAGCAGCCAATTGAGAGGAATTCCTGGTGGCAGTTCGTACCAAGTTTGGACCTTCGTCATATGATGATCTAGTAAGAGCTTTCCCAAGTAGAGGCAGACTAAAAGTGTAGAGGAATACCAAACATCCTTTGAGGTTCTGTCAAACAAAATCACTAGTGTAAATGAGGAATTTCATATCAATACCTTTTTAAGTGGATTATGAGATGAGTTACACATTATTATTTCCATGTTTAAACCAAACACACTTTCTGTTGCTTTTGGGTTAGCCTGATTGCAAGAAGAAGTAGGCAAGAGACATCACCATGTTTGAAACATAAACACCATCAACAACCCACTCCCAAACTACCCCAAGCAAGCACCACTCAGATTACCAAGACCAAACCCAATACCTCAGTTTCTAGTAACACCAACTATGTCATAGTATAACCCAAATCTTTTTAGGAAATACCCTTTTTATATTAAAAAAAAACTTAGTTCCAGCTAAATACAAGAAAGGAGAGATTAGGGGTTACATTACAATTGTGATGAGAAATACCAAATAGGACACAAATGCAATAGGCCTAAATTGTATTTGCTAGATGGATTGGAATTGGAAGGGGAGAGTTACAAGGTAGAGGAAGAGCAAGAAAATTATGACCAGCCTCCACAACTAGCTGAATTGTTGGTCATCTTCTTGCATGCCCTAACAAGTGTTGCTTCCCTTAAGACTATGAGATTAGTGGGAAAAATTGGTAAACATTTAGTAATTATTTTTATTGACACTAACAACACACATAACTTCATAGATGAGAATGTAGCAAGTAAAATTAGGCTACCAGTGGAAGAAAGCCACTTGGCAGTGCAAGTTGCTAATGGAGCAACTTTTCTTTGCTAGGATTGTTGTAAGGCAGTGTTACTTAAGCTGCAGAGTTATGATTTATTAGACAATCTGTATTTACTAACTTTGGGAGGATGTGATGTTGTATTGGGGGTTGATTGGTTGAGGCGCTTGGGAACAATCCAATGGAATTTCATGGATTTTAGCATGAAGTTTCTTATGATGGCAAACCATTTATATTGCAAGGCTTAAGGCCTCCTACTAGTCCTTTGGAGGAGGAGCCAAGGCTAAATGACCACATTGGTCGAAGGAAGATGCCTTTGATTACAGCTAATGGAGGCAAATGACCCAAAAGAACAAACAGTTCTAGATTTGGTTATACAAGAGGTCTTGGAAAATTTGAGGAACCTAGTGGTCTTCCTCCTACTAGGGTCATGATCATCAGATCATGCTACGTACCCTTACCCCTACTATCAAAAGGAAGAGATTAAAATGTTGATCAAGGAAATGTTATAGGCTGGAATCATTCAAACTAGTCACAAGGCTTACTCTTCACCATTTTTTCTTGTGAGGAAAACAAATAGGAGTTGGTGCATGTGTATTGATTACTAGGCTCTCAACAAAGACACTTTCAAAGATAAGTTTTCTATACCTAATATAGTTGAATTATTGGATGAACCACATGGCTGAATTATTTTTCAAGCTTGACGTAAGATTGGGCTACCATCAAATCAGGATGAATCCTGAGGATGTTCCCAAAACTGCCTTTTGAACACTTCAGGGACATTATGAGTTTCTTTTCATGCATTTTGGGCTCACTAATGCACTTTCTACATTTCAGGGATTGATGAATGAGCTATTTAGATCTCATCTTCAAAAAAAAATATTAGTATTTTTTGACGATTATATATAGTAATTCGGTGACAGATTATGTGGTTTGCTTAAAAAGTGTTGGACATTTTAAGACAACATTAGCTATATGCCAAAACTTTTAAATGTGTTTTTAGGTGTCAGGAAGTGAAATATCTAGGCCATGTGATTTCTCAAGAGGAGGTTAAGGTTGATCCCATGAAGATTTCAACCATGGTCAACTGGCCTATACCCATAAATACCAAGGCCATAAGGGGATTTCTAAGTCTCAGGGGATACTATAGAAAATTTGTGAAGGTGTATGACAATGTTGGAGCTCCTTTAACAACATTATTCAAGAAGAACTTTTTTAATTGGACAGAGGAAGCTACTCAGGCTTTTGTAGCCTTTAAAACAACAATGGTAACTCCTTCAATTCTTGGGTTACCAAATTTTACTAAGTCCTTTGTGGTTGAGTGTAATGCTTTGGGGTGTGGGATTGGTGTTGTCTTAATGCAGGAAAGACGACCTTAGTCTATTTAAGCCAAGCTTTAGTAAAAATTTGCTCTTATCAACTTATGAGAATGAGTTCTTGTCTTTAGTTTTGGTTATTAAAAAGTGGTGGCATTATTTATTAGGGCATAAATTTAAGGTACGAACAGACCAGTATGCCTTGAAGTATTTACTGGAATAGAGAATGGGCACACCTTTTCAATAAAAAAATTGATTGCTAAGCTATTAGGGTTTGACTTCACTGTAGAGTATATATGTGAGAAGGAAAATAGAGCTACTGATGCTATGTCATGATGATTTGTTGATGAAACAAGTCCAGATGTTCAAGTGATTGTAAACATAGAGAGGGAACTAAATGCACTTAGCATGGTCCAAGCTAATTGGTGAGAAGGGCTTTGTCATAACCCAATTTTAGGTTATTCCCCAAATCTACCCAAAAAATAATAAAAATAAAATAAAAGGGGCTGGTGTCGGTAGAAAAATTAATGTGAAAATTTTGAACGTTTTCGAGAGCCCGGTCGTACCTCTTTTTTGCCCATAAATGAAGGAAAGTGCAGATTCAAGGCTAAAATAATTTATTATTGGATAAATCTGCGTAAAAGTTAAGTCAAAAGACATAATTATATTTTTATGGGCCAATTTAATTTAATCGTCGGCCGATTTAAAGTGTAATTATGCTTCGAAATTAATTGAGAGCCCAATTGAAGGATTTAATTAAGCGCAAGAGCTAAATTATACTTTAAATGGGTCAAATTAATTTTATTAAGGGCTTAATTGGTGAGAAGTTAAGTTTGGAAGCTTAATTTGGGTAAATTGAGACGATCGGAATTTTCGGTGACGAAACTTTTTGGGTGAAGTCGGAAGCCAAAATTAAAGATAAAAACATCGTTCTTCCTGGTTTTTTCCCATCGAAAAACTCTTTTTTTTTTGTCACAACTTATTGATTTAAAATTTTCAAAAAAAAAGAAAGAAAAAAAAGAAAAAAAAGGAAGGAAGCCCATCACCGGAGCCATGTTGCCCCATGCTGCAACCATTCCCTACAACCCACTCCCTCACACAATATCCCATTCCTGGACAACACCCCCATGCCATGCACCATGCCTTCTTCGCCTATAAATAGGAGGAGAAAATACACAGAAAGGGGGGAGATCATCGGAAAAAACTGGAGGGAAAAGGAGAGTAAAATTTTGACAGTGAGTGACTGTCATAAGGGAAAAAACATAGGAAACTTTGAAAAAAAAAAGGGAACGAATAGAGGAGAAAATACTAGAAAAACTAGGGACATTCACAGGGAAGGAATGAACACAGAAACAGGCTGAAAAATGGGAAAGACAGAGGAGAAAAAACAAAACAGGGAAGAATTTTTGCAAGAAAAGGCAAGCAAACCAGAAAATATAACACAGAAATAACACACACAGCTGCAACTCATCATCTTCACAACACCGACGTCCCTCTCTCTCTCGGTTGCATCTCTTTCTCTCTCCCTGACGGCACAACTCCTTCTCGTCATCATCCAGCCACCATCCTCTCCTCCGACGGTGTAGCAGTTCCTCTCTCGTCAGCCCACGGCCAGCGTCCTCTCAATGATCATCTCTCTCTCTCAGTTTGCAAGCTTTTCTCCCTCTAAAACCAGTCCAGCTGAGCTCTCTCTCCACTAGGAGTTGCTGGCCGACCACCCTCATCACCACCGGAAGCTTCCCCTTCACGCCAGTAGCTCTTCAGCCATCATCCTTAATCTCTAGTGAGAGCTCCAGCCGTGACAGCAGCAGGGGCAAGGCAGTAACAGACCAGCCCTTCCGACGCCTACTCCGGCCACCATGGGCCTCCATTTTGGACGCCACCATGACAGAAAGAACCACCTCGATCTCCTCTATCCGGTGACAGTGGCAGGTGAGCCCCTCGTGGTGGTCGGCCGACCACCATTTCTACTTTTCACGTTGCATGAATTCATGCAGCGTGTATATATATATATATATATATATATATATATATATATATATGTTGTGTAGTTGAGCTGGGCTGCTCGCGGCCCAGCCCAACCCAAGTCTCTCATAGTTGGTTCCTTGGCCTAACTTGGCTGGGCCGACCCATTTGGTTGGACCAGACCCAGTCTAGTTTTTTTTATATATTTTTAAAAAAATACAAAAAAATTGCATTAAAAAAAATATTGTTTTCGTGCATACGGTCGAATTCTAAGATTTTTCCATGTTTATTTTTCATAAAAAAATATGTTGCATCTTTCTCATATTTTAAAATGAAAATTGGATATCATAACCGGTTTATGATTATCCTTTGGAATTTGACCAAAATATAAAAAAAATAAAAAATATTTTTGTTTTAGCTATCTCGGTGTAAAATTACATTGTAAAGTACACTTGGAGATACTAAAAAAGATTTTCTTTTATTGCGGTGTAAAATTACATTGTAAAGTACACTCGCAAACAAAACAATGTTTTTTTTAATGCAGTGTAAAATTCTTTTGGTTAGTCTTTCAAACTCCTAACGAGATAGAGATTCTCTCACGAAGAGAGATCTACGTCGAACTTTAGAAAAGATAAAAAAAAATCAAACTTAAGAAAAACAATCAAACAACAATGCAACTTGCCTTAGAGAGGGTGCACTTGGGGTGATGTGTCTTCCCCTTGCACAACAAGTCCCCTTACCCAAGACTCTTGCAGACCACTAGGTTCTTGGTAACCTTTATACTAGGTGGCGACTCCTAATAATTATGTGTAATTTTTACGGCTATAAAACACATCTCCATTTTCACCGCGAGCCGTTGTCTCCCCCAACTTGGGGATGGCGGGGGCGCGAAGCGCGAAAAAATCGTCTTCGCAACAAGCTTCAACAAGCCTATACTCAAGATTCTCAGTTGATCTTGATCCTCATAAGTACAAAATCCAAGGTAACCTATTATTCTACAAGAGGAGGTTACATTTGGGTTTTCTAAAACACTATCAAGATTCTATGCTATAACAATGCCATAAAAGTACTATTAGGGGACATGTAGGCACTTATAAGACATATGCAAAGATTAAACGAGAGTTTTTTCAGAATGAGATGCGAGATGATGTCAGGAAATTCATAAGAGAATGTGAAGTATGCCAACATAACAAGACAAAATTTCAAACCTGTAGGACTATTACAGCATCTACCAAAATCAAATGAAGCATGGATTGACATCAATATGGATTTTGTAGAAGGGTTACCTATGTCAGAGGGTGTAGTGTAATTATGGTGGTTATTGACAGATTCAGTATGTCTAACCATTCATCCCCCTTTCATATTCATACATAACAGTGAACATAACACAACAATTTATAGAGCATATATTTAAATTGCATGCCATACCACAGAGCATAGTGAGTGATAAAAATGTAGTCTTTACCTGTTTATTTTGGAAGGGAATATTTTATTTGAGTGGTACACGACTATTGATGAGCTCTGTATACCACCCCAAAACAGACAGTCAAATCGAAGCCATGAACAAATGGTTAGAAGGGTACATGAGATGTTTCAGTAGTCACCGACCTAAGGATTGGGTCAGGTGGCTGCCCATAACTAAACGATCATATAATACCTTTGTCCACTCCTTTACAGGCCTTAATCCTTTCAAGGTGGTGTACGACCAAGCTCCACCACGACTACAGTTGCATGAGCCAGGGTCAACAATTGTTCAAGCCGTTGAAGATGAGTTGAAGAGTTGCGACCTCATACTTTTATTGGTGTGTGAGAACCTGCAATAAGCCCAAACAAGAATGAAATATTATGCTGATAAAAATAGAACCAATAGGGAGTACGAGGTAGGAGATTGGGTTTATTTGAGGCTAGGACCTTATCGTCAGATGACAGTGGTCGTGTGAAGGAACTTAAAGCTCGACAAGATATTTTGGACCTTTTCAAATAACTCAGAGGATTGGGGAGGTAGCTTACTAACTGGATCTACCCTCAAACTAGGGGTGAGCAAAAAAATCATCCAACCAATTTAAACCAAAAAAATCGAGAAAAAAATAATCGAGAAAATCGAACTAATTAAAAGAACCAATTATAAAACTTTAAAAAATATCCAGTTTGGTATCGGTTTTGTAAGGCAAAAACCAATTAACCCAAACCTAATCGTTTTAGTTCTATTTAAAAAATTAATATAAATATAAACTTTCTCGGTTAAGCCGTAAGAGACTTATTTTCTCCCTTTCCCCGAATCTCTATTACTCTAAAAACCCTAGTAGCCCTTCGCCTCTCCCTTGATTACTTTATTGGTTAAGCCTCTCCCTCCCTTTGGCCTCCGGCCTCTCCCTCCCTCTCATGCTCAGCCTCTATTTTATTTGAAGTTTGAACCTCTGTTTACAAAAGGAAGTAAATAATTTACTCTGTTTTATTTCAATGTTTTAGTTAATGTTCATGGGTACCTTGCTCTATGGAAATCGAAACCTTGAACAGAAGATACATATTAATTGCTCATAGTTTTTATCTGTTTGTATTTGAGAATTATGATATATGTTGATGTATTTAAGTGGTAATTAGTTATGGGTTGCATACCATGCCGTTGGTATTAGAGAATAGAGATTGTTGAGCTATTTTGCTGGTAATTAATCACTGGTTTATAATGTTGAAAATTTCCCATCGTATTTAAATATAATATAAAAGACTAGCCTAGCAGTATTTAAATGCTTTGATCATCGTGAAATTGTGGATAGAAATTAGGAATATTAGGTGAAAAATCAGTACAAAATCAATGTGTGTGTGTGTGTGTGTGTATGTATTTGTAAATTTATTATGCATATATGCTGCAAATATATTGTGAATTTTAAAATATATATTATTAACATGTTTTGATCTTTTTCATTTGGTAATTACAGATGACAAACCTTCAAAACCAAAATGTTTCATCCACCGACACTACCCCAACATCAACGTTTAATGCCCTCAATTCAAACACTCAACCTACATCAAACACTATAGGATCTGTCACAAATGATAAAGGTAAACAACCTCAAGTCCTTACATTAAGAAAAAGAAATGTTGATGATAGAAAAAAGTCTCAAATTTGGGATCATTTTACAAAACTTGATGGTGATCCTAAAATTCATAAAGCTGAATGTAATTATTGTGGAAAGAGTTATTCATGTCATACCATTCTTAATGGAACAAGAAATATGTGGAGTCATTTGAAAGTATCAAAAAATTCCCTTTTATGGCTGATAAGAAGCAAAAACTTTTGGTATTAGAACCTAAGAAAGAGAATGATGAATCGGAAGATAAAAATATAGGCACTCTAAAGGCAATAGGTTATAATTATGATAAATGTAGACTAGGACTATCAAAAGTGATTATAATTGATGAGTTGCCTTTTAATTTTGTGGAGGGTAAGAGATTTAAATTATTTTTGAGGACCATACAGCCTAGATTTGATAGTCCTTCTCGTTTTACTGTCATGAAAGATTGTTTGAAAATTTATGTTGAAAAGAAGGAAAAATTGAAGATAGCACTTAAGGGTCAACGGTTAGGTTTAACAACAGATACATTGACATCAATCCATAACATTAATTATATGTCCTTAACGGCTCATTGGATTGATAGTGAGTGGAAATTGCATAAAAAAATTCTCAATTTTTATCAAGTTTCAAATCATAAGGGTGAGATAATTGGTCAAGTGATTGAGATTTGTTTGTTAGAGTGGGGGATTGATAAACTTTTTACTGTTATAGTAGACAATGCAAGCTCTAATAATGTGATTATTTCATATTTGAAGAATATGATGATAGATTGGTCATTTAATATATTATCAAATGATCATTTGCATGTCAGATATTGTGTACATATTGTAAACCTTATTGTGAGTGATGACTTGAAAGAGATTAATGCTCCAGTTATTAAGATTAGAAATGCAATAAGGTTTGTGAGATCTTCACTTGTGAGGCAGCTTGCATTTAAAAAGTGTGCACAAAAATTACATATAAAGTGTAAGAAGTCATTATGTTTGGATGTTGCAACTCGATGGAATTCAACTTATCTTATGTTGGATGCTGCTGAAAAATTTGAAAAGGTGTTTGTGAGGTTAGGTGAGAGTGAACCTAGGTATATAGATTAGTTTTTAGAGGTTGATCTAAAAGGGACTTAAAAAATATAGGACCACCTGGTTTGGAGGATTAGAAAAATAGTAGAATTTTGGTCAAGTTTTTAAAGATATTTTACACAGTTACATAAAATTTTCTGGCTCATTACATATGACATCAAATTCTTTATTCAATGAATTAAGTTACATACATACAAACGTGTTGCGATTGTGTAAAGTAGAGATAATGTTTTAAGTTGAATGGCAATGAAAATGATATTGAAGTTTGAGAAGTATTGGGGTTATGATGCAAATCAAAATTTTATATTGTTTGTGGCTAATGTCTTAGATTCATGTTTTAAGTTGAAATATGTTAAATTCTGTTTTGGTGAGTTGTATGATTATCACAAAGCACAATCTTTAACAAAACAAGGTGAAAGATCATTTGGTAAGCCTATATAAGTTTTATTTAAGAGCTGAAGAAGTGAAGGATGATAATAGACATATTCATGATGTTAATGATATGGATTGCAATGACATGGAGGTAGAGGTTAATATTTTTGCTCGATTCAAAATACATTTACAAGAGGAAGATAATGTAGAAAATAAAAATGAAGTTGAGAGGTATTTGATTGATGCTTGTGAGGATCCTGATGATGATAAATTAGATATTTTAGGTTGGTGGAAGGGTAATGCTTCAAAATATAAAATACTTTCAAAGATTGCATAATGTGTTTTAGCTATTCCTATATCCATAGTGGCTTCTGAATCAACTTTTAGCATAGACGGTTGTATACTCGACCAATTCCAAAGTTCTTTATCTCCAGCAAATGTTCAAGCACTTATTTGTTGTCAAAATTGGTTGCATCATGGATCAATCCCTATCAACATTACAACTTTGATGAATTATTATGAAAAATATGAAAATCTTGAATCATGTTATTTTTCTTATACACTTGTACCTTTATTTATGATTTATTAGTCAACTTATTATCAATATAACATTTCTATTATTATTTTTTTGTAGAATTTGGTGGAAATTTAAATCTAGCTACGGATAATAATTAGCTCAAAACCGGGTATATTTCTTGAAGTTTTTTATGTTAATGTTGTTTGTTGTTTATTTTGAAGCCATTTGAAAGACAATATTCTGTAATTTAAATTTTAATTTGTTCACTTGTATAATTTTATTTATTTCGCCTCATGCTAAATTAAACAAAACAAAAGTATTAGAAAGGTAAAAAAAACTTAATAAACACTATATTAGCATTAACAATTTAATACATTAATATTTGTATTAGTGGCAAAAAAAAAATACTTTGGGATATTACAAGAAAATTAGTTTTTCTTTATATTAATTGTAAGCCCATCAAATGACCCAAAAAAAAACAAATTCGATTTTCCCAATATTTAATCATAAAAACCACCGAACCAAACCGAAATGGTTGGTTTTTACTAGGTTCGGTTCAGTTTCGGTTATTTTTTAAAAAAAATACAATTTTTGATTTGGTTATTTTTTTTTTATAAAAACCGAACCGAAAAAGCTCACCCCTACCTCAAACTCAAAGATCTAACCGATCTTCCACATATCATGTCTCAAAAAAAAAAAGATTGGGGCTCAATTTCAACAACCTAATCCTACTTTACGTACGCTGGTGGAGGATGAGACGCTGACTTTCATATTAGAAAGGGTGCTGGCTAGAAGGATGATGAAGAAAGGGAACCATACAGGAACTAAGCTCTTAATTTAGTGGGAAGGTTCAAATGAAGAGGATGCAATTTGGGTGGATGTGGATGAGCTTCGACAAAAATACCCCGAGCTCGTGGATGAGTTTTTCTGAAGGAAGATATTGTTGCTATGAGCCTGATTAAGGATATGTGGGAAGAGGAAGATGAGTTATCGGTCATGAGCATTTTCATAGTTTTACTTCTTTATTTAATTTAGTTATGTTCTAGTTCAATTGAAACCATTAAGTGTAATGTATAGTTAAGGGCAACGACAAGGATGTAGTTATTATTCAATTCTGTATTTAAGACACTGTTTATTTAATGAAAAACAACTTAAAATCCAAATATTGTCGTGTGCAAAGAAAAGAAGGTATTTGACATCTTGAATTGCTAGAATAAATTCTAAAAATTCCTATTAACTCAACGCATAAGAGAGTTTCATAGTTTTTCATTGTTTACAATACAATAACTCTAATCTCAAATTTAACCTAAATTAATATTTATATTTTAAATAAGTTTTACATATTTTATTTTTTATAAAAGTATTCCAATGAAATTGATGAAGAGCAAGTACAGCACGGAGATGGCCAGTGGCCGCCTAAAATAATATTTCACGGACGTGTTAAAAACATGCCTTCCCTCCCACGTACGCAAAGCTAGAGAAAGAAGTTTAGATAACAATCAAGGAATCACGATTTCCTTACTGCACGGAAGTGAGCAAGTATGCATCGAATCCACTGAACACGCTTCACCTACTGTAGCCGGTTAAAACCATTTCCTCGACCCTCCTAAACAACCGGTCACTGCAGGTTTACTTTCCTCATCCCGCGAGTAGCACAGTACAGTACAATACAATAAAATCCCACTTCTCCCTCTCGATACACTTCTCCAGGCATTCTCCACCATCGTCAGCAAAACGTCATCTTTTTGGTCTGCTTAAGATCTCGTCCGATCAAACATCTGTGAGTTCTCAATATCTACTTTCGTTGCCTGCATCTCGAAAGATCTCAGCCGTTGTTTTTCTCTGATGTATGATGACTGTGTTTTGATTGTCTGCGAACTCGTGTTTGGGATCTGTAATTGTTTATTTGACTGATCGGCTGCCTATCATGCGCGCGGATATCGTTCTCCGTACGGTGAAATGAGGTTTTTGTTTTATTAGCTAGTTTGATTTTAAGTATAGAATCATTTAAATCAAGTTGATACAAAATGAAGGGAATGATTTTATCAGATTTATTAAAAATGAATTATTCATAATAACTAGAGTTCGTGGCTTGTCAACTCACGGCTTTTACTAAAATTATCATCGATCGGGACTTACTCATTCCTTGGTTCACCGGAGATTGATTGAATTTATGTTTTCAGGAAACTGAACTGAAAACGAGTGGTTAATGATAGCGCTGAAATATTTTTATTTGGCCTGTTTTTTTTGTGCTTTTGGTGGATATCTTAGTCGCCTGGCTGCTTTATGGTGCAATTAAATTAATTTGGTCCATAATTTGATCAAAGAATATCGTGCTTCTCGATGTTTTCTTGTGTGTGTGAACTTAGGAAGATACTGTACGTGGAAGATGGAAGGTAAAAATGAAGGAGAGGATAATCCCTCTCGCGGGAATGATTGGGAGGTTGTCACTCTTACAGCATCAACATATGCAGCTGCTCCTGGTCCAAAAGAAGTTGATCAGAAGGATTACGAAAGCGGTAAGGCTTATGATGAGGATGAGGATGAGGATGAAACTTCTCGGGCTTTATTCATGTCTCGTCATTTTGTGCTTCCACCAAGTCAACATGAGAATTTGTCACTGGAACCTGTTAACAGTGAGATTCTTGATTCACAAGCAGGGAAGAATGTGCCCTCTGAACTTGGTTTAGAAGAAGGAGGTAGATCCAGTTGTAAGAATGAAGAGATTTGGCCACTCAAGGGGTTGGATGAATCTGAAGAGTTCCATGGGATGCAATTGTTTGATGTGAAGGGAAAAAATGGTAAAGAATTTGAAGAAAGCACAACTCTGCAAGATTTCAGTGACAAGGAACAAAGTATATACAGTACAGCAACGTTTGGTTCTCTACACAGCGAAACAGCTCTTGGTGGATCAACCACATATCTTGAGAACCTGGGAATCCCTGAAGTAAATGAACCTTCTGAAAAGGGCTTAGATTTTCCTATTGATGTTCCTTCCTCACTGAAAGCCGCCAAAGATGACAACCTTCCTTGCGATGTTTGGTGGAAGAGAAGGATGGCTTCCTTGTATGCTCATGCAAAAGAGGCAAATGCATTTTGGTCCATTTTCGTTGCAGCAGCTGTGATGGGAATTGTAATCCTTGGGCAGCGCTGGCAGCAAGAAAGGTGGCAGGTTATCATCAACAATGAGGTACTTCTTTCCTGCATGACCTTCCCCTTTTTATTTTTTTCCATGGATCAAGATTTTGTTTGCATATAAATTTTGTTTAAAATTTTACATCTGGCTCTAAATGTGATTAGTATGATGGTAGAAACTGCATGGGTTCTGGGAGCTCATATTTTTTTGTATTATCTGTTGGAATTGAAGTTAGAACCCTGCTGGTTAATGTATAATCACTAAGATGTTTTGGAGACAAAGAAAAAGATGTTATTTGAGGGAAAAGAGAGCATGCGGAATGTGCTGATGAAGAAGGGGTGAGAAATGCAATGCATTAGTCAACTTATACCAACAACTGCAAGAAGTTATTATTAATTGATAACAGTCTCCCGTTAATACTTCCCTTCATTTTAATATATATCATTCTTTCATTTATATTTTTAAACTTTGACTGCTTGAGCTCTGATATGCAAGAGCATGGGGCTACATACGTAGCTCCTGAAATTTGCACACTATATTATGTTTGTTACATTTACCTTTGTGCAATTGCTGCAAGTATTGGCACCAGCGGAACTTCTTTCTATTGTATTTGATCATATTTTAGCACTTGGAATAAAATAAATTTACTCGTTTTTTTACATGGATGGCACATCGAGTCATGTTTGTTGCCTTCACGATCCCCACCCCCTGTTTGCTGCCATATTCTGCTGCATGGATAATTTCTATTAATCACAACACTTTCCCCATGTCCAGTTCCATTTTGAACTTCGTCCTTTGCACCTAATCTGACTTATATTGCTCTGTTTGCAGAGAAGTGGGAGGATACTGGGGCCAATAACTCGTCTTAAAGATGTGATTGTGGGTGGCCATCGACGAGGTTCTTTTATCAGGGGAAGTACCTCAAGTGGCAACTAAGATATTGACAAGAATGTCAGGATGGTAAATTACTGTATTTTTCTGTGCTTGACCTAATCCTCACATGGCAGAGCTCCATGGCTACATGTTAAAAGTTTGATATTGTTTTGCTTCTGTAATTGTGGTGGTTTTTCAGTATCTGGCTCGTTGTGGGAATTTCATATTCCCATAGAAGATTGGCAGGTAGTAGAGAACTGTGCAACTGAAACACCCAAGAATTAAGATTCTGTGCCGGTGGAAGTTTGAGGTGGCACGGGTGTTTTATTTAGAGAATCACTTTTTACTTCAGCCCGGAGTTGAACTGTAGCATCCACAGTGAAGCCTATTTATCATCACAGGGAGATGTATATGGATATTTAATGAGATTTGTACATATTTGACTTGGTTTGTTAAGAAATATGATGATTTGGTTCTCTCAACCCTGCATTGTTGAAGCGGATGAGATTTCTTAATAAGAAAATCATTTACTTCGATGACATTGGATTTCATTTTCTGTAATGCTGTTTTGCTGCGTATTTGATGTGCTTAACTCCAGAGCAGCTGCTGCAAAAAAGAAGGGGAAAAGGGAATAGTGGTGAGTCCAGGCTCTTTTCTCTCATTCCAGCAACCCCAGCGGGATTGCTATATCAACAGGTAAAATAAAATGTGAAGGCCAATGGTTATTCGAGTGCGGAACGCTGTGGTAAGCCATCCGATGAGTAACCGAAAGCTGTTTCCCTCCCAACACTCTTTCTTTTCATCTTTTACTGCAATCTGTTGCCTTGAGTTATAAACGTGATCTGCTGCTTTGAGTTATAACCGTGATCTGCTGCTTTGAGTTATAACCGTGATCTGCTGCTTTGAGTTATAACAGACTTGTCCCGAGACCTTTCTGTAGAAGTACCAGCTGAACCATGGAGTGCCTTTTCACCATTACTAGCAAGTACTGCGAATCGTTTGGTGATTTGGCATCTGCACCCTTACTGTATGGCTCGCACGCGTCTCTTGTGAGACTGAGAATCAGCGCAGAAGTGGTGTGCGATCCCAGCGTGGACGCCGCGCTTCCAAGTTTCATCAAGTGCTTCCACCCAATAACTGAAGGTGTAGTACGCTAATGTCATACTGAAGCATCATAACACTTTAAATCTCGAATTAAAACATGACACGTGCTGGGATGACTTATCAAGCTTCCCTTCCTAGATGGATGTCCAGCCATGCCACGGTTATTATTTTCAGTTCGGTTGGTTTTTATCTATAAAATAATTAAATCAGAATTATAATTAAAAAAATCAAAATTGAACCGAAGCCTGTTTCAACTCTCAACTGACCACTTTCAGTTCAATTTGTTTTTTATGTAAGAAAATAAAAAATAATATATTGTTTTTTTAGTTTGTTTTACTATTTCATTTCACCAAAACAAAATCAGACCAAAATTTTTAAATTGAACTGGTTCAGTTATGATTTATCAGTTTTAGAATAGAAAGCTTTTTTTTTTTATAATATATATATATATATATATATATATATATATATATATATATATATATATATATATATTTTAATTTGAATCGGTTCGGTTATTATTTATTGGTTTTAGCTCTAAGAAATCTAAATCGGATTAGACTATAAGTTCTTACAAATGTTTTAATTGGTTAAATCATTTTTTTTAATAGTTCAATTTTTAATCATTTTTTTAATAGTTCAATTTTTATCATTTTTTTCATTTTTTCATTTTCTCAATTTAAAATTTTTTTTTAGGCTTTCGCTCACTCTACCTAAAAGTGCATGTATGATGGTTTTAAACATGTGCGATGGTTTAAATTGATTTTTTTTTTATGGTAGCCTATTTTCCAACAATACAATTAATGGAAACCAGGAGAATTATGTTTTTTGATCTTAGAACCTCAAATCATAATTTTTTTAATGCAACTCTTGAAAGTACGAAAAAAATTATGTTTAGTACTTATTTGATATATTAATAAGTTATTTTTTAGAATATTTTCACGGAATAGCTTAGACATTGAAAAGTATTTCTAGCTTATTTCTTATGATACTACTAAATATTAAAAATTAATTTATTATTCATGAAAATATTTTCCAAAAAAAAACTCTTTCAAGACAAATACACTTATCCTTTCTTCATATGAAAAAGGAGTTGAGCCTTTTTTTCACCACTTGAAGCATTTCAAAATACCAGCAGGGTCAAAAACAATTCATGAGCCATCATCAAAGGGTTTTTTTTTTTTTTTAAATTAATGTAGTTGTCTAAGCTAGTTTATGTAGATCCCAACCAATTTCACGGGTACTAAAATTAACACCATATAATTCTCAAGTGGTCATCGTATTAATAACTATATGACTAGAACATAAGATCATAGAAGAAGCAAACTATTAATCTCAAACTCGTACCATTAGATCACTTAATAGATAATTTTCATCATCATAAAAGGTTTATACACTGTTAATGTAGTCCAAAAATAGGTCACCGAGATTATTTAAATAAAACCCTTAGACAATATTTACTTTTTTTTGCTTTCAAGAACTAAGTTGTTTTAGCTATCCCTGACAGAATAGCGAAATGTTTTTGGTGAGAAAGACAAGATCATCATGGAAATACAAGTCGTGTTTGACACTACTTAAACCCCTTCCGTTTTATGATTTCTTAATATAAGCCCAGCTACAATCAATAACAACGTAGAAAATAACCATGCTCGTTAATACTAGAGATTATTTCACAGTTTGCCGAGTCTTTATCTTCCACCTGCCACCGTCAACAAATATCATCTTTCCGTTTTCAAGTATAATTAATCATAAGAACTGTCAATTTCATGATCTAAACCAGCCACAGTCACAAACTGCGAGTCAATCCACGAAATCAGTTTTGAAATAAATAGATAAAATTACTGGAAAGAAAAGGGCATTTTTATTGACAAGGAAAGGAGGAGGGGGGGCATTAACCCATAAAAAGGTATTTAAACCTACCCCAGAACAAGTGAGCAGCCATTTATGAGCCTCAGGGATGGTAGGAAAACTTTTATGCAACGGGGCATCGGTCCTTGAATGTAGACTGCAATACTTCATGTAGATGCGGCTTCCTCGCTCCATTGATGCGAATCGGCCTAGAAATATCATTAAAGATCCATTATATGTTTAGGGGCTTGATTCATGATTTTAAAAGTTTTACCCAAGTCATAATTGCAAGGACCATTGAAGTATCTATGTGTAGGAGGGGTCCAACACAGCTTTATTTGGGTCATGAAGTGAGCACAACAAAGAAGCCAAAAGAATCCTACTACAACATGGAAACATGAGATTGGTGGGCTAGATGGAAGAGAATAAATAAACCTTATGAACTTTATTTAAGTTAGTTAACTACAGCCCAAGGCTTGTTTGGGCTTAATTAAGACTTTGTTTTCAGCTAGGATCCAGGGTTTGCCTGGATTAAGTCATGGGCTTTTCAATTTAGGATTTTAGGTCAGTTTTGAGTGGACCTCATTTAATTCCACATAAGGGGTCCATTAGGGTTAGTTTTTAAAGGACTATTTAAACTCATGTTAGCCAAAATTCGACAGCCATTGATTAATTTTAATTCTGAACTTTTCAATTTATGTGTGAGAGTGATTCTTGCATTCTTTAGTTCTTGAACGAACTGAATCCGACTTATCAAAGATTAACTGGCTTCGTGGCGTCATTCTACTCATTTCAATAGTGTTGGTGTCTTGGAGCAGGTTTTCATTGTGTCACACTTCTATCAGACCTATTTCGGTTTTCCGGAATCAGATTTCATTTTTTGTTGTGGGTTGCATGATCACGAGGTTCACATTACCCATTCTTATAATATTCTAGTCAAGAACTTTCTCTCCAGTTCCAAACCAATGTGCATATGACATAAAGTGTGACAGCCACCTTAAACACATTAGCCCAAGAACCTGAGGAAACGAAATTGAGAAGAAACAATGATTTTGAAACAAGATTAAGAGAGCGAAAATCACCTCAGCAGAACAAAAGGTAGGAGTTAATTTGCTTATAGTGTTTTACCTCTTTGGAGTATGTATCCGGTTGCGACGGTACCAAAGATGTCAATGATGTATATGGAAAGATATCACAACAATTATAAACATGGAAAGTAAATCGTAACCGCAAATATTACATTAATTGTATATTTAATTCCTTATTGTAACAGCATAATTTACATTGATTGTAGATTGTAAATTAGGGTTTTTTGGACATGTATTTAGAGGCATTAGACCCTCCTGCAATAGACAAGAAAAATACACAGAAATTCAGTATTTGTGACATGGTATCAGAGCCTCAATTCTGAACCGAATTGTCAATTTTTTTTTACTCATCTTATGAGACATGGATATTTGGGGAATAAAAATTCTTGTTCAACAGAATTTTTGGATTGTAGTTCCTGCAAATTGGGAAAATGTAAATCATTATCATTTCCTTCACATGGTAGCCGAGCTTCTAAATACTTTGATATTATTCATATTGATGTATGGGGAGTAAGTCTCGTTCTCTCTCATGCCCATTATAAATATTTTGTCACGTTCATTGATGATTTTAGTCGTTTCACTTGGATATATTTTCTCCGATCTAAATCTGAGGTGTTCTCAACATTTCAGGCTTTCGTTGTGTTTATTGAAAATCAATTTTCTACTCATATTAAAATTCTACGTTCTGACTCTGGGGAGGAATATATGTCTAAAGAATTTCAGGAGTTTCTCAAAAATAAAGGAATTCTTTCTCAAAGATCTTATCCTTACACTCCTCAACAAAATGGAGTTGCCGAGCGTAAGAATCGTCATTTGTTAGATATTGTTCATACTTTATTAATTGATTCTTTAGTGCCTACTCGTTTTGGGTAGAAGCATTGTCAATAGTTGTTCATCTAATTAATCGTTTGCCTTCCCAAGTTCTAAAATTTGAATCTCCATACTCTATTTTATTTGGTGTTATTCCTGAGTATGATTCTCTCTATGTCTTTGGGTGTGTTTGTTTTGTTCACTTACCATTTACTGAACGTAATAAACTTACTGTCCAAGCTGCTCACTGTGCTTTTCTAGGATACAGTAATTCTCATAAAGGGTTTGTGTGTTATGACGAAAATGCTCATAGAATTCTTATATCTCAAAATGTTATTTTCTTTGAGAATCAAAATTTTTTCCCTTCTTGTTCATCTACACAATCCAACTCTCCAACTTCCCACATTTGATGATGATTGTCCATCTTCTCACTTTGAAAGTTTTAAGCCAGGAATTGTATATCACAGACGTTCTGTTTTGCCCCTCCGAACACAAAACCGACATCTGATCTTCACCATCAACCAAGACGATCATCTCGGATTTCACGAGCCCTAGACAGGTATGGATACTCAGCTACTGCTATTGATAGTATTGTTATACCCAAGACTGTTGGGCACAAGCCATGAAAGAAGAACTTCAGGCTCTTCAAGATAATCACACATGGGATATTGTCTCTTGTTCTCGTGGAACCAAACCTATTGGATGCAAGTGGGTATACAATGTCAAATTAAAGCATGATGGGTCTGTGGAACGGTATAAAGCACGGTTAGTTGCTCTTGGAAATTGTCAAGCATATGGTATTAATTATGAGGAGACATTTGCATCTATCGCTAAAATGACCACCATACGCACTATTTTGGCCATTGTTGCTTCCAAAAGATGGTCAATTCTTTAAATGGATGTAAAAAATGCATTTTTACATAGTGATCTGAAAGAAGAGATCTATATGAATCCTCCCCCTGGTATGTTTACTCAACCATCCGATAAAGTTTGTTGGTTGAAGCGTTCCCTGTATGGTCTAAAACAGGCACCCCGCGCATGGTTTGAAAAGTTTCGCACTACTCTGTTGGACCTTAAATTTATTCAGAGTCAATATGATTCCTCTCTGTTTCTTCAGCGAACTGCTAATGGTATTGTTGTTCTCCTGGTATATGTGGATGATATTCTTATTACAGGATTTGATATTCCACTCATTGAGAATTTACAACGTTCTCTTGACACTGCATTCCATATGAAGGATCTTGGAGAACTTCATTATTTTCTTGGTCTACAGGTTCACTCCAGGTCTGACGGAATATTTTTACATCAGCACAAATATACCCAAGAAATACTACTTTTGGCCGGTCTGGAATCAGGAAACAGTGTTCTTACACCTCTAGAGATTAATTTAAAACTTAGTCAGAATGATGGAGATTTATTGCCTGATCCTTCCATATACAGGCAATTGGTGGGCAGTTTGAATTATTTAACTATTACTCGGCCGAACCTTTCTTTTGCAGTACAACAAGTCAGTCAATTTTTACAGACTCCTCGGCAACCTCATCTAGCTGCGGTCAAAAGAATTATTTGGTATCTTAAGGGTACATCTGGGAGAGGGATATTTTTTCCTGCCGACACCTCATTACAATTAACTGGTTATAGTGATGCAGATTGGGCGGGATGCATGGATACTCGTCGATCTGTTACGGGATGGTGTATGTTTCTTGGAAATGCTTTAATTTCATGGAAAAGCAAAAAGCAAGATCGTATTTCAAAATCTTCTACAGAATCTGAGTATCGCGCTATGTCAGCCGCATGTTCTGAAATTGTATGGCTCCGGGGTTTGTTACACGAACTTGGTTTTACTCAGCATCATCCTACACCGCTTCATGCCGATAACACAACTGCTATTCAGATTGCTTCTAATCCTGTGTTTCATGAACGCACCAAACATATTGAAGTTGATTGTCACTATATTCGTGAGGCTCTTGATCATAATGTTCTTACGCTACCCCATATTTCCACCGAACATCAAACTACTGATGTCTTCACGAAAGCGTTACCGCGGCCACGACACCAACTGATGATTAACAAATTGATGCTTCTTGATCGACCAGCATCAAGTTGAGGAGGGATGTCAATAATGTATATGGAAATATATCACAACAATTATAAACATGGAAAGTAAATCGTAATCGCAAATATTACATTAATTGTATATTTAATTCCTTATTGTAACAGCATAATTTACATTGATTGTAGATTGTAAATTAGGGTTTTTTGGACATGTATTTAGAGGCATTAGACCCTCCTACAATAGACAAGAAAAATACACAGAAATTCAGTATTTGTGACAAAAGACACCTACAAGCACTCCTGTGGTATTTGAGAGTCCTAATAGAACTCCTTGTAATTGAAATTTAATAGCTACTTTTGCCTAATTTCTTCAACTTTATAGACACCTTCTACAAAGATGAAGACAATAATATTTCTTTACTGATGTGGGAAAAAAAAACAGAGCAGGCCGATAGAAAACAAGTACAACCCTTTCTTCAATAAAGAAGTAGTGTAGGGGCAGGCATTTTGAAAACCACAATTAAAGGTGATCTCCATGTAGTCATTCATACAAAAGATAGAAATAGCTCACAGCATAGCGGGGGCCGATATCTCACTTCAAACTTTTGCTATAAATAAAGAAGAGGGATAACAATAACCTCACCTTCAATTATGCTCCTACTTGCTGAAATTCAATGTTCTTTATTGTTCTTGTTCTGGTGAAATTTCTAGTTTACTTGTGTTGACTTTTTTGGTTCTTTGATTTCTAACAATTGGTATCAAAGCAGAAATTGGATCTTTGAAGGGAAAAAAGTGAAACACGAAAGAATTAATTGAATTTTTCAAAGTTTTTTCTTTGAAGGGTGGTGAGTGAAACACGAGAGTTTAAAGTGTTCAATGGATTCTGCTTCATTTCCAGCCAAAACACCAGTATTTTCTAGGCAAAATTTTAGTGTGTGGGCTATCAAAATGGAAACATATTTAAGGGCCTTTGATTTATGGGAGATAGTAAAGAATAACAAACAAACTACTCCACTAGTAAAAAATCCCACAGTTGCATAAATGAAGTTCTTTAATGAGGAGAAAGCCAAGAAATTTAAGGCACTCTCATGCCTGTATAATGCAGTAAGTGAAGAGATCTTCACAAGGATCATGGCTTGCAAATCAGCCAAGGAAGCTTGGGACAAGCTAAAGGCTGAGTTTTAGGGGGATGAGAAGTCAAGGAAGATGCAAGTGTTGAACCTGAAAAGACAATTTGAAGGATTGAAGATGAAGGAGATTGAAACCATCAAAGATTTCTCCTTACATATCTCAAAACTGGTGAATCAAGTGAGATTGTTAGGAGAAGAATTTCAAGAATCTAGAATTATATATGCTCATTAGAAGATTCAAAGGATTTTAATGAGATGAGTCTTTAAGAGCTTGTGATGCAAGAGCTTGTAAATGCATCACAAGCTCTGGAACAAAGATAAGCATACAAATTAGAAGGGACTAATGAAGATGTTATTGTTGCAGACTTTAAACAAAAAAATCAAAACATGATTACCTACAGAAACAATCAAGATGGCAGGAAAGATAAAGGAAAAGAGAAAACTTATAGCAACTAGCAGTCAAGCCACAAACAACATTCCAGCAGCAACTACAACAATGCTAGAAGGAATGAAAGAAAGAGTATTTTCTTGCATGCAAATACTGTCAGAAGACAAATCATCTTGAAGCCTGGTGTTGGCTCAAGAATGTTCAGTGTAGAAACTGTAAACAATTCAGCCATATTCCAAAAATTTGCAAGAACAAAATTGAGAGTGTAAAACAAGCACAACTAAATGACAAGGCTGAAGACAAAGAAGAAACCTTGTTCATGGCTTCGGTACTGGAGATGAATTGTAAAACAAAGGCAGAGGCAGAGGCAAATAGATCAACATGGCTTATTGACAGTGGTTGCACAAATCACATGTTTGCTTATCAAGGTTTGTTTAAATATTTAGATAAAATTTATTTATCTAAAGTCAGAATTGGGAATGGAGACTTTGTGGAGGTAAAAGAAAGAGGATCAATTCAAGTGGAAACAATATCAAGTACAAAAATTCTGAATAATATGTTGTATGTGCCTAAACAAAGTCAGAATTTAGTTAGTATGGGACAACTACTTTAATCAGACTATTCATTATTTTTTCATAAAGTAGTATGTGAAATTAAAAATAAGCATGGTGTGTTGCTTTTATCTGCAAGAATGGTGAATAGAAATTTCTGTATTGACTGGAAAAAAATATGTTTGAGTGCAAACACTTGTAAGGAGAGCAATTATGTTCTTTGGCACAAATAACTATGCAACACTAAAGAGAATGACTGAATTGATCACTGAGTGGTTCGAGGTATTTTATTTTATTCATTGATGATTATAACATATATTGTTGGGTGTATTTTTTGAAATAAAAAATAGATGTATTCAATGAGTTTGTGAAGTTTAAGACAACTGTTGAAGTAGAAACAAGAGGAAAGATGAAAATACTGAGATCGGATAATGGGGGAGAGTTCATCTCTCGGAAATTTGAAGATATTTGTCAAAAGAAGGAATAAAACAGCAATTAATAGTTCCTTACACACCACAGTAGAATGGAGTAAGTGAAAGAAGAAATAGAACCTTGACGGAAATGGCAAGGTGTCTATTGTATGAGAAGAGGTTACCTTTGAAATTTTGGGCTGAGACAGTCAACACAGTTACCTATCTTTTGAATAGAATGATCACCAAAGTGTTAGGTGAACAATCTCCTTATGAACTCTGGTATGATACTAAGCCTTGTATTGATCATTTCAAAAAATTTAGAAGTCTTTGTTATGTTTTACAACCAGAGATTAAGAGGAAGAAACTTGATCAAAAAGCTGAAATAGGCATTTTCATAGGTTATAGTTCATAATCAAAGGGCTATAAAATCTATAATCTTAAACATAACAAAGTTGTTATTGCTAGAGATGTCAAATTTGTAGAGAATGCAATATGGAATTAGGAAGCTGACTTAATAAAAGGGACAAAACATGAAATTCAAGGAGAAATTGAAGAGGAAGATGTTGATGACATACCAGTAAGAGGGACAAGATTGTTGTCCGACATCTATAATAGATACAGCCTTGCTGAAGCAGAACCAGCAAACCTGGAGGAAGCCATAAATACACAAGTATGGAAAGTTGCAATGAAAGAAGAACTCATGATGATAGAGAAGAATGAAACATAGATGCTAGTGGATAGACTTACTCACAAAAAGGTAATTGGTGTAGAGTGGATTTTTAAGTTGAAATTGAATGCAAATGGCAATATCAACAAGCACAAAGCAAGGCTTATGGCCAAAGGGTATTCTGAGGAGCCAAGTACTGATTTCACAGACACATTTGCTTCTATATCCAGACTTGACCATCAAATTGTTGTTAGCCTTAGCAGCACAATGTGGTTGGTTATCTACTAATTGGATGTCAAATCTGCATTTCTAAATGGAGTTCTAAATGAAGAAATCTATGTTAACAACCTGATGGCTTTGAAACCAATGCAAACAAGGTATATTTGTTGAAGAAGGCTTTGTATGGTCTTAAACAGGCTCTTAGAGCCTGGACTGCAGGTTGGATGAACACCTGCTGAGTTTGGGATTTGTGAGAATCATAAATGAAGTGACTCTATATGTGAAGAATGTTAACAAGCATACATTAATCATATTAGTATATGTAGATGATTTACTAATTGCAGATGATGAGGAGCAGCTAGTTAAAGAATTCAAAACCAATATGAAGAGCATGTTTGAAATGAATGAGCTAAGCAAATTGTCCTATTTCCTAGGTATGGAAGTGACTCAATCTAAACAAGGATATTTCTTGTGTCAAACAAGGTTTGCTACTAGATTGCTGGAAAAATTTGCAATAGAGAATTGCAAACCAGTAAGCACACCCATGGTGCTAGGATAAAAATTGTCCAAAGAAGATGGAGCACCTAGAGCTGATGGCAGAACCTATAGAAGTCTTATTGGCAGTTTAATGTATCTCACAGCCACACGTCCTGACATAGTATTGGTTATGAACTATCTTTCTAGGTTCATGCAAGATCCTAGCCAAATTCACTAAACTGCTACTAAAAGAGTTCTCAGATACCTGAAGGGAAATCTGACATTAGGTATACATTTCATGAGGTCTAACTCATTGAAATTGATTGGTTTTACAGATAGTGATTGGGGAGGAAGTGAGGAGATGATCAACACCTCTAGATATTGTTTTTCTATGAGAGGAGGCATTTTTAGTTGGAATTCGAAGAAGCAATAAGTTGTTGCTCATTTCATTGTTGAAGCTGAATATATTGCAGCTATGTGGCAGCAAAACAACTCATATGGCTGAGGAAAATGTTGTGTTGCAACAAAGTCTTGCGGTTTTGTTATGTGATAATACATCAACAATTGCAATCTCTAAAAATTCAGTTATTCGTGACAAAACAAAGCATATGAAGATCAAGTATCATGCAATTAGGCAATATCAGTAAGAAGGAGAAATGGAAATGGTGTACTGCCTCTCAAAGGAACAGTTAGCTGATTTATTTGCTAAGCCCTTTGTTAAAGACAAGTTTGAGGAACTACGAGAGATAATTGGCATGTGTAGCCTTGGAACCAAGGGGGAGTGCTGGAGATTGAAGACTGAAGACTGATTCCAAGTCTACAATTAGTGTTAGGATTAGACTAGCTTTCAATTTTTTTTCCTAAATAAGATCACTATGTTTGATCAATTTTAGTTTTAGTGCAGGTCAAAGTTTGCTTAGCTAGATTATAGAAAAAGGAGTTATAATCATAGTAAGAGTCCTTATTTGAATGTAACACTTCAAACTTTTGCTATAAATAAAGAAAAGGGATAGCAGTAACCTCACCTTCGATTCTGCTCCTACTTGCTGGAATTCAGTGTTCTTTATTGTTCTTGTTCTGCTGAAATTTCCAATTTTACTTGTGTTGACTTTTTTGGTTCATTGATTAAGCTTTCACGCTCAAGTCTTCTAATCTAAACCTATATGCTTATTATTGAATCAGAGCAAAGTCCATAGCAAAACCAGTCCAGGATAGTATCAAGTCATGCAAGCAGACTGAGTTGGATAGTACAGTTCTTCTATTCTTACTGAAAGTATCTTACATATAAATACATATATATATAGCCCATGATAGGATTTGCAGACAATTCAGTTGTTAGAATGAAGCCAACTACCAAGCGAGGGATCTGCAGAGAAATAAGATTCGCATCCTCCTCTTCTTTGTAGGGGATAATTTGCATGAACTTTGATTGCGTCAATTATTAAGAAGCATTTAACATCAAATCTCAGCCATAAGCATAGTTTAATTTTGTAGAGAAACAAGCAGCAGACGGTGCCACTAGGTAAAGGGAAAAATATGTGAATTGTTTTTCTAACCCTCCGAGTTATCATTCAATTAGAGCATGCCAAGTCTCCATTAAATGCAGGTGTAAATCAGATTCCATACACAAACTTCATCACTAATCAATAATAAAGCAACTTAAATAAATCAATAATGAATTGCATGCAACTGAATCTCAAGCTGAATACTCCGACACGCGCACATGTACCCGATTTCTTCCGATATTTTACTCGGCCCTTTCCGCTTCAAACTAGAATTCATATTTGAGAATAAAATAAAATCAATTCATAAATTCTAATTCAGTAAATAATACTACACATAACATAGAAGAAAATTAAAGCATGCAATAAATAAATAAGAATTCAGTTACAGGCTCCTAAGGCCACAGCCACAAAAAATTCAACCAGATAGAGTGAAGATAAGTTCAGAAATTGGAAAATATAATAAACAAAAGTGAAGTTAAGGAGGTAAGCTAGCCTGATCCTGTAAGAGAACCGAAATTCCGGGTTCGAAATCAAGCCACCGATAGCCATAGCTTCATGCAGCAGGAAATGATGGCGGGAAGGGTGTTTTCAGAAATTTCATTGAAGAGATACGTGTACGGGCAGTTGTTAACGAGGGGCTAGTGTTTAGAAATATGCCACTTAGTGAATGCTTTTATTTATTTTTAATATTTATGTAAATTTAATATTTAATTAATGAATTTAGAGTAAAAACAAGTTCATGGGACAAAAATATTTTGCAAATGAAATTATAAAATTATTATAGTTATGAGATTCTTATTGTATCATAACATTATTTCTAAATATTCTTGGTCAATGTTCTATTAACCGGTATTTATTATGCTCTTTTTTAAAAAAAAAAAAAACAATTGTTATCATAGACTGAGGTATGAGAGATGCTTAGAACTAATATGTAGATGATTATTAAATAACATATATACTAAACTAGTCCGCAAAGAAATTTCATATCTAGAAATCACTCATGTCTATAGAAAAGCTTATATGATAATTGTATAGGTTATCTTTAAGCTTGAAATCATCAAGTTATCTTATATAAGATGAAATATGTTTTGATCCTAACCACAAATTGTTTTAATCAAAGGTTACAAACACGTATGTATAATATATATATATATAAAAGTATTTAAATAATCAAAAGATGATTTGTCACCTTGGATGAATAAAAAAAAATATTTCATGTATTCTCAAATAGTATTGAAAAGAGTTTCAAAATCTTATTTAGAAAACTTATGACTATAGTGTTCAGACTAATATGATTTAACAAAGTAAACATACTTTATGTTATAATGTCTAAATCAAAATACTCATGATGGAGGGATAATAATTACTTTGATAAACCAGTTACTGAAAGATCAAGTCAAGCTACTTATAATTTTTTTAATATTAAGAGGATCATGATAAATTGCTAAATATTGTACTTGATTTTCAAATATAAGCCAACCAATTGTTGAACAATAATAAATTAAATTATTTGATTTATTTAATCTTATTTTATTTAAGATTTATGATTTATATTTGAACTATCTTATTAGATAACCTAATAGGTTGCACACATAAAAAAAAAATGATTAAGGATGTAATGTAATTTTTGAAAGAATATAAGCAAAATATAAAAAACCAAATTATAATTTATTTATTTATTACATAACAATTGAAATTATATTTCCTTATGCAAATCAAGTGTAAACATTCCATCAATTTTTTTATAAATGAAAATTCAAATAGAGCAAGTATAGAAAACAATTGAAATTCCATTGGAGGTTTTAACTATTCGTCAATTTCAGGATCCATGAGATTAGTCGAGGTGTACGTAAGTTGATCCGAATACCCAAGTTCTGAAAAAATAATAATTAAATAACATACTTTTTATATTTGTTTATTGTAATTTCATTTTTTATGGGGGTAAAAATAAGAAATTTTAAACTACGGTGGTATAAGTGGAACAATGGTGAATTTATGGGGGAATGATCTATATATATATATATATATATATATATATAGATCAGTTTTGTTGTTTTTAAAATGTTTTTTATTTATAAATATATAAAAATGATATTTTTAAGAATTAATTTTGATATTAACACATAAAAATCATTTAAAACAATAATTTTTAATTTAAAATAAAAAAAAAACAAAAATTTTAAAACACAGTATAAAACAATATTTGTAAATTTTTCATGCACGCTTAATTTGTTAGGCTTGTTTGCCTACTATTTTTATTTGTACGAATCAAGATTGTCAATACCGTCCCGGTCGCTGTTCTGGTTTTTCTATTGGTACGAAACATTTCGGTTTCTGAGCATTTCGGCGTGCCGTTTCGGGGTTGTACTGTTCATATATAATTAATTATATATATATATATATATATGAAAAAAATTAAAATATTAATTTAACAAGTATAATTAAAATTCAAGATAAATTAACTTTAAATTATACAATATAATCACAAAGTCAAACAAAGATAATCTCAAAATTAGAAACACAATCACAAGTTAATCAAAATCAAGTGAATCATAGGTTCTCGCAAGATAGTTTATTATTTATTGTTCACAAAAAATAAGAAAATGAGCATTTATTATTAAAAATATTTATTTATTTATTTATTATTTTTTATATGATAAATGATCTTAGATTAAAAAAAATATTTTTATTGATAACAAAGATTGTGGACTTTTTACCTCTGTGATTCTGAAGGTATTTATATTCTTAAAACCAAAACCATGTAAAAAGATAAAAACCCACCTGTTAAGAATTTGATCCAACATGTCCTCGTAAATGCAATAAAAAAAAAATAGTCATAAAATACCAAAATCATGAAAAGCATAAATAAAACCTTTTTAAGTGTCAAACTGAAATGATGGATGAATTTATTATTTATGCTATCATTTTAGGTACTAACTTTTACCTCACACACACAAAAAAAAAAAAAATTCAATTACTATTTAATTTAACATTGAAGAATGAAACTTTAAAAAGTTAAAATTAAATAGAAAAACTTTAATTAATTTAAGTTATTTAAGTTAATCTACTAAATTTACTATCTAAATCATGTACTCGATTGGATCTAATAACCTTTTATTTTTAAAATTATTTTTTATTTAATCATACATCAACCTGTTGCGTGATATTTGTTTCATACATCACAACAAAATGCTATATTGTTTCAAAGAAATAAAAACATGGGTAGCTAATGAGACTAGATTGGGAAAAAAAGACCTATTTTTTAAATAAAAAAATTGATAGGGAAAAGGTCTTTTATTACACCAAATAATACACAAAGACTTCAAGATGTTAAAAAAATAATGAAATTTTTATTTTTATTTTTAATGTGCTAAAACTACCGTAACTATAAAACCTGGACTAACCTAGTAAATTGACCCCTAATATTGTCGATTTGAGACTTAAGTCAAATCAAGTTAAAAAATAGAGGGAGTAACTGACCCAATATGAACTGCTTAAAGTTTGGATTGACCCTTAACCCAATCAAAGTCCAACTTGAAATCATTGATTTTAAGAAGAAAAAAAATACAACATGATGTCATTTTTATCTTTTATTAAAAAATGATTTTTTCCAGGTTAACTCGTTGACTTATTCTCGTACTCTTAAACTTGTTTAGGTTTAATAAATATAAAGAACATGTAAAAAAACAAATAAGTCATAAGCATGGGCCACCCTACTTGGTTGGCTCATACATGGTCCACCTCACTCACCAAGCCTATGTAAGAAAGTCCCGCCTTGTGTCAGACTTTTTTTTTCAAATAATAAAAGATATACAACGTGTTGTCAGTGTTTGTAAAGAAATTCATCGACAATAATAAACGTTGTGTTGTATAGTTAAATGAATAATGTGCAATTGTATATATAGATGACATGTTGTTAATGCATGCAAATGATGTGTTGTTTGTAGATTCAGAATCCAATATGACTTGGATGATAGCTAAAAAATCAAGGCATTAGGTTTTAAACCACAAAACTTTAACTTTAGAGCATTGTTTGACCCAAAACACCTATAAAACAATATATGAGTCTAAATAAAGTTGTTTATGCCTTCATACAATCTTAAAATCGATATAAAATGAAAGATCAACTTTAGATCCAAAATATTTTCAAGGTTACATCTATTTTCTTAATCAAAATTAAGGTAAAATAATATCCAAATTAAATTCCTCTCATAAAATGAAACCTTGTTGAAACTCATATTCACCCTTTTAAAGTCTTTTGTCAAGATAATTTTTGAGACTTAGAGAGGTTAATATGATGATTAATCTATAAAGTTTTATTTATCTATTATTAGTTCTTGAAATTGAAGTTGTTTGCAATAAACTTTTTGTAAATGGTGAAATGAGCTCAAAATCAAATAATTTCAAGTTAATTCATATAAATAATTTCAATTGTATGAAATAATTAGTCCCAAACATTCTGTAAACTAAACAATAAACAATATTGTAGATTAAAACAATATGTTTTCTTAAAAGGCTTTAATTGGCCTAATAGTACTAGATTGATTTATTCAATTTCAAAATCAGTTGTGAACATGTACGTTGTTAACTGAAACACAATAGTGAAATAACTTATAAATCAAAGTGAATGCTTGAAATTATTTTAGGAGTATGCGGTTAAACAATGTCTATGAAAAAAGATTAACTTTAAATTACCTGTTATGTGTTTTTAGATTTTTTTTAATGTGCTAATATGAAAATAATTTTTTTTTATAAAATATATTATTTTCATGTATTTTGATCAAAATATATTTTAAAAACAATCTCTACCCATTCTCAAACTTAGATAGTATTTTGTTTTAGATTAATAAAGGGTTAGATGTTAATGGATTATCATTTATTTTTGTTTAACTATGTTTGGTGCTTTATTAGAAGTATTGAGTATTAACCTAGTGGGTGTGGAAAGTTATATTTGAATTTTTTCTTTAAAATTCATAACTTGTTTTTCCTTTATTTTTGTTAAACTCACATATAATTATTGATTATTTTTCAACTTCATTTAATTTTATTTTTAATTTAAAATGTATATATTGGATCTCGTTGCTTTATTTAATTTTCACACATCAACTAAACATCCTCAATGCTCCATCTTCCAATTACTTTTTTACTCTCTGAAAACTTATTAATACTTATTTAATTAACACCTCATCTCTTTTTCTTTAATTGAAAATCAAACGAAAAATTTTTGGATATTAAAATTGCTTGAATCTCGGACAAGGTGGAGAATATTTTACGAAGACCGCAACTGAGCAACTCATGAGCCTCTTTAGAAGCAGTAACTCATTTGAAAAATAAGATATACTTGGGTGCGGCGACGTTTTATCAGAACGAACGCCTTAGACGGCGACAAAGCGCGCACCATTTACTCAGATAAATCGCAAAGTCTCGCAGTCACTATCTTAATTATTCTCCCTCCCTTCCTCAGCCTATAATTTATTCACTCTCTTTCTCCACCTCACTCACTCACGCACGCACCATTATCAATTCCGATTTTGGCCGCCAACCGCCAAGTCTCTCTTAGGTGTATATACACACGCGAAAAAACTAATTAATAATGAGTTTATTATTAAATCTCCTTTTTTCTTTAAGTTAGGGCTTAGTTTATGTTGATGCAGGTTTTCGAGAGAAGTGACAGGTTCATTTTTAGCTTTCTGTCTTTCCAGAAGGATGGAGAAGGGTGGAGGCTTGGAGGTTCTTATAGATTCCCAGAAACCTCTAAACGCAGCATAGCATTTTTTTATACAGCCTAGCTGTACTGCGAGCGAAGGCGATACCTCTGTCGGGGATACTGTTTGCCAAATGTCAGAAGTTGATATGGCTGTAGTAAAACCTGAGGTTTGTGTTATTATTTACTTAATTTTTCTGTGCAAATCATGTCTTTCCGATGGCTTGATTGGCGGGGAGGAAACATATTTTCCTGGAATGAGGATAGTACTTGACCTGTACTATCTTACCGTTTTAGGCTTTTGTAGATGATATTGTACAGGTAAGAAGCAATGCGAGTTAAATTTTTTGATATTTATTGTTGATTTGTGATCTCCTGTAACTTAAATATATCTTGTTCATTTGTGCTTCTTCTTTTGAAACCATCTGTTTGTGAAGTTAATGAGGAATTGTCTGAAAGGTTCAATCCTGTTGCTATCCTTTGTCAGATGATGAGATCGTATATCTGGATACAGACCACGGATGGTGCAGTTCACCAAGTGGAACAAGAAGTTGCCATGTTTTGCCCCATGATATGTCAGGAAGTTATACAAAAGGGAAGGGGATCTTCTAAGAACTATGCTATATCTCTACCTCAAGGAGTTGGTCCATCCATGTTTAGCCTAATTCTTGATTACTGCAGATTTCATCAAGTACCTGGTCGCTCTAACAAGGTTTCTTCACATTTCTGTCATTTCATATTCTATTTGCTGACTTTACATTTGTTTCTTGCTCTCTCTAGTTGATATCAAAAGTACTTGGTAAATGGGAAAACTTGAAAGAATCATTTGCATGTTCAGGGAACTGTTCTTTTAGTTCATAAAAGCTTTGGAAAGATGAAATGGCACAGGTACAGCTTTACTTACTCTAGGCTGTTCTTTTGCTTAGGAACACAAGTCTTTTGATGAGAAGTTTGTTCGAATGGACACAAAGAGGCTTTGTGAGTTGACTTCTGCTGCTGACAGCCTTCAGTTAAAGCCTTTGGTTGATCTTACTAGTCGCGCACTCGCACGAATCATTGAAGGGAAAACCCCTGAGGAGATACGTGAGATATTTCATTTGCCTGATGATCTAACAGAGGTGTCTGGTGCTTGTAAGAATTGTGTGTAGCATGTCTTTCATACATCTTGTGATGTTAACTTGATTCTAATGATTTAGGAAGAGAAACTGCAGCCTTTGAAGAACACAAATGATGATCCACGGATCCGACTTTTAAATCGATTGTATGCGAAGAAGAGGAAAGACCTGAAAGAGAGAGAGAAACTAAAGGTTGTACTTTATTATGTCCTGTCTCCGTCCCTGAATTTTATATATGCTCATCATTCTTGTGATTGATTTGGGCCCTCCATGTGACGTAGAGTGTTGAGGCCGGAGAGGAGCACATGGATGACCGCTCAGTTGATGAACTCTTATCATTCATCAATGGAGGAGATGGAGGTATGTTCAAGTTTTGGTCAACTGTACTTTGAACTCTTAATTCCTAAACTTTTTCTATCTTCATGATGGCTTGCTGAGGTTTGATATTGTAACCCCAAACCTGCCAGCGAATTCAAGCTCTACTAGCAAATGCTATAATGCCATGTCATAGAGAATAAAAACTAGGCAATGTCAGTTTGTATAGCAGTACTCTAAAAAAATGCAGAGTATGGGTGCTTCTATCTAGAAATTTCTAGAACTTTGTTGCATGATAATGCCTTGTCATGGAGAATAATAACTAGGAAATGTCTGTTTGTTCTTTTAATTCCTACTTGTAACTGAACGAGTAGACTTCTAGGTTCAAGAAAATCAGGGCAAGAAAAAATCTACATTCTCCAATGAGTCTTTCTTTTTTGGAGCTGATGTCTGATTTTGATGATTAGAAATTATGAAGAGGATTGAGAGAGCTTGACAGGTCATGTCTAATAAAGATATATCTAGTGATACACCTTGATGGAATGCATGTAGCTCCTCATCAAACATTTGAGTTTTTTTGGCGTTGGCATTGCTGTGATTTTTTTGTTGATCATATAATTAAAGGGACCTGGACTCGATTGCTCATTTATATCATTCATATAATTTGTAGTTATTCGAGGATTCTTCATTGCACAGCACTGGCTTATGGAATCATATTTTTGTTGAAGATTCAGTTTCATGTAATTGATAATGAAAAATAATAATTTAACAACTACATAGCATTGTGCTATGTATAAATGCATTTAAAGTGTCAAATGATTAATTGTTGTTGTAAATTTCTTGGCCTATATAGAGGATCATATCAATATCTTCGACTCAGAATTGTGTCTGTATTTAGTGGCTTTTAGTCTTCTTTTCTATCTACTTAATATCCTCGTGAAGGCCTTATTGAGGCAAGGGATTTTTCTTCTCAGAATCCAAAGGGATGAAAACTTCCAAGAATAGAAAGAAAAACCAAAAACGAAAAGATCAGCAAAAGTGTGCCCCTGAAATGTATAAAAAGGTCGGACCTTTCATGTTTCCATCCCTTATTTTTAAATGGAATGAGGGTCAGCAGTACTTAAGCTTCTGTTTTGTTGCATTTTGGCAGGAGTCCAATGCTTTCAGTTCGTTATGCCATAATGCCAAGGTTGGTCATGAATTACAGTCCAGTCTCAGTGAGACATTAAAGTTACAAGATGTGGCAGATGTGATTTTTGCTCCTACGGCAGGGTTTGAGGATGTTGATATTGATGACGAGATAGATCCAGCTTTAAAAGAGGAAATTGATAGGTGAGCGTGTAGGTAATGTATTTTATAGCTTATATGTAAATATATGGTTTTTTTTTTTAAAAAAAAAAAAAAAAAACAGGACATCTTTTTCTAGTTTTTTCTTTTTCAACATCAATAGTGATGTGAAGTTAAAAGATGACCTACTTGTCTGCATCGTCCAGGACTGACCATTTCCATCAGTATTTTCTTCATTCCTTTAATAGCATTGCTTAAAAGTAAGATGGTGCGATTTCATATTTAGTGAATGAGAATTTATGATGGCAATTATTTGGGCATTCAAATATCTATCATGATTGATACATGTATGATATTTGGAAGCTTCTGAATTACATATTGCAGCCTTAAAGTCTTTTGAACGTTCAACATAATGTTACTAGTTGAGCTTTTACTTGTGGTCATTTCCCATTGATAGTACCCGTGGATTGGAAATGAATTTTACACCCTCCCTTGCAGTTCTTCCCCACATGGTCTTGATCTAATTTTGTTGTATTTGATAATGATTGTATTTTTAACTAATACAAGGACATGAATCTAATATGTTCTGTATTTTTAACTAATATAAGGACATGAATATTAATATTTTCTGTTTCGGTATCCCATAATATCGTTTCCCAGGGAGGTTGAAGATTTTGCTCGAATACTAAATTCAGATTGGCCTGAAAGGATGCAAGAGCTTCTATCTTTGGGTCAAGAGAGGAGACCGGCCCAATTATCTATTAATGGCAATGACACCTTGAAAAGATTTGGAAGTATGCCCTCTTTTCCCTGGTGGTTAAAACTTAAAATATTGCTGTTGCATGTAATGCTTTTCTTCTCTGCAATATCCTATACCCCTGTGTATTGATTATTAGTTACTTCAATACTAGAATTTAGTTTCTTACTCTTCATATATTTGATTTCTGGGATTGGAGTTACAAATTTTCAAACTATAATATTTCATAAACTGTATTCCATTTAAATTTCCACTCCCACCTATGACTTGCATGGTTTGGACCTTTTTGTGTATGTTATATTCATGGAGAATCTTGTCATTTTAGTCTGCATAATTATAAAATCTTGTCTTGACTTTGTTGTTTTGTCCGTGACAATTGTTAGTGTTGTAACAATGTGACCTCTTATATCACCTGTGAATGGATAGATAGGATAAAGCATACCTGTTAAAATATTTACTCGCTGTTGATTTATTAAACAATGCCAGCATTATTCCCCGAACCCTAACCCATTAGAACTTCCATGACCATCATGTTCCTCAAAGACTCTTTATGTGATCTGTTTGGATGGTGAGGACCAGATCCTGGGCAACAATGAATTCTGCAGTATGGATTCTCCCTCAGACCGCCAGTGGTTGGAACAATTTTGACCAGATGCTAATGCAGGTGGCTCATGGCAAGGAAAAGGATTGTATTGTCATTGATGTGAATTCACATGTAAGTTTTTTTCCATTTATTTTTTTATTTTTTTTCCCATTAAGGGATAAGTAGAAGGAATTGCTTGTGCTTTTTAAGAGTCAATTTGTTTGTAGGGGCGCAACCTTTGTACATATTACAAGAAGGAATAAAAATGCAGATGCCATTCTATGAGCCATTTCTTCTCAATTGGTACGGGCTCGTGGGAGGTGTTTGTGCTGTTTGTTAATTCCTGTTAAGGGAGTGTTATTGGTTACCTTCCCCATCTGATAAAGGTTGCCTTTTTTCTCATTAGAACTTGATTGAATTAAGAGGCACATATACCCCTTCAATAATTCGGCAGGCATTCCTCAGCTCATTATGGGTTTTTTTAGCAGTTTTCAGATTTCTGGCGTGCATAGAGTGATTCAGGGTTTTTTTTTTTTGGTAAAATGAGAGGAATGGCAACATGTGATAATTGAAGATACGAAGGATAACTTTGTATGGCATGATCAGCATCTTTCAATTTCAATCTCCCTCGTATCGATTTATAAATGTAGAATAGAGAACACCTTCATGGAAAGACTACCGGCGGAAGTACGAAGCAATGATTCTTTGCCGTTCAAATTGCAAGATTTGCTTCCACTATACTGTTTTGGGTTTACGCAACTAAGAGGGGATAGAATTATACGAGGGAATAAGATAATCGTGTCTTCATTACAATGAGATTGTTACATGTACGAGGATACAATAACAAAGCAAGGTTTTGGATAAAGCAGAACGTCTAAAGGCTCTGGAACCAAAGTCCTATGATCATTAAAAGTCCTATGAGACAGCGCGAGGCGCCTATGTATTGCAAGTAAAAGTTTCTGGTGAATCCGAGCTGAGATAAAAAGAAGCATTTGCAGTTAGTGAAAACAAGTTTTACTGTCACTTCAGTTCTCAGTCAGTCAATTGCAACAGAGATTACAAAGATCTCCTACAACTTGTACAGGTAATTATGACGCACATTTAAGATCTGTATCATTAAAATCCTGAGGGTTGAAATTGGATGTGCCGGCAGTGCCTTTCAGGCTCTCCCATTGTCCATAATGTTTCCAGTTCTCCTCTTTGCTTTCCCAACGTCAAAAAGGTACCTGCATCCACGATTAAAGAATTATTAATACACCAGGGAGGTAATGTTGACATACAAGATGGACTCGAGGGACCGCTTGTCAAGGACGGCTGTCTGGTTTTTTTCTTTTTTCTTTTCTTTTTCCTTTTCCTTGCTTTTTTCTTTTTCTTTCATTTTTTTGGGTGAAGCATACCAGTTAAGCATTTTACTCCAAGTTATTCCTTGATTAACTTCAAATATTCATTCTTGATCACTGAAGATCAATGTTTGATTTAGTCAGGGAATGGTTTTGAGTAAATGCTTAGCTGGTCTAGAGCACCCTGCTCCATGGAGGTGGGGCATTTGGATTGCTCAGGGTCCTTCAGTTCAGCAGGCAATTGCTTAGGATACTTTAATTGCAGCTGGCCAAATAAATTAATCTTCAAACCAGAGTGTGCTCATGCATGTAGCACAAGGAAAGCTTGCAAGCAAATTGCCAGTCTTGTTTCATAGTAACCAGGAAGGGGTAATCTCAAGACTTCAACTTAGTTGTAGAATCCTGTTTCTAACTAAAACCTCAGCTCTAAAGGGGAGTTGCCCATGGGCTTCACCGATGGTTAGGTTGTTGCTACTTACCAAGGGTGAATGGAACAATGTAAAGCAAAGCTGGCTGGCCGTGCCCATCCATCATGTTCAAAGCTACGTATGTTATCAGGAGACCTGCAAATTAACAAATATTGGATAGTGAGGATTGTGACCATGAATTACAAAAAAAATATAAAATACCCACAAACTCGCAAGCAACATTTGTTTTGATATACTGCTTCAAATAAACTTGTATCCTAATATCACACTGGATATTGACCTTGATCTCTCGAAGGAGCCTTAATCTCTGATGGTAGATAGTGCAGAAATATATGATCTTGTCTTTTTATTCAGGGTTGCAAAAATACATCGTACTTCTTGAAACACCTCTGAAGCATTAAAACTGTTTGCAAGCGCCTCTATAACAAATGCATGAAGTGGCTTTTTGAGCATCGGTGGTGGTCAAAATTTATTGTGCGTGTGTATCATGCATGTAATTCAATGTCAATGCAATGAAATAATTCCCTAAAATTCTTTTGACAGTTAGCCAATATGCATCCCAATGATGATTTCTATCAGTTGCTTTTAGCTATCAGCTTTCCATGCTTGAGTGACACATACGATGAGCTAATTTTTTTTGAAAAACAATGGTGTGAAAGCTTTGGCACACCTAAACCATAAGCAGTCATTGCCCACAAGAAGTATCCTGCTCGGAGACTCTTCTTAGCAAGCCAGTCATACCTGCATAATGACCAACAACATTAAACTTGTAAACAATTAAAACATCATATCAAATCCCAGTCCTTGTGGAACATATCGAAGTTATAATATATTCAGAAGTACTATGACAAGAAAAAGGCAAAAATATAGTTCATGGTACAAGCGTCCTAGCCTATTCCAATTCTCATTTGGTTTGTTTGACACTCATAATTTCATGGCTTTACAACTCCAGATAAAAGGACAATTCCAATTACAGAATCAGTGCTCTGCATAATCATGGCTGTCATTCCAAACAATTATCAATTCCATGCCCATTACAGATAACCAAAAAGGCATGCATAAAGGAAGCTGACCATAATGATAGTGTTTTTTTTTAAAGTGGATTACGTACATTTTCAAGAGAAATAAGGGAAACTGTCATTAACCAAGTTAGTTACATGGCTCAAGACTCAAACCTTAATGAAAAAGCTACAAGCAATCCTGGTAAGATGATGTCACCAAACCCAATTATGCTATAGCCACCCCAAGGATCAAACATCCGTGGGATTTTCAGTAGCATCGGTATACCATCCTCTCCACTCTTATCACCACGAGCCACCTGTGGGAAGAGGAAAGAAGTGAAGATTTGTGTTTTCTTTGCATGGATGTAAATTCATCATACGACCATTCCACAACTTACCACAATCATAACACTCTCCTTGAACCACCATTTCGAAACAAAAACCCAGAAGATGTCATACAAAAAGGCACAACTTAGAAGAATTGTTCCAACCTGAACAATGATTGATTTTTTTTTACCAAAAGAAAAGAAAATACATCAAAACCAGCATCTTGAATAATGTAACCAAAGTAAAAATGCATTTCTCACTATTTTTTATCAAGCACAACAAGATCTTCTAGCAAAGTGTACTTTGTATTAGCTAATAATTTATATGCCATCAAAATCTCTATATCATGGATTTTTAATTTGCCAAGATTTAAATGGAATATGGCCTCTTGCAATTTATAGCTCTAAGGGTGAAGACAATGTGAAAGATTAAAAGCAAGTTTCCGAAGAAACTGACAGAACTCAAACCTAGATAATCTTGGAAGGCTAACAATGAATACAAAAAGGGTAACACTAGAACTGTGCAATGGCAATAAACAACTAAATAAAGAATGGATTCTCTCATGATCACCTTGAGATTTGGCACGTGAACGATCTGAAGAACTGTAATGATCAGAGCAACACCCTGGTTTATGTAGGAAAAAAGAGAAATATTAGAGGGCCTCTTCAAATCAATTTGCACTGACATGGAGAAAGTGATAAAGAAAAGATAAACAGATCAAGCACTTGAGTGACAACAAAAAACGAACTAAATCCAATGGAAATCTTTCCATAATGATGGAAGCGTGGTATCTTAAATTGCCTCAAGTTAATTTTTCACTGGTAAAATCTGATATTTAGCTACAAATTCCACACATGCTTCCATATTTGGTTACCATCAATACAAATTATTGCAAGTACTATAACCAGAGTGCCCGATTTAGATATGATATTTCCCATTCAACTTTCCATCTAAAAACTGTGATTAATTATAGAGATTATTGGCTTGATGATGGTGGAGTGCTGGAGCTATTTAAGAGAAGGGAAACAAACATCATATTTTCCATATAGAAGAGTAAGGACAAAACTGTAGGCAGTGGTTGTGTTCGATGGTCTGAAACTTCCAAACTATGTACATATGAAGAGAACTGAAGCAAGAAGAGCGGGGGGGGGGGGGGGGGGGGGGGGGGGGGGGAACAGAAATTATCTTACAAGAATATCTTGACCTATCCAAGCAAAGGAGATATAGCGGAAAACTGCCCAAACAACAGCAAATGCTATGCAGCAAGGAGAGACTGCCAGTGTTAGATACGAGACAGCTCCAAAGAAGGGAACTTCAACAAATGATTCTCCTGCGGGTTGAAACCATCTGAAACTATATTTGTTAGGTGTCAGTTACACATTCTACATGAACTTTGAAAAAAGATGGAATTTAACAAATGTAGAAGAGACAAGCACGGAAGAATAAATAACAAAAGACAAGTAATGTTGCTGAATGAGGATAGCATAATTCATACTGTCAGTACTGAAAAAAATAAATGATCCCAATTTCATTGTTCTGCTCACATCTAATGTTGCAAAAGGTAATTGCCACCTTTTTTCGTTCTTCTTTCTTTTAAAAAAAATGCATGATAATTGCATATGATGTAACTAATTTCATCAAGAAAGAATAAAAATAGTGGCAAGTTAACATTGCAGGGGAATCACACGGATAATCATCTTTTTAGAATCAACATGGACAACTGTTTGAGTTATAATAAAATGAGCTCTTAAGAAAACAGTCCAAGACCTGGAAAGATCAATGCTGTTTAAGTTTTTCATGTAACAGTTCCCTCATTAAATAAGAGAGAAGCCAATAGTAACAGGAAAGCTAAAGACAAAATGTCAACATAATCAGGCAGTACAGGAAAATACAAAAATGCTCGAAGAAATGTTATGCTTCTTGTCCCTCGTACTATAATCACACTTAAAAATTCACAACTAAAAACAATTATGTTTGGAATTCAAATGCAGGAAAAGGGAAAGAAATACACATACCATGATAACAAAGCAGCCAGGCAAGTCTGCAAGCCCTATAAACACAGAGATTTCAAGGTTCAACATTCATGGTAAAATGAATCGACAATTTCAAGCAATGTTTGAAAGATGTATGGGAACTCAGGCACTTAGAATTGTCCCTCGTTTCACCAATACATTGATTTTTCACTTAGACAGACATTGAGGAATAATTTTTCAGACATTTTTTAGTGTAAGTTCCCCTGTGAAAAATTGATTTGCTTTCCAGCAGTTCGAAATAACATCTTATGGATTATTTTAATTAGAACATGACATTTTCAACCCATAGAGTCCTACATTTTGATGCCTCACTAATTGAAAATCCTGGAAACCTTAGATCAAATTTGTTTCTCTGAACACTATACATGGATTCTAGTATTGGATATAGATAAAAAGGTGTTATGACAAAGCAACTTCCAAAGAACCAATGCCCATAACAAATGTATCGTGTAGAATATAGTGTATCAGAGGCTTGAAAAGTTGAAAAAGAGATGGAGCAAAATGAGATAGTTACAACCAATTTAGACCTAAATTTCAGTGACAAGCATAAACCAAAAAGATCAAATGTGAAACCAGTAAAAAATAATCATGACAGCAAGCTAGTGTGATGACAAAATTGGGTTAGGCCTTCATAAAGATCTCGGATGAATATGCCTGTTTAAAAAGGACTGGCATAGTTCTAAAAAAGATTGATTGGAACTTCCAGCAAAAGCCTGAAATAGGGGATGACACCATATAAATTTGAGAATCCTCAAATTATTTTACATATGCATGTCTGTGTCTCCATAAGAAAATACGTAAAGATGGTAGGAATGTTAATAAAAAGTAATTGAGCATCAAAATATAGAAGACCCACCTCCACTCCCCCAATGCAAAACAGAACCACCAGAACCTCGATAAACCAGTACGACATAAGTTTGTAAAGCATAACTAAGAAACAAGAAGCAATCACAACGAAGAGAATTGCAGATGACGTGTTGATGTTAACAATACCACTGGAATGGACACCATCCACATGTATCAATTCATCCAAACCATCCTGCAAGCACAATGTCACCCGCATATCACTTGAAAAAAAATCAGGGATCTAATTCACCAAGGATTACGCTTGACAGGAATTGCAAAAAATTAGCTGTCTAGATGCCCAAAATTACCTTTAATAGCTTATCCTGCTCTATAGCAACTTCTCTTGCACTCCATGCAGACCAGTAAGAAGCACATAAAATAGTACCGACAGCCATAAGCCATAAGAACACTTCTGCAACATCCACCACTGGACGTCGTGGAGAGTATAGCTGCACTTTAACTGGAAGGGAACATATGGAAGTGAAAACAAATGAATACCCCATTCAAATGAAAGCCAAGGTTTCATGTTTAGGTTTTATAATGATACAACCATTTCATGTACAGTTACATCCAACGAAATGAAAAGGCATATCCAAATGTGCCAATGATATAAGGGAATCAGGGAATGAATTACTATAGAGAAATGCAAACCTGAGGAGCTGCTCGTCAAATATTTTTCCAAGCTTGCACCAGCATCTTGTGGGAGCATGACAGAAGCAATGCCAATCTTTACATCAGTTTCATTGACTTCACAAACCATCTTGAACAGTTCTACAGGAAAAAAAAATTCCAAGAGTAAACCATGAAACCAAAAATGCAAATATAAGCAATATCAACTTCTGTTCTTTTAGAAGCCATGGTAATGGTGAATTCACCAATTCACTTTGGTGACACTCCTCTTGAAAAATATTTACATTTTTTAAGAACATTATTGGCTTGTGATGTTTTTAATATAATAACAGTTGTACAGTTTCACATAAACTCCTGTATATTGAAGGGAGTTGATGAGACATTTCAGAGGAAATACAGATACAACTAGAGTTTCTTCTAAGAGTATTAGTTTTACAGAGCCAAAAGCAGTAGAGAATAAGTGCATTTTTGGCACAAACGAACAGATATCAAGAGCACCAGCACCAGCAAGGATATAATTACCCTGTTGAGACAAAGAGATAAAGCAACAACATTTATATGCATCAACATAAACAGAACATGATGAGTCAAGACAGATCAGTTGTTTCAGTCTTAAGATCCAAGAGATTTATTCATAGCAGCATATTGGCATGCAAGTCAATTGAGAGGTTTTTGAACATATACAAACAAAAAGATGACAAAATATTACACGCAAATACCTGTCCGGTTGTTTATGATAAGAATAGCTGAAGCACCAGCATCTTCAGCAACATTTGCCTTTGTTGTGAAGCTACAGTTACCTCGGTGCGCCAATATGACCTCCCCTGAAAGCTACCAGGCAGCAGAAGGTCCAATTTAATATGAATACGAGAACAACATTTTGTGTAATGAGTTAAACCTGAGACGAACTGTACAAATAGATCATTTTTTAAATAAAAAATACCTTATTTTTGAGTTTGCTACAACAATCAGGAGGGTCAGCCAGAGCAAGTCTAAATAAATTGGCATGTTTTTCCTTCGATTCCAAAGTGAGACCAAAACGAGCACCAACACCAACATACTCAATGTCTTCTACGCCATTAATCCAAGTTGGTACTTTGACCTATAAAATAAAATTCAATAAGAAATAACGTCCAGCAACATTGCCTTAAAATCCCACAAGATTTTGAATTTCTAAATTGAATATTGAATACCCCCCCCCCAAAAAAAAAATGCTTGTCAAAATTAATATTTTATAGCAAAATATCTCATTAATTAAGGAAAACTAAGAAACAAGGCAGAACAAAACTGTGATAAAATTAATATTAAAATTAAATTAGACAAACAATTAAAATATTTATTTCCAAAATATTTCTTGATATTCAAACAGAAAAAAAAAATGGAAGCATATAAAGCGAATATCCTCTGGAACTCTATTGTTACTGTTTTTTTTAAATCAATAAAAACACTCAACTTTACACAACTTCCATGATTTTCTCAGCAGCCAAACAGAAATCTAGAGGGGGGAAAGAATTAAATTAAAACAAGATACTTCATAAAATTGAAATGAACAATTCAATTCAAGCGAAGCTGAACAGAGTTACTACCGCTTCGCATAAAAAATGAAACTAATTCGTCACAAGAACCAACCATAGAGAAGCAAACAGTTTCCTTTCCTCCAATTTTTCACCATCCAAACAGAGATCAACAGAAAAAATTGAAAAAAATCTTCGAAGTGAAGTTAGGGATTTTTCTTTAAAGCTTTACCAGAACGAAGTTATTTTCACAGCCAGGCCGCTTAGGAGCGACGTCGTCGTGGTGCACTATATCACCAGCTGATCCCAAACAAAAGCTTGAAGCTAATAAAGCTATTAACACATATATCTTTATATAAGTATCCATTTTAAACTACATAATTTGAAGTATTTTATTTTTAGGGTTTCAGCGGAAAAAGGGAGAAGAAAGGGGTGTGAAAATGGAGAGAGAGATAGAGAGCTTGAATTCTCCTTGTCGTTTTAGGAGGGAGACATAACAAAAACGCCGTGTGGTAACTGGTAACTGTTATCGAACTGGTAATGCTATAGTTTTTTCTTTTTGGTGGTAGTTATAATGAAACGCGTTGCTTAGAGCGTGTTAATCACGATCCTGAAATTTCATAGTATCACTTGCGGGTTTTCTCTCTCAACATTTTTCGTTAAAGAGGTTACAAGCATGTTTGTTTTGTATTTTTTAAAAATAAATTATTTTTTTTATATTTTAAAAAATAAAATAAAAATTTCACAAAATATATTTTGAAAAACAATTATGATATTAAACAAGATCCAATAGCGGTCATGATTTTGGAGCTAATATAGCTTGTGTAAATTAAATGGTTTGTTATATATTCACTGTCAAAAATTTTGTTTTTTATATTCAAATATCCTTAATGTTAATTTTCTATCTAGTGTATGAGCTCTTAAATATTTTTCTAGTTAAGTATTGATAGATGTCTTGAAATAAATATATGTTGATATAATTATAAAACCAATGCTTAATTAAAAAAATAAAAAGTCATACATTTAAATAGAAAAAAGTAGAGGCATTTAAATAGAAAAAAATATAAAAAAGCACACTAATGTACAGCATTATAGACTAGAGACAATGTACTAATCAATTACTATTAATTAGTTCAAAGCTAATTTGATTCATTATTGAATTGCAAAACTAATTTTACATCATAGTGCAGTACAAGTCTATATTGTATTTAAATACTATATTTCATGATATAATTATTCATCTACAATTAAACTCATAAAAGTGATTACATAAAAGCATTCGGATTGTTTGAAAGTATGATTTATGTTATTTTTTAAAATATTTTTTTATTTTTTAAAAATTATTTTTGATATCAGCACATGATAATGATCTAAAAGCACTAAATTTATTAATTTAAAATAAAAAATAAAAAATAAACATTTTATTTTTTTTATAAAAAAAAAAAAAACAGGGAATTCATATTTTAAGATTATTCTAAAAAAGAAGTTTAGGGATTTGTAACTCTTTTTGGCTAAAAATATTGACTCTACCACACATGTCACAACAAGACAGTGACATGCCGCCCTGCTGGTCTCACAATTAACGGAAAGTCGGTGATAAAAAACAGAGCGCGTGGGACAGTATTTTTCATCTTGAATCTAAGGTCACCGCCGGCAACTGTAAGAGTACCGTATGGGGAGGTCGTACGGATAGGACGGCAGGATTAATTTATTACCTGATTCTTATATTCTGTGCTCGAGTCCACCTAAGCCTGTACACGTTGCAAATAAGTATTGCGCTGTGAGTTTATTTTTTAGTCCTTTTAATGGAACTTTACCAATATTCTCGGAGCACGTATTATGGTCACTGGATCTGAAGGGAGAGGTCAGTCCACTGAATTTTCGTGTGGCAATACGGCACAACGAAAGTGGGCCCCCCCACATGTCCGGTCAGCTCTCCACAGGTGGAATCGCACGTGGGCCTCATTAATTTCTGTACACGGGTATTTGGAAGATTAATCCTGGCGAGCCTATACGGATATTAACTAAAATATAATTGTAATTGCCCATTTACGCTAGGTTTTTGCATTGTCAACATAAACACATATTATTGTTGATTGCAATAACAAAATTATTATTTTCCTCTAGCGCTGAAAAAAATACCCCGGGGTTATTTTTGATATTTTCAGGGGATATGGATAATATTTCTATTTTCTTTACACAACAAAACTACTATATTTACCCCTGAGTGTTAAGAAAAGAACGTGGAACAGTGAGGGGTGTTTTTGTTTTTTCACAAGTTTGTGCATGGTAAAAATACGACCATAACCCCAAAAAAGATTAAAAAAAAAAAAAAGCTTGGAGCCGGGAATTGTTTGGTACTTTCACCCCTAGTTTTTCCGTGGTTATTGATGGGTCCAGTGGTGAATCGCTGAGGAGCGGTTTTTGGTTTTTTCTCCTTTTTCTCTCTCCAACCTCCGGAAATTATAGGTAAGTCCTTCATGTTTATGATGGTTATAGTTTAGTCCCTGTTCTTTTGATTTCGATTTTATTTCTGATTTCTTCAATAGAAATTTTGATATTGTACAATTGTGCCCTTCAATTGAAACTGATTCTATATGTTGATTTTCATTTTAGTCTTTATTCTTTTGATTTTTGATTTGTTTTTGGTTCCTTTAATTTTTTTGATACGCAGGTTTTAATTTGTTTTAATTTTATCCTCTAATTGAAATTTGTCATATATACAACTTTTCATTTCAGTCCGTATTCTTTTAATTTCTTAGCAAAATTACACTGCAATGTTTTTTAAAAATGATTTTATTTGTTTCGGTCCCAAGGTTTTTTTTGTTTCAATCTTGTCCTTTGATTGTAATTAATTATGTATTTTATTTTTTGTTTCACCCCTTATTCTGTCAATTTTTATTTAGTATTAATTCCTTTTGTTTTATTGGTCTTTGTTTGACAGTGTTTATTTTTTACCCGTATTTATACACCTATGCTTTTAGTTTTTATTTTTAATTTTTGTCGTTTTATTTTTACTGTGATTTTATTTTTATTTGGTTCAATCCTGAAATTTTAATTAATATTTCTCTTTTTTTTTCTTTTTTTTTCCTGTTATTTTTATTTGTTCTCTGGGTCAGATGATTTTATGATTTCATTGTTTCTGCAATAATAATGATAATTTTAGGGATTTTTTTATTTTATTTTTTTGTAAAAATGTTTTGATTTTTTTTATTCTTTGGGGCAATTTAATGATTTTAATTATTTGGGAAAAAATGTTGATAATAATTTTAATTGATATAGTCATGATAATAACGATAACATAGGGATAAATTTTCAATGATTTTTCTTCTTTTGTAGATAGAAAATTAACTATTTATTTTTGCTATTTGATTATTGCAGGTGTTTTCATAATTTATATTTTATTTGTTGTGTTTAATTTAAATTGAATTATAAAATAAACTAATCCTAATATAGTGAATTCAATAATTCAGATATATGAATCTTGTTTTTTTAATGATGATTATAATTTTATGTTGTTGATTTCGTTGAAACCTACTAAATAAATAAATTTATATCAATTTAAAATTCATATATTTTATAGGAAACTTGCACTTCACACAAATTTTGAGCAAATTTATTATTTTACCCAAATTTATATTATAATAAAAAATCTCACACAATTAATATTTTTTTGTGTTGAAAAAAAGATGATTCCGGTCGAGACAAGACGCGGGTGAGTGGCTAGTATTATATATTGTATGTTCCGAGAGTGTGGTTGAAGTTATTTTTGAAAGTATTTTTTTTCATAAATGCATCAAAATAATGTTTTTCTTAAAAAAAATCATTTTGACATCAGCAAATAAAAATTATTTAAAAGTACTAAATTTTTTTAATATAAAGTAAATAATAAAAGTAAAAGATTTTTAAATTTTCTCAAAAACTCTTTTGAAATACAATGAGAATCAAGCTTGTCGTGAGTTTTTTCTATTTTCAACAAAGAAAATTATAAAATACCCACAAGTTTGACTCTCGACTTTCTAGTGTGTGTACTGGCATGTTTGTTTTGTCTATTTGGTGATTTTTCAAGAGAAATCCATTGATGGAAACAGCATTACCTTTTATAATTAAATTAAACCATAGTTCTTAACTTAAAAGTAAAATTATTAGTTTATTAATTCTATTGTTTTTCTATTTTTCTTCATCCGGTAGCTTTGCATTAATTAATTGGAAAATACTAAAAACATATAATTGGTGGTACTTTTATTGGTGATAACTTTTGGTGGTGTTTATTTTAGTAACAGTGGCGATTGGTTGATGGTGGTGTTTCTATTAGATATGACATTTGTTTGTCACTGTATTTTAAAAATATTTTTTTTAACAAATAAAATATTTTTTTTTATTTTAAATTAAAAAAAATTTAGATCATTTTGATGTAAAAATATCAAAAATAATTTTTTTTAAAACCTAGTTTATATATATATATATAATTTATAGCCCAACTCATAGCCCATAATTTATACCAAGTCAATCCCCAAATCGAATTTTAACTACAATAATAACTATTGTTATTATTGACCAAGAAAAAACCATGCTGACCTTTTTAATTCATGATGTGGACCTTGTCCCTAGTGGATCCTTAAATGATGTCACTATTCGCCAATTAAATTTAATATGTCAATAACAAATATTTGAGCTAAGAAAAAACATAGAGAAAAAAATTGATTCAGCTTAACCTAGCAAAAACATAACTTCACTAATGACCCAAGTAAAACCGGTCAAAAACCTTTTTTTTTTTTGTTCCGACTCTTTTATTTTTTATTTTATATGAAAGACAATAGTCAATAACAACTCTTATACTGAGAATTAGAAAAGTTTGTAAAATGGGACAAAAATTTCGCAAGTCCAAGTTCATCATTTATCAACACGGCAAACACTACCTTAAAACTTAAAATCCAATACAGAAACTACCAAGAAAGGACATGGAGAAGGCAATAAATGAGACTAATATTTTGAGGGTCCAGCATCATGAATGGGAACTTCAAACATAACCGACTGCAAAGTGGTAGCTTAGGGATAGCCATGCCTCTGGATATAGAATGAAGGCATTTTAATGCTGTTGTAGCCACTCCTGAATTACAGAACGAAGAGCACGGTTAGGGATGAGTTCCAGGCGTTCAAGCTCCAGGTTTGTCATTGGTGATGTATCATGGCCGCACTCTAGCCAGCCTCTCAAAGCCTCTGCTTCATAAGTAAATCCATCTGCCGCAATATGAGGATCTTGCATGACTTCCTGCAAACATGAGCAATGTTAAGATAGAAGACTGTGTGTGTGTGTGTGTGAGTGTGTGTGTGTGAGAGAGAGAGAGAGAGAGAGAGAGAGAGAGATGAACTTAAGAAAAAAGACACTTTCTGGAATTTCATGAACTTGGGAGGGTTAAGTCCCAACAGATGAGCACCCCATTGATGCTAATGCAATATTAAAAGCAATGGAATTACCTGTAAAATGGGACAGATGAAATAAGGCGGAGGCCTTTGACAGTCTAGAGAACGAAACAGGAATTTTGAGAAGGCCCCACAAGAATCTCTCATTGGTTCTAGCACACTCCAGACTTCTGAGGCAAGGTCAGGGCGGCTGCTTCGGTCCATTTGACAGCATTTCAAAGCCAGACGAGCCAATTGCTTGGCTTGCACAAATGGCCAGTCCCCAGCTAAGGGATCTATAAAGGAGATCAGATTTGCCTCATCTATCGCATCTCTGATTTCCTTTACTAGCCCAAATGCTGGTCTCCCAGTCAACAACTGTAAGAGTATGATTCCAAATGCGTAAGTGTCTGACTTGGGAGACAACTCTCCTGTTGCAAGAAAATGAGGATCCAGGTAGAGAAAGGTGCCCTTTGGATCAGTTCTGTGATATTGCGTGATGTTTCTTGGATTGTCATGATGTGAGAGGGCTCGACAGATTCCAAAGTCACTGAGTTTACATGAGAGATTGGCATCAAGGAGTACATTTCCAGGTTTCAAATCACCATGCACGATGCTTGTAGGAGTACTGGAATGAAGAAATATTAGGGCAGAGCATAACTCAGTGGCTATGCATATTCGGGCTTGCCATGACAATGGTGGAGTGTTGCCTTCACAGCTGAGGCGGTCTTCGAGGTTGCCGTTTGGTAGATATTCATATATTAGAGCACAAACTTCAGTGCAAGTTCCGATGAGAGTGACCAGGTTTGGATGCCTCAACTTACTCAATACATCAACCTGAACAAAACAACAGATCAAATTTTGTATTATTATTTCCAAATCTTTCCATGCTAAATTCCTAGACAGTACTGAAGTACTAGCAAACATTCAAATACTGCAGAAGATAAATCTTCAGGATAATATAATTATTGGACCGCCTGGAACTTAGAAATATGTTTTTCCAGCTTCTTCCTTGTTTCTACCCAATAGTCCGATCAAAACATTAGCTTTAACATACAGCTCCAATTCGGAAAAAAATGTCCCCCTAAAATATCTTTACACAGATACCATGAGAAGGTTTATGATTGCCGGACCAAAACCTAAGGAGCCGTTAAGAACCATAGGTAAACGGTAACCTGTCACTTTTCAAATATATGTTCGAATAAAAATGACCAATACATAGGCATATCAGAGATAATTTTGGTGGTTTCTTGCATGATAAAGAAAACAGACCATTCCGGTTATAAATACCATAGTGCATTAAACTAGAGAATTCTTACCTCCTGTTTAAACTCAGCATGCCCCTGCATGCTTTCTGGGTTCAGCATTTTTATAGCTACAGGGGTATGACGAAGGAGACCTTTATAAATGTCCCCGTACCCACCTTCTCCAATCTTTACTGACGGGTCAAAATTGTAAGTTGCTTCCTGAATCTCTGAAAAAGAGAAGACAGAAAGAAGCTGATGAAAATGCATGCCCGAGGCATCTTCTGCACGCTTTCCTGAAAGTTCCTTAACTAACTCATCTCTTTCTTTCTTATATTCCTTACACTGTTCCACATAAGCAACTATTTCATCACCCAACTCTTTTATCTTACTGTCAAATCTTGAAAAATCCGTCTCCCGCAGTAATCTCTGATCAATGGAAACCAAACTTGCTTCATCTCGTTGGTCCTTCGTTTTTCTATGCTCTTGCTTTTCTTTCACTAGTGCTTCCTCGGTTTCTTTCGTGTGCCTCAACTCCGCGGCATACAGGTTTCCCAACACTTGGGCCTGAAACAACATTATTAGACGTCTGAATAAGACCATAAAGGTTATGCAAGCTTCTGTTTCAAGTTTGCTGGTCCTTCAATTCATAGGGACAACACATTGTTTTGCAAATCGCAAGGGTAGAATTGTTTCGTTAACTAAAATAAGCAGTAGAAAGAAGTTTTGAATAACTCCTGATAACAACCATTCTTCTTATCCACCATTTATATATAAGTGGCACTTCTGCTAAAACAAGTATGTTGCTTATTAAGAGGTGAACATCACGCTCTTGTTTGTTGTGCATAAAATAATCATCTCAATTAGAGAGGAGAAAAATGGCTAAAGAACAAAGAAATTACCTTACGTAGAGCTTTGATGGAAGCCTTTTCAGCTTCCCTTCGAATCAGGGACTCTTCAAATGCTTCTCGCTTAAACTTTTCAGACTCCTCCATGGACCGATTCAATAGGTCATAAAGTTGTTCAACAGTATTCTGTTCCTGTAAACAAACCATTTCGGACTTTAACAAATCACAGAGTTTATGTTTTGGATGGGATATCTATAACACTCTTCTTTCCTAATTCTAAGAGCACACAACCTTCTAGGTTCTTTCCTCTATGCTATTCCATTTACTCCACAGTACACTCAAACATGAACAGTTTTTACTTAATACTAATAAAACCTCTATTTCATACTGTTGATGTAGTATATCATATTGATTGATACATAGGCTGGAGAAGGGTTTTCTCTCCAGGGGCTCTCAGTTGATTTTTAAACTAATGGTTTCTCCCTTGACGACCGATGCCTAGGTCTGAGGGATTGCATCCCTTATATAGGATATTACATGATGGGTTTTTGAAAAGAACCCAATAAACTTTGAAATCTTGGCGGATTTCACATTCGCCTTTATTTCAAACTTATCTTTACTTTATAAACATCCTAAAGAAAAAGCTAGAATAATTTCATGATGATCAACATATGAATGGAACCGGTTTAACATTGTGTGCATGTGGCCTAATATCCCATGATTGAGATTTTTCCAAGTACCAAAGCATCAGGACTATGTAAATCACACCCTTCCTCCGTATCAGGAATTTCACACAATTCTAGCTCAAGTCCAGTAATCTCCCCACTTCTCTGTAGAGTAACAGGATCCTGGTCAGCAAATGCATCTGTAGAAGTCCTGTAAGTGTAAAGAAATGACAGTCAGCATTATTCGACACTTAAAGACAATCAAGTCGCTTGGATGTACTTTAAGAAGCTGTAACTTGGAAGTGCATTCACTCTGATAGATTATTACTTGAGACTGCATTACATCCATGTACTCCCAATGCTACAAGAACAGATTGACATGATACTTGTAAAGCATACCCTGTGTGTATGAGATGTCCCTGGCAGATAAACCAAATTTGATAGGAAGAAGGTGCACACTGCTGGACATATTTGGCCTTTCTGGACTGGAGATCCATCATTCCCCTACAATTTCAAGGCATATTTATGAGCAATTTCATATTACTTCATAATAGAATTTGGAGAAAACAAAAGGAAAAAAAAACTGGAAACTCTGATGAAGGGCATAAAAAGTCCAGAACAAATGTGAATTTGCCTTTCTGAAGGCTCTAAACCATTTTATTTTATTTTCTTGTGCACTTTACTTCTTATCTCTTCTAGTGTGACTACTCAGATACTCTGCATTGTCTCCCAATGGTTTCATCGCTGGTCTAATCAGGATTAAAAATGCATGGTACAGTTCATATGATGGAACCCATCAAGGCAACATGCGGGAAAAAACCTAGCTCTTCAGAGGGCATAAGCCATAATCCAGTCATTTCAAACATCACATGATTTTTTTCTAAATGACATCTGATTTTGATGAAGTACGGTGCTAAAGTTATGGAATGTACTCTGAATAATGTCTGTCAGCAGCTGCACCCATAACAAGTTTCTTGATAGCGTGCTGGTACATGAGTTCCACAATCCCCTTTCCAATGTCATCCTTTTCAATGCAAAGCTTTTCTGCAAGGACCTTCAAAATAAAGTCATAAATGCCTTTATGCATCAGTTTTGAGGGTTCATTTCTAATGTGAGCAGTTCAAGTTTACAATTTCATGGAAACACTGACAGGATTTTGAAAGATACAATTGGAAGAGCATCTTTTCAAGGGATGAAAAATTTCATTTCACTTTCTTAGGGAGATACCAAAACATAGTTTTACGTGTTTCAACAATTCAGCCCTATCGACTAATGAAAACAAGGGAGATCTCAAAAATGTCACAAGCAAAGAAAATCTTACATCATTTCTAACAAAACGGAGACAATCAGTATTTGCACTGAAATCACTATTTAAATATCTACAAGTAAGAGTTAATATGCATACCGCTGCTTGGTGACACAAGGGAATGTAATCATCCAAGACCTTGTGCATAATCTTCCTTTCAAGTTCTTGGAAGTCCCTCAGTTCATCTTGTTCAAGTCTGCTAACTGGGAAATTTCCACCAACTGCATACCAGAAACAATAAAAATAAACGTATGGCAGGGGACTGATTTGATCCAGGTCTATGGGTGAAACCCAAGTTTTAAAATCCAAAAAAATTAACATTATCAAAAACCTTCAAACCAAAAATCAGGATGATCAGAATCCATAGCGAGCTCAAAATTTCACTCTTCACCAGAAGAACGTTGTTACATATTGAATATAAGACAGATGGGCATAAAGCTGGTTCTTCCATCCATGGCACGAAACAAAAATGACATATTTACTTACTTAAGGGGATCATTTTAGCAGGCTGGTGAACATGAACAAGGCAAACTTTCTTCATAGAAAAATTCTGTATTGCCCATAACAAAGTCGACTTGCTTTCTCCAACATCCTTTCCCACTGCAACATACACTGTATCATCAATCGCGAGTGACGTTGATTCCTCCGATATCTCATCGTCTACTGTTTCCATTAAAACTCTCACCTAGATTATCTATCACCTGGTCTGAAATTGCAGGAGCAGAGTGGTATTAGCTGATATTCAAGTAGTATTCCTTTGTGTGCAAAGAGAGAATTTCCAAGCAATTTCCTAGTCAATCTATAAAGTAAAGTCAACAGTACAGAGAAAAACCATTAGGATAGCCTTTTGACGACAGCTCTTTATGCGTCGGTGGAACAATCATCCATTATTAACTTTTGGAAAAGATTCAATATCATTTTTCTAATTCATAAAGTTAAATCCAAACAAAAACTAAATGCTCAAAAATTTAAAAGCATGGACTCGGACAATAAACCTCGGCCCAACTGCTCATGAACTCAGTTTCTAAACTTCAACACTAGGCTCAACCTCCTGGTTGACCCCATTAACAATGGACTCAAGGTAATGCTTGGGCTCGCCGCCTAACGCTGGGTGTAGCATTAGACTTACCGAGCACCGAAGGTCGCACGCGCAACATCTCGGGTGTGAGGCATGTCGGACATGCCGTCGAGCACCCCATGTGTTGGGCTCACGCCTAGTTGGAGCGCAAGCATGCTCTCAGCACCTCCATGTGCTCAGGCACGCAACTACGCTCAGAATGTTTGGATCCAACTGAGCTCAATGCATTTTGATCCAGATAGCATATATTTAAGTATACTTTTTATCCCTAACATGTTCACACAATTCATCTATGCCCAACATTTCCTTTAAAAAACTCAATGAGAAACATGTATCATTTAGAGTTATCACATCCAAAAAATTAAAATGATAGGTAAACTCTGGCTTACCGGACGCTAGCTATTAGCCACGTTTACTTCCAAACCACCAGCCACAGCCACAGCCACAGCCACATGAGCTTTTCACATCAAACTTTTAGATACTTTAGTTAGTAAAAATAAATCAAATTACTGAAACTAAATGATGAATCCTTCATTCTTAACCCACTTGTATTTTGGGACAGCATCACTAATATTCACTAGCATTGAGTATGATTTGAGGGATCATTTGAAAGACGTTGTTCAGTTTGCGTTTATGACAGATTTGTTGAATTTTGTGTGTTGATTGTGTTTTGTGTGGTTTGATTGCAGGTTGATATGCTGTAAATTAGGAAGAACAAGCTTTACGAGCTGGAGAGAAAAGAGTTGCAGAGTAATTGTTCTGCTTTGTATTTTTGGTAGTGCTTACAATGTGCTTGACAGATTGCCTATTTATATAGTTTAGGCAACACACATTACACGTGATCTGTATCTTCTCTTCTTAGTTAGTTACAACTGAATTAACAAACAATTAATGACAGCTAAGCATATACACACACTGCCTCTTGATGCTCTTCTTCCTTCTGCTGCATACTCAGCTTATTTGTCTTCTTTTCCAGTAAACAAGCTTATCATTCAACAGCCTCTCCTAAGCTGTTTACTGATTTAACCCCAAGTTTCAACCGTAATCTAGGTTGTCAACAATTTGTGCCTTCCATTTGCCCTGGTAGTTGGGGTTCTTAATTTTCTTTGGCTTCCATGGGCCCTTGTACTCAGTATTAGAAATGGTTGGGGCAGTCCACTCACCATCTTCTTCATCATCCCAGTCTTCTGGCTTTTTGGCAGCGGGATCTGGAATTTCTTTAGGAATGTCCTCATAACCCTCTGGCTTCTTGTCTTCAGGATCAGGAATATACTCCTTGTCATCCCAATCTTCTGGTTTCTTGGCCTCAGGATCCTTGATTGTCTTTGATGGGAAAAGATCCCAGTCAGAGTACAAACTTTCAACATGCCTCTGAGCCCTCTCAATATGGGCTAATCTTTCAATTTCTAGTTTCTGAAACTCACTTTTCATTTTCTCCTGTTCTTTACCCTTCATTTCAATCTCATCATCTTTAGCCTTCAACATCTCATCTTTATCTTTCAACAACACCTTAGTCTTCTCTTTCTCAAACTTCAACTGCTGCAGCATTTCTTGCATTTCTTGAAAATCCTTCTCAAAAGAAGAAGCCGCAACCTTCTCTAAAGCAGCTTTTGTCTCTCTTACAGCAATGTCATACTTCCGTTTCCACTCAGCTGCATCTTCTTCAGCTGACCTCATTTGTTCATGAGCAGCAGCCAACCTTGCGTCAGAAGCACTTCCCCGTGACTTCAGTATTGCAATCTCTGAATCTGCCTGCTCTTCATCAGTATCATCTAAGGAGTCACCATCATCTTCATCATCATAATCATCATTTTCCTTCTTGACCTCATCATTCTCTTCTTGTACACTTGCTGCATGACATGCGTAGAATGAATTTGCAATGAACACTTCTTCCTCCTCTTGTGCACAATTTGCCAATTGCTTTTAATCATTGCAATCATTTGTATTATGCCCAAACAGATTGCATCTTCCACATTTAGGCTGACCTTTATACCTGCAAACACCATGATGAAATTTCTGACAAGTGCTGCATTGTGGTTTGGTATTCAGCTGATTGTTGTTCATATTTTTATACTGTGAACTGAATGTATTGCCATGGCTTGCTTCAGCTCTTTGATTCCAGTTCATGCTGTGATTATTCATCAGATTTCTCCCTTGATTCCAGGTTGAATGGCTTTGATCTTGTCTTTGCCATTTAGGATTAAACCTCCCCTGTGAAAATCTGTTTGCAGCAGCAGGTTCTTGGTTATAACCAACCTTAAAGCTGCTGAATGCCTTTTCAATTCCTGCACTACTTTCCCTTTCATCATGCAGGTCTTCTCTTCTGTCAAAAACCTTGACAGAAGCTATCACTTCTTCATCTCTTAGTACATCCAGATCTCTTGTTTCTTCAATGATAGAAACAATAGACCTATACCTTCTACTCAAGCTCATTAATAACTTTTGCACAATTCTCTTTTCAGGCACTTCTTCACCAAGTGACTTCAAGTTGTTCACTACCTCGAAAAACTTGGCTAGGTAATGCTCTAAACTCTCATTTTCTTCCATTCTCATGTACTCAAACTCACCTCTCACAGCTTGTAACTTCACTGCCCTTACTCTTTTATCTCCTCTATACTCTCTCTTCAGCACATTCCATGCTCCTTGTGCTGATTTTTCATTTCTGATTCTCGGAAAAAGATCATCTGAAAGTGCTCCTTGGATGAGGCTCAATGCCTTGGCATTTTTGATTCTGCTCTCTTTTGATACAGTAGCCTCACCAACCTTTTTTCCTTTGGAACCAGCAGCCTCCTCAGATTCAGATTCATCTTCTTCTTTCTTTGATTCAACTGTCAAAACAGAGTTTGATTCCATGTCAAACTCAACTACATCCCGTAGATCAAATGCTATGAGGATTGTCTTCATTTTTACTGACCAAAAGTCATAATTTTCACCATTAAATTGTGGTGTTCGAAGCTCTCCATTGCTCACCATTTTTTCTCTCTTCTTTAATTTCTGTTTGTATGATCACAGATTGTTTTACTCCCTTCCTTGTTGATCAAGCCAGCTCTGATACCATGTTGAATTTTGTGTGTTGATTGTGTTTTGTGTGGTTTGATTGCAGGTTGATATGCTGTAAATTAGGAAGAACAAGCTTTACGAGCTGGAGAGAAAAGAGTTGCAGAGTAATTGTTCTGCTTTGTATTTTTGGTAGTGCTTACAATGTGCTTGACAGATTGCCTATTTATATAGTTTAGGCAACACACATTACACGTGATCTGTATCTTCTCTTCTTAGTTAGTTACAACTGAATTAACAAACAATTAATGACAGCTAAGCATATACACACACTGCCTCTTGATGCTCTTCTTCCTTCTGCTGCATACTCAGCTTATTTGTCTTCTTTTCCAGTAAACAAGCTTATCATTCAACAAGATTCATCACACAAATGAAAGGATAATTATTCTCAATGCAGGTCTACTGGTCCAGTATGTTCATTCTCCCTGTGACAGTTATTCGTAGAATAGAATCCATTATGGCTAGAAGGGGCCCTTCGCTGGAGAAAAATGGAGCTAAAGTTAGTTGGGCAAATCTGTGCTACCCGTTAAATGAGGGAGGTTTGGGTATTAAGAGTCTTCGTGAATGGAATAAAGCTGCCTTGCTGAAGCTTGTTTGGCGCATTCTTACAAACAAAGATTCGGGTTGGGCTGGTTGGGTGCATTCTGTTCTTCTGAAAGGGCGAAATTTTCGGGAAGTCAAAGCTTCAGCCAAATCATGCTGGAGTTGGAGGAAAATTATGGATAGCAGAAGATGGTGCAAAGGCCTCTTTAGAATGATTATTGGGGATGGCAGAGAGACTTCCCTCTGGTTTGATCCATGGCTGCCCGAGGGGAGAAGACTGTTTGAAGCCTTCACTCGATCCCCGTATTCTTGCAACAACGGGTCTTGGGTGGGACGCCAAAGTGAGTTCTATAATTAATAATGGGGTATGGACCTTCCCAAACAGTCACCTGACTCTTCAGCAAGCTTGGAGCTCCATTCCTTTCCATCCGAAGTAGCACACTCAGGATAAGATTATTTGGCCAGCTCACGCCTCGGGTATCTTCTCTATCGCTTCAGCCTGGAATCTTTTAAGAAGTTCTAAAGAGAATTCCACCTTGCATGGGTTGATTTGGTAGAACCATCACGTCCCACGCTACTCTTTGACTTTATGGTTGGCTTCGAGAGGTAGATTGTCAACAATGGACAGACCGATGCTGGGGACTACAACAGGAAGCCGTAACTGTATCCTTTGTGGAAGTGAGGATGAATCGCACAACCACCTGTTTTTTCAATGCACTTATACTGGTTTTTTCTGGAACAGGCTAACCTCTTTTGCTCAGCAACAATGGCCTGAGGTAAACTGGGAAAATGTTCTTCAATGGGCTGGGAAAAAATTCATTAAAAAGAAGAGATTCAACTGCCTTCTTGCTAAACACATGCTAGCAACTGCAATCTACTTCATTTGGATAGAGAGAAATCACGGAATTTTTCAAAGGCAGAATAAGCCTGCTGGGGTTCTAGTGCAAGAAGCAATCACTCAAATCAGACTGCTGCTAATGAACTATACGGGCCACATCCCTAATTATGCTCGAGATCGATGGAAGTTGTAAGTTTTCTCTGCTGCTCGAAGGTCCTTCTTGTTCCCAGGGTCTCTAGCCTTTCTGCATGGTCCTGTAGCATTCGTGGGCCATGGAGTGAGTCTCGGCTGGTCTTAAAGTTTCAGGAACCGGGCCTTGGTTTTTTTAAGCTTCGTTGGTTTTAAAGGTCCAGGGGCGGGGCTCAAGTTTTCTTATCTTCTTCGGTCTGCTTCCTTCATCGGTTTTTTAGGCCCGCCTGTTTGGGCTTCAGCTTCTTTTCCTTTGCAGTCTTTGGGCTGTTTTGTCTTTAGTTTTTTAGGCTTGTAGTTTTTTTCTGGTTTTGTTAAGCGGCTGCCGCTTCCCTGCTCCTTAGGCACCTGTATTTTTTCCTTTGCTTAATCCATTTTGAAATTGTTCAAAAAAAAAAAAACTTATAGTAGGCCATCACAAGAACTTGCCAACCGACGGCCTCTGAAATTGCAGGAACTTGAAACCAGCTGGAGGAATCGGCTGCTGCTCAATTAATTACTGGTCTTCTACATGCTGCGACAATACAATTTTGCAGTGAACAAAATCTACGATCGGCTTGTAAAAGATGCGTGCAAGTCCTTAGTTGGAATACCGAGGAAGTTTTTTGAAGGATTGAGGTTGAGTAAAACAATAGGCGTCTGGAAAATATCTCAGATTAAGAATGCTGGAGTTCTTGCCATTAAATCACCCCCTTCACAGCTAAATAAAAAAAATGACCCCAAAAAAAATGACGTTATGTGAGAAGATCGAGACACAAGTTGTCTTTCTATATAACAGGGGATGGCTGTATCATGCCTCAGTCAAACAAAGCAATATTGGACAGAAAGATGAACACAAAAATGTAATGAAATTTCTTTTGCTTCTCAAGAAACGACTATAAACAACGCGTGTTGAACTAAGAAGTTGTTCACTGCTGTTGCAGCCACTCCTGAATTGCTGAGCGGAGTGCATGGTTAGGGATAAGATCACAGTGTGCGAGCTTGAGGTTGGTCATGGGCGAAGTATCATGTCCGCTGTCCAGCCATCCTTTCAAGGCCTCGGCTTCGTAAGTATAACCATCAGCGGCTACATGTGGATCTCGCATCACTTCCTGCATGTTCGAGTAAATCATCAATTTGCTGCATCGGCATTGTAAGCCAGGGAAAAAGGCTTGCAACACATAGGTCTACAGATGAAATTAGACTTTACAGCTGGCCCATATCATGCATAAATTCTCTTGCATGTGCATACACAGAAATATCAATCTATGATGGAGTATAAAATAATCACGAACTTAATGACAAATAGCAAGAGAAACTGAGAAGCAAATCATGGAAGAATACAAGGCTAGGGTGTTTTGTAGTAGGATTATTATATTCTAGAAGATGAAAAGTGGACTGGTATGCTTAAGAAGTCCTAATCTAGTGACAAATAGCATAACTCCAGTTGCTATAGATAAGTCACTCTTTAAGACTTGAAAAGTAAGAGAAATGGATGAGCTTGCCTGGAAAATAGGGCATATAAAATATGAAGGAGGTTGGAAATGCTCTTCCGAACCAAGCTGGAAAAATGATGAGCCTCCACACGAAGCCCTCATTGGCTCAAGTACCCTCCATACTTCTGATACAAGATCTGGCCGGTTCTTTCTGCTCAACTCACAGCACCACAGTGCCAAGTGAGCGAGCTGTTCAGCTTGCACAAATGGCCAATCTCCTGCCAAAGGATCCAAGATGGTTTTCAAGTTTCCTTTATCTAATGCAGACTGCACATCCTTTGTTATACCCAAGGCCTCTCTTGCAGTTAACAATCTTAACAATATAATTCCAAATGAATAAACATCAGACTTTGGAGTTAGCTCTCCAGTGGAAAGAAATTCAGGATCCATGTATGTAAAAGTGCCTTTGGGGTCAGTTCTGCATATTGTTGTGTTGTTGCTCGAACCTTCCTTGTGATAAAGTAGCCGACAGATTCCAAAGTCACTTAGTTTAGTGACAAAATTTTCATCAAGGAGGATGTTAGCAGGCTTAAGGTCACCGTGCACAATGCTTTGTTGTTTACTAGAGTGAAGAAAGATGAGAGCAGAGCATAATTCAGCGGCAATGCGTATTCGAGTTTGCCAAGATAAAGGTGGGGTATTGTCCCTGCAGCTCAGTCGGTCTTCAAGGCTTCCATTGGGAAGATACTCATAGATAAGAGTCCAAGCTTCTGGGCATGCCCCCACAAGAGTGATAAGATTTGGATGTCTCATCCTGCTCAAAACATCGACCTGATATAAAACCAACAGATGTCATGCAGTGCAGAAAGTCATAACTAAAAGTGCAGCTGTGGAAACCTATCAGATAATTATAAAGAGATGTGTGAAGCAAACAGAAATCCATGATTTTCATTTCATTTATCTAGTAACTACAACTCCTATAGAATTTCAACTGTATATAACTTCACACCAGCAGATGGTCCTACTATATGGAAAACACAAACTGGATCAATTGACCAATCATTTATCTAGTATCAGTTGCACTAGCATGCTTTTTGCTAAGATACTAAATAGTGTAGCAATTGCTGGCACAGCAGAACAGTTTCCAGCACATGCCGCAATTGCATTGGGGTGCTAATATTGATGACAATTGCAATGCAATTTTGAAGGATCACAATGCCAGATACACTCTAAATCTATTGCCAGACCCATCACAACATAGCAGCTGGGTTGGAATGGGGGAAGCAAAGAGAGTAAGAGGAGCTGTATAAAATTCCACTCCATATCTCCAGCATCAGAAAACCATACAGCATAACTGTAATAATGTTGCTAATTAGCATTTAAATTCATGCTCAATAGAAAATCAATGCCACAACATGCCCTGTGGCTATAAGACACAGAGATCAACAATTTGAAAAAATTAAAACAAGCATAGAATGCTACCTCCTGTTGAAACTCAGCAGGACCTTGCAAGCTATTAGAGTGCAGCATCTTTACAGCCACCTGGGTTTGGCGCAAAACACCTTTAAAAATGCTACCATATCCCCCTTCCCCAATCTTCAGGGACGGATCGAAATGTTGAGTTGCCTCCTCAATTTCTGAGAAAGAGATCTCAGAGAAGAACTGAAACATGTGTGTGCCTGATGTCTCTGTTTGACTTCTCCTCAGCTCCTCGGCTTCTATAAGTGCAATGTCACGCTCCTTCTGCAGTTCATCCCGTTCTTTCTTGTAATTTTGCAAAAGTCCCACAGCAGAGATGATTTTCTGCTCCAACTCCTTTACCATCTGATCAGATTCTTCAATTTTCTTCTCCAACAATGATTTCTGATCCTCGGCAATGTGAAGTTCTTTCATGAGTTCATCACATTCTCTATTTATCCTTTCAAGTTCTTCCTTTTCTTTTGCTAGTTCCTCCTCAACTTCTTTCCTTCGTTTCGACTCCTCTGTATACAAGTTTTCTGATGCTCTGGCCTTTGAATAAGAATCATGATTGGCAACTAGCATGTATTAGTTTAAGTTTATAAAGTCACATTTATATTTTCATAAAATACAGGCTTAAGACTTTGATTTATAGAGATTGATGACGAATTACAGAGAAACCAATGAGGAAATGGGATCATGAAATGGTGTGGTTTATTCTGTCAGCTTGTTATCTAAATATTGGTTAATGTTTTGGACTATCCAGCACCGGACCATAAAATGCATCAGCCATTCTACTATAATTTTTTCAACTTCAAGGAATTGAAATCCATGCCTCTTCATGATAATTCACATCTAGAATGCAATCATCTTCCTTTGACAGAATAGAGGGAAAAGGTGGTTGTGAATAAATTATACCTTGCGCATGGCCTCAAATGCATCTTTTTCTGCTTTTGCACGCCTGGCCGCCTCTTTAAATGCTTCACACCTTGAATTTTCAGCATCGGACATTGCTCTTTCAAGTTGATCAAACAAAGGATCCTCTGTACTTCCATCCTGCAAGAATCCATCAATTTCACGAATAAATAAAGCTCTCTACATAAGAACTCTTTGAGACATTGCATTAACTTGGGTAACTAGCTACACTTGGAACAAGGACAGGTTGCATGATTTTAAATGTGCATTATCATAAAATGATTGCAAATACCAGTACACTGGGAGGGGACGACTGGCAAAGATCCTCTTTGTGCGGCAGTATGCTCAACTCTAACCCAGTCTTACTCCCTTCAGTTCCTACGAGTGGAACCAAAGCAGCATTGACCATTCCACTAGAAGAGCATGGTGAGAAAACTGAATTTAGGGAGGCACTCCTTCTTGACACCACATCATATTCATCAGAACTCCCATCTGCATCTGACCTGCTTGATGGAGTTGATGGCCCTCCATCTGATGAAGCAGAAATTGACAATCTTCCTCCACGTCCATCAACTTTCATAGTTCTTATCCTTTGGAAAAAATCTTGAGCTGGATTGGTGAGTTTCACATAATGGTTCTGGCCAAGGGCAATAGACTGTGATCTCATATGACTTGATTGCCCAGCTTCAGTACTTGGACTTGTTTGCTGTGATGAAGATCCAACATCCATACCAGTTCCATCCAGAGCACCTTCCCTGTTTTTGACAAGAACATCAATTATGGCCATAGATCATAACAGCCAGAAAACTGTTCAATACTACAGCATTTTACAAGGATGCTTCAGCTGTTGGAGGAGTTCCAAAAAAAATAAAAGAACTCATAGCCATGAAGAGATTTAAGAAGGTTCCCAGTTATTTTTCACTAAACGGAAGCTTCTCCGTTGAAAGTTATTCTATTCCATTTTCACATCCCAATTGCTAGAGACAAAACAAATTACTTAAGAAACCAAGATAGCAAGCATTCCAACAATACCGTGTGTGGATAAGGTGCCCCTTGCAAATAAACCATATGTGACAGGAAGCAGGTGCTTGCTGGAAAACAGAGATGGCCTTCTTGGACTTGATGCCCATCATATTCCTGCAACATTTTAGCATAAAGTTAAGCAATCCATAAGCTCTACACATATCCGGAACATATAGCTACTCTCTTTGGGAGTTCCATATTTAGGCCCCACATATGCAGAGTAGTTTCTAATGGTTCTTGAGGGCTTTACTTCGAATAGCGCTTGTCTGCTGCTGCTCCCATAACAAGCTTCCTGATCCCATGCTGAGAAATGAGTTCTAAAATTCCCTTCTCAATAGACTCCATTTCAACATACAGCTTCTCAGCCCGAACCTGAAAAAATAAATATAGAAAGAAAAAATTATGGATGCGAAAATATTTGGAAAAAAAGTCATCCCAGCTCAAAATTCCAAATTAGATGTGCCAGAAGTTCCTTGGCATTTCACCGGAAGCGGGCATGAACTAAAATATTTCAAGTTTATTCTATAATACTCTTCAAAACTCTTCTTCTTTAGATACAAGATGTCCTTGTGGACATCCATCAACATAATTTCAGAAGCGTTCTTTAAAAACAATCCATCAACATAACACATGCAGAAGAGGAAACATCAAAGGAAATTTACCCCCATTTGTCGACAGAGAAGAAAGTATTCATCTAGCATCCTGTGCATCTCTTGCCTTTCAATTTCCCGGTATGCCCTCACTTCCTGTTCTTTTAGTGCACTGGCCAGGAATTTGGTACCCACTACAATCCCAAAACCACAACCAATAACAAAGGCAAAAATTATAAAATAAAATAAAATCCATCCCCATCCCCATCTTTCTCTAGACCACCAAAATCATTGAAATAGCAAAATTTATCTATAATTAGCTTTAAAAAAAAAAGAGTTATATACTCATAATTACAAAAAAAATATATAAAATAATATACCAAATTCATTTTCTTTCATTTTTGTGAACTTACTTAACGGAATCGTTTGCGACGGTTGGTGAACATGAACGATGCAAATTCTTTTGCCTCCTGAATTCTGTAAGGCCCAAATAAGCATCCATTTATATTCTTTCACGGATTTTCCCACGGCAACAAAGATCTTATCTTCAATTACTCTTGCAACCGGTTCTGCCACAATCTCTCTACCATTTTCCATGTCTCCTGCCAACGTCAATGGACTCGCTTGCTGCGTTGTCGCGTCAGGAACAGGACTCACCACGGCCATGTTTACACTTGCCAAACAAAATCATAAAAAAAAGAGATACAAACTGAATTCAGCTCTCTCTCTCTCTCTGCTTAAAATGGCAGAATTTTACCCCAAAAAATCAAAAAAAATAATAATAGAAACTTTTTGAGCAAGGAATTAGAGAGAGATGGGAAACGACAGTGACGGTTTTGAGAAGTCACTGTGAGCTCTGATTTGGCTTCAAAAGAAATTCCTTATCTTCAGCGGTGATGATTTATTTTTTAAAAGGAATACCGATGGATATTCCGATTTTCAAAAACAAATAAAAATTAATTTAAGCGAGGTTTACATAGGGCAGTACCATCATATAGCTTCGCAGCAGGTTCTGACAGTTGCGTAAGCTGCGTGATCTCTCTCTCTCATCTAAAGTCTAACCTCTTGTTTCGGTCTCTTCAAAACTTTGTTTCTCAACCTTATTTGTTTCTAAAATTGTTTTTTAATTAAAAATATATTAAAATAATGTTTTTTTAAAAATATTACTGTGTCAAAATAATCTAAAAATATCATAGAAAAAATTAATTTAAAATAAATCAAATAAAAAAAATGCACTACAACGTCAACCCGATGTTTAATCTAAAAATATCATAAAGAATTTAATTTACCAAGTCAGCCTGATGTTTCTAGGTCATTTTAATTTGACCCCTAACTCTTTCATGGCCGGTGAAAGCTATAGCAGTTACACATGAAGTAAGAAAATATAATTTTGAAAACATGAGCAATCCCTCAACATGACTGCAGGGTCTGAAATGGAAATATTGATAAATTTTAAGGAATTCAGAAATAGTTTACCTCTTGCGTTTCTCCTGCAGGCAGTCGATTTGTCTTCCTTCGAGAGGAAGATTCTATGAATTAGCGAGGGGGCTCCTTTGCAGGATGAGAAATTGGCAAGTAAGAATGTTCGATCATGAGAGAGAATGCAGCGAGGGCACTCACGTGGTTACCGTGGGCTCTTCGCATTATTTACTGCCAGTACCACTGTAATAATTGTTTATATTGTTTTATTTAACAATATATTAATGTAATTTTTTAAATAAACAAAAACAACAATATAATAAGAGTAAACTCTATAGGAATCTCGTATGTCTTCCCTTTTTCTCTTTTCTCACATTCTCAACGTGGTAATTATTACAATCCTAGTCATTTTTCTTTCACCATCACCTCTAGAATATTATTATTATTATTATCATAATTATTATTTTTATTACCATTGTTATTGATGAAATTGTTTTTTAATCATTATTCTTTCTCGTATAAAAATGCCGGATTCAATTTTTAAAATTTTATTTTGGTTTCTTCTACTATTCTGAACACAATATTAAAATTAAAATTTTATCTTAATTCTTCGTTATTCCAATTTCTCCATTTTCATTCTAGACTTTTCTTTTCCAATATTCAAGGTCTCGAGGGAAAAAAAAGAAAAATACAAAAAAAATGAAAACAAGGAGAGGAAAGTTTCAAGGTAAAGACAAACAAAATGTAATGGTATCATGATAATCATAATCAACAAGGGAAAATCCATATTAGTTAGGTAAGGGCGGACATCGTAAAGTCCTTATTATATATATAGATTAATTAATGGTCCAAAAGTCGTTCAAAACTATAATCTATAATAGTTGACTGGTCTCGTTATGGCATGACGTGTTACTTTTTTTTTTTTGCTTATTTCACAATAAATTGTTACGTGTCCTATAACCTATGGTGAGTTTTATGACTAATGCCGTTTGAATAAAAATGACTAAAGCTGCGTCCACCATATGATAAGGGTTTATAGCTAAAATAACTTATAGTTTAAATTTGAAATATCATGTTGATTTTTAACTTAGTTTTTATACTTGTATTTGTTTTTATTTAAGTGTCCTAAAGAGATTTAGTCACGAGTAACTTTTTCATTCTTTTCTTTTACGAGGAAATGAGTTACTCAAAAGTTAAAAAAAATACCATTACCCGTGAAGTTAAAAGGGGAAGAATTTTATTGTTTGTGTATTTATTATTCATTCTCTTATATTTTATCGTATTGAACTATACAAAGTTTTTTATTGTTTTAATTTAGTCTTCAATATTTTTTTAGTGATTTTGTTTTAATTGTATACCAATTAATTTTTATTTCTTAATAAATGATGGGATTGGAAGAAGAGTGATTGAGATGAATAAAAAAACACCACACATGAGTGGCGTGTCGTAAATCTCGAAACAAATACACTTTGATCTTCAAAATTATGAAGTCATGCAAAATATATAATCTCAGCACGTCGATATTTTTTAAAATTCAATTTTGATACAAAAATTATTTGTGTTATTTTTTAGTTTTTGGATAAGAGAGAAGATAAAGAGGTCGTCGAATTCAAGTTGTAAAAATAAAGAAATATATTGTATTCACCAATTTAGATCATAAAAATAAACAAAAATTGTTTTAAATTGTCCCATTTAATTAGAGGAATTCATATTATGTGTTTTTTTACCTTTAAAGTTATTCAAAAAAACATATTTGAGTTTAAGTTGATTTTTTTTTCTTATAGTGGTTTTTCAAGTTTATTGATAAATTTATCATAATTTCTAAAGTGTTTTGGGTGGAGATTTTGTTGAAACGAGTTTTATAACAAAAATATGACATCTTGATTTTCATAAAACTTTAGTGGCTGAAATTTGAGCAAGATTAGAGGATGCATTATCTATTTTTTAAAAACAAATTAAGGTGGATGACATGTGTTGTGGAAAAAAGAGAGTCCAATAGTGTGGCCCATTAGCGATTAGCTTTTTTTGTCCTTATTGTTTTTTCAATTAATGCTTCTTACACACAAACACACACCCTTCTCTTTTTATTTTGTTTAAGAGCCTTTTTTAAACAATGATGATTTTTTTGGTTGTGTTTAATTTTTAAAAAAGTTTTTTTTTATTCATTTGTAATTATTTCTTTATGTTTTTTATATGGATGAACTATAGTTTTTAAAATAAAAAATATTTATTTTTAAATAATGTTTCTAATATGTGTAGTCATGCATAATATTTTTATTTTCTTTTTATCTTATAACCGAGGTCTCTGGGCTAGTGTAAGCACACCATGACTAATCTCGGGAACAATTTTTTTCAAACACTATGGATTGCCACAGTGCTTTCCCGCTTATATTTTTTCTTTGTTTTTTTACTTATAAATATTTTTTATAATCGGGGACTATTGGCCAATGGATTGCTACAGTGCTTTCCTCTTATACTTTTTCATTTAGTTTTTTTCACTTATACAATTTTTTTATATAATCGGGGTCTTTGAGCCAACTTAAACGCACCATGACTAATCCCTGTACTAAATTTTTGTTTTAAACACTTGCTACAATGCTTTCCCGCTTATACTTTTTCTATTTTTTCACAGTGATTTCCCGATTATACTTTGTTTTTTTTTCACTTATACAATTTGTTTTATAACCAGGTCTCCGGGTCAGCTTAAGCACACCACGACTAATCTCCGGACTGATTTTTTTTAAACACTGTGGATTGCTTTTGTTTTTTTTTCACTTATACAATTTTTTTTATAGTCGGGGTTTTCGGGCCATCTTAAGCACAACACGACTAATCCCTGGACTGATTTTTTTTTAACATTTTGGATTGATATAGTGCTTTCCTGCTTATACTTTTTTTCAATTATATTTTTTTTTATAACCGGGGTCTACGGGTCAACTTAAGTTTTTTTATTTTTATTTTTCTTTCACTTATACATTTTGTTTTTATAACCTGGGTTTCCAGGCCAGTTTAAGCGCACTACGACTAATTACTGGACCTATTTTTTAAAAAACATTGTGGATTGGTATAATGTTTTCCCGCTTATACTTTTTTTTACTTATATAGTTTTTTTTTTTAACTAGGGTCTCCAGGCTAGTTTAAGTTCTTTTTTTTTCTCATTATACATTTTTTTTATAATCGGATCTCCATGCCAACTTAAACGCACCACAACTAATCCCCGGATCAAATTTGTTTTTTTATAACCGGGGTGTCCAGACCAGTTTGCGCGCACCACGACTAATCTCCGGACCAATTTGGTTTTTTATAACCGGGGTGTCCGAGTCAGCTGAAGTGCACCACGAGCTATAAGTATGTATATACCCCCTAATAAGACAAAATCCAAGAGTTAGTTATAGGGGTGTATTGGTAATTTACTATTTTTTAATTATATTTTCTATCACAGTACTGCTGGCGTGTCTTCGGGTGCGCCGTCAATTTTCAAGCTCTCAAACATTTCGGACAACGCGTGCAGCATCGTTGAACATCTAAAAATATATATTAGTTTTTTTATATATTTATTTTATTATATAAAATGGGTTAAAATCATGTCATGATGTCAGAGGTATTTTCAATTTTTTTAATTACTGGACACAGTACAATAACCATAATACCCTCAAATAAGACAAAAATCAAGAATTGTAAGTGGGGTGTCCTGATAATTTCACATTTTCAGTGCACAATAAACTAACCTTTGTAGTCTCAAATAAGACAAAATAGACATAATACCCTCAAATAAGACAAAAACCAAGAATTGTAAGTGGGGTGTCCTGATAATTTCACATTTTCAGTGCACAATAAACTAACCTTTGTAGTCTCAAATAAGACAAAATAGACGAGTTACATGCAGAGTGTCTCAAACATTTCACGTTTAACTATACATGCATAAGAGTGAGTTTCACTCCCATTTTACACTACTAAAGTTAAATTTAGTATGTTTTTAACGCAAGTTACATTTAATACAAATAAAAATTAAAAATCTTAACTAGGAGCAGGAATGTATAGATACAAATAAAAAATTAAAAACTATCTCAGAAGGACCGAAAAAATCAAGAGATCGAACCTAAACCAAAAAATAAAAGAATAAAAACGAAATACAAAACAAGAAATTATATATGTTAAAAATAGACAAAAAAAATTAATTTCAGCAACAGAGCGCAGATTTATGGCTCGTTGTATACTAGATCATGTCAGCAAAAATATACAAGTTTAATCTTCCATTCAAAATATTGACCAAGGAAAAAAAAGAATTGACGTCCAAAAATGTTCTTGGACTAGCTATAGTTACCGCAAGTTTTTTTTTTTAAATTGTTATGTAAACTATTTTAAAGAAAACTTAAAGCATAAATTAAAAAAAATCATGCAGGAATATAATTAAATAAATTAATAATTATTTATACAAAAAACATTTATTGATAATAACAAAAAAAATAGAAAAATCAAGAGATGAATGTAGAGCAAAATATTTAATATCACAATACCGATTATTTACTGACTTGTATTTAATAAATTATTTATGAAATCAATTTGTATCAAAAATCAACACACATAAAATTTATTAAATAAAATAAAACAAAAAATCAAGCAAGGCTTAACATATTAAAAATATTGCAAGAAAAATAAAACTAATCCATATAAAATATAAAACAATTATAGATAAATCACACTAACGTTATAAAAAAATTAAACTTATCCAATATAATATAAAAATAATTAATACTTCAAAATGGCTAAATAAGCAAAAAAAAAATACATAGAAGGGTACTACCCAAAACATAAAAAAAACATTAATTTACAAAAAAAAATATTATAAAAAAATAAAATAACAAGGTTAGACATTGTAAGTATAGTAAGGCAGGTTTGCCGCCCAACCCATAACGAGAGTGACACGCACGAGCTTGCAAATCAAAAGCCACTGTATCACGTCGTTGTAGAATGTAACTCGTCATCGTTCAAGTGTAACATGTCACTATAGGAGGTAACCATTTACTGGACAGAGCTGTAGCATGGCGCGGGCGGACTATCTCCCTCGCCTATAAATACCACGGGGAAAACACAGGGGAGGAGGAAAAGGAGACAGGGGAAAACTTTGAAAAAACAAAGGGAGAATGATAATTAATAAAGGGAGATCGTTAATGCACTGGAAACATAAAAAAAAAAACACAGAATTGGCAGAACACACGATAGGGACGACACAAGCACTGGGAATTTGCAGGGGACCGTGCACACAGAAAACTGCAAAGACAAACTTACATTGACAGCCACCCATTCATCTTCCTCATCTTCTTCTCCATCTCCGCCAGCCAGCCACTCTCTCTAAAATCCAGTCACCACAGTCCTCTCTCTCTAAAAAACAACCACAACTGGTCCTCTCTCTCAAGACATGCAACAGCCCCTAAACACCTCCAACAACAACTAGCCACCCTCCTGTTACCATCATCTTCACCACCGTCATCTCCTCCTCCACACAAGCCACCCAGACGTGGCCTTCAGCGAAGCAACCACAACAGTTGCACCGACGTGAAGCAACCACCTTCTAGCCCTCGTCCTGGCCACCACAGGAGGTTTTGAACGTCACCACAACAGAAAGAGCCACCTCGGCCTCGTCTATGCAGAAGCAATGACAAGTAAGCCTTTCATTGTCAAATTAAGAGTTTAATGGTCAATTGAGGGTCAAATCGTATAAATCAGAAACCAATGACCAAAATAAAAAGGCGTTATTGACACAATCACAAATTGAGGGACCAAAATGCAATTGCACTAGGTCCCAAAACCTACAGCAACCATGCCCCTTCGAGCACGCCACTATAAGCACACTGCTGAGGAGGCAATCAAAGCAACTGTATCACGTCGCTGTAGAATGTAATTTGTCGTCGTTCAAATATAACATGTCACTATAGGAGGTAACCATTCACTGGACAAAGCTATAGCATGGCGCGGATGGGCTATATCCCCCGTCTATAAATACCACGGGGAAAACACAAGGGAGGAGGAAAAGGAGACAGGGGAAAACTTTGAAAAAACAAAAGGGGAATGATAGTTAATAGAGGGAGATCGTTAATGCACTGGAAACACAAAAAAAAAACATATACACACAGAATTGGCAGAACACATGATAGGGATGACGACGAGCACTGGGGATTTGCAGGGGTGCTCTGACCTTGCACACAGAAAATTGCAAAGACAAACTTGCACTGACAGCCATCCATTCATCTTCCTCATCTTCTTCTCCATCTCTGGCAGCCAGCCACTCTCTCTAAAAACTAGTCACCACGATCCTCTCTCTCTAAAAAATAGCCACAAGTAGTCCTCTCTCTCAAGACATGCAGCAACCCCTAAACATCTCCAACAACAACTAGCCACCCTCCTGTCACCACCATCTTCACCACCATCATCTCCTCGTCGACACAAGCCACCCAGACATGGTCTCCAGCGAAGCAGCCATAACAGTTGCACCGTCGTGAAGCAGCCACCATCTAGCCCTCCTCCCGGCCACCACAAGAGGTTTTGGACGCCACCACGATAGGAAGAACCAGTTTGGCCTCCTCTACACGGCGGTAGTGACAGGTAAGCCTTTCGTTGTGGTCGGTTGACCACCATTTTACTGTGCATCGCTTTCTTCCTCGCAAGGGAGTGAATTATTCACTCCCCTATTAGGTCATTTGGGTCGGGTTCAGTACTGGGCCTAGCTGCCAAAAGGGATGGGATGATAGGCCCATCAGGGTTGGGCAGTATGACCAACTAAGGATAGGCCATTGGCCCATCAAGGCTGGTAGTCCAGCCCCCACATGATGGGCCTCTCAGCCCATCTTTCTAGCCCACATTGTTCTAAATTTTATTTATTTATTTTCCTTTAAAAAATCAAAAACATATAAAAAAATATAAAAAATACAAAATTTTCAAAAAAAAATATAAAATGTGTTGTTTTCGTGCATACGGTCAGATTTCAAGATTTTTCATCATATTTTTTCAAAAAAAATATATGTTGCATCTGTCCCATATTTTGAAACAAAAATTGGATATTGTAACTAGTTTATGGTTATCCGTTGGAATTCGGCTAAAATATCAAAAATAATTTAACAATTATTTTGATTTATCTATCACAATGTAAAATTACATTGTAAAGTACATTCACAAATAATTAAGAAAAAATACTTTTAAAGGCAGTGTAAAATTGTTTTGGTTAGTCTTTCAAATTCTAATGAGGTAGAGACTCTCTCAAGAAGAGAGATCTACGTCGAACCTTAGGAAAAGACCCATAAAAGTGGCCTAGGAAAAACAATTTTTTTTACAGTGTGGAAATTTCCAAACAGTAGAAAGGTTAGGCTTCCAACTTCCAATAAGGTAGAGACTCTCTCACGAAGAGAGATCTACGTCAAACTTTAGAAAAGACCAATAAAAATAATTTAGGAAAAATAATCAAACAATAAAATAACTTACCTTAGGTAGGGTGCACTGGGGTGATATGTCTTCCCCTTGCACAACAAGTCCCCTTACCTAGACTCTCGCAGACCAATAGGTTCTTAGTGACCTTAATGCTAGGTGTGACTCCTGATATTTATAGCCATAACTTTACGACTATAAAACACACCTCCACTTTCATCGCGCGTTGTCTCCCCAAATCAGGGGATGGCGAGGTTCCAAACGCGAAAAATCATCATCGTGACCATGTGCATGAGCTCTGAAATTGACGTCGCGCCCGAAGTCACGCCCACAACACCGCGATGGATAATATAATTAAAAATTGGTAAATTACCAATAAACTCCTATAACTAACTCTTGGATTTTATCTTGTAGAGGGTATATATGTACTTGTACAACTCGTGGTGCGCATCAGCTGACCAGGACACCCCGACTATAAAAAAAGGATTCGAGGATTAGTCATGGTGTGCTTAAGCTCACCCAAAAACCCCGTTATAAAAAATATAAGTGAAAAAAAAGAGATTAAGTTGGTCCGGAGACACTGGTTATAAAAAAATATATAAGTGAAAAAGAATAATAAAAAAAAGTATAAACATGAAAGCACTGTAACAATCTATTTTTTTTAAATCAGTCCGGGAATTAGTCGTTGTGCGCTTAAGATGGACCGGAGACCCTAGTCATAAAAAAATGTATAAGTGAACAAAAAAAATATAAGAAAAAACAATAATAAATTGGTCCGAGGATTAGTCGTGGTGCGCCCAAGTTGACCTGGACACCCCGGTTATCAAAAAACAAATTTGGTTTGGGGAGTGGTGGTGGTGCGCTTAAGTTGGCCTGGAGATCCTTGTTATAAAAAAATGTATAAGTGAAGAAAAAAAAGTATAAGCATGAAATCACTGTAGCAATCCATTTTTTAAAAAACATTGGCTCAGGACTTAGTCGTAGTGTGCTTAAGCTGACCCAAAGACCCTGGTTATAAAAAAATATATAAGTGAACAAAACAAAATTATAAGAAAAAAAATGTACCATTGGTAAAGCACTTTAGAAAAAAAAAGTTACAGGGATTGTTGTGGTACGTATAAGTTGGCCTGGACACCCTAGTTATAAAAAAAATTGGATTTGGGTATTAATTGTGGTGCTCTTAAGCTAGCTCAGACACCTCAATTGTAAAAAAAATAAACCAAAAAAATATAACTGGAAAAAGAAAAAACTATATAAAAAAGTATAACAGACAAAAAAAATGTTTTGGGGAAAAAATGAAAAAAAAATATAATAAGAAAAAAATGAAAAAAAATAATAAGGAAAAAAAGCAAAAAATAAAAAAGAAGCAAAAAATAGGGAAATGAGCATTGTAGCGGGAAAGCACTGTTGCAATCAACAATGTTATGTGTGGGGAGCTACAGTGCTTTCCCCGCACCATTTATAATCCATATTGTTTTAAAAACAATTGGTCCGTGAATAAGGAAAAAAAAATTAAAAAAAATTGGTTCGGGGATTAGTTTTGGTGCGCGCAAGCTGGTCTGGACACCTTGGTTATAAAAAAAATAGTCCAGGGATTCGTTGTGATGCACTTAAGGTGGTCCAGGGATCCTGGTTATAAAAAATATAAGTAAAAAAATTAAAAAAAATGTTAGGCTAGCTCAAAGACCATAGTTGCAAAAAAAATGTATAATTTAAATATATTTATATATATATAAGCGTGAAAGCACTGTAACAATCCATATTGTTTTAAAAACAAATTCGGTCTGGAAATTAGTCGGGGTGTAATTAAGTTAGTCCGTAGGCCCCGGTTATAAAAAAATATATAAGTGAACAAAACAAAAGTATAAGAAAAAAAGGAAAAAAAATATACCAGTGGGAAAACACTTTAGCAAAAAAAAAAAAAAGTCTGAGGATTAGTTGTGGTACGTATAAGTTGGTCTGGATACCCTGGTTATCAAAAAAAATTGGATGTGGGGATTAATTGTGGTGCACTTAAGCTAGCTCAGACACCCCGATCATAAAAAAAAAAAACATATATAAGTGGAAAAAGAAAAAAAATAAAAAAGTATAACCAGCAAAAAAAAATTCATGGAAAAAAAGAATAAAAAATATAATCAGAAAAAAACAAAAAAAAACATAATCAAGAAAAAAAAAAGCTATAATTTTTTTTTTAATCTGAGGATTAATCATGATGCGCTTAAGTTAGCCCAAACACTCTGATTATACAAACAAATAAAAAATATAACCAGCAAAAAAAATATTTCATGGAAAAAAATTGTAATAAAAAAAGCAAGAAATAAAAAATAAGGAAAAAATTAGAAAAAAAAAATGTAATAAAAAAAAAGCAAGAAAAAAAAAATTGCAATCCACAATCCTAAGTCTGAGAGCTACTTTCCGGTTTAGTGTACTGCTAATTAACAAGGGATCATCTGTGTATGAATTACGAGGCATGGTAATTATAGCGAGAGTCCATCATGATAAGGAAGTGAGGGCGACCTCATTATAATATTTCCAATATTACGGATAGATGGTGGGTCAGTTGTGGTGAGAAATATTCTGTAGCTGGCTTGTGATTCTTCTCCACCACGGCAGTTGCCATTTGTCTGTACCGTTCAGCGATGTTCATCAAAACGTAGTTCCATGGTTACTTCATGGGCTGCTTCCATTTCAAATCTTGCCATAGTTGATCGTTTTTGTTTTTTTTTTTTGTCTTTGGCAATATGTTTTTTTCTTAAGAAAAAATGATTTTGTAGTATTTTAAAATTATTTTAATGTGTTAGTATTATATATATATATATTTGATACATTTCTAAACAAAAAAAACTTTGAAAAACAATCGCTACAACAATATCAAATACTACCTTAATTAAAATAAAATTTTATATTAATTAAGCTAATCATAAATCATAAATAATTTGATAATCATAATCAAATCCAATACAAACATTATTGAGTTAAAACTAAGATTTTTTTAATTGTTTTAATGAAAATATTTAACCTAGATTATTCTAATAATTCGTTAATTGACTCCACAATATAGTTATTGTGCTAACATTAGGCTGTGTGAAATGATCAAAGAAATACCAAGAAAGATGTTAAAAGCTCATTTGGTTTAGTGATAATACTTAGGGGCAACTTTCATTCTCGATGATAGGTTTTTATTAGATCAAGTTGTAAACTATTCGAATATAATTTAATGTATATAATCAAGTGTTTGCATCATTGTATTTTAATATGGATTTCTCATTGGTGGGAAGTTCAATCCTTAAGTGATTTGTGTATCACATCATATCATTCCTTTGATACTATTATTCTAATTTCATAATTAATTTTAATAGTTTTAGTTTTTAATGCTCCAAGAGTTATCAGCTTATCAAAATTCTTTATAAATTCCAATGTCATGACCAAATTGGCAATGATACTTACAAAAATTATCAAGGTATCTCGCTATTTATATTTGGACGGTGTCTTAATATTTCTTCTATGTATGTCAACATTCCATGTAGCTTTATGGTTACCCTTACAAATATTTTATTTTATTTTATTTTCATTTTCAACAATACTAACTCCTTCAACTCCACAATCATGATTTGGAAAGATTAAAGTTCATGTTTAGATATTTTAGCATAAAATGTATATATCTTGTTATTATATTTGTTTACAATATTATAATTAGATTTGTTTTGATTGTCTTGACATGTTATAATTAGTTCTTTTTATAATGGTTGTGATTATCCAAACAATATGTTATATGAAAGCACCATTAATTCTATCAAGGTGTTTGACATTGTGTTTCAAAAATGTTTTTTAAAAAAACTATTTTTTTATTTTATTTTAAACTAATTTTTTTGGTGTTTTTAAATCATTTTTATGTGTTGATATCAAAAATAATTTTTAAAAAATAAAAAAAATCATTTTAATGTATTTATGAATTAAAATCACTTTGAAAAATAACTACAACCACACTCTCAAACAATTATTATATTTTTTCAGAATTAAGGAATTATGCTTATATAAACATTTCCTTGTTTGTATTTGGCTTTCTATGAAAACTTAGCTAACAGTTTTTTCCTTTTACAATAAAAAAGTAAAATAAGGTTTGAAATTAAGGGGAAAAAACTTGTAATTTTCAAGAAATATCTTGTTGTTACCAGTCACCTCCGACATTGAATCTTTAACTTCACCGTTAGTTAGTTCATCTTTTTTACACATATTATTTGATGTGTATATATATATATATATATATATATATATATAAAATACTTATTTTCAAGTGGATTTCATGATAAAAAAGAAAAGAATAATTTGAATAGTCGAAGCTTATCCTTTTATTCCTAATTAAAGAGTTTAGAACGAATCAATCTTCTCAAGTAAGATTGCAACTTACATTAGCTGTTAATAGCTGACTGCTCTATCATTGAGCTACCAAGTAACAATGATAAAATATTCTAACGAATAATATATTTTAAAAATAGTTTCCACTCCAGAGGCACCTGCATTAATAAATAAAAAGACGCGGCTTGGTCTTGAGGTCGAAACAAATCGAAGATTTCAAACATACAAATGAGCCCCTGGCATCTATGCACTATCAGAATCCATCCATCTTCAACACTATTCATTTCGTGATAGTTTTTTAAAAAGTTGGGGGTATATATGTAATATGACTTTGTAACACGTTTTTTAAGAAAAGGACTAACCAAAAGTCAATCATCATGACGTGTCTTAAAACTAATTCAGCTCGAGAAAACCCACTTTCAAATTAACGCATCCAACATGAAATGCAACGAAACGAATAAACAAAAACATCATATAGCTGATGTCGTGAATTAAAATCTACTCTGTCATGATTTTTTTTATTACACGTGTAACCTTATATTTATATAAAAAAAAACAGGTGAAAATTAAAGGTTAATATTCTCGGTTTGGTTTGATTTTTATAGATCAAAATAATCAAACAAAAAAAATCAAAAACTTGAAACCAAACCGGACGTAGTTTAAACTAACCGGTTTTGGTTTGGTTCAGTTTTTTAACTAAAATACTACAAAATAATTTCATTTTTTTAAAATTTTTTACTTTAACCAAGTTTTTATTTCTCTTATTTAACCAAAATAGAAGCAAATAAAAAAATATAAACTCAACCAGAAGAATAAAAAAAATTATAACATATATATATATATTTATTTGAATCGGTTCAGTTTTAATTTATCATTTTTTTACTTAAAAAACAAAAATCAAACCGGAAGCTTTAAAAAAATTAATTGGTTTAATCATTATTTTTCTTGATTTTTTTTCTCGGTTTAATTGTTTTTTCAGTTTTTTTGCTTATCCCTAATAAAAACCAATAAAAATTAGATAATAAATTAAAAAAATAGGTCTAAAAAAATTAAATTCAAATTTGGTTAATTTTAAAAATATATGATATAAATCATGAAATTAGTTACATCATAAAAAAACAAATTTTAAAAAATAATGAATTAAAACTCTTAATTATTTTTACGGTGATGTAAATCACCTGCGCGCACAGAATTACAAGAAGTGTATAATAAATTTTTTTTTAAAATGTTTTTTATTTATAAATATATTTAAATAATATTATTTTAAAAAAATTGATATTGACATACTAAAATAATTAAATAATACTAAAAAATAATTAAAAAAAAAGAAGCAAAAAGCAAAACTACCATCGGACAGAATTAATACTAAAATTTACAAGTATGAAATTGCAATTAATAGCTAAGTTCAATAATAAGTAAAATTCCAAAATCCATCCACCAATTGTGTACATTGCACCCGGCCTTGTCTTTCACATCATTTTCCAATAAAACGACAAAGGAAAAAAAAAACGGATGCACGAGAGAGATGAAAGCTGAACCGCAAGACGTTCACCTACCGAATACATAGAATTTAAGAGGAGCCCAGCATTTACATCCGCAGCCATTCAATTTCATACCAACCATCCCAATACATATTATCCATTATTTTTCCCTGATTAACAGTGTTCAAAGAAAAAAAATATCAATTAAACATGCTGGATGTGTAATAAATTATGGAGAATCTATGATTCCAGTCATGTCTAAAAATTATGATTGATATTGTTTTTCAAAGTATTTTTCGTTAAGAAAAATATCAAAATAATATTTGTTTTTTAGTTTTTAAAAAATATTTTTGACAATAGTACATAAAAATAATATAAAAATATCAAAAACATCATTTAAAATAAAATTATATATATATATATATATATATATATATATATGTATATTTAATTATTTTTCAAAAATATTTTTAAAATGTAGTTTCAAACATGAGCTCAGTCATGTTTGTTAACTAATATCTTTTGTTATTATTTGAATATATGTAGTTAACTATAAATCAAAAGAGGAGGGTGATTTGTTTTTTTGTTCTTCGATTTTTTATTTTTTTTATATTTATATTTCTTGTTGAGTTATTATATTTTTATGGTATAAACTGTAAGTTTAGTGGATTAGCTGATTGACAGGTAATTGATTGACTCTAAAGTTTTTTTCATTTAATTTTTTCATAATTAAAAATATAACTCATAATTTATTTTATTTACTTTAAAATTTTGGACTGACTGTCTTGCTAATAAGGGATTCTGGGTTGGGAAATGAGACTTAGGGTATATTTATTACTCACCCCAGATTTTTCATTATTTTTCCCTGATTAACTGTGTTCAAGGAGAAAAAAATCAATTAAACATGCTGGATCTGTAATAAATTATATAGAATCTATGATTAAGTCATGTTTGTTAACTACTATCTTTTACCATTATTTTAAAATACTTTTAATATATATAATTAACTATAAACTAAGAGAGGAGGGTTTTGTGGTACCCGTCCAGATTTGTTTTTTCGTTCTTAGATTTTTCTAATTATTTATTATAATTTATTATATATTTATATTTATTATTGAATTATCATATTTTTGTATATAAATTGTAAGTTTAGTGGATTAGTTGATTGACAGGTAACCAGTAATATGATTGACTCTATTTTTTTTTTTAATTTTATCATGATTAAAAATATAATTTATAATTTATTTTATTTACTTTCAAATTTTTGGACTGACTGTCTAGCTAATAAGGGATTCTGAGTTGGGAAATGAGACTTCGGGTATATTTATTACACACACCCTGATTTTATTAAAGATAGGTTAAAGGATGATTATTTGGGCCTAGGGCCATTCATAGATGCTCCAGCCCCTGATGTTAAAGAAAAGAAACTCATTAGTGCTATACTGGGCCTTGCATTGTCCATGGCCCAACCGACCCGACTAAGCAATTCAGGGTCACCTCGACGACCTCGTACTACTAGCTAGAGGTGAGCATTTTCGGTTCGGTTCGGTTTTTTGTCAAAATAGGGACCTAACCGAAATTTTTGTTTTTTTTTTAAATCAAACCGAAACCGAACCGAATTTATTCAAAACCGGCCACTTTCGGTTCGGTCCGGTTTTTTTGGTTAAAAAAATCATAAAACCGAATTTGTTTTTGGGCCTTCTGATGGGCCTTCTGATGGGCTTTCTGATAAATTTTTTGATAAGCTTGAAAAACTATTTTTGTACAAGAACCCAAAGTATTTTTAAAATTGTTTTTGCAACAAATACAAATATTAATTTATTAAATTGTTAATATAGTGTTTATTAAGTTTTTTTAACCTTTCTAATAATTTTGTTGTGTAATTTAGCATGATGAGAGATAATTAAAACTACACAAAGGAACAAATTTAAATTTAAATTACAGAAAATGCCTTCAAAAAGGGCTTAAAAAAAACAAGAAACATTAACATAAAAAACTTCAAGAAATACAATCGGTCTTCAACTAATTATCATCCGTCGCTAGATTTAACTTTCCACCAAATTCTACAAAAAATAATAGAAATGTTAGATTGCAAATAAGTTGATTATTATTTAATAAAATAAAAATACAAATGTATAAGAAAAATAACCTGATTCAAGTTTTTCATATTTTTCATAATCATCTATCAAGGTTGTAATGTCGATTGGGATTTCTCCATGATGTAACCAATTTTGACAACAAACAAGTGCTTGAACAGTTTTGTGAAATGATCCCAAATTTGTGACTTTTTCCTATCAAAAACATTTCTTTTCCCCAATATAAGGACTTCAGGTTGTTTACCTCTATCATTTGTGACAGATCCTGATCCTGCAGTGGTTGATGTTGGGGTAGTGTCGATGGATGAAACATTTTGATTTTCCATCTGTAATTAACAAATAAAAAAGATCAAAACATGTTAATAATATATATTTTAAGAATGCACAATATATTCACAGCATATATTCATAATACATTACTCTCGGCTAATATATATTCATAATGCACAATACATTACGCTCAACGATCTTTGCATGCATAGTACATTACTCTCGGCTAAATTACAAACTGTTCTGTCAGCATTTCTGATGTACAGGTTCAATTATCCTAATTTTGAAGGGTATTTATAGTTTTAAAACTGGTCAATTTAGGGCCTTGATAAACAGTGCGATATAAGTGCTCTTTACTTTACATATGCAACAAAGCCAGTGGAAGCATTTGCTTTTCTTTTTTTTCTCTCACAACTTTATCAGCAAATTTTAATTACACGAACCATGTCAAAGCATAACAGAACATGAGTTAAACAGAAACATAGGAGGATTACAGACATAAACAGAGTTAAACAGAAACAAAAGTTTGACAATTATTCTTTCACAGGGCCTAAACACTTTCGAATTTACAGTAAATCCTCTATAATTAAGTCAAATAACTCAGCATTATATCAACTCCAAGGACAACAAGCCCTAACATCTAAGACAGTTGATCTTTAACATATAACAAGAAATAAATCAGAGGTGAGCATTTACTTACCTTTTGTAAACTGAACCGTGTCGGATGGGGACGATGATAAAGATGCAGAGGGAGGCGAGAGGCCGAGAAGCGAGAGGCGAGAGGGAGGGAGATTTAAGATGCAGAGGGAGGCGAGAGGAACGGATTTTTAACTTTTAAGATGCAGAGACAGAGAGGCGAGAGGCTGCTAGTGCTTGCTAAGGTAGAGAGGCTGCTTGTGTTAGAAAATTTAGGGTTTGAAACCGAGAGGCAGAGGGAGGCGTGAGGAAAGAGGCGAGAGGTGAGGGAGGAAAGAGGCGAGAGGTAGAGGGAGGCGGAACGGTAAAGTGTAGGGTTTCTTAACTTTGTTTTTATAGTAGGGACTGTAGAGTGAGTAAACCGAACCGAACCGGTTCGGTTCGGTTCAATCGGTTTTGTCCATACAAAACCGATACCGAACCGAACCGGACGGTTTTTTATAATTTTGCAATCGGTTTAATCGGTTTGTTTTTTCGGTTCGGTTTTTTTGGTTTTTTTTTTTTCGGTTTTCTCGGTTAAATCGGTTATTCGGTTCGGTTTGCTCACCCCTACTACTAGCACTTGCAAGGACAAAATTTCCCGCCACGTTCTCCTATATAAACATTGTCAATTCGCATTTCACAGCTCCATCCACTCAGTAGTCTCATGGCCGATTTCTCTCTCGATACTTCATTTGAATTCAAAAATATCGCTTAACCGCCAAACCTGGGATTTCAGTCATTCCAATTAGGTTTTCATCCGTCCTCTTCGAGACCTCAAAATCATTAGCACGATCAAATGAAGTTGAAGATCAACAAAGCGTGCGATCTCAGCTCCATTTCGTTCCTTCCTCCTCAATCAAGGTTCGGTTTTACTATCACGACTCGCTTCGGTTGGATTCTTAGAAAGTTCTCTAAAACCATAGAAATCGAGTTTCTGTTTTGATATTGTTTAACTTAGCTTAGCTTTTCAGATTTCGAAAATTGAACAACAGAAACAGCGATGTGACTTTATGTTGTTTTCTTAGATTTTCCTCTGTTTTCTCGGTATCCAAACAGAAGGAATCGTGTGTTTAATTTCGTTTTGCAGCTCAATTGTTTTGCTCGTATTTAAAATGATCTAAAGGAGATTAGCTGCTTTTGATTTATGTGAGATCTGTTTGGATGCTGAGAAAATGTAAAAAGAGGAAATCCAAAAACAGCTGCTTACCTTCGCTAATTTCCTTCTTCTTCTTTATTTTTCTCACGTGGAGAAACTTCACTATTTTGCTTCTTCGCCGGTGTGTCTAGCCTTAATTTTATACCGATCTTAAAGACCTATGTTATCTGTTGCGAAAAAAAACTGGAGAAGATGAAAATATATGTTTTTGTAATGTTAAGATTTTCATTATGTCAGTTAATTAGGTGATTTTTTAATAGGAATTGAGAGAAGGTATTGAACGATGTTTTCATCGTTTTGATAAAAAATCTAATAAATTGTAATGTTTTTTTCTTTTTTATAATACGAAGAAGATCGAGTTCTGTACCTGTTGGGCCACAACAAGCATCACAGATACGATCACAACAATCACAGCAGTCGTTTTCACAAGGGTTTTCATCTCAGTATGGCATATTTTCTCAGATCTCTCAGACTTCTCTTGATGAAGCTCAGACAAATGATCAGGTTGATTCTCATTTCTGTTTTCGATTTTATTTGTGTTTATGAGAACATGCTAAATTAGAATTTCTGTGAATTTTGTTATATTTTTTTCTAGAAATTCAAATACCTGTCCCATTACATTTTATAGTTTTATCAGTGTTAACTTCAATTAAGTTGGGGTTCCTGGTTATGGAAATGGCTAATCATATCATTTTATTTCCGTATCTGTTTTGTGAGGTGATGAGCCTGAATTATGGAAGCTTTTGGATCTTAAGATTGTGAATCTTAAGGGAGGTTTATTGTGTCAATCAAGCAAATTTCTCCCTGTTCTTCTGTTATCATGTAAACAATCATCATACAGTAAAAGCTTACCATCATAGGTGATTAGCTGTCAAACTGGCGATCATTTCATTTCTGATAGATATGACAGTTATACGCTGTGAAGATCTAGTTCCTTTATCTGTTTCGTTGTTCCATGCTCAATGACTAGTTTTGTACCTAGACTCGACCCTTGTCCTATGGGTCTTTCCATCTGCTATCCACATAGTTCTGCAAAAACATGACCTGCTGTGCCGGGAGAGGTACGTAGTCACTCAACCATAAGTAGAGGCTCTTATCTGAGTACATAGTATATTTAGATTCGAGGGCTGAGAACCTCCTGCAAAGTAAGTGTTTTGCCTCTTTTGGAAACTTCGTTTTCTGATTCCTTTCCTTGGAATAGGTGCCTGGTTTGAACCCCTTTGTAGCTCTTCTTTGCCAAACCTTCGATGGAATAGTGTCCCATGTAGATGCCTTGCACTGTGATGGCATTTGTCAAACAATGTTCTGTGGTTTATTTTTTTATTGTATATAAAATACAACTAAATATCTGCTCATCATTCCACTTGTTTTTCTTTGTTTTCTCTTCATTTGTTTCAGAGATTCAGTTCTCAGGAGCGGGAGAACTCTGCGAAGAAGCCATCTTGCTTGCCAGTAATTAGCTATAGACGTGAAGATAGTGAATTGCCAATTTCTAGATCATCTTCCAATCTAATACGCAATTGGAGTGCTGCTCCTGTTCCAGATCATAAATGTAAGTTTCATATGGAATGAAACAAACTATCAGAAAAGTCTAGTAATTCAACTCTCCCATTCAAGATATTAAGCAGGTCAATAAAGTTCGTATTCTTGCATGCATGAATTCTTCATTCTGTGGAGCACTAAACTCTTTATTTAACTAAGCAGGTCAGATGAATGAAGAACTTCATCACCTGATTGGAATGATGGAAACTTCTCTAACCAAGTTTGTAATGATCTTGGATTCTGTTCAGAGTGATCTCGTGCAAGTAAAGACGGGAATAAAAGAAGAATCAGTGGAGAGTGAGTAATATAAACTCGTAACATTTTGGAAATTAGGAGCTTGTTGGGGAAAAAATGGTGGAATCATTACCTAGGATTGTGCTAAAAAACAACTTAGATATCTAAATTGTTATATCTCCTTCCCTTTAAGTTGAATGGAACTTGGTAATCTCTTGACTTGTTAATCAAATAACGTATATTGATGTATGGTCCCGTAGGGGCATGCACTTGAATTTCAACAGATATAACCATCCTCATTTTGTTCTGTTTACTCTTGTCTTATCGGTAGGATTTGGATTAGAACTAAGATATATAATCTCATTGCACGCAATGTCGGTTTTTTAACGTAATTTCTTAAAGTTGTTTTGTCTTCTCAATTTCATTCAGTGGAAGGCATGCTAAAGAAGTTGATTGTCCTTGACAGCTCACTGAAGCTAATGGTAACACTGCAACAGACACTTATAACTCTTCTGAGTTTAAGCTTTAGCAGCCCAATTGTTTGTGTCAATTCAGCAATTTTAAACATTTTCTGATATAATGTAAACCAGAATACGAGACAGGAAGATGTTAAATTTAGTCTTGAGGGGAGCCTGAAATCTATATCGGAACAACAAAGCAAGGATAGATATCAAGATAAGTTGCAGCAGATATTCTTGGTGCTTTCTACCTTTCCAAAGCAGATGGAAATGTTTGTGTACAAACTACAAAATGAGCTATGCACAAGCTTCACCAAAGAAATCCAGGCATGTATAGTGTTGCAGAAGCAAAGCTAGAACACCTGCAAGAATTCGGAATTTAAAATGAAGTTGCACTCTATTTCTTTGCTCAATTTGAATAATACTGGAAGTCAAGTCTTGTTAAATTTTTATTATTATTTACTTGTTTCTTAAGTGCTCAATTATGCCTATCAGCCTTCGCTTGTTAATACCTTTTCACTCCATTATTTCTATATATTTAGGCAATGGCTTGCAGCATGAAGACCCCCCTCGACCAAAAAAGCCCATCAATCACTGTAGTTCTGCCAAAGGTGCTTTACTCTTTGAAGAAAATTCAGGGTATTTTCTCCGATAAATTACCTTTAGTTATAGTAATTTCTTAGAAAACCTTCTCTCTATTCAAATTTGCAGGTTACTAAGAGCCATGTTACTCCACCAAGAAGGACAGAGCCAGTAAAGAAGTATGCAAAGATCTGGTTTTCCTTTATCCTTCTTGGTTTCGTGTTCTCACTGTTTCCGTATTGTTCTTTGCTTGTTGATTCCAAGAGCCGCGCATAAAACATTTGAATACATGAGTGCGAAAGAGTGAGAGAAAAGAAGTGCATGGCAGTTCAATACTACGTCGTTGGCATCATTTGCTTGGATTTGATTAAATGCCTTGGTTTTTTATTGTCTATATATATATATATATATATATATATATATATATATATATATCTTCTAGTTGATTTATATTGGTTCCATGGTTCTTAAACGTAATGTTAATACATTCCATCAAAACTAAGAACTCTGAATGGTTTCTCTTGATACCAGTCCAGCTTTGCCTCCAAAGGTGGAAACAGGAGGTTGGAAGTCTGTAAAGCTGGAACAACGCTCTTTTACACGAGCGGCATCCCTTCGGGAGCAGAGACGCAGCGGAGTTTCTTCAGATCAACAGGTAGTTGTTAGTGTGCGTATTGTTTTGGTCTTCCCGGTGTGATGCAAGTGAAACACGCTTGTTTGGGTTTGGTGCGTGTTGGCTCCTCCTGGTCGATTGGCATGATAAAAATAGTTGAGCAAGTTATATTACTTCAAAAATGAGGGGAAACATGAATGATGGCCTCTTCTGTATGGATTTCATGGAAAAAAACTCTGCTTGCTGATATTCATGGGCAGTTTAAATTGTTGTTCCACGTTGCAGGAAAAACAAAGTAGAGTAATCGTTGACTCAGACGAGGAGATTGAGGGAGGTTTTTCTTGCTTGATTGATGTTAAGGAAACAGGTACTCCATGAAACAAAAATTAATTTCAGGATTGATTTATACTGCTCATTACTCTTTTCAATAGTCACATGAGAGTTGCACATCATAGCTGCATATGATATATTTAATGAACTATGCTCAAAGGGCTATTTTAAGCTCAACCGTGGAGAGCGTAGAGTGCAATACTCATGTTCTGAACTGGGCCGCACTCATGGGATGTGAAGAGTCGCATCCCTGTCCGTTGCGCGCACACAGACACTTCAGAATAGTTATTAGATCTGCTAAGAGTGCTCTAAGTGTTACCTGTTTCCCTGTCCAAGGCATCAGAAACCCCATGACGGATGTGTCGAAGGAAGAGACTGCAAGAATTTTGAGAAAAGCTAGGAGGCAAAAGAGAAAATACTGCAATCCTATCATTATTAATTAAAGGTATATTGGGCTACACACACTTCTAGTTGTTGCTGACATTGTTAATTAAAATCCTTGATGTTCTTTTACGATATCTTCCATATCAAAGTATTGGAAGACGAATACAAATTGAACTTGCCTAAAAGGGAATAGAAAGTTCGTAGATTTCCTAAAAGGGAATAGCTCCAAGCACCCGACTTATATTGGCGATGCGTCAGGCTCGGAAGTTCAGGCAAGACACAAGGTCTTCGGTGTTTCCACTTTACTGCAGATACATATTTTTGGTCGCAGAGTCCAGTAATTTTGATTTCTCATCGTCGAAGAGGCCAAGGAATTATTGCTGGGGACACCCCGCCACATCTATAGCTGTTCCAGATCAGTCGTATTTACAATCACCATTGGGTGGGTACATTTTTGCGCGCGCAGGGGCAGTCATTTGCTTCTGTCCACCGTCTCTCAACAAACTTGTCGCCCGCGCGTTCATCAGCTGCATGTGCGGCATTTATCCGGGAAAAATAAAAATCGACATCCTGTCCTGTGAGGAGGACAAACCCATATGCTTCCAATAAGCTGGCCAAGAAGGAAAGTAGAATAATGCATGCACTTTGGAGGACCAATGATCACATCTTAGCGAACAAAGGCTAGATTCGAGTTACATCATTGCAATCATATTTGGAAAAGAATTAGGTACGGTTTAACATTCCGTTTTAAAAATGGTTTGAAAATAAATTGATTTACTTTAAATTAAAAAGAAAGAAAGTATTTTTAAATTATTTTCCAGTATTAATATCAAAAATATTATTGGAATGACTTTAGAATGAAAATCATAAAAGAAAAAAGAAAAGAAAAGAAAGAAGAATAGATATTGGGAATCGGGATGCCCCTATTGTCGCGCATCTGTTCGTGTATATATATATATACTAGCTAAGCGCACCCGCGTGTTGCTATGGGTATTCTTGCTTATATAATTTAATATAATTAAATCTACAACGATAAATTTATATGATATAACTAAATAAAAGTTATAGATTAAGAGATAAAATGTATAAAATTTTAAGTAGAGTTTGTTACGCAAGCATAGATTACATCTTTTAGAATGTAGGTATTGCATCATAAAAGATCACAAAAAAGCGCAAACAAACATTAAAAAAAAGAGCAAAATAATTTTATAAGAAAAACAAATTAATCACTAAAATTATTATTGTGTAGATATCAAAATTATAAAAATCATTTAATACAAAGAGCAAATAAAAATAAAAATAAAATAAAGGGGAAAAGGAAGCAATATTAATATAAAATATTATAACAATAGCAACATCAGAGTCTTAACATCTAAAATTATTATTGTTGTTACTATCAAAACAATAAAAATTATCAAATTATATCGAGGGAAAAAAATAAAAAGCATGAACAAAATAGCAAGCAAGAAAAATAATTAAAATATTATTATTATTATTATTATTATTATTATTATTATTATTATTATTATTATTATTATTATTATTATCATGAAAGATTAAAAAAATTGTAAAAACTACAAAAAAAGATCAAACAAAAAAATACAATAAAAACTAAAAATTATCATTGTTATCACTGTCAACACAATAAAAACTATCAAATTGTTCTGAGGGAAAAAAAAACCCTAAAAAACATTAACAAAAGAGTAAGCAAGAAAAACAATTAAATATTATTATTATTATTATTATTATTATTATTATTATTATTATTATTATTATTATTATTATTATTATTGTTGTTATTATTATTATTATTATTATTTTCATTTATTTGTTTTATTTTTGTCTTAATAATGAAAGGGAAAAAATGGAAGAAACAAAATCCTAAAAACTTCAACAAAAGAATAAAACAAAAACAAAAATTATCGTTGCTATCACTGCGAAAACAATAAAAAATATCAAATTATCCCGAGGAAAAAAACTCTCAAAAACATTAATAAAAGAGTAAGCAAGAAAAATAATTAAATTATTATTATTATTGTTATTATTATTTTCATTTATTTATTTTATTTTTGTGTTAATAATGAAAGGGAAAAAATGGAAGGAAAAAAAATCCTAAAAACTTCAACATAAGATCAAACAAAAGAATAAAATAAAAACAAAAACTATCGTTGCTATCACTTCCAAAACAATAAAAATTATCAAATTATCCCGAGGAAGAAATAACTAAAAAACATTAACAAAAGAGTAAGCAAGAAAAACAATTAAATTGTTATTATTATTATTATTATTATTATTATTATTATTATTATTGTGTTAATAATGAAAAAAATAAAATAAATGAAAGACTATAAAAACTTTAAGAAAATTTAAATCATAAAAAGAAATCAAGGGATTAAAAAAAACATTAAAAGTATAAGGTCCGAAATGAAAATCAAATTTATTATCAATTTCAATCAAAGGACAAAATTGCAAAAATTGAAACTGTTGTACCGAATTTATTGAGTTATTTAAACCCAATCCAGAAATTAAAAGAAGGAGGATCGAAGTGAAAATTAAACATTTAATTAATTTCAATCGAAGGACCTAATCGAACTAAATCAAAACTTATATAACAAAAATCAGGACCATAAACAAAATTAAAAGTATAGGGATCGAAGTGAAAAAGCATCAAAACCGGGGGACTCTCCTGCACTTTGACGTGCAGGAGAGAGAGAAACGGCTGCAACGGCTTTAACCAGCCACCGCCGCATCCACGGACGTCGGAGAACAAAACGCGACGCAGCGGGAGGAAGACCAAGCGGAGGCGTATCGACTGAGACGTCGGTAGACTATCTCCGACGACTCTATCACCACGCACGCGCCACTTCAAGAGGGCGTGAGGCGGAATACTGTCGGCCGCGTGTGACACACGCGCCGACAGTAAAAAAAAAAAAAGGATGGTCAATTACCGGTGTAGCCCTGTGCCTAAGTCAACAATTTTGTCTTATTAGGGGCCAAACCTGTAATTAGCCATTTCTAGAAAAATATTAAATATTCAAAAGGTAGGCGGACCAAACCGGTCCGAAAATGTGCAATTACCGCGGGCCCCTGCACCCATAACCGATTTTTTTGTCTTTTTTGAGGGCTAAAAGCGCTATTTCACTGTGCAAAAATGATAAATTGTTTTTAGGAAAACCGGCAAACCAACCTAACTGAACTAACTGAGAACTGAACCGACCAAAAATACACTATCACAATCCACAGTGCATACACTCAGAGGCTACAGTACTGAAGCTACAATAAAAAACATACGCATTTTATATATTAGGTAATATTTGGGTCTGTGTACAATGGGTTTTGTCTGTTATTTCGTGGCTTGGCAATTCATTAATGTCCATGGATTAAACCACAAGCCTGTGTACGGCCGATGACATTTATGCCTGGATACATCCTGAGGTGAAAAACATGGGAGCATGTGCTTGTCAAGTGCTTGGGATGTTTCTGTTAAAATTTCTCGAACGAAATCTAAGATTTGGATTCTAAATTCAATTTAGATACTTTGATGAAATTTCAGGTTTCGAATTATTTTAAGTTTTAATAATTAATTTCAGTCTATTAACATATAACTAAAACAAAACGGACGAGCACTGTTCACACACTCACAAAACACTGTGGACGCGAGCTTTCTCCTCCGTGCGTCGCGCGAGTTCGTCCACCATTTTTTTTTATTTTTTCTGCCTATGAACAGTGTAATAACGAAATTAGCCCCTGAAAAAGACAAAAAACGCCGCCGGTTTCAGGGGCTCCGAGGTAATTGACCATTTCGGTCCGGTTCGGCCGGGCGGTTTTTTTTTTTTAATATTTCTTCAAACAGTGCAGTCACCGTTTTAGCCCTCGATAACGACAAAATAACGCACAGGGTGGGAGGGCTGAAACGGTAATTAGCCAATTTTTTATTATTTTTCGCTCCGGGTTACTGTTGGCGCATCCCATCACGCGCCACCCATTTCCGCGCGCACGTGTGTTTCGGGCGGAGCGTGCGACGTCATACGGCGTCCAAAAAATATCAACTGCCGTCTAGAACGATGTTTCGCCATGCTCTCTTCCACATGGGGCGGCGCGTGTAACCAAGTTGTGTCCAGGTACGTGTCAATGGGCGTTTGAATTTCCCCCCCTCATTTCTCTCTCCTCCTGCGCATGCTGACGTCAGCGACACAATGTTTTTGGCAAAGTTCATTTCAGTCCCTGAACGCCCGAATTTGTTGTTCTGGCCCTTATTTCAGTTATATTAGTTTTGATTTGTTTCAATTCCGTCCTTAAATTCAAAATCAGTTTAATATATAGTTTCAGTTCAGTCCTCCGACTTTTAATTTCTGGTTTGGCTGTAAATAGCTCAAAAACTTCGGTACACAAGTTTTGATTTTTTCAAATTTGTCCTTTGATTTAAATTCATAATAAATGTGGTTTCCATTTCAGCCCTTGGACTTTTAATTTTTCAATTTAATCCCTTTATATTTGATTTTCAGTTCAGCCCTTATACTTTTATTTTTTTATATTTCTAGAATATTCCCTAATTTTGTCCATGTATATTAAGTGTACTTAACACAATAATAATAACAATAATAATAATAACAATAATAATAATAATAATAATAATAATAATAATAATTTAATTGTTTTTCTTGTTTACTCTTCTGTTTAAATTTTTTTCCCTCCGGATAATTTAATTTTTTTTATTGTTTTGACAGTAATAGCATTGCTAATTTTTATTTTTATTTTATTTTTTTGTTGTATCTTTTGTTAAAGTTTCTTGAATATTTTTAGTCTATCATTAATTATATGTTCTAATATTTATTCAATATTATCGCATAGAAATATATATATGAAGAAGAAAACATCAAGCATGGGATCCTGTGCTCCTACAAAGATATTATTCAAAGTATTGAATCAACAAGTTTTGTTTTGCAACGCACACGTGTTTAAGTAAAGGGAAAATCCTGACTTGATTTTATGAATAAATCAAGGCACCATTTCAAATTTAAAGAACGAATCAAAGATTATTTTCTTGCGAATATTTTAAATAAAGATTATACAAGAATATTTTAACAGCATCAAATACTCGGTTTAATTTTCAGACACTTAAATCTGTGTCCATAAAGGTCAACTTCTTTTATTTATTAAACTAACAAGGAGAAATTAATGTTAAAGCTAACTTAATAAAATATCCATCTATTTTTTTTTATAAAAAAAACTTATAAAGAAACAAAATAATGAGAATGATATAAAAAAAATAAAATGAATTGAATAGTATTTTTTAAGAAATAGATAAAATTAAACTTATTAATGAATTAAATTTAAATAAATTACACAAAGAAAATCATTCGAAAATGTAAAAAAAATAATGCGCGCTAGCTGCCAACACCGGAGTTCCTTTCACGGTCCCTCTTCTTCACTGTAAAGGCAGCGTCACTGAAAGGTCACACCAGACCAGAGACGATTGCTCTTCAAAGTTCAAAGGGCAGGGCAGGCTCCTGTGGGGTAAAATAATGGGCGAGCAAGCGTTATATATTTCTAATCTCTCCAGGAATGATTAGATTTATGAGCAATTCCTTCGTCTATCTCAAAGCCCCTCTCTCTCTCTCTCTCTCTCTAAATGCTATTTTAATCAAACTCCATGTCTTTTATATCTACCTTGTCTTTCTTGTTAGGGAATCGAAACATTATAAATATGTCTTTAGCTTACCAAGCCTCTCTCTCTCTCTCTCTCTCTCTCTCTCTCTCTCTAAATGGTATTTTAATCAAACTCCATGTCTTTCATTTTAAATAACAACAAAAACTGTGTTTAATTTCAAGTTCATCCTTGAGATATATGGAATAGCTCAATGTGATAAAATAAGAGATATTATAATTAAAGATATTTTATTAGCAAAACAAATATATAAAAAAACTAAGAAAGAGAACTAAACTCATTTTGTATTTTATTTAATTATTGTACTGATAAAGAAAAAGTAATGTTTGCGGCTGCTAAGTGAGAATTGAAATCAGTAGAATTTGTTAATCTCTTCGGAAACCAACATTCTCGAGCTTAATTTTACTATAAAAATATGCCTTTTGTGTTGATTTTCTTATCTTAATCTTTGTCAATTTAATTTTCTTTTCTTTATCTTTGTAAACCATAAGGATGAAATTGAAAATTATATACATTTTCGTTACACATGGGAAAACAGATCTCATCTCACAAATAGGATCGCTTTCTCGAGTGCAATAGGAGTTTTTGCACATTGGCTGGATTTGCTTTTGAGACATCGGGTGTTCGAAAGAGGGGAGCATCCGATGCCTAAAGAGGAAAGGCCAAAATTCCATCACGGGACAAAATCAACACATCCAACTATATAGTAGGTGTGCCAATAATAAGAATTTGGAATTAGTAATTTTGTTTTGTAGTTGCTAATATGATGGTCATATTAGACTTACATAGTTGTTAATTTCAGAATTCTTGAGATTTATCGAGATGCACGCAAGTTAATCTGGACATTCATATGATGGTCACTAGAGATTTACATGATCATTATCTTCAAAATCCATGAGATTAGAGGAAGTAGACGCAAGTTAGTCCAGATATCTATATTAATAATTAAAAAAAAAAACCAACCCACCCACTTTGATTTCTTAAAGAAGTTAGCTTGCGATTGTCCGGTAAGTGGCGCTGGTGAGGTTTTATCTAAGAATCAGCTGAATGATTGCTGCAACTGGCCTAATGCAAGTAGGAAATATAATATGTATTTGTTTGTAAATACAGTTTATGTTATTTTTGAAAATTATTTTTATTTAAAAATGTATCTAAATAATATTTTTATTTTTAAAAAAATATTTTTAATATCATCATGCAAGATCTTAAACTACAAAACAAAAAAATTAATTTAAAACAAAAAAATCAGAAAAAAAATTAAAACTTTTCAAAATATTATTAAAAACACAATGAGAAAATAGTCAATAGTGTAAATGGCACCGAGCATCTTCTAGAAGATAACCAACCACTTCACTTGCCCACCTGAAAACAAACTCCGAATCATTAGCAGATCTGTCCCATCGGTATTGATGTCAGCTTCGGCCGCCTGACAAATCATGTCAGACCGATGACGTCAGCTGTCATTTGCTGATCCTTACATGGCAACCACCAATCCATTATCCATCGACTCGGGTGCATATAAAACCTAGCTCAATGTTTATTATTTTCTTGAGAAACAATTATATCTAACCACCTAATAAATCCGAATCTTGACACTTCGATCTCAACTAACCAGTGCCAAACAATGGAGTAGGTTTTGTTTGATGGGAAAACAAGATACCTTAAATTGAATTATGTATGTGTGCATAATAATTTAGAATATCATCTAATGATTTAAATTAGTAAGATGATTTTATAGCATAATAATATAGTCTTGTTGATTAAACGATTATGACTTTAAATTTTATTATTACAATTGTGTATGCAAGTTTCAGCTTAAATGATTTTTAATTGAAAAAATATGTTGACAAATAGTTTATTGTTGAGCTAGCAAGATCATAGTTGTTAGTTTCGTTTCTAGTGAAATATTTAATACCAGTTAAGAAAATGAGATAAAACAATATCGTTTTTACCTCGGTTTAAATTCTTCATTTCGAATTTTTTGCCAAATACTACTAAAACATTTTGATATTATTTTGTCTGTATCGTTTCGACCTTAGAAAAAAACTAATTCCTGCCTCCTCATCCCTTGCCGTGTATTTGAGCAAATTGTAGGTCACTGATGTGATGTAACCTTTTTTAAAATCTATTTTCTTGTTTTTTTTTCATCTAATCCAGCAAGCAGCAACATCAATAAATGATTTCATTATTATTAAGTTATTTAGAAAATATTTAATTATATATATATATATATATATATATATTATTGTTTTAGAGATATATTGAAAATGTGAGAACCAAAAATCAAAACAATAAAAATTATAAAAATATATATATTATAAAAAAATAAAATTGTTGCTTCAACTTTGATTTTATATTAAATAAAATTTTTATTTATTTATTGTCATCAAAGAATTAAATTGAAACACCCCTAGCACCTCCATAAAAAGACAATTTAAAAACAAAAATTTAGATAATTATTTTATGTGCTTACTTACGGTTGTGACAGACTAAATAATAGATGATTTTAAAGATGTTTCTAATTTTGATATTATGTTGGTTTGACTTTGTGTTTGTATTATATAATTTAAAATTAATTTATCTTAAATTTGAATTATGTTTGTTAAATTTTTATTTTTTTATTTTTTTTCATATATATATATATATATATGTGTGTGTGTGTGTGTGTGTGTGTGTGTGTGTGTGTGTGTGAACAGTACAACCTCGAAACGGCGCGCCGAAACGATCTGAAACCGAAATATTTTGTTCCTATTAAAATAACAAAACACCAACCGAAACGAAACTGACAACTTTGAGTGAGATAGATTTTTTATGTTATCTCCACGTAAACCACAATCATTTTCCATGGTAGTTAAAATAATAATTTTCATATTCAATTCAAGGTATGGTAATAGTTATTGGCACCCTACTACTTTTAGTGTGTGTGTTTTAATAGTGTGATTGATGCTATTTTTGAAAGAATTTTTTATTTAGAAATACATTAAAATTATTTTTTTTTATTTTTAAAAAAATATTCTTAACATCAACACATAAAAATGATATAAAAATATTAACAAAATTTAATCTAAAATAAAAAAATCATTTTTTTTAAAATACTTTTAAAAAACAATTGTAAAAAATTTCCTTATTTTCACGAAAATGATTGAGCTGTGGGATCTTTTGAGGAATATCTTCAGGGAGAAGCAAGGGGGAAAAGCTGCCTTGGCGCGCCAGCATGCATAAACTTTGCACTCATGTCAAATTAGAACCCTCCCTCTCTGGAGATGGATGGCAATAGACTCGAGATTTCACATTATCCAGTAGCCAATCATTATGGGCATCATCCTACCAATTAGTTACACGTGTAATTACTTAACTCTCAAGCTATACTTGCTAGATTACGAGTGTATGTGCAAGTGTCACTCATATTATTTTTGAAAATAATTTTTAATATTAGCATATTAAAATAATATAAAAATTAAAATATAAAACAAAAAAAATCATTCTCCAAAAAAAACATTTAAATTGATTCCCAAACATCTCATATATGTTCATGCTTGTGGTGGTCCACCCATTTGGGGGGCCCATTACTACTTTAATATTGTCCCATCAAGACAAAAAAAAAAAAACATTATCAATTACTCTAGTGGATTCCTTGTCTTGGTTCGAGTTCAATTAGCAACTTACAAGCCGATTTACCCGTTTCGTAGGGTTTTGTTTTCTCTGTAAAAAATTAATTGATTGTAAAAATATTGCATTTTGTAATTTTAATATTTAATTAATATAATTGTAATTGATAAAATTTGTTTGAAATGGTTTTTTTCAACCACAATGTGATTGAATATTGCTATTGCTAAAATTTTTTTGATTAAATTTGTTAGAAAATTTGCTAAGAAGGTGAAATGATTCATTAGGAATTTGTTGTCACGGATACTCTGGTTAAAAAAAACAAAGAAAGAAAACCGAATAAAAAAGAACAGCTTACTTGGACAGTAGAAAATAAAAAATACATGTGAAAAAAAGGTCACCGTTTCTTAAAAGGAAAAACAAAAAGAGTCTAAAATACAAATTTACATTCAAAGCCAAAGTTTTTTTTTATAAGATTTTTTCATCATATTATTATATTAAATATATTTAAGAATACCGATATTAATTTTTTTTGTAAGACATCGTAGGTCAATTTTTTTTCTCTTTATATATTTTTAGGCGATCATATTAAAAAATATTCAGCACATATACTTAGTCTCACATAATCTATAGTGTGATCGAAATGAGAAGTGATTTTTATAGTTTTTTAATTGTAGATAACCTAGATGAATTTGTAAAAAAAAAAAATATGAGTTGTCTGTTTTCTCCAGTTATATTAAATATAACACATTATAAATACAAATATTGCAAATTTTTTGAAAAAATAAATAGAAAAGTTTTTTCGTGCATAATTATTTATTTGCTGTCTAAAAAGAATAGTGTAGTCGAAACAGGCAAAATATTTGACACTTATGCGAAATTTAATTTTTATTTAAGCAAAATTTAATGTAATAAAATAGCTCAACACCCCCTAATATAACAATAGCAAAATATATAATTGTATTCTAGGTCATTTTTTTCTCTATCTAAATATTTTTAGGCGATAATATCCAATAAATATTAAAACATCTAATTAGTTTTACATATTTTAATTTGACACAAATATACAAACATATAATTAATTTGACATGCTTTAAATAATATATTTAATTCAAAGGAAAAAATTGAAGGAAATCCAAATATTGAAAAACAAAACCTAAAAAAAAATATTAAGACCGAAATCAAACCTGAAATAAAAAATTGCATAGAAGGATAAAATTGAAAGAAATCAAACTTTGATACTGAAAATATTAAGGATTTATAATAAATTTGCATTGAAGGATGAAATTGAAATCAATGAAAACTTTGAAACCGAAATTCTATAGAATTCCGGCCCAGTCCGAAAAATTAAAAGCATGAGGACTGATTTGAAACTTCAAGATATAATCAATTTCAATTGAAGGACGAAATTGAAACAAATCAAAACCTATATAATAGCATTAAGGCAAGAAAAACAAATTATAACGTTCAGGGACTGAAATGAACTTTGACAAAAAACAGCTTAGCTGACGTCATGTTGCGCAGGCAGGAGAGAGAAATGAGGGGGGAATTCAAATGACTATTGACACGTCTACGCACATCATAGTGACACACGCGCCACCCCATGTGGAAGAGAAAATGCTTGAAAATCATTCTAGACGCTGGTTGGTCATTTTCCAACGTCGTATGACGCCACACGCGTCGTCTGAAGAACGCGTTAGCGCTGCAACGAACAGCGCGTCCGGAGACGCGCCAGCAGATGTCAGCGGGAAATAATAAAAAAATATTGGCTAATTACCGTGAAGCCCCTGACCCCAGACCTGTTTTTTGTCCGTTTCGAGGGACAAAATCGTTAATACACTATTCAATGTAATATTAAAAAATAAACAAATCGGTCGGCCGAACCGAGCTGGACCGGAACGAAACGATCAATGATCGTTCAGACCCTGAAACCGGCGGCGCTTTTTATTGTTTTCGGGGGGCTTTTTCGTTAATGCACTGTTCTAAAAGCAAAAAAAAAAAAAAAAAAGCGCGCAAACACCCGCGATTCACCGTGACAAATTGCCAGTCCACATTGGCAATAAGTCACGGTGAACATTCGAAAGGACGACCTGTTTTAGTTATATGTAATAATTAATTAATGCATTGGTAATTGTCGGGTCCCACTTGACTGTCCTGTTGTTTACTAATTAAACTACTTATTAATGCAGGAGTTAGGCTAAAGTTATAGAAGGCATTTATCAATGGTTTTTTATATTAGTATATTAAAATAATTTAAAAATATCAAAAATATTAAAAAAAACCGTTTTGTTTTTAAATACAATCTGAATTTTCTAATTCTTCTTCTTGTTTATTTAAAAGTGTGGATGATGTTATTTTTAAAAATAGTTTTTGTTTAAAAATATATTAAAATAATATATTTAAAAAATATATTTTTTTGATATATAATTAAAAAACATCAAAACATTTAATTTAAAATAATAATAAAAAAATAAAACTTTTTTAAAAACATTTTTGAAAAACTACCCGAGAATCCTTTCCTCCTCTTCGCTTTTCTCAAGTCCCGCCATTGAAGAGTCATCGAAATATCAATGCAGAAGTACATGCAGTGAGAAGACATCATTGGACATGGTTGAGAGGCAAGAAAAGTTGTCATTGGTAAGGGCCTTCAATACGAAAGAAACATCGCTGTTGCAGTTGGTAAGTTGTGGTCCCACTGATCTGTAGTTTAGTAGGACCCTAAACTCGGCTATAGTTTTAGGCCCAACTGGTAAAAGTAATTTTTATTTGAAAATAATTTAATGTTATAGAATTAAAAAGCTAATTACACATATCTAAAAGAGAATCGATCGGTTACTGTAACACTAGATTCATTGTCACTGTTTATTGGCAATTTACTCTGATGCTTCACACGAGCATGTGCTCCCTTCTCTTTTGCACAGGGCTGCTTTTTCTAATATTTACGGTGGAAAAGACAAAGAAGTGGTTATGGCCGAGCGGTTGTCCGCGCGCTGCGCTCGCAGACGTTCGAGGCCCTCAAACCGCAAAACCGATTTGGTTTAGTTTTTTTTTTTTGCTTTTTTTTTTCTTCTAGATTATGTTTTTCTTTTTCTTTTTTCATTTTATTCGTTTCTTGCTTTTCTTTCTTGCTTTTTTATTACTTTTTTTCTAATTATTTTTTTTCTTGCCTTTTTTGTTTCTATTATTATGTTTTTTTCCTATTTTTTTCTTCATATTTTCCCATGAAATATTTTTTTTTTGCTGGTTATACTTTTTTTTTAACTTATATATATTCACTTTGTATAATCAGAGTGTTTGACAAGCTTAAACGTACCATGATTAATCCTCGGATTCAATGTTTTTTATAGCTTTTTTTTCCTGATTATATTTTTTTTCCATGAAATTTTTTTTCTGGTTATATTTTTTTCCTTTTTCCACTTATATATATATGATCGCGGTGTCGAGGCTAGCTTAAATGCATCACAATTAATTCTCGGATCCAATTTTTTTATAGTTTGTTTTTGTTTTTTCCTAATTTTTTTTTATTTTTTTCCATGAAATATTTTTTTTCTGGTTATATTTTTTAAATTTATTTCTTTTTCTACTTATTTTTTTTTTTATGATTGGGGCTAGCTATAGCGCGCCACAATTAATCTCCGGATCCAATTTTTTGTTATAACCAGGGTGTCCAGACCAGTTTATGTGTACCAAGACTAATCCTCGGACCCTTTTTTTTTGCTAAAGTGTTTTTCTTATATATATATATTAGCTAAAACAGCTCGCCTTTTACTGTAGCAACACTATTCACACACACAAAAAACACTATGTACTAGACATTTGATCCACTGCTTCGCGCCTACATGAGCTCAGTGGTCTTCTTTTTTTATACAGGGCTGCTTTTTTTGGATTTGTAGTGTAGAAATGTCAAATGAATGGCTGTGGCTAAGTGGTTCTTTGCGCGTTGAAAAATGCTGCGCGTAGGAGTTCGAACCACTCAGCCAACAAAACTGATTTTTTCTTTCTTTCTAAAAACAGGGTTTTTAAAAAAAATGGTTTTTTTTTTCAATAACTGATTGTTGTTGTTTTTTTACAATTTTTTTTCAATAACTGATTGTTGTTGTTTTTTTACAATTTGTTTTTTAATAACTGAGGTGTACGGGTCAAGTTACGCGCATCACGACTAATCTTCAAATCCACTTTTTTTGACATTTTTTTCCACTTATACATTTTTTTCTATTTTTTATAACCGAAGTGTCCGGGTCAACTTACACACACCATGATTTTTTCTTCCCAAGTACATATATCTTTTGTTCCGGGCCAACGTGGTGCATCACGAATAATCCCTGTACTAACTTTTTTTTAACATTTTTTTTTGTTTTTTCCCCCCTTATATATTTTTTTTATATAATCAGGGTGTCTAGATTAACTTACACACACCATGACTATTATTATTTTATAGAATACCTAAAGGAGATTGCAATTCCAAAAAGTGCTTAGTATATATATTTTAAGGTGCTAATATGAAATAAATAACAAAATATAACAGGCATAAAATCAATCAGTTTTCTACATAGATAGAAGCTTAGCGCAACGCGCGTGCAAGTTCACTCGCTATAAGCTGAAACAGAATAGGTATTTTTCACTGTTCATTGTACTATTAACCCAGACTCATATATACTGTGGATTGGAATAACAAACACTATATACTAAGATAAGTATTATTTGAATACTAGGATGAACAACAAAATCATTTGGCTGAGTGGTTAAGTGTGGGGGCCAAATCACGGGAGTGAGAGTTTAAATCTCTCTAGCTGCAAATATTTTTAAAGCAGCAATGAACAATGATTTCACTGTTCATTGCTGTTTAGAAAAGGTCCTTTCCGTTTGTTTTTTTCTTTTATTTTTTCAGACTTCTCTCTCTCTGTTTTTTTTGTTAAATAGGGTATATGTGCCAACTTACGCGCACCATGACTAATCTTCAGATCCATTTTTTAAACATTTTTTCCCTGTTTTTTTTTTATTTATATATTGTTTTTAATGACCGGGGTGCCCGGGTTAGTTTACGCGCACCATGATTTTTCTTCTCATTACTGTTTAAAAAGATACTTTCCCCTTTCACTTTTTTTTTTTTTTTTATAACCAAGGTTCCTTTTTTGTTTTTTAACAGTAATTTTCACTATTTGAAAAGGTGTTTTATGTTTTATTCTTTTAACCGGGCTTTTTTTTTTTTTTAACCAAGGTATCAGTAGCAACTTATGCACACCACGACTAATCTCCAGATCTATTTTTTTTTAACATTTTTCTTCCCTATTTGTTTTCCCACTTATACATTTTTTTTCCATGACCGGGGTTTCCGGGTTAGTTTACGCGCACCATAATTTTTTTCTCATTATTGTTTAAAAAGGTGCTTTCCCTTGCAAATTCTTTTTATGAATGGCTTCATTTTTTCTGTTCTTTTAATAAACAAGTACCTTTTTTCATATTTTTTAATTTTCTTATAACCGAGGTGTCCAAGTCAACTTTTTTTTTTTTAACTGGGTTTCTTCTCTGTGTTTTTTTTAACTAGAGTATCCGTGATAACAAATTTCTAATAAATCATTTCATCTTCTTAGCAAATTTTCTAACAAATTTTATATAAAAAAATAGCAATAGTAACATTCAATCACTTTTTGGTGGAAAAAAACTGTTTTTAACAGATTTTATCAATTATATTTTTACTAATTAAATATTAAAATAACAAAATATAACACGTATAAAATCAATCAGTTTTCTACATAAATAAAAAAAAACCAGAGCATCGCGCGGGCAATTCGCTCATTTAAAACTAAAGAATATGTATGTGTGTGTGTGTGTGTGTGTGTGTCAATGCTAATCAGGATCACATGGGAAAAAAACATTGATAACATTCGTGCTACTCTAGCATTCTTCCTCTGTATCCCATGCAACAAGTAGGGGTGAGCATTTTCGGTTCGGTCCGGTTTTTTGTCAAAAAAAGTAACCAAACCGAAATTTTTTTTTAAAAAAAATTCAAACCGAAACCGAACCGGATCTTTTCAAAACCGACCACTTTCGGTTCGGTCCGGTCCGGTTTTTTGGGTTAAAAAAATCATAAAACCGAATTTGGTTATTGGGCCATCCGATGGGCCTTCTGACGGGCTTTCTGATGGGCTTTTTGATGGGTTTTCTAATAAATTTTCTGATGGGCTTGAAAAACTATTTTCATACCAGAACCCAAAGTATTTTTAAATTTTTTTTGCAACAAATACAAATATTAATGTATTAAATTGTTAATATAGTGTTTATGAAGTTTTTTTTTTAACCTTTCCAATACTTTTGTTTTGTGTAATTTAGCATGATGAGAAATAATTAAAACTACACAAGTGAACAAATTTAAATTTAAATTACAGAAAATGCCTTCAAAGGGCTTCAAAATAAACAAGCAACATTAACATAAAAAACTTCAGGAAATACATTCGGTTTTGAACTAATTATCATCCGTCGCTAGATTTAACTTTCCACCAAAATCTACAAAAAAAAATAATAGAAATGTTAGATTGCAAATAAGTTGATAATTTAAGAGCCAAAATCATTGTGTGCTTTTGACACATAGGAGTTCAAACCTGCAGAAGCAATCACATTTGGTAGCAGACCTTTGTCCTAAACCTATTTCAACTTGAATAACAATTTTGTTAAGTAAATAACCTTTGTCCTAAACCCATTTCTGTTAAAAGCATGGCAAGTAACAACAATGTTCGGCAAATAAACAAAGGTTGAGAAAGCACCTGAATATAGTGGTGAATTACAATTTCATACTGTTCCTTCAGGCTAGCAAAATACACTAGTTCTTCAACCCTGCCATAGCTGCAGAAAAGCATTGAGCTAAAATTCACTCCCGCATATTTTTAACAGACAAGAACAACCAAGAAGTCAAACAAAAGACCAATAACAATTTATACATGTGGATGCAAGGACAGCTAAGATGGTTTGATGTCGCGCAAAACTATCATAGTGCAAATGAGTTCTTTAACATGCAGTAGGATAAGGAACTAATATTAATAGAATGGAATCACACCAAGCAACAAAAACTGATTATTTATCAATGGTTCCAAACACAGCTGTCTCAAATAAGACTAGAGACAGACATTGTATGTCTAAAAGCTAAACAAGTGTAAAACACTACCAAATATTTATATGAATACCTCTCTAGAAGTTTCATAGTAGTGGCCTCATCCAAGACATCTTTGCAGTCACCGAGGAAAGCACGAAACTCTTGATTGATTGATTGGTACTCAGAACTATGTTTCTCCAAAGCATTATCCTCTTCCAGGAGTAGCCGATTTATCTAGAAAATCAAATGTGAAATTCATTGCTAAAATTTAATGATCTCAGATAATAATTATTGATGCATATGGATTGGAAATCTTTTCAAGCAAAAATATTACAATTCATCCATCAACTAAGTTTTTTCATGTAGAATAGCCAGAGATGAATTACTACTTACTACTAATGCAAACAAGTGAAGAAAACCAATAATTTAAATCAGAGCATCTCTGCTGCCTACTCTAACAATTTCAACTACTTAAATTAGGCAAGAATTCAACACAGAAACCAAAATGAAAAACACTTAGATTTAAATCTCACTTCATTTCCCCAATTTATCAAAAAGATAAACACCAAATAAAATCAGTGAAGACCTAATTTAGTTGCAGAGATGCACAAAGAAAACCATAAATATCAGTCAAGACCATAAATATCCTCATTTACCAGTCAAGAAAACATTTGTTGCAGAGATGCACAATTTAGTAGGAGCCCTAATTTGTTGCAACCATATTTGTTGCAGAGATGCACAATTTAGTGAAACCCTAATTTACCAGTCAATACCATAAATATACTCATTATCAAATACAATGACTTCTAACATCTCTAACATCCCGAGAACCACAGAAAACCCTAACATCCAGAATCATGATCAAGCACACAAACAGTGAAACATGAAAGAGAAGAAATAAACAAGATAAAGAGTAGAGAGTCAGACCTGAAAGACAGCGACAAGCCGAGAAGCGAGAGACGAGAGGGATGAGATTTATGATGCAGAGACAGAGATGCGAGAGGCTGCTTGCTAAGGTAGAGAGGCGAGAGGCTGCTTGCTAAGGTGTTAGTACCGAACCGAGAGGCTTAGTTTAGTTGCAGAGATGCAGAGCCAGAGGGAGGCGAGAGGGAGGCGAGAGGAGAGAGGCGAGAGGCGAGAAGAGAGAGGCGAGAGGCAGAGACGGTAGTGTTTCTTAGGTTAGGGTTTCTTAAGTTTGTATTTATAGTATACTTCAAACCGAACTGAACCGGTTCGGTTCGGTTCAATCGGTTTTGTCTGTACAAAACCGATACCGAACCGAACCGGACGGTTTTTTATAATTTTGCAATCGGTTTAATCGGTTTGTTTTTTCGGTTCGGTTTTTTCGGTTTTTTTTTTTCGGTTTTCTCGGTTAAATCGGTTATTCGGTTCGGTTTGCTCACCCCTAGCAACAAGTAACCGCCAATACATTCTTGTCTTGTTCAACAATATATTTTGGGTGTCATACCTAACACAAGATTTTTGGTTTGGTTAACATGTTTTTTTTTTTAAGAAAAAATTGACCCGATTGTTTAATTCTTGGTCTTAGATGAGTCGGCGATTAATCATGTGATGATATAACTCCAAATTAACTTGATTAATAAGTGATTTCAAATATGAGATTGAAATAATCATACGGAAAATAAACCATAACTAGTAATCTAATATTAAGAGATAAGACACAATTTTTTTTTGAGTATACCAGCTTTAACTAGACTAACCCAGCACCACTCATGATATAATATGAAATAAAAAATAATTTATTTTAAAAAATAGACCTAAAACAAATCAAAATTAATTCAATAAAAAAATCGGTGAAGCCAAGTTAACTTGACTAACTTATACCTACGGAAAGAAAAGCAAAAAAATCACAAAACTCAAGGACCAATAATTTAACGACAAAGGATAGAAAAAAATCAATTTGAAAGAAAAAAAACTTCAATCAACACTTAACTCAGCTAGCCTACTATTCAGGATATGCGATTTGAACAAACCAATAAAAGGGAAAGTACAACAAATAATGAAGCTCAATGCCAAATAACTTGATGTCAAATGATATAATTAAAATAAATAAATAAAAGAAGCTTGTTGATGATTTTTATCCTGAAGATTTCAACAAATCAGAGATGCAGTATTTAAGATCTTTGTTAGTTAGGGTATTATCATCTTAGTTAGAGTATTATCATGTTGATATAATTCATTATCAATGCTTTCAGGTGAGTTAATGATTAGTTCTTTTTTCTCTCTCGTTGTGTACTTACTAAAAATATTTGAGAATATAGTTGAAGTTGTTTTTTAAAATGATTTTTATTCAAAAAAAAATATCATAATGATAATTTTTTATTTTTTAAAAATTATTTTTGATATCAATACATTAAAATGACTTAAAACATAAAAAAATTAATTTAAATTTAAATTAAAAAAATATAAATTTTTATTTAAAAAAAACTCTTTTAAACGAATTGAAAAACAGGGGGTTAGTGGGCGGGAAAAAGAAAATGAGATATAGTGTAGAATCATTGTGTATATATACTAGCTATATTGCCCGCGCGTTGCCGCGGGTATTTTTGTGTATATAATTTAACATAATTAAATCAACAATGATAAATTTATATGATATAATTAAATAAAAGTTATAGATCAGGAGATAAAATGTAAAAAAATTTAAGTACAGTTAATTGCGCAAGCATAGATTACATCTTTTAGAATGTAGATATTATATTATGAAAGATCACAAAAGAGCGTGAACTAACATTTTCAAAACCAGAGCTAAATATTTTAATAAGGAAAAAAAATTAACCACAAAATCATTATTGTGCAAATAATTAAATTATTATTATTATTATTATTATTATTATTATTATTATTATTACTGGAAAAAAACAAACAAATTATTATCAAATTATCGAGAGGGAAAAAAAATAACAAAAGAGTAAGAGAGAAAAATTATTATTATTATTATTATTATTATTATTATTATTATTATTGTGTTAAATACACTTATATATACACGGACAAAAGTTACACTGAGAACAAAAACTAAAAGCATAGATGCATAAATACCAATAAAAAATAAACATTGAAAAAAGAACACATGAATTAATATCAAATAGAAAATAAAAAGAATAAGGACAAAAATGAAAAATGACATATATAAAATTAATTCCAATTGAAGGATAAAATTGAAAAAAAATAATAATTGGAGGACCAAAAATTCAATAATTATCAAATGCTGCCATTGTATAAAAAAATTAGAAGAAGAGGGACTGAAATCAAACTTTGTATATATTACCAATTGCAATTGGAGGACCAAATTAAAGAAAGCAAAACTTCGGTACCGGAAAAATTGAAGGAACCAAAAAGAAACCGAAAATCAAAAGTATAGGGACCAAATTGAAATTGCTTTATATAATTCATTTTAATTGAAGGGTACAATTGAAAACAATAAAACTTTCAATTCAAGAAATAAGACACACAATCGAAATCAAAACCTCAGGGACCGAAATTAACTTACCACACACATGAGGGACCGGACCTGACATTGGGCCCGCAGGAGAGAGAAAAGAGACAGCCGCCACAAAACCGGCCACCGCCGCTTACCCTGACATAGAGGACTAACACACTCCGAGATTGGAGATCAAGGACCAGGCGGCGCACCGTATGCACCGGCGGAACGAAATTTTCGACCACCGTATGGCGCCGCACGCTCCGCTTGCATGGCGCGTTGGCGTTGAGCGCCGCTGGCGCGGCCAAACGACACGCCAGCTGTCCCCCCGCGCAATGACCTAAACAGTCCTGGACCCACGGGTATTTACAAAAATACCGGGCGGGAAAGGACGCCGAAACCCCCGTTCACTGTGCACAATTTTGTCGTTATCGGGGGCTTATTTCGTCAGCGCACTGTGCAAAAATTTTGGAAAAACCGAGGGCGCCCCTGGCGCCTGTGCACTATTTTATCGTTTTCGGGGGGTAGAATTGTTAATACACTGTACACATTGCGGCTAATAAAAAAAAAGAGAAAAAATCCGAAAACACCCCCACCAAAAAATGCACACACGCCGGCTGATGAAGGGTAAAAACGCACGCATACTATCGCAATCCATAGTGGATTATGAGAGAGTGCACAGTGCAACTATCGACGCCTTTTATCTGTTTTGTAATATAAAAGTATGATAGGGGAGCACGTAAACGTGACAGAAACCTTGCTTTAGTCAAAAGTTTCCGTGGGCTATGGCATTTCATTATTTATTAAATTATTAAAACAAAACTCCGGCAGAAATAGAAAATAGAAGGAGGTGATCTTCTTGGGTAGATTTGAATTCAAAATAAAACCATCATCAATAGTTGACAACAAAAGTTAATCGAGTCAAAAACAAGCATCGATCTTTTGTATAATTAGGGCATTCATGAGAAAAATATTAAAATATATTATTATTAAAATATTCATTATTTAATTTCTTTTCTATTCCTGTATATTTTTCAAATATAAAAAAACTATTTTTTAGTTTTCTAGTGTAATCAGCTTTTCTATTCCTGTATATTTATCAAAAGAAATAAAATATTAAAATATATTATTATTAAAATATTCATTATTTAATCCCTTAAACTCTTTTCAATAGTTTTTCTAAAAACAAATATTAATATTTTAAATATATTAACATCCAAAAATATTGTTAAAATGATCTCTCTCTCTCTGGGAATGCATTTGGGAAGAAGAACTATATTTACAATGTTTAAAAACTCATATCAGCAATTTAGCTTAATATTGTAATTTTAATTGATCAACATAATAAAATATCATAGGGATGTTATTGGTTTCAACAATGCAAGTTGTTCACACGGATTAATCAATCAATAAATAAAAAATAATGTTAAAATGAAAACTGTAGAGCAAATTGACATTTATTAGAGGAGATATAAAACAATTAATAAAATTATTATTATAGTGTTACGCAAAGTCTCTATACGCAAAATCTTTTAATTTATTTATCAGATTAAAAAAAGCAACTGTTTGATTCCGAAACGTTTTTTCTTAACAGCAAATGTGGACATTATTAATATTTTTTTTATCAGCAAGAAAAACTCAAATTGTAAATAAATTTTGATTTCAAAGAAATATTAAGTTGAAAATCTAAAATAAAAATAAAATATTGTTTAGAAAAAAAGGGAAAGTTTGCAATTGGGTTTCTAAAATTTTAATTAGTTTGAACCAATTCAAATTAATTTGCCAAATCAAACATTAAATATATACTCAACATCTCAATAATCTCATAGAAAATCAGCCAAAATCAGACACCAAACTTAACTTTAAATTAATTTAATATAAAAAGAATTATAATGAGAATAAAAAAGTCAAGTGGCAAAAAAATACATTAAAATTATTATTATAACCCAGATTGTTTTTTTTAATCGCACATTGTCTTACGTGTTTGTCCGTTTTATGCTTTATCAATGGTTAATTTTGTAAAACCGAATTATAATTCTTAAAAAAAGCAAAATAACCCAACAAAAATTATACAAATAATAAAAAAAAATACAATTCCATTTTGAGATATTATTTTTATTTATATATAAAAAAATCTGTCCATTCCTTAAAAAAGTTACAAACCTCTCGCTATCCTCCATTCTCTGTTTTTCCACCACCCACCCAGTCACCAATCACCATACCAATACCATAGGCGTACACGTACCCTCTCTCTCCCTCTCTCTCCCTCTCCCCTCTCTCTCACCAAAAAGTAAAGACATGACAACCTCTCTCTAGCATTTTTCTCTGCTGCATTGGAAAGTGCAAGGAGAGAGAAAGGCTGAAAAAGTGTATTCCAGAGAGAGATTGCGACTTTGATGATTGTTGAGCGTGGAGGGAGTAGGGCAGCGGAGAAAAAATGGAGAGGGAGACAATATCAAAAGCATTTCTTGAATACGAAGCTCTCCCTTTCTCTCTGAGGCAGGCATCAATATCAATACCAAGCCAAACTGTCACGTATTCTCCTTCTCCTTCTACCGAAAACATTGCAAAGCTCTCCACTTTATATCTCACACCTCCGCCTCCACGTTTTCTCAGTCTTTATTGCCTGCCCATATGACAATTTTTATTTTCCACTCAAAATTATAATCGGTGGGTGGGTGCTAGATTATAAATTTTATACCCTTCACCCTTTTGTTGTCAAAAGATAGCCACCCACCTAGGGTGATCTGGATTTTCTGTGTATTGCTGAATTGGACAGAATGGACTGCCTGCTCTGAGGTTTCAATAGAATTCGAGGAATCGTAACTTGGACGTCGATGAAAAGACTGGCTTTGTGGTTTTCACTGTGAATTGGGGAGAACTGAGGTTCTATGCTGGTGTTTAAAGGATTTGAGATATGACTTTGAAGGGGATAAGTCATGGAGCTCTTGATCAGTTAATGCATAATTGGCCGTTGTGGAACTGAGTCTTTTTGCTTACTTCAAGGCAAGCTTGCTTGGATTTAGATTTTTTTTGTTTCAAGGATTTAGTCTTTTTTGTAAGAGTTTGAAGGTGAAATCTTGAGCTGTGATCCACTTCGTGTGCTTTTTATGTGATTGGTCATTTCGTTTAAGGAAGGATCAAAGTTTGAGACTTCAGGCACTGGTTAACGAAATAAGGCTTTTGGCGGAAAAAGAAGGCTTTGATACCTTGCCAAGCGAAGAAAGTTTTAAAAAGCTTAAACTTGACTCTTCTGGAAGCCTTTTCAGCTGTTGAGATTAGAATTTTTGTCATTTATATTCTGGCTGTTGACACGGTATCTGGCTGCATTGCTATTCTTCTTGTCTTTATCGTATCTGAGGTAAATGTCCTATGCATTCCATTTCGTTGTTTTGTCAAAATTTATATGCAATACATGCCGGATACCGAATCTGCTATATTTTGTTTTAATTTTTTTAGCAGATGTTAAGTCTGTTGATTATTAGCTTGATCCTTGTATCTAAATCATTCGTGGATGATCATGAAGATTAAAATAAAAGAAATAGAATACTCTGACTAAAGTTTTGCTTCTGCATGACTGACGATCAATGATATTGTTATGAGAGGTTGCAGAATTTTTGATTCAGAACGCTTGTGAACATGTTTGGCCTTATGTTTGCTGATAAAATCTGTCTTATCTTCATCTCATTTTTCTTGTTCCCTAGTCAATCGTTTATCAGCAAACATGCTTTCTTGTTTGAAAAATGAGAGTGTAGTTTAATGCTTGAAGAGGTTGAAACAAGAAGCTATTTCATAGTCTACTCCATGTTTCATTAAAACCATGTTTTCACTTTGGTGTTTCAGGCTTCTTGAAAACTCGCCTTTCTGGGCATGGTTTTCTTTGCTGTCACAATCTTCAAGGAATAGTGTTTCGAAACTGTCCACCTACTTTTCTATTGGCTCACCTGTAAAAAAATATTTTTGCCGTCTCCTATTTTCTGATCTGATGATGCAATTCTAGAAATCATCACTGCCGCTTTCTATCACCAAGCAGTGGTTTTAGAGTAATCATCACCATCACTTGTGCAGTATTATAGATGCATGATGCCAAACCATATTTACTACCACTTCATTCTTTCATTCTGCTTTGCATTCATTTCCACAATGCTCATTGTCATGTGAGTTTATATATGAGTTTTTGAATTGAAACAATTCTGGTTGATACTCCCTCACTCCCTTCCACAAATGTATCAGATATCAATCAGCAATTCCTGTGAGCAAATTTGGATTACAGTCAAAGAAATAGTTAATTACGATGGCAAAAAAATCACAGAGACGCCCTGTACGATATGAAAGAGAACAATCGGGCTGCATGTGGGGTTTAATTAGTATCTTTGACTTCCGCCATGGTCGTTCAATGCAGAAGCTAATTTCAGATAGGAGGCATGGGACCAGGCATGCTGTCGGTAAGAACTTTCTTTTAGATGAAAATGAATCTGAATAGTTAGCACACATTTGGATGCATGTAGGCACACAAATATATCTACTGAATCTTTTTTGAGTAGAAGGGATGAGTTTGTGCAGGCAACAGGCACATGGTTATCTTCAGAGTTCTGTTGCTAACAGATTTCCTTGAATTGAAGTGTATTTGGGAAGTATCAAACATTGGTTGTATCTGTAGGGTTTTTGAATGATTGTCTTCTTGATAATCTGGTTGTCCTTAACATTGGTCATTGGTTAAAGATAAATTTGTAGTGCTCTTACTTTGAGCTCATGAATTTGCAATGCATTACAAATCGATGAATCTCTCTTTTCTTTTGCAGGTACTGGAACTCTGAAGAACAAGCTTGACAATCTTAGTGAAAATTGTCAAGGCATGACTGTAAGTTTTGTCAACTTGTGTGCCCAAACTAATGCCTTTCAAAATTTGCTAGATATTTGCAAGCTTCCATACAACTGAACCTGTTCTAGAAGGGTTGAACTATCTGTACTGTACTTGATTTTTCCTATTTTAAATATATCAGGACGGTGAGGAGAGCAGAAAAGTAATCGATGATACCAGTAAGCTGAGTGTGAAAAGGCTCATTGAAGAAGAAATGTTCAGTGTGCAAGACATAAAGAAGGAAATAAACAATCCTGAAGTAGAACCAAAACAGTCTAATTCAGAAAATGGAGACCACAGAAGAAGAAAAAGTCGTACAAAAAGTCATGATTTACACATAGAGGATCTTGATGTTTCTAAAAGCCTGGAATCTGAACAGCCTTACCTTCATAATTCAGAGAAGCAATCTACAGGTGGCCTTGACATAGGTGAAATAATGGAAGACTTCTGCCACCAGATCCATCATAAAAGCTTAGGTAATGTAGAGCATGACCAGCTTCATGAAGTTCACCATCAGCTGAACCAGAAGAATCCTGAATTTGAAGAGAAGTTGAGTGAGGCAATAAAACTCATAAATGAGAAACTTATTAACTGGAAACACGTTGCTGAAGATGGGAACTTCCATCCATCCAAAGAACTGAGGGATGCGCTTCAGACTCTAATTTCTGATGAGGAATTGTTTCCAAAACTCTTACAAGGTCCACAGTCCATAATGGTGAAGCATGTTCAAAGCTTGTGGAATGCTCAGGTAGAGAATGATGAAGAGTCCAAGTCACTTCCAGGATCAAACTTGTCGGATCAGGGGCTTCATGGCTTCAGACATTCTGATGAGGCTATCCAAGGTAAACAGCACAAATTTTTCAGAAGAAAGATCAAATCTCTGGAAAAGAACCAATCAAAGGAAAATAAGGCATCTCAAGATTCAAATAGAATTGTTATATTAAAGCCTGGCCCGACAAGCATGCTACCTCCTAAAAATGAAAGCATCATTGGCTCGTCACCAAACCCTCAATTCACCATTAGAGATAAGGGTCCGCATGAGAGATTTGGTTCCCACTTTTCTCTGACTGAAATTAAAAGAAAGTTGAAAAATGCAATGGGAAAGGAAAGGCAGGATACCTCTACTGATGGGACTTCAAAGAGACTTGCTAACAAACAACAGGCTGTGGAAAATAATGAGAAAGGATCCAAGGAGAACCTCGGAATGAATTCTCCAACTAAAGACCACTTCTTTATTGAAAAAATTGCTAGACCTCCCATGGTTGGCAAAATGAGAGAGAAGACTGGCAAGTTGAAAGAGTACAAAAAAAGCATGGAATGTGAGGCCACCATTTATCCCAAGCATAGAACATCTGACATCTACATTGAGGCCAAGAAACATCTTTCTGAGATGCTGAGTACTGGCCAAGGGGATGTGGATATTTCATGTGAACCGGTTCCAAAAACCCTCGGCAGGATTCTCTCCCTTCCTGAGTACAATTTTTCACCAAGTGGTAGTCCTGTAAAGGATTGGGAGCAAGGCTTTCTGACAGAACAAGTGAGATTTTCTGCCAATGACGAGTTCCAGAAACATGAAACCAGTATCAGCCATTTAGGTCAAATAGCATTAAACTCAGAGCCTCAGTCATCTGTCTCCAATGAAAGCACCGATAGTAAAGAACTAGCATCTTCAAACCCCAATGCAAGTGCCTCAAATGAACTTCATGATAAGGAAGACAATACCTTGGGTTCTGCTGGAGATGAGATGCCTTCTGAAGGTAGTGTTTCTTTATGGCAGGACATAGATAAATATATCATTGTGCTGATAATTCTTTCCTGATACTGGCCTTATTGTTTCTGCAGGTGAGGTGGAGGTTGTAAAGGAAAGTGAAATTGCAATTGATGAAGAGAGTGATGTCTTGGATACTCTATTTGAACCGAGTAACTCTCCTCTTGATGGAGATGGTCAAAATGGCGATATGTCTGAAGTTTGTGATAAAAAGGAAATTTCAGAATGCTTGGAACATGTAATTTTACTGGTTGCTTATCACTTCCAGTTTTTCATCACATATCTTAACATTTTATCCTAATGATTTTACTGTTATTTCTCAGGAAATACAACCCATATCTTCTCCATTAACATCTCCATCCACCTCTTCAAACACCGAAAAACTTAACTGTCTAGAGGGTTCTTCTGAGATACCAGAGCGGCCTAGTCCTATATCTGTTCTTGAGCCACTTTTCACAGAGGAAGAAGTCAGCCCAGCAAGAAGCAGATTCGAACCTGGTAAGTCTTTATAAGAAAAGGTCAATAACTCTCAGCTTTTGTTTAGGACTTCTCATCACTTGGTTTTCAAGCTAAATCTTAGTCCATCTCTAATCTATCAGCTGAACGACCAGTGCAACCCTTGAGAATTCGATTTGATGAACATGAATCTTCAGCTGCAAATCGAATCCCTCTTAAAGCTTCCATAGATGACAAGGAATCAGTATTTGAGTATGTAAAAGCAGTGCTTCAAGCCTCTGGCATGAAGTGGGATGAATTTTACATGAAGTCTCATTCTTCAGAACAGCTTCTTGACCAATCAATATTTTTTGAGCTGGAATTCTTTTCCAACCAGCTTTGTTGTGACAAGAAGCTTCTCTTTGATTCTATTAACGAAGTTCTCATGGAGGTATATGGGCGGTATTTTGGTCACTTCTCTGGGTTATCATTTGTACAATCTAACATCCGGGCTGTCCCGGACATGAAAAATGGCATCTATGAGGTTTGGGAAGGAGTCTCATGGCATCTCCTCCCATTGCCAATGCCTCATACTTTGGATCAACTTGTCAAGAAAGATATGGCTAAAACTGGAACGTGGATGGACCTTCGATATGATATCGAAACTATCCTTGTTGAAATTGGTGAGGACATTTTTGAAGATTTGATGGAAGAAATCGTTTTTGGAGATCTGATGGAAGAAAAATTATTCATCCATGCAAATGAAAGTTTAGAGGGTGGAAATCAGTTGATTTTAATTGAGTAGAAGGAAACTGAGAGCAGCATGAGCTCCTAGAAGACATTTTCTTCTTGACCAACCTTGTGTCTAGATCGGAATGATAGCGTGAGTCATTGCTTGTGCATCAGGAGGATGAGTAGCAATGCAAACATGGAAGATATATATGGCCCTCTTGTTTGACTTGACATGGCACTTCTTTAACTTCGCTATTGAAATCATGTACATAACACTACAGCTTGGAAGCTCGACTAAACACAAATCATCAAATGAATGAAACAAGGAGCCACACTACTTCATGGGCAAAACTCACGAACCCAATGTGCAAGTGTTTTTTCCTACTGTATGAAGACTAGTTTTCACTTGCAGTTTTGCAACCAGGGCCAGATCAGTGAGTTGCACTCGTTGGGAATAGTAGTGTTCCACATTGTAGTGGTTTTAGAAATTTGTTTCTTCTTATATTAGGTTGTGTGCATTTTTCTTCCCCGGGACTCATTTCATTTATTCTTCTGTTGAGTCTGTTGATGTTTTTTCTTCTGCATTTGCAAAGCCGGTGTTGAGTTGTGACCATTTTTGTGCGTAGGGGATTTGACAGTGAGTGGTGTATGCAATGACAAGCTGTGGCTGTTGTGCTTTAAAACAATAATAAATAATACACAGTACATACTTGATCTAGTTGATAAATGTACTTTTCTCGAGATTATCCTATCTTGAGGTCCTATCATAATATTCCTGGACTCACTATGTCAATTCTGTTTTGATTGATGTTTTGTTTTTTCAATTAAAATAGAATATTTTGGTTTTGGAGTATTTTGGCGTGCTGTTTTGGAGTTGTACTGTTCATAATTAATTTATTATATGAACAAAATTAAAATATTAATTTAACAAACATAATTCAAATTCAAGATAAATTAACTTTAAATTATACAATATAAATATAAAGTTAAACAAACATAATCTTAAAATTAGAACCATCTCTAAAATTTCAAAATAATTATGAAAGTAAAATGTCTTAAAATAAAAGAAATATAAATCAAACATCCTCTACATTGTTAATATAAAAATAAATATCTTGATCTTGTGGTGTATGTAAGGAAAATCATCAACTAGACATTCTAATAGTCGGTCATTTCCACTAAACTCATTCTCCTCATTAAAACATGTCTCTTCATCTTCTAAATTTAAAGTAGAAAAAGGTACTTCAATAGTCTTTCAACTTATATAATCTCCATCATGAAGGTTGAGTTCTTCACAAATCAATTCATTTAATAAGTCAATGTTATCAAGGCTAATGAGATCTAAATCATCTTTTATTTTGCTTAAATTCCTACAAAGAATAAATATGATAGAAATTAAAAAAAATAATATCAATGTAATACAAAATAATTACTATTTTCAATATTATTATTAATATAATAGTAAATATTAAATCTCTGTTGAATTCTTAGATTATAACGAACAAATACTAAATCATTTAATCTCTTGTGCCCAAGCTTATTTTGCCTTTTAGAATGGATGAATTCAAATACACTCCAATTTCTTTCACACCAAGTTGCACTACAACATTAACTAAGAACTCGAATTGCAAACTTTTGAAGTTCTTGAGTATCATATTGCTCCCACCATGCAACTAGATAAGAAAAAAATTCAATAAATCAGTTATTATAGATCCAAAAAAACATTATATTTTAAAAAAATTAAAGTTATTACCTGGATTTAACCTTTACTCTTTGACGAATAGCTAGGGGCATGATAAAACCACTAGTTGTTTTCTTATACTCCTCAAATTGACCACTAATTATATCTTGAATGTCACAATCAAGAACCAATCTAGTAATTGCGCTAAGCAAACCTCAAGTAATCTCCTTTTTGTTTTGAAAAAAAGAGCCTAAAATATATTCCAAGATTAAGAAAACAACCTGCTACATGTAATGAACTTTGAAGTTGCTTATCCTATCTACCATCAATTACCCAAATATAAGGTCCATATTGAGATACTCTATTTTCAACCTTGTCTTGATGATTTCTTTTGCTTTATCATATTGCTCCCACCATGCAACTAGATAAGGAAAAATTCAATAAATCAGTTATTATAGATCCAAAAAAACATTATATTTTAAAAAAATTAAAGTTATTACCTGGATTTAACCTTTACTCTTTGACGAATAGCTAGGGGCATGATAAAACCACTAGTTGCTTTCTTATACTCCTCAAGTTGACCACTAATTATATCTTGAATGTCACAATCAAGAACCAATCTAGTAATTGCGCTAAGCAAACCTCAAGTAATCTCCTTTTTGTTTTGAAAAAAAGAGCCTAAAATATATTCCAAGATTAAGAAAACAACCTGCTACATGTAATGGACTTTGAAGTTGCTTATCCTATCTACCATCAATTACCCAAATATAAGGTCCATTTTGAGATACTCTATTTTCAACCTTGTCTTGATGATTTCTTTTGCTTTATCCACTGTCTCGTATAAATAACTCATTGATTGTTTTTCTTCACTATATGCTAACCTAAGAACTCGTACTAAAGGCTCACTAACTTTGACTATATGTTCACTTCTTGGCCAAAAGTCTTTATCTTGTAAAATTATAGCAACAATTTCCTTTTCAACTCGATTTTTACCATGACTTGATTCTAGCCATTTTGTTCAAGTAAATATCTGTCGAAACTCATTCTTAAACTTAAATAAACATTGGATGCTTAAAAAATGGGTAGCAAACCTTGTTATGCCAGGACGACATAAATCATTTATATTAGTAAATTCTTTCCTTATCAAAGCTAAAACCCATGCATGATTATATATAAACTTGGTTATATTTCTTGCATTTTTAATGGTTTCATTAATCATCAAAAAATATCTTGGATCACAAATATTTTTTAACATTAAATTAATGCGATGGGCAGCACAAGGAGACCAAAAAAATATGTCATACCTTTGTTGCAAAGCTTTCCCAGTAGCCTTGAATATAGACTCATTATTACTAATAAATTGGACAATATTTTCTTGTCCAACTTCTTTGACAACTTCATCAAATATCTCAAGCAATATCTCTTTATCTATCCGAAGACCTGAAGTGTCAATAGACTTTAAGAATACGACACCTCTTGGAGAATAAGCAAGAAAATTCACAATCGGTATATTCCTCCTATTTGACCACCCATATGTTATAATAGAGCATCCATAAAGTTTCCAATCAACTTTGACTCCTAAAAGATATTCATTGACATCATGAACTACATCTTTCAAAAGTGGTCCCCTTAAATCATGATATGCTGGTTCTTTAAAACCAAGTCCCATTGATGTTATGGCATTTATCATTGATTGATAATAATATGATTTAACACCATTAAATGGTACATTAACATCAAACCACCATGTTGTTATGGCCTTTCTTGCATTATGTCCATTCTCTTTAAAAGCCATTGCACTTTTAATGCTAGGTTGTGAACCTGGGGTAGTTCGTGGAGTAAATAAAGTCATCTTTTTTCTAGTTGCACTTATGTCCTGTATTGTCAATCTTTTATTTGTTTGTGAACTCATATCACTTAAATTATGATTTGCATCATCACCCTCTTCAACTTCATCATTGGAAAATGTTTGAGAATTTCCAATATCAGTTCTAAGTCTCTCTCTTTTCTCTTTCTCATTGTTAAGTCCTTTATCAATTGCTTCATTTGTCATTTCACATCTGGAGGATCTTTTTACAACGTTCAACTTGACCTTTAATACCAGCAAGATGATACTTCAGATGAGTAATACCACCACCATTGATTCGTTTGCTACAATGAACACGTATACACGATTTCCTTGCACCGAAAACCACCTGTCTATGAGCCCATGCTAGATCATCTGATCTTGGTAAAGCTGAAGCTATGAAAGTTGCACCACTAGATGAGTTTTCAGCCATGTAATTTAATCTAAAGAAAAAAAGAAAAATGTCAGCAAAGAAAGTATGTTTTCATTAATTATAAGCAACATAGAGTGGTCATGTTTTGGTAATGTTGTGTGTGTGTGTGTGTGTGTGTGTGGAAGAAAGTAAAAGGCTCTCCTTTCTGCAACATGATTAACTTATCTAGAACATGTGAATTCTTCTTAGCAAAAGACTACCATGTACACTTCCTACAACAATACAAAATTCTCCAGCATTAAAATGGTAGTAATAAATAAATAAATTTATTTCAATTAAGCGGGAGATTAACAAGACACAATTATGTTGCCTAAAAAGTCTATGAATAAAACCCAGTCGAGTCAACGTTGGGAAGTAATGAATTTGTCTTAGTTCTAATGCAATGTTAGTTTGCTGGAACTTTTCAATCTCTCGTTGGCAAGTAAACGAGAGGGGCATCTTGTCTTTTTATATAAAATGGAGGAACGAAAGGGAAATATGATGTTTCCACACCCTTTTCACTAAGTTGAATGTTGAAACAAACAAATGGGGTCCTATTTGACTACAAATTTTGTCAACAAGTGTCTTCTTATTATCATTATTGTTTTTTTCTAAACAAACAAAACAGTCTTAATTTTTAGGGTAGGAACAATTAGTAATAAATTCATATTTCCTTTTTCAAACCCTTTTTGCCTTCTTAATCGTTAGTATTACTTGCTACTGCCCTTTATGTATGATCCATCCATCATCAATGATAATTTTGATGGTGTGAAATAATTGATTTATTTATCATAATAGGACTCAATAATTGATTGTTGTGCATTTATTTATCAAGACCTTGATAGTTTAAATGAAATAAACACTCCCTAAAAAATAAGGATTTCTCAGTTTTATAACTATTAGCTACTTGCATATATTACTTGCAAATCTCGCCTGATCTTACTTCTATATTTCTAATGAACTAAAATGAAAAGGAAAACTTTATCATAAATTCAAGCATTTGATTTTTGGTTATAAAAAGATGTGTACCTTTCAGAGGGGGTGTTGTCAATCACTGCCATGGGAAGAAATTTGGGGAAGGGAAGTTAGGGATTTGGGCAAAACTATTGGGGTGCCATTAGCTCGACAATCACTACTGTGGGAAGAAATTTGGGAAAAAGAAGTTAAGGATTTGGGCAAAACGATGGGGTACCGTCAATCATTGCCGTGGGAAGAAGTTTGGGGAATAAGAAGTTAGGAATTTCAGTTTGAGGGAAAATGATTTGGGGTTGGGGGGGGGGGGGGGGGGGGTGCAGGGAGTTCAATTTAATTCTTTGATATTTTTTCAAGGTCGAAACTACACATGCGAAGTGATATCAACGCGTTTCGATCGATATTTGGTTAAAAAATCTAGAATGGATTAGAATTTTAACCGAGGTAAAAACAATACCATTTAAATTGTTTTTTTAACTGGTAAGAAACATTTGGTCATTTTGGCCGAAACAAAACTGACAACTCTGCTAAAGAGAGATGACATTATCTTCTTTAATCATTAAAAGAAGCACACTATATCATATCAACTCTTTCCTTTCTTTCTTTAGCATTTCACTAAAATTCCCAAATCTTATAATCATATATTTTAATCTTCCATACATGAATCACTTGTTTGATGTTTATGCTTCTTCTTCCTTCTTCGACTTTAAGCCTTTATTTGTAACGTGACTGACACTTCACCTTATTGAATAGGATTTATGTAGGAATTTCTTTTGTTAGAGAGCCTCCAGTATATAGTGGTTAAAATGCATCATCATGTGCATAAAAAGCCCATGTTATAACGTGCATGATGCCTATAAACCATTCAAAAGTATTAGGCAACTTCAGGACTAATCTAGACGCCCGTTAAGACTTCTCAGGAACTGTTCGCTATGGCCCGCTACCATAATCTAATTAGATGAGACTCATAGTTGAGAAAGATAAATTAATGGTTTTAATTTACCTATCATATGTCAAAAAGTTGAAGAGTTTTGGAAAATTGAAGAGGCCAACACCATCTAATTTATAAAAAGGCAACACAAGGACCTTTTGGAAGGAAAACCAGTACCATCTCATTATATATAGTTTAACTAGTCCCAACAGTTTAGTCGCAGGTTTTTTTCATACGTTTGAATCCTAAGAAGGAAGAGCTTGAGTGGGTATCAGGGAATGTAGGTAGAGTTGCTTTCCTTTAAACAATCCATTTAATGACCTTATAATTGTTTCAACAATCAAAATGATCATGGTAAAGAATCAAACAATTACAAAGACTTTTCAATTATAATTTTCCACCCTAGAATTGCTGCTTGTGGGTTTGATTTATACAGAGTGTATTGTATGGCAACTATTCTAATTATAGAAGGATTGATAACAATTATACTATAATTGTGTTATATGTGCATTTACATTTATGATCAATATCATTGGCATTATTTTTGGTGATAATTCTCATGATCTTTGGCTAGGATTTTGGTGTTGTTATTAACAACGTGATTTTCCTTGATACACCCCATCAAAATTGAACTGCCATCAACAAGAGAAATTTTGCGCTTTAGGATGTTTGTTCTTTGTTGTGATAGAGGTTTCCTCAATTAGTCAGGTAGCTGGTCACTAGTGTGACCATGGCTGACTTGAAAGATGCCTCATTGTACTAGGTCATGAATAAAGTGAAGGTTTATTGAATATGCTTAATCCTGGAGTGATGAACAAGGTTGAAACTCAGATGAGTGGCACCAAGGCTATCACAGAGTAGGGATGGAGACGATGTAAGTTGGAATCTAAGTTCCTGTAGAAGGGAAGATAACCAAAATGTTTCAGATGTAGCATTAGTGAGTGCCCTGTACTCAGTTTATGTGGATGATCATGTGATAACGCGTTGTTTCTTGGAGCTCCAGGAGACAGGGTTGGAGCCAAGGAAACTAATATATGCTGAAGTGGAGGTGCGATCATCAAGGTTACTTGCCTAATCAGCAATCTGAAAAAATAGTTAGAGTGGGATGTGATTTAGATGTAAGTTGAGACCACAAAATGTAGTATGCTTCAGATAGCGTATGAGATGCTTAATGGTTGTTCAATGAGTTTGAGTGGTCATGTGCATGAACTGAGAGCTTGTTCACAACATAGGAGATGCCTGGTCGAGTGAGAGAAATATATTGGAAAATGCCAAGAACTTTACGATATGTGCTATTAAAGAAGGTTGTGTCATCCATGAGTTTAAAAGGGATACTAATTAAGAGAGGTGTAGAAACAGCCTTTACCTTAAGCATGTTGGTGGTGGTTAGTAGATCCTTGACATATTGATGTTGTGATAGAAAAGACTATTTGTAGTGGGTAACACCTTCACTCCTAAGAAAAAATGTAAAGGCCCCATGTCTTTGAGGGAAAATTAGCAGCCAAGTTACCTAACAATATAATTCACAAAGTTTGAGTCATTTCCAGTAAGTACCAAGTCATCAACATATACCAGAAGGTAACAAAAATGGAATCATGTTTGTAAATAAACAATAAAGAATAAGCTAAAGAGTTCTTGAATCCAAACTAAAGCGAAGCATTTTTCAAAGCTAAATACCAAGCTCTTAGTGTTTGCTTGAGGCCATAAATGGCTTTGCGAAGGCGACAAACATGATGAGGTTTGCTTAGGTCTTTGAATCTTAGGGTTGTAGCATATAAACAATTTCATTGAGTTCCCCATGCAAGAAGGCATTATTAATATCCATTTATCTCAAGCCCCAACAATTCATCACATCAATAGAGATGACAGTTCAGATGGTGGCTGGCTTTACCATGGGACTGAAAAACTCGGTATAGTACACTCCAGGTTATTGGTGATATCCTCTGTCCACAAGGTAGGCTTTCAAGCGGTTAATTGACCTATTAAGATTTCGTTTCACATGAAAAATCCATTTACACCCTACAGGAGTGCAAGAACTGGGAGGAAGAACAAGGCCCAAGTTGCATAAGGGTAGTGAATTCTTGGGACATGACAGCACACAAGTGAGGTTCATATAGTGCTTGACTCACACAGATGGGTTTAATGGATTCAACTAATGGATGTTTGGTGACTGTGCTAAATTATTTGGGTTTAAAGATTTGGTTTAGAGATCGAGTGGTCATGGGATGGGTTCTAGAGGCTCGTGGATAAGGTTGTTGTGTAGAGGTATGGGTTTCGGGTGGAGATGGATAGGTGGTGTCTAAGGTAGGTAAATCTAAGGATACGAGGGTTGTAGACAAATTTGGGGGTGGAAAGGGACAATTAGGGTTTGTGTGTGCTGAATGTGAAATAATAGATGGAAAGGGCAGTAAAGAATGATAATTAAAGGAGGTGGAGACTGAAGGCATAACTGGAGGAGTAGTAATCATAGGTGAAACATGTATTAAAGACACTGGTGGCAATACTGGTGAGAGCACAACTGGAATCGAAGATAGATGATGAGGTGTTTGAGGGAGAGTGAGAGGTTGAAGAGGTTGGTGGGTAGGAGAATAAACTTTGGATTTCATTAAAAATGACCTGGCGAGAGATATATATTCAATGGGTTTGTGGGTCAAGGTATTTGTAGGCATTTTGGGTTAGGGAATAGTCCACAAGGAGACAGGGCGTGTATTTGGGTTCCATTTTGGGTTTAGTGTAGGGTCTAGTGAGAGGATAACACAAGCAACCAAATTTTCTCAATTTGAGATAGTTGGCTTTTTGATCAAAAGTGTTTGGTACAATGATATATGGTAGAACAATGCTGTGAGTTGATGGTTTATCAAATACTTTGTTGTGTGGAATGCATGTGGCCAGTATTTGAGGGGCAAATTGACATCATAGAGCAATGTGAGACCAATTTCCATTACATGATTATGATGACGCTTAGAGACACCATTTTGTTATGATGTGTGGGAAGTGGTTGTGAGATGACTTATGCCATGAAGGGAAAAAAAAGGATTTGAGACTCACATATTCCCCCCCATTGTTCAAGTATATGGTTTTGATTTTGCATTGAAAACTTTTTGACAAAAAGTCTTGAATTGAGAAAAAATAGTTTTAACATCAGTTTTTGTTTCCAAAGAATAAACCACATATATTTGGTGTAATGATCAATAAAAATAATATAGTAGCGAGAGATATCTAGAGCAACATAATGGGTTGGGCCCCAAATACTTATGTAAATAAATTCAAGAGGGGCATGCTAGATAGACCGGTAAATCAAAAAGGCTGTCTATGAGCTTTATTTTTTATTTTGGTAATGATTGGGGCATTACGCCCTTTTAAATTAAACGAGGAATAGTAGACCTAATCAAGTCATAGTACAACAAAATATAAATCTCTTCCGATGGGTTAGTTATTACATCCGACCTCCTGTCTATCAAATCTCTAGTTAGCCCAAAATTAGTCAACTAATCAACCACACAATTGGTCTCCCTGTAAACATGAATTGTTCTCACTTCCCAATCCCTACCCAACATATCTTTAATTTGCATAACAAGGTTATAATTTTTATCTACCTTCACATTATCCTCATTAATAATCCTAACTATAACTCTGGAATCTGACTCTAAAATTACTTTTCTAAACCCTTTTTCCCACGTAAGTTGTAACCCAACATATATAGCCCATAATTCTGCAGTCATGGATAAACAAATACCAAAATTATTGATAAAGCATGATGAACACAGAGAAGATTTTTATTTTGTGTGATAGGGAGTGAAAAACTGTGAACAATATGTAGAACAATTTTTAAAGATGGATGACCAAGTCTTTTCTGTCAGCCGTAAAGAGAAATACGCTCATGCACGTTTGTGACCATGGGAAAGGAAGGAGCCACCAATGTGTTTGAAAAGATGTAGACACCATTTTCACATACACCTCTTACCAGGGTCACCCTAGAGATCCTGCCCTTCACAAGAAAGTAATAGGGATGAAATTTAATGAACACATTATTTTGAGATGTAAAGTGATGCACATATATAAGATTTTTGGAAAGATTGGGAACACATAGGTATCTCTAAGGAAAAAAAATTGTTGGATTTTTAGAGTGAGGGATCCTATATGTGAGATAATCAAACCTGAATCATCACCTAACACAACTTCATCAATGCCATCATATTCTAAATGAATGGTTAGATTGTTGAGATCGCTCGTGATATTATAGGAGGCAGCGGAGTCCATGATCCATTTAGAATCTGTAACATGAGGAGCAGAGGTGCAACTACTGGTTGTCGTAGCAATTGTATTTGAGGGCAAAACTTAGCAGTGTTGCCAATTTGCTCACAAATTTAGCATTTGGGTTCGTAACATTTCTGAGTGGGACTGTTTCAACCCAAATTTATGTCACAATTTCTGGTATATTGCCGAGTTTCCCGTTGTTGGCATTGGTTGTGTGAAAAGCTAGAAGGCTTGTCGTGAGCTCTCTATGGGAAACGACCAGTGGAGGTGCTGTGATTGGTGTAGTTTGCGGACACTAGAAGATGAAAAGAAGCCAATTCTAAGCGGTGAAGGTAGCTGTCATGACTAACTAAAAGATTATGAAGCTCATTAAAAGTCATTGATTTCTCCCTAGCACGAATGGGTGCAGTGATTTCCCTAAAATCAAAATCTAACTCATTCAAAACATCAAAAACATTAATAAAGAGGAACCAAGAAAAAAAAAACTAAAATTATTATTATTATTATTAATGCGTTAATAATGAAAAAAAAAACAAAATTAAATCAAAGAATAAAAAAAATCTAAAATTTTTAACAAAAGAGCAAACAAAAAATTAAATAAATGATAAAACAAAAACAAAAATTATTAGTTGAAAAAAAATATTTGACTTGAAAATAAAAATAAAACTAAAAAAAAGAACAAAGAAAAAAAAAGAAATATCAATTTTCAAATGACCATAAACACACACTAAAATTTTCAAACAAAAAAAAATACCACATCAACAAATAAGAAAATAATAAAAATTAAAAACCGAAGCTAAGAGCACACACACACACACACACACACACACACACACACACACACACACACACACATATATATATATATATATATGAATAAAAATAAGGATGATTTCAGAAATATAAAAAAATAGAGGAATTAAAAAATATATTAAAAGTATAAGGACCAAAATGAAAACCAAATATATTATCAAATTCAATCAAAGGACAATTGAAAAAATCAAAAGTTGTGTACCAAAAATATTAAAGGATTGAAAACCATTCCCATAATTAAACGAATAAGGACTGAAATGAAAACGTAACATGTTATAAATTTGCATCAAAGGACACAAGTGAAACATATCAAAACTTATATAATAGAAATCAGGACCATACATAACAATTAAAAGCTAAGGGGATGAAATGAAAACACTATAGACATAAGGGTCTGCCATGTAATTTAACATGTAAAAGAGAGAAAAAGGCCAAGAAAGGTTAACCGACCACCGTCACAACTCCATCCATTGTGCGCGGCCACGCGCCACACCGTGAGGAAGAGTACATGGTGGCGCATTGGGTGAGATGTTGGATGAACATTTTTTACCACCAGACGACACTACACGCGCCGCCTGAAATGAGCATGAGACCGAATACTGTCGACACATGTGTCAGACAATATTAACACAGTATTCAACGGAAAAAAATAATAATAAAATGGTAAATTATCTAAGTGCCCCTACAACCAACTCTTCTATTTGGTCTTATTCGGGGGCAGATAAGTATTTAGATATTTTCAAAAAATATAAAATATCCAAAACACCCATAGACAAACCTTGGTTTTTGTTTTATTGGAGGGTAAAAGAGTTATTTTACTGTGGAATGAAATTGAAATCACTGTGGCACCCCCTCAGACAGTTTTTTTTTTGTCTTATTAGAGAGTAGAATGATTATTTTACTATGCAAAAAAATATAAAAAATCAAATAAATCGTGACCAGCCCGAGACCCAGAAAACGAACCAACCAAAAAAAATTACAATCAATAATGAAAACACTCACAATACACAATAAAAAATTGAGCTCTTTTAGTATATTGTATAATAAGTGACTAGTCCCACAAAAAAAGATGAGTCTTCTCATTCTTTTTTAGTAACAAAAAAACTCAAAAAGGTTTATCTTATAGCAAATTAACAATGATTTCTAAAAATCATTGCTTGGTATCAATGTGTTCTAGAAGGCCTCCGAGTCAGGGGAGCCCACTCTATCCTATTCTTCAACCTCTATTTATCAATATGTCCTTGTTATTATTTTATTTTCACATTATAAATTGTTTCAAAATCCTATTTGCAACATAAAATATTTATGTTTATGAATTAATATACATCCATAATATTAATTTATTCTTTTATTATGCTTGAAAGTAACTTTGAATTTTAACTACCATATAACATGGGTAATTAAGTGTCTGTTTGACACTGCCATTTCAAAAATTTCCTTGATATTATTTTATTTTCACATTATAAGTATTCTCAAAATCCTATTTGCAACATAAAATGTTTGTGAATTAAAATACATTCATAATATTAATTTATTCTTTTATTATACTCGAAAGTAACTTTGAATTCTAACTATCACATAATGTGGGTGATTAATTGACTGTTTGACACCGCGTTTCAAAAATATTTTTGAAAAAAATGATTTTTTTTTGCATTTTTCACTTTAAATTAGATTATTTTGATGTGCTAATATAAAAAATAACTTAAAAATAAAAATAAAAACATTATTCTAATATATTTTTATTTACAAAATAATTTAAAAACCAACCTTATCAATACTCTTTAATATATCATAAACTAGCCTAGTGCTATAGTATTTGTGAGAAAAATTAGAGGGTTGCGAGATGATGCAATAACGAGGAATGTTGTCCAGAGTGTTGATCTAAACTAATAAGAGGGCGGTAATTTTTATTTTATTTTATTTTTGACACTAATAATAATAATAATAATAATAATAATAATAAATTTCTTTTTTCAAAAAAAATTGTACGCAAAAATAAATAGCTAGTAACCAGTAAAACCAAACTTAAAAAAGAAAGAGAAATATTTTTTTTAATAATAATCTCGTATGAACGAGCAGATCGTTTGTGTTTCTACTCTTTAATCTGTATGTAACTCAGGAAACAAGCAACGACATCGTCGTCGTCATCCTCCTCATCAAAACAATCAAGAAAAAAACTATAAGAGTCAAACCCTCTCCTCTCACTTTCTCTACTCTACTCTATTATAATATATTTATAAAAGTAGACTATTCTTCTCTCTCTCTCTTCAAATCTTTAATTTCTTTCAAGGTAAGATTTTTTTCACTTCCTTTCCCTCTCTCAATCGCAATATCTTTCCTTTTCCCTTCAATTTACGAATTTCACATAAAAACCTAGCTTCCTTATCGTGTCCGAGCTTAAGGAATCAGAGTTCGGTGTAAACCCTACCTTTTGATTTATGTCCAAAATTAGGGCTTTTTCTACTCGTGGATTTTGTGATTTCGGGTGTAATTGTTGATTTAGATTGATTAAAGGTATTGTTTTTATGGTAATTTGGATTAGACTCGTCGATACAGTAAGGGGTTTTGTATTCATTTTGTGTTTGTTTGGGGTTTCAGTAGTTTTGAGGTTGCCGGGTTTAGAGGGACGAATTGGATTTTGAGCTATCGATGATAGTTTTGAAGCTTAGGTTTTGTAGATCAAAGTACTTTGAGCAGTTGTCTTGGTGTTATACCACTAAGTTTGCAAGTATGGTTATTTGATTATGATTTTGAATCAGAGGAAGTAACACATGCTTGGGTCTTTTATTTTAAGTTGAAAAGTATATTACATTGATGTTCATGTTCAACCTTTTGTTCTTAATATTTGATATTAGAATCCCTAGAAATACTTTTTCTGGGACCATTGGATGTGGCTGGGAAGAAGTGACCTTGGACTGGTTCAAACTAGTTACTTGGAAAAAAGAGATGCTCGCAACTCCAAAATGCTGACTTAGGTTTTGAAATTTTCAGTTTATTTGCGAAATTAGGGATTACTTTGGCTTTGATACCCAATGCTTGATTATCAGCAATTTAGAGTTCCCAATCTTTATTTTCTCTCCGAAACACCATTTGAAGTTCTGTCTCAAGTTTGTGTTGATCTTAAGATAACCTAGCATGTGATCAAAGCGAACATTTTTTGATTTTAAATTGTATTTCGAGGACATATTGATTTTCGTGGCATCATTCTTCTGTACATTATCATGTTACTGGATTCTTTTAAACCCTGTAGTTTAGATTTTATTCTTCTTCATGTTTTCCTTTTCCATTTTGTTCAACAGTTCAGTAGTTGTGTCTGCTATGAAAAATAGTTGGCTTCATAGCCACAGGAAGTTGTGCTCATCATCTAACAGTTTGATGCATGGGAAAAATAGCCTTTTCTATTCAAATAATTGGATGTTGATGGATTTTTTCCCTGCTAACCTGTAGATTTCATGCTTGTGGTCACGCAGCTGGGTTTGTCTTTGCATTTTTTTTAATCTGTAGCTTCAGTGCTCTCTTGGCTTTCTATATGTTTTAAATATGTTTTTCCCTATGCAGTTAAGTTACAAAGCTTGTAGTTGTTCAATGTTGGGAGCAGTATGTGGATGTTAGTTTGGAGAAATGCAAAGGTATCATATTGCCAACTGCACTGGTGCAGTTAACAATAGCTCCAGTGGAGGCACATCTTCTAGAGATAACTCCCGGACTGATTCATCTTCATTGGCATCCAACTTATCTATAAACCCCAGGTAAATTGGTTTTCAGTATCTTTTTTTCCCTGCATGAATTGTTGATAATAATTCAGTGGCACTTGATTCTGAACACAGTCACATTTTCTAGTTACATGTACAATACAATGCACACATGCCTTTACTCTGTGATAAGTTCTTAAGCATTGCCTATTGATCATTTTTGAACAGTTGTTGGATCTCCTTTATGTGCTCACTTTCTTGCAATAATCATTTGGGGTCTGATGAGAAAACAAGATATTGTGTATGTTGATTGCCTGGATACCTTTGCACACCCCCATACATTTGAATTTCCATATCGAAATCACTTCTTAGCTCGCAACACATTTGTGCACGTGTGTGCTTTGTCATAGCCTCATAAAGAATAGGGCTAGGTATTCAACTTGTTTCATTGTTACAGCAGTTAGTGCCTAGTTCTCTCATTTTAGTTCAGCTGCTTATTAACTGTTAGACATTTAGATTTTTCTCACATGCTCCTTTTTCCTGCTGCCAGTAGGATGTTTGTTCTTTTTTCCTTACAAATAGACACTATCATGGCTGTTTTCTTCAAAGAGGTGCATCTTTTTTATTATTTTGAAGGGAAAAATTTGCTGTTTACTCAAAGTGATGTTTTGTACTGTGTAGGCGGCCACCTCCTCTGATTCCATACAAGTTGAAGTGTGACAAAGAACCTTTGAATTCCCGGTAATTTCATTATTAGAACCACTTACAGTGAAAAAAAAGTAAAATAATATTTGTTGGCGCCAAATTTTATTCAGTTAGTTATTTCTTCATCTTTTTGGAATGATATTAGTTAAGATTTTAAATCCTTTCATTACGAGTTTGGATGCTTGTTGTTTAAACTTTTTTTCCTAGTTGATCTTTATTGATTGGTTATGGTTCTTATCCATCGTATAACCATCTCCTTTTAAATCGTAGACTTGGTCCCCCTGACTTTCATCCTCAAACTCCAAATTGCCCTGAGGAGACTCTCACTAAAGACTATGTTACATCTGGATATAAGGATGCAGTTGAAGGACTTGAGGTTTTTTTTTTCATTCATTAATACTTTGCCACAGACATGTATAAATGTGGACAACATGCTACATTTTATTGTCCTTCCCATTTGACCTTTTGTTGAAAAGCGCACTCATATGCATGATTCTTGTGCTTAATTCAATTAGCATATGAATCTTGATGTTTTCTCAAAAAGAAAAGAAAATTTTGATTTTTTTAACTTGATATAAAAACTAATATTTTGAACATTTCCCCAGGAAACAAAGAACTTTATTGCCCTTTTCCACTTATGATTTTATCTCTGCTTACATTTTTTTAATCTCAAACCTGCAAGAGGAATTCATATTTGACAGACCCCTTTATATTTCCTCGCATAAATAGTTGGAATTGTGAGAATTGAGTTGTTAATATATGCTCATCAAAATTAGATCTTAACATTTTCATGCAAATATTTACAAGCCTTGATATCTATAATTCATACATTTTTTATCTTATGAGCTCTCAGGAAACCAAAGAAATCTTACACACTCAGGCTCAAAGTTTTACCAGTCCTGTTGTCAAAAAATGCAAAGAGGTTATTCACTTCAATTTGAAGCTACAATGCCTTTTATTTATTTGTAATCCTATAGGAAGCTACTATGTTTGTTTGATTTTTGTTGCCCATAAAAAGCTTTGGATATTTCTTGCGTAGATGATTAACAGTTACTGATAGTGGAATTTTGCTCTTTCAGGCTATCAGAAAATGTCTAAGGGCCATTAACGAGTCTCGCGCACAAAAGCGCAAGGTATGCCTTTACCCTTTCTTATTATGTGTCGTACTTATGAAAACTTTTTCTGCTTGAATGCTATCTTGCTTCCTATATGTTCATCCCACCAGTAGGTGAAAATGTGTATTTTTACAACCTCACCATCCAGTCTCAACATCTGTACTCATTATTACAGGCTGGCCAAGTATATGGCGTGCCTCTTTCTGGGTCATTATTAACTAAGCCTGGTGTATTTCCTGAACAAAGACCTTGTGGCGTAGAGTTCAAGAAGAAATGGATTGAGGTATATGGTTTCCAAGTTTCTCTATAAGAAAGTGCATACCGGATTGGAAAAGGCACTTGTCAATGGACCTACTTTTGCTGAGTTAGCTTCCTAAAAAAAAACATGCGGGTGCCTTGAGGGAATGCGATGCAATGTCATTTTTAAACTTATTCAGTTGTGATACACATTGAATTGTGGGAGGGAGGGAGGCACTCCTAAGTTCAAATTTAAAAAAAAACAAGACTTGCTGCACTTTATCTTGGAGATTACAAATAACTACATGCTTGGCCTTTCTCTCAAGTTATGTGTGAAGTGGGACAATTTGTTTTTTTTTTTAAATGGAAGGCAGTGCATCATGAGTCGAGGGAGGGATGAGCTTGAAATATTGTTTTAAATTTTCATATATCACCAATCTCCAACATGCTTTATTTTGCATAGTAGTGCTTGGTAGTTGCAATAGCTTGTCATCTTTCTCAACACTTATGCTTTATTTTGTATAGCAGTGCTCGGTAGTTGTGATAACTTGTAGTTGTCATCTTTCTTAACAACTCTATTTTGTATAGCAGTGCTTGGTAGTTTCGATAACTTGTAGTTGTCATCTTTCTTGACTCTTATAATTGGAACAAGCTATAGTAATTGGATGTGGGATGTTAAAGCCAACAATTAACCTTGTGTAGGCTAGATGTGCAATTGCTTGGCCACTGGAAAGAACTTGTCAATGTTGTTGAGGAAATTTTACATGTGCACAAGTAAAAATGCCTACACATGAACTGGAGTGCCTTTTCTATTTCTTTTTATATCTTTTTTGTTGATTCAAATATAAATTTTTAGTAGCACTCAATTGTCTCTATCCGATATGCACCACATGGTTGTATTCATGAAAAACATTGTAAGTAGCAAGTAAAATTTTGGAGCCCTGTAGGCAGGTTTTGCTGAAAGAAACCGGGAAGAACATTATATTAGCAAATGTCTCTGCATGTGACCTTGGAAATTGCATGTTGGGTTGCATATGAATACAAGTTTGAAATTTAACTGATAAAAGTCCTGTTTTCTTATTGTCTTTCTTGTAACATTTCCCCCCATCTTTATACCAGGGTTTATCACAGCCCCACAAAAGATTACGCTCTTTGGCCGATCATGTGCCACATGGATATAGGAAGAAATCACTTTTGGAAGTTCTTATCAGGAACAACGTGCCATTATTACGAGCCACTTGGTTTATTAAAGTAACTTATCTTAATCAGGTAGAGCTACTTGATTATTAGCACTGGCATATGGATACACTTGCTTATTTCACTATTTTCAAAAGCAGATTATGGTTATCTTTTGTAGGTACGGTCAAGTTCTTCCAGTACCTCTTCTGGCACATCTGACAAAAATCAGCTGTCCCGCACAGAGTTCTGGACAAAAGATGTAGTTGACTACTTGCAGTCTCTCCTGGATGAATATTTATCCAGAAACAATCCACATTCTGCTCCACACAGCAAAGATAGATCACAACAAATGCTTTATACAGGCTCAGTGCAACACAGAAGTGATCCATCATCAGCCATCCTTGATGGCGAGGAGCCTTCCCTGCATTTTAAGTGGTGGTATGTGGCCCGGCTCTTGCACTGGCACCATGCAGAAGGGCTGCTTCTTCCTTCAGTGATCATTGATTGGGTTCTTAGTCAACTACAGGTACAGTTTTAGGTTAACCGAGTTTTTTACTGAACTTCTTCCAAGGTACAAGATAAACTTATGCTTCACATATTAAGATTTTGAGTACTTAATTGGGTTTCATGGCTTTTGGTTGGCTTTATGTGCTCCTGCAGGAAAAGGACTTGCTTGAGATTTTGCAGTTGCTGCTGCCAATCATATATGGTGTTTTAGAAACCGTTATTCTTTCTCAATCATATGTGCGCACTCTAGTGGGGGTTGCGGTTCGTTTCATTCATGAACCTTCTCCAGGAGGTTCAGATCTGGTCGATAATTCTCGAAGGGCCTACACAACCTCTGCTTTAATTGAGATGCTTCGGTATCTAATACTAGCTGTGCCGGATACATTTGTCGCTCTGGATTGTTTCCCTTTACCACCAAGTGTAGTGTCTTATGCAGTTAACGATGGGACATTTCTGTCAAAGGCTTCTGAGGATTCAAGAAAGACAAAGGATAATTCAGCTGAAGTTGCTTGTGTTTTCAGAAGTAAAGGCCTTGATGCTCAATATCAATCTTTGTCATTTGATAGAATTGTTTCATCCATTCAGAAGCGTGCTGATAACCTTGCGAAGGCTGTTAGCTCAGACTATCCAGTTCATAGTGCGGCTAAAGCCTTACAAGCTTTGGATAAAGCTCTTTCACTTGGGGACATTAGAGAGGCTTATGGGTACCTTTTTGAAATTTCTTGCGAGGGATCTGTTCATGAAAGCTGGATAAAAGAAGTCAGTCCATGCCTGAGATCTTCTTTAAAATGGATGAGGGGTGTGAGCTTGTCACTTGTTTGCTCTGTATTTTTGCTTTGTGAGTGGGCAACATGTGATTATAGGGATTTTCGGAGTGCCCCCCCTTGTGAACTGAAATTTACAGGCAGAAAAGATTTTTCTCAGGTTTATATTGCAAGTCGGCTTTTGAAGTCAAAGATACAAGATCTGCAATGTCCATTTCGACAGAAGAGTGAGAAATCCCCTGGAGTGAATAGCCTTGTAAAAGGTCTCAATCAGCCTAATTATTTTGGCAGGATCCCTGTGGGAAATGGATATGAAATTAAAAACAACTCAAAAACTGTGAGTGGACATGGTACTAATATGTCAAATATATTTGAAAGTCCAGGTCCTTTACATGATATCACAGTGTGCTGGATTGATCAACATGAAGTGTGCAACATAGAGGGTTCAAAACGTCTTCAGCTACTCATCGTGGAACTTGTACATTCTGGAATTTTTTCCCCCCTAGTGTATGCTAGGCAGTTGATAATTAGTGGAATAATGGACGCAGCTGGTGCACCAGCTGACCTTGACAGACGAAAGAGACACTATCGAGTGTTGAAACAACTACCTGGGCTCTTTGTCCAAGATGTTTTTGAAGATGCAAGGATTGCTGAAGGGTCAGAACTTTTGGAGGCAATGCGTATTTATTCAAATGAACGTCGCCTTCTCCTTCATGGGATGTTTTGTGAACGATATCAAAATTCAGTTAAATCAAATTTATCAGTGAAGAAGCTCAAGCATCATCCACCTATTGCTGGAAAGGATAGTGCTTCCCCATCTTCTTTTGAGCAGTGGAAAAGTACCCAGTCCTGCCCTTCTGCAAAAGTGAAGAATGAAATGGACATCGAGGAACTGAAGGCATCCATATCAGCACTGTTGCAACTCCCAATATGTTCCACATCTTCAGAAACAGGACTGGATGAATCTCAAGGGAGTGTTAAGAGGCCTGCTGAGTCAACAGGCAGCAAAATGGATGTAGTAGAAACACCTGGTTGCGAAGACTGTAGGAAGGTAAAGAGACAAAAGTTAAGCGAGGAAAGGAACTCATATCTTCAAGGACATTCTCCTATATCAGATGATGAGGATACCTGGTGGGTACGGAAGGGGGCTAAACCCTTAGATTCCTCTAAAGTTGATCCACCACCAAAGTCATCCAAACAGGTCTCCAAAGGCAGGCGTAAAACTCTAAGCCTGGCTCATTTAGCAGCAGCCAGGATTGAGGGTAGCCAGGGAGCTTCTACAAGTCATGTTTGTGATAATAAGATAAGCTGCCCTCACCACAGAACTGGAACAGAAGGAGATAATCTCAGGTCAATGGATGGGATGGGAACAATGTATGGTGGAAATATTGTTTCAATTGGTAAATCCTTAAAAAAACTGTGTCCTGTCGAGAAGAGGACAATTACAGTTTGGTTGAAAACTGTTGTCAGGCAGCTTGTTGAGGAGACTGAAAAGAGTGCTGTCAAGGCCAGTGAATGCTCTAGATCTCTTGTCAATGTAGATGATAGGAGCTCTGTTAGTTGGAAGCTTGGTGAGGATGAGCTGTCTGCTATATTGTATTTGATGGATATTTGCTGTGATTTAGTTTCAGCAGCAAAGTTACTGCTCTGGTTGTTGCCGAAGGTCCTTAGCAACCCTAATTCTACAGTCCATAGTGGGAGAAATAGTATGATGCTGCCAAGGAATGTGGAAAACCATGCATGTGAAGTGGGAGAGGCATTTTTGTTATCTTCTCTCCGAAGGTCAGACATGCAAAATTTATGTAGTTACAAAGTTCCAGTTTGTATTATGCTGTTTCTAACATCTACAAAGTGCTTCTTGCAGAGCTGTTTCTAATATCTACAAAGTGCTTATTGCTTATTAATTTGTATACACTGTAGCACAGATTATCTACTTAACTGTTTTTTGGTGACATATTAGTCTTTATTTGTGGGATCCTGTTTTTGTTAGGGTAAATTCTTTTTTAGCTCTTTAGATTCTATTGTGGCTAAATATTCTTCATACTCATTTATTTCATTCTTGATTTGGTTCACTGAAAACTACAATGTTGGTCTTACAAAGTACAAGAAATAAAGTTTTAACTGCATAAACCTCAGGGCTTAGAAATAAATTACCCTGTTTAGCTATTGTTGCATGCTTAAAAGATATTATTTTTAATAATTTGTACATGTTGTCTATTGGTTTTGCTTGAATGTGAGAAATTCTTCACATTCTTCCTCTGTATTTGTATATCTCCCAACGTACATTTGCTTGCTATTTTTCACTAGAGTTTTATTTCAGGGTCCTTGCATTCTGTTCCCATCTCATATCTGCAGTTGAAATTCAAGCTTGTTGCTTATTCATATTTTGTACTAGTGTTGTACTGTTTAAAAAAGCCCTGTCTAAACTCTTTTGCTGGAACAAAGAATATCTGAACTCTCCAATTCTTTAGACATGCTTACCGCACATGCTTGTTGAGCCATCAGCATATTCTTGTAAAGAGTACTGTTTGCATATACATGTTCCCTACTCTATTAGTTTTTGGCCTGTAAAGTGATGTTTCTTGCAGACTTTTTATGAAGCAATTTTCATTTTGCTGTTTCTTTTTTGCAATCTGGTAGGATGTGTTATTCTTCATTTGTATATTATTCTTTTCCCTCTTTTCTCTAAAATTTTTATAAAAAAATAAATTTGTAATTGTTATGTTCATCACAATGAAAATTTTCAGGTATGAGAACATAATTATTGCAAAAGATCTTATTCCTGAAGTCTTGTCAACCACAATGCACCGTGTTGCAGCACTGCTGGCATCCAATGGAAGAATTTCAGGCTCAGCAGCCTTAATTTACTCCCGACATCTTTTGAGGAAATATGGCGATATGCCAAGCGTTTTAGAATGGGAGAAGAGTTTCAAGGCATCGTGCGACAAGAGGCTTCTTTCTGAACTTGAAATCGGACGATCACTGGATGCAGATTTTGGATTTCCACTTGGTGTTCCAGCAGGAATTGAAGATTTTGATGATTTTTTTCGTCAGAAGATAAGTGGCAGTCGATTATCCAGAGCAGGTATGAGCATGAGAGATGTTGTCCAAAGGAATATTGACGATGCTTTTCACTACTTTGGCAAAGAGAGAAAACTCTTTGGTACAGCAAAAGTTCCTGGTATGGAAAAATCTGATGACACATATCAGATAGCTCAACAAATAATCATGGGACTTATGGACTGCATGAGGAAGACTGGTGGTGCTGCTCAAGAAGGGGACCCATCCTTGGTGTCTTCAGTTGTTTCTGCCATAGTCAATAATGTTGGACCAGCTATAGCAAAAATACCTGATTTTTCTCCAGGCAGTAATTATTCAAATGCTTCAGCTGGGACAGATTCGCTAAATTTTGCTAGGCGCATTTTGCGCATCCACATAAATTGCCTGTGTCTACTCAAGGAAGCTCTTGGGGAGCGTCAAAGCCGGGTTTTTGAGGTAGCTCTTGCAACAGAAGCCTCCTCTGCTCTTGCTGCAGCATTTGCTCCTGGAAAGGCTTCTCGAAGCCCATTTCAGTTGTCCCCTGAATCTCATGATTCCAGCGGGAATGTCGCTAATGAGATCTTGAACAACTCTGCAAAAGCTGCAGGAAGAACAAAAAGTGCTGCTGCTATTTCTGGTCTTGTTGTTGGAGCTATTATCCATGGTGTGACTACTCTGGAGAGAATGGTGACTGTCTTCCGGTTGAAGGAAGGGTTGGATGTAATTCAGTGTGTAAGGAATACAAAATCCAATTCAAATGGTAATGCTCGTCCATTTACTGCTTTTAAGATGGACAACTCAATTGAAGTTTATGTGCATTGGTTTAGGTTACTTGTTGGGAACTGCAGAACTGTATCTGATGGTCTGATTGTAGAGCTCTTGGGTGAACCATCTTTAGTTGCTCTTTCAAGGATGCAGCGATTGCTCCCTCTGAGCTTAGTTTTCCCACCTGCCTACTCTATCTTTGCCTTCGTTATCTGGAGACCATTCAGTGCAACTCGTGAAGACATCCATCAACTGTATCACTCTTTGACAATGGCCATCAGTGATGCCATAAAGCACCTGCCTTTTAGGGATGTGTGTTTAAGAGACAGTCAAGGCTTTTATGATCTTATAGCTGCAGATTCCAGTGATGCTGAGTTTGCTGCCATGCTAGAGTTAAATGGTTTAGACATGCGCTTCAAATCCAAGGCCTTTGTTCCGCTCCGAGGAAGGCTTTTTTTAAATGCTATTGTTGATTGTAAATTGCCGCCCTCTGTAATCATGCAAGACGATGGCAATAGGGCTTCTGGACATGGTGGATCTAAGGTTCAACATGCAGAGAATGAAATCAAGCTTCTAGATAAGCTTGTGAATGCATTGGATGCACTGCAGCCTGCAAAATTCCATTGGCAGTGGGTTGAACTCAGGCTGCTTTTGAATGAACAAGCCCTCATTGAAAAACTTGAGACTCATGACATTTCCCTAGCAGATGCAATCCGTTCTTCCTCTCCTGGCCCTGAAAAAGCAGCTGCTTCTGAAAATGAAAATAATTTCATTGAAATCATTCTTACAAGATTATTGGTCAGACCTGATGCTGCTCCACTTTTCTCAGAGCTGGTTCATCTTCTTGGGACTTCTCTAGAGAACTCAATGCTATTGCAGGCTAAATGGTTCTTAGGAGGCCATGATGTTCTTTTCGGACGGAAAACCATTAGACAGCGGCTTATTAATATTGCCGAGAGTAAAGGTCTTTCAACTAAAACTCACTTTTGGAAACCTTGGGGTTGGTCCAATTCTGGTTTTGATCCTGTGATGAACAGAGGAGATAAGAAGAAGTTTGAGGTTCACTCTCTTGAGGAAGGAGAGGTGGTTGAAGAGGGCACTGAGACAAAAAGGTCTGGAAAAGGGTCCTTTCCAATATTTGAGTCTGAAGGTTTTAGTCTCATCCAGCAGAATGTGACTGAAAGGGCTCTTGTTGAACTAGTTCTTCCCTGCATAGATCAAGGTTCTGATGACTCCCGCAATACATTCGCAACTGATTTGATCAAGCAGTTGAATAATATTGAGCAGCAAATAAACTCTATCACTCGTGGTACAAGTAAGCAAACAGGAACAGCATCTTCTGGACTGGAAGGTCCAGCAAATAAAGGTAACAACCGCAAAGGAATAAGAGGCAGCAGTCCTGGGTTGGCGAGACGAACTGCAGCAGCTGCAGATTCTACCCTCCCCTCCCCTGCTGCTCTGCGAGCTTCTATGATACTACGGTTGCAGTTACTGTTAAGGTTGCTTCCCACCATATGCACAAATGGGTAAGCATACAAATATTTCCTGCTCCTTTGATATTATGTAGCTTGCACATTACTTTAAGACAAATTATTATATGAGGGTCCCCAGCTTTTTTTTTTCTTTATCAGTTTTCGCACACTTTATTTTCACATCAGTGTTTCCAGATATTTTGTTTCCTGTATTGGTATCCACAAGAATCATTTTACCATGTTGTGTGTCATTCCTCTCACCTTTTTCCTGCGTGCTAAATCCCAGACACATGCATAATGAAAGAATTCCTTGAATGAAGACAAATTGGCTTCAGTAATGATTATTCATAGAATTCGACTCTAGTGTAGTAAACTGCTGCAGCAGACATTTAATTGTCTTATTAAACTGCTGCAGCAGACGTTTAATTGTCTTATTAAACTGCTGCAACAGACACTTAATTTTATCATTTCCATTTTCTGGACTTGTCAGTGAGCCATCTGGGCGGAACATGAGACACATGCTTGCCTCTGTCATACTTCGTCTTCTTGGTAGTAGGGTTGTGCATGAAGATGCAGAGCTATCTTTCCATCCTTTGCAAAGCTTCCAATCTAAGGGAGAACTAGAGTTGCCATTGGAAGCTGCTTCTGCAGATTTTTCTGGTGAGAGTCTCTTTGACCGGTTACTGTTAGTCCTGCATGGGTTGTTAAGCAGTTCCTGGCCAAGCTGGTTGAAGTCAAGACCTGCCTCCTGCTCCAAATCAGTCAATGAATCCTCCAAGGACCGTGCTGGATTTGATCGTGACGTGGTGGAGAGCTTGCAGGTTTGTTTTCTGACACCTGTATTTTGATTGACTGCTATGGTGGTGTCAAATATAATCAATTGAGTGCTTTGGTGGTGTTAAATTTGACTTTCACTTGTGAATATAGCAACTCTTAAGGTGGGCACTAAATATGTGTCTCAACCCCCATGTGAGATTGAATGAGCTTTTTGGATTTGTTTTGATATCTAGGTGACATTTATATCCTCAGTCATGTAAAAGATGACCTGTTGAATCTGACTTCTTTAGGGAATCTAAATCATTATCTTGATACCAGTGAAATGCATTCAGGCTGAGTAGTGGTCTATAAACGAAGTAGAACACCATGATTTCAATTTATTCCATCTCAGTTTAAAAAGTCTGTTTCTCCACCTCTTGAACTCTTGACCTGTCTGTACATTAGGGGACAGAGAGTAAAAGGTCCAGTTTCCAGTGAACTTGTGAAATTTTACATGATTATCAAGTTTTATGCAGGGTTTAAAGTAACAATCTAATTGACCAACATGAATTCTTTTTATTTCCCTGCTAAAACCAATGGATGAAAAACCAAAACTTGGTATGCCACTGACAAGATCCTGTCATGTGTTTTTTCTTAGTCATTTCAAGTGATTACAATGCACAATCAAATTGGCTGACATTAGAACTTGTTTCAACACTTATTGGAGGTTGTGATGCCCTTGAATTGAATATCCCACAAAAGTAATGATGTAATATCTTTGCTTTTGCTAATGAAATCTTAATTTACACAAAGGATATCCATAATTTGTTGTGGCTGAGTTTAAAAATGTTGAATGGGTGCAAAAAATTCTTTTCATTCCTTTCTCTGGAATCTTCGTCCAATTTTCTTTTTCGGTCTGCTCTCTCTATTTTAAGCTAAACTGAACCGAGTCTGTCCCAAATAAGATGGGGTAGTTTACGTTGATCCACAATCTCCATTCATTTGTTTTGGGATAAACTCAGAGCTACTTAATGCTAGCTCATTTCCCTTCACTTCAGCTCCATCATTTGGTTGATCTCCTCTCATATCTGCAAAACACTTAAATTTGATCACTGAGTCTAGTTATTACTTGTTAAAATAAAATAGAGGGTGATTGTTTCTCATCAGTAAATCCATATTTTGATGTTGGATACTTGAAATCAAATAAAAGAAAAGGAAAGAACTAAATGGTTGTTTTAGTTGTCTATGAGGGTTAACCCAACACCCTTTTCATTGCTGTGAATGCAGAATGATTTAGATCGTATGAAGCTGCCTGGCATGATTCAACTGCGTATCCAAGCTGCAATGCCAATTCTTCTACCTTCGGTTCGATGCTTTGTCTCTTGCCAGCCACCACCTGTCCCCGCAGCTGCTGTTGCTTCACTTCAACCCAGCAATGCAATTTCAGGGTTTTTAAATGGAAATAACTCTCAGAAAAATCCAGCGCCTTCGGCACGCTCTGCAAATAACATATCAACAAAGTCCAAGCCACTGCCACTTCCACTGCCACTCCAACTTGATAATGATACGGAGGTTGATCCATGGACATTGCTGGAAGATGGCACTGGGTCTGGCCTTCCTTCAAGCAACACTTCTGTGATTGGCAGCAGTGACCATGCAAATCTTTGTGCTTCCAGCTGGCTTAAAGGGGCTGTTAGGGTGAGGCGGACTGACCTCACCTACATTGGTGCTGTTGATGATGAAAGCTGACCTCAAACTTCATTCTTGATTTTGTTCTTGGAGTGCTCCAAATCCCCCTTGAGGGAAGCTGACATCAACTTCATTCTTGATTTTTTTCTGGAGTGCTTGAATCCCCCACAACAGGTAATTTAATGCTTTCACTTGTCACACAGAATTGGCATCAAGATTCTACCTTGTTCTTGTCTTTGATGGAAAAGGGAGCTGTTTGTAGGGGCGGCTTTTCAGAGGCGGGGCGGGTGCTGGTGGAAATAGAGAGTAATGACGCTACTACACAGCCTGCCCCACCAGGTCTTGGGCCTGCTCAACTACTAACCTTTTAATCACCCACAATCTGCTGTATTATCCAGGTGCAGTTCAGAGTATTGTTGTATATATGAGATCACTGTTTTTACGTTGCAATTGATCATGGTAAAATATCCTCAAGAATGACCTGTATCATTTTCACAGGCATCAATCTATTGTTGCAACTCCCCCCTCCCTCCCTCCCTCCCTCCCTCCCTCTCTCTCTCTCTCTCTCTCTCTCTCTCTCTCTCTCCCATTTGTGCACGTGTTCCTGTTTATTGGCATGTGTTCGATGATTACAATTTTATATTTGCATGCTCTGTTGTGTATAGTGTGCATTTATTTGTTGTGTTTTAAAAAGATTGCAATGTCGTTTTTTGGAACAAGGGGCTTTGTTAAAAAATTTATTTGCTGTCGATTTTAATCAATCATGCATGTTAGATTGGGAGGTTTTTTGGATTAGGCATTGGATTTCTAGCTCATAATTCATCTCATTGTTTATTATTTTATTTCAATCGAGATCTGGATGATTGTTCACTGAATTTAAATAAAATCTAAAATGTTGATTGATATGATGTATTTGCCTTCTTTTGCTGTCTGTCACTGATGATTTCACCAATGTTTGTTTTGTTGGTGGAGTACCAGTTTTCTTTTTTATTGTGACGAACTGTAAAAACAACTGGTGTTCCCCAATGCATCTGTCAGTTTTTTGTTAATCTATCGACCAATTGCTTAAAAGGTACCCAAATTTAAAAAAAAAATGGAGATTGGCCGAGGGGCTTGACAAGAGGTACTGGGACCTCTGGAATTCTGAGTCTTTCTGTTGTGCAGTGCTTAGCAAGACTATTTACTGGCCTGTATCTATTCCCTCTTGCATAGCACAGAAACCATGGGTCTCTTCGTTTTTTTCTGTTAATGTTGGTGCCTGTTCTTTCATGTTTCATTTGTTGGATATTTATGTTTTCTTCCTGTTCACATCCGTGGTCCACCGATTTGTGGGTGATGGATGCTATATAAATTGTTGATCTCTCAGTTGTCAATTTCTTCATAAAAGGTCACTGTCCTTTAGCCTCTAAAAAAATGAAAGAAGGAAGAAATTGTATTGCGTTGAAGATCACTTGACCAGTACATTTTACGATTTGTTCATCAATATCTTTCTTCTTTTTTTCTGCCTGGCTCTGTACATCTCCTCCTCATGCCAATGAAATATGCAAACTGATGTCCATCAATTCCTGCCTGCTAATCAATTCCATTGAGCTAGCTTAAATATGCGGTGTAGTATCTGTACTCATTCAGATTATTAAATACTCTCTCTTCCATATTCATCTACCCTGACACTACCATGGAAACTACTGCATTGCTTCCCATTTTCTTTTTGAGCAAAGACATGGAATATCGGGTGGATAGCTGCAGGATGCATGTTACTAATCCAATCCCCGGTGCATTTATGTTTGAACCATACAGCCTGGGATTCAACTTAATACTCGCTCTTTCTTAAGCCCACACTGATTAAAGTGTGCAAGGTCTCCTCCCACCTCAAATTCCCTCCCTCCCATTTCGTGTCCAGTTGCCTCTAGTTATGTCTTCAATAATTGATCCATCTTTCTTCTATGTTGAGCTGCATATTACACTGCAGCCCCTGAAGAAATTGCTTGTGTAATTAATTAACTGCCTGTTAGATGGAGGATAACCACCATGCGAGGCTTGAAAATGACTCGATAGTAAAATGGAAGCTGGAACTGTACCGCCATTAAGTCACTTCTTTCGTTGTGCAGTCATATAACTCAAATAAGTCTCTAGATATTGATTATTCCTCTCAGCCTGTCCATCAGTCTGATGCTAATCATGCAACTTGGAGAAATGATCTAGGAACGTCCGGGCCACGCCTTGAGCAATTGAAAAACGTCTTCATACAGTGAAGTATCCATACGTGGCGGATCTTCTAACTATCACCATCATGTTATCATCCCCCTTTGATTGTGGTGGACTTTCTATGGAAATCCATTATGATATTCCTGGAAGTTCCCTCCAGTGTTGGAACGGATTGTAGAAAACTTTCTGCCCTTTCAAACTTAGCTTGCTTGCATACATAACATTTATTCGCTAGTTTTCTTACCACTGCCATCAATATAGACATGTATTCTCTCATAATTTGACAATCCTTGGATGTTTAAGACCTAATGCCTTGCTAAAAAAAGGCTAATGGCTTCCCATCCTAGCTTAAAACCATACCTAATCTTATCGAGCATGCATTCATCTCCAACACAGATTCTTTGAAATTCAGAAAATCTAACACTAGAGTTTTAAACAATGCTTCTTTTAGCTTGTCGAAAAGCCTCCATGAGCATTTTTTATTTCAGCCGAAATTGTCTCTTTTTTTTTAATAGTGCAGTTAAGAGCTTGCTGACAATTCCAAACCATCATGGGAACCCTCTCAATTCTTTTATTGAGTGTGGAATGGGCCATTTCTTCACTATCATCTGTTTTTCCAGACCAATGGTTATACCTTTTAATGAGATAGTATGTACCAAGTATTCCATTTGTTGCTCATAAAAATAACATTTTGACTGCTTAGCAAACAGCTAATTAGCCTTCAAAGTTTCCAATACCATCCCTCAAATAATTGATATATAGTAATGGGACATACCTATATATATAAATATCATCAAATAGCATTATGCGGTCAGTGCACTGGTTAAGCCAAAAGACATTACCTTAAACTTATGGTGCCCATGGTGAGTTCTAAAAGTTTTCTTTTTCCACATCTTCATGCATTCTCACCTGATGCTACTTGGATTTTAAATCATCTTCTGAAAAGAATTGAGAGCCATGCTCATTTCTTAGGTCATTCAATAATGGGATGAGAAGCTTATTCCTTATAGTCTAGTCATGGAGTTGCCTATAGTCAAAACAAAACATCTAAGTGCTGTCTATCTTTTTTACCAATAAAATAAGAGAAACCAATGGACTGCAACTTGGTTGAACAATTCCATTCTGAAACACCTCATTTACCAATCTTTCTCTATTCTCCTGTGCACAAATAAACTTTAAACCTAGCTCCAAGAACCAGAGGAATCTTATGATCTAGTTGTCTTGCAGGGGGGAGATGCTTTGATTCTAGAAATGTTGTTCTGTACTCTTCTAACAAGGCCTTCGCTTCTGAATTCTGCACAACTTATTTCACTTCTTTAAACATGTATATGGCCAGGAATTGTCCAATCAAATCATAAACTTCTTCCTTCAAGCATTTTTATGTCTTGTAGTTGAGATCATTTGTAGTCTTTCTTCTTCGTCGAGGATTCATTTCCATTCAATTATTCTTCCATCCTTCTTTAACTTTATTGTAATGAAGTCTAACAAGATTGGCAAGTAAATCCTTAGCCCGTAATACCATATCACATATGCCTGTTTTTAATATTCTCAAATATATTTGAAATTCATGCCCCATACAAAACCTGGCATTGCACCTCGTGACATTTCTATTGGCTACTGTTATAGCATGTAAACAGTCCTCTTAATGAATATCTTGATTTATTTTTTATAATTTATTAATCAATATAGCTATGCATGCTGCCACTAAAATGATAAGGTATATTCCTTGGCAACCATCACTTTTAATACTGGTTGAGAATGTGGTTGAGATTGTTTTTGAAAATGTTTTTTGTTTATAAATGTATCAACATAAGTTAATGAAAAATAATCTAAAACTACAATTTTTTTTAATTTAAAGTAAAGAATAAAAAATAAAATAAAAAAAAATTTCAAAAACATTTTTGAAACGTAGTGTCAAACACCCTTGTTTTATTATCCAATAATTCTATTAGTATCACCCTTTTCCACATCCAATAATTCTTCCCTATCTCCTCGTTATACACATCCAATAATTCTTCCCTTTATTATATCATGTTCATACTATGCTAATTTCCGGGGATATGTTTCTGTCCACATCTGGAACATTTTTTCAGCTCATATAATATGTTAGAAAAATGTTTGGAACCACATGACACTTGTACTTTAGAATGATTAAGAGATTTAGGTGGCATAATCTTCTTATACTTCATGAATGAGTAAACCCTGGAACAAATCTATTCTCTTTAGCTAAAGCATTATTGGGTTCTTCTTTCTATTTAGCATGATAAAAGAACATATGTAAAAGTTGTTGGCGTGAGAATCTTGAGCATTGGTTACTGCCATTCTTGAGCCTACTGCTGGAGTTGGAAATATGAAAGGATTTTGGAAGAAAATACATTATTGATAATGGAGGAAATTGAGATGAAACATTAGAAGAGTATTGGCGGAAACAAACGTTTTGAAAGAATTTGTCAGAGCTCATTTACCTGATGAAATTTACCCTTTCTTTGACGAGACTGCCGAGCAAAAGAGGAGCCCACAAGGCAGCATACATGGCTTTGGCTTTGTTGGAGAACCAGACAAAGAAGCACGCAGTCAATACGTAAACGCGTGGTGTGCGACTGCGTTGATAGACCCTTTCTCTGCTACTTTATTCTGCCCAGAACACCCAATTACTTCACTCCAGTTACAGCCCTAAAATTACTCCACTATTTCCCACTTGAAAAACCCTAAATCACAAATTCACTCAAATCAAGTAAGCTCACCAACAACATAGTTTTCTGGTAAGAAAATCGGGAGGTTTTTGATAATTCAATACCAGGTTCCCTGACAACTCTGTTTGTTTGTATTAGTAAGGAAGTAAAGTAGTCATGAAGGAATCAGGTTTCTGTGTTTCTTTTATTGATGAAAGATCTTTATTTTCGCTCTGTTTAAAAAATTCTGTACAATAACCTTTCTTGATGATTTATTTTATTTTATGCGGAAATTGATGATCTTTCAGATTCAATGGATAATGAGAAGGGAGAGGGTGGTGGAGATACTGATGGCACAAAGAAGAAATTGTCTGAAGATGGGGCAGAAGCGCTACAGAAGTGTTTGGAAGAAAACAAAGGGGACCGTAGCAAATGCAAGTCCAGGATTGATGCTTTGCGATCTTCTTCTGCTCCAAGAAAACGACGCGTGCTACCATTAAGACTCAAGAGTGGTTCATTGACTGATGTGTAAAACAGAGTGGCAGTGGATCCTGTTGATATCACTAGATATAAAGGGGCGAGAAGGGTTGCCTGAACTGCAGACTTTTCCTGGATTGATGATGCTATAAATATAATTTGGGTTTCATTGATCCTGTTTTCTTTAATCATCTTTTTCTCTATTTATCTCCATGGATTGCATATCACTTAATGCTTGAAAAGGTTGATCTTTACTTTCCTATTTCAAATTTGTACGAGGGTGAAAAGAACAGTGAATTGAAGCTGAGTTGCACGAAAACAAAATTCTTGAGGTTTCAGAATTAAAATTATCTTAACTGGATGCGGAATGTACAAATCTTTCTCAAAGATTCGAACCAGTACAGAAAATGTTTCCTTTGTAAGAACTACTGCCTTTAACTTCTTACATACAACAGCACATGGAATTTCTTAGATTCATCACTCTATTCCTTACAAAACTCGCGCCTTACAGAAAGTTGTTGGACAATGATCTGAGATAGAGCACCTTGATTAAGATATCTTATATATCACTAATGTTTGAAACTCATGCGGTTTCTATTGATCGCGGGTTCTCACTGACTTGTCCACGAAAAGAACATCATCGATCCAAGCGACAATGTTGAATGCTAACCCTTCTAATACTCTTGAGTAGCTCTCTAGTATTGCTTGCCCCACATCCTGCAATATTTATCTTTCCATTTAATTCTGGTTAAAAAATAAAAATAAAAATGTGATTAATGCTTACGCAACTTACCCGATTGTACTGGATTTTGCAAGTGTCCAAGGATGTTTGTGAAAGTTCAGGGTATCTCTGCTTCAAGCAAAATAGCAAGGTCTCGGCTCTTTCTGCTAAAACATGATTTTTATCAGTTCGATCAATGTCAGACATAAGATCTTTTACCATGTCCCACGAGGATTTTGAATGGCTTAGGCATGCTTTGCGTCTCCATGTGTACATTGAAGCTTCGACTTGGTCTGCGAGCTCAAGTGCTTCGTGTTCAGATGCTATGTTGAGACAGTCAAGGAGATGGTCTGGGGAGAATCTGTCTGCTGTATACAGGTAACGGTAAATTGTGTCCCCCAGACACGCTCTTCCACTCTGAAATTAAAAACATTTTGATATGACATACTGGAGCGTGTCTTCGGTATTCCGCGAAGCCTAAATGAATGAGATAATTTCATAGTGCTTTTTCAGAGAATGGAACCTAGTCATCACCCCTCTGAGACCTCGAAATCTAGAATCATTACATTTTTGTAAAGTTATTTGAATAGCAGGAAGGCTAACCTTTGGAAGAGATGCCATGTAAGTGTGTGGAATTTCCATCTCAGCTAGAATGCTACTGTTAATGGCCATGGCAGCCTTGTGAATTTGATATGCACAGTCGCGCTTGTGTCGCAAGTGCTTCCTCGACTTCTCAGAGAGGCCATCTGGCGGGACGCATGGGACTGGCACCCACCACTTCTCCTCTTTGCGCTGAATAATAACTCTGCGAAATGAGCCTGAACGGGTTGAGTTCGATGACATGCTTCCCTGTTCCGCATACCAAAATTCTCTATCCTGGAAACTATCCAGCACTTCCTGTCAGGTAAAATCCAAGTTATAAGGAATATATGGCACTGAAATGAAATCAGAGTTGTTTTAATTCCTTGCAAAAGAAAGCTTTCCATACTATGAGCATCGCGTCTAGCTTTGTTAATGCCGGAAGGTTGATGTAAATATCTGATCTTGGTCTACTTTCCATCACCTGAAAGACCAATCAATCATTTTAGAGATAAGAGAGTACAAAGCCCTTTGAAATTTGGGTTCTAGTCAACGAAACTTCACCTCAAGAGTTGTTCCATCTCGTGAATTCTGAGACTTGGGGACAAATTCTACTATGTAATCACATACGGAAAGAAGGCAGTCCATTTCTCTCTTCCACATCGATTTCTTCTCAGGTTTCAGAGGCTCCAGTCTCAAATTTTGCCCAAACACAGTTGCTGCGGGAAGCATCAAAGATGAGCAGTGATGGTGAGCTGGATAAAAGAAGGAGAGACCCATGTAATTTAATAAATCAAGGTGATGTAATTGAATCATACATACCATAGAGATTGGTTATGGCATTTGATATAGTAACAGCTGTGCAGACACCTTTGCCACTTCCAGACATGTCCTCACCTAGCAAAAGCTTTGAGAATCTTTCTTTCATCGTCTCAAGTTCTGCCATAATGAAGCAAAAATCTGTAAACGTCTTGCCCATTACATGGACAGATTTTCCAGAAAAAAGACAAAACTATCAAACGTAACCCCACCTAAATCAACCGATTCTTGATCATCCAACTTGCCATCCACAACTTGCTTCTGCTGCTTCATTTCTAGTCTTCCAAAGATAGCCTGATCTCGTGCGCCAGATTTGGTCACTGGCCAGTGAGAAGGAGAAGGTTCACTTGAATAGCTGTTGTCATCTATGGGATCAGAAAAGGCTGAGGTCTCTGAATAAGTCCGACCGAACATGGAAGAATCACCACTCATTGTTGAGTACACTGGAGTTTCCACGGTTGAGTGGTCATTTTGATCCAAAGAAGAAGGTGAGGGTTGATAACCGGGATCAGAAATTTCGTCAAAATTCGATGAGTTATCCATTTAAAGACAAGTACTTGTGGCGTGCCTGCTCAGAAATCTGCAAGATAACCATGAAAGTGTTAATAACTTCGGTTAGTGGGCTGTAGACTTGGGAAACTTCTTTTGATCATTGCCAAAACAAGATCCACAGATGGGAATCTAGGAATACTCAAATCCGATACTTTCACCCGGGATTTGGCTTAAAATTCAGAATTTATGATTGAGAGAAGAGGAAAAAAGGATTACAAAGAAAAGAAACGAAAGGGCAGAGAAAGAAAAAGAAGTGCTCCCCTTTCTAGCTACAAAAAGGAAAATGGGCTTAATCATGAGTCGCTACTGTTACCAGGATAGGTAAACCATGCGCTGTATTTTCTGCAAGATTTGCAATTGAAGCCAGTCTTTGATGAATTCCATCCCTTATAAATGAACCAGCAGAAATTTTAAAATCGAAAGAATACAAAGAGAAACGGTCTAATAACAACTCCTTTCCCTTAAACTTACCTTTAATAGGGAGAATTTGAATTTTGCAATAGCTGATGACAGTTGCGAGCTAGCAAGCTAAGTTTTGTTGAGTACCGTTGGGAACACTTGCTTCTTCTCCTCTTTATTTCCCGTAGCCTTTTCCTTCCAGAAGGTACACTTTCTTTGGACAAGCAGTCATACCTCTGTGATCTTAAGAGACAAGAACAAAAAAAAACCTTCAGCCGTCGGATTGTTGTGTTTCTTGAGAGAGACAGAAAGCCCCCAGTTGCAGAAATGGCAGTGTTCTTCACAGAGAAAGAATCAAGAACGGATGGAAAAAGGTTGAGGTTGTTGGTCTTTTGGTTGAATGAGCATGATAGAACATGCGGAGTGCATCTGTGGTGGACATGAATATTTATGGGTTTGCGGTGCGTTATTATGTATATGGTGCTGAATTAATGGTGGATAATAAATATTGTATAATAGAAATTCAACGAATCATTCTGGGTTATTTTAATGGCAAGTCTACCATCTTGAAACGCAGGAAATGCCAGGATGAGCTTAGATTCGATTCACCTCAGGGGCTGTAAAATGCTTTTAGGGACATGCATGATTGGCCTCTTAGGATAGGACCCTTTTGTTTTTGTTCTTTTCTTTTTGGAATGCAATTAAGACCGTTTGATCCATAACTCAACAGGAAAGAAAAGATAGCTATGAACTCAATCATGTACTATCTGGACTACAGAAAAATAAATATGAATATGAATACATGATAGCTATGAACTATCCAAACATGATATTATTTTATGTATAAGCATATTGGATTTTCTATTACATTATCACAACTCAACTTTATTCCTTGAAAGAAAAGGAAAAAAAAAAACAAGGAAAGAAAGAACATGCAATCCTTAGTTGTATTATACGTTAGAATTTAATAAGAAGTAGCTGTTAACTCGGTCGGAGGTGGGATACATTAGCCTTTGTGTATAATTGATGTACTCTCGCCATCGGTCTAAGCAAAAACTCGTACCAATCTGAAAAGAAATCCATTTCGTGAAAACTTTTTCTGATGAAACACAGAATTCTGAGACAGACGTGCATCCCATTTCCCCACTGGTTCCATGTTCTTTTAATTTGGCCCTGAAAGTGTCGTAGGGTTGGCAAAGAAACATAATCGCAAGATTATCAGGTCAAATATATCTTTATTAAGCACATGCAAGAACATCAATTATATACAAAGGTTGATGTCTATTCAGAAACGATTATTCAGAGTTGACTAGATATATATATAACACAGGGAGAGAGCCCTGATGTTGCTCAACTTTTAAATCAATCTATGGAAACTACAATGAGGAACATATTCTGATGAGTTCCCGAACAGATTTCATCATCGGAAACGGTTTTAGTATTTCTCTGGATATGATAAAGCCAGAACCTCCACCATGAAAAATTTCCACAGATTTACAATGGAGGTGCATTTCGATTGTCTTGGTTCACTCGCCTGTTCAAGGAAAGAGCTCTTCTTTCTGCCCAGGATGCTGATTTTATGCAGCTTCAGTGATCTAATCCACCGATGCGTGGTTAATAGAAATCGATAGATGTCACATAAAAATGTTTGCTTGCACTAGCAAGGAATTTGAGCCCAGTCTTTATCTCCCTTGTTCCTCTTTTATTATGCTTCCAAGGTAGATTCTAAATCACAAATGAAACATAAATTAAAAACAATAAAAAAAAATCACAGGAAGACAAACTGGCTAGTGGATTGAGACCACACCTATGAGAGTATTCTTTGAGGAGATTCCTCATTGCAATTACTTTCAGGGTACAAAAACCCACCCTGTAAATCTTATCTATTATTCCTCAGAACGAAAGTTTCATTTCCTTTCGGACTTGCACAAATTAATTTAGCCATTTAGGAATGACAATATTCCAGGTGGAATTAAAAGTACAATCTTGTCAGGTTTGTTGTCTGTCTTCTTTGTGTTCCATGATCCCCAATAGGTCGAGGTGTGGAAATTTTGAGACAGAACAGAAAATATCATGCAATATTAAGCTTATGAAATAAAAATGGTGGTAAGAGTGACATTTAGACATCACATGTTCTCAACCTTTATTAAGATTAATTATTTTGTTCATCTTTGCGAGAGTCATGAAACTAATTTATTAAGATACTTGAACAAACTAGCCATAGAAGCTCAAGATACCACCTAGTAAATTGAAAGCAAGGTGTGAACCTGATGATACTTTGCTTTTTATCTAGAATCCAAATCTTGTTTCTATAAGGTTTTAGGTTTTTTAGTTTAGAGTTTTGGACCAATTTTATAAATAGGTTATATCATTTCATTAGGGTAGATTCATCACAATTATATTTTTAAGAGTATATAAACTATTGTAAAGCCTAAAGAGGGGGGGGCCTATTTTCATCAATAAAAAAAAAAAAAATTGTAATTTATATGAGAGTGACTGAATCTCTAACTTATCGAAGATTAACTAGCTTTGTGACATCATTCAATTTCATTATAACAGTTATGATGTCTTGAGATATGTTCCATTGTGTCATACTCATATAAGATATTCTTTGGCTTTTAAAGATCAAATCTCAATTTTGATTATGAATTACGTGACCATGAGGTTAGCATGGTAGGTATCAGAGCTAGCTCCAAAACATGACATATCATTCTATTATTTAGGTTTTCTTAATGTTCTTTTAAGTTTTTCAGTGTTTGCATCGTTCATCTTCTTTTTTATATTTGTAGCATATAAGCCAAAAAAATAAATTCATCTTGTTATTATTTCTATTAATATTAGTAACATAAAAAGAAGAGAAGAGAAAAGATTAAATGAAATTTGAAGGTTAATTTAATTTTACCATATAAACACAACTCCTAGAGAATCATAAGCAAATCATCTCAGAATTAATTGAAATTTTATATTCTATCTACTAGGGATAAAATTGCATCATATATTAAATTTAGGTATATTTTGACATTATTTTCTAGAGGTTTGAAATTATGGTTAGGTTCTACTGCAAACTAATCTAATTCAAGTTCTCATGTCATCGCTATGTAAAACTTGTATATCTCTATATAAAATCTCCATGTCTTCATATGTAAACTCCATTTTTCCATGAAAAATCTCTCTAAGTCTCATTCAGGTATGAACAACCCCTTTACATATATGCAATTACCCACCTCGGTATAATGTCATCTCTATTTAGGTAAACGGATGACTTAACTTGCTATAAAGATATTTTTTCATGAAAGTTCTCCAACAATCTCTTAGAAAATGTTCATAAGTCTCTATGAAACCATTATTTTTTTGGCATACTTTCCATTCAGACATGCTTTTCATTTAGGTAACCTTTATCCTTAACAAAAACCTATAATAAAACCATGTCTAAAAGAGCCCAATATAAGTGTTTAATTGACTCAAACCAGAGCTTATTCTAGCTAAAACCAAGCAAAAAAAAAAAAAAAGAGTAAAAGTCAAGGAGAAGAAAAAAAAAGAAGATAGAAATAAAATAACGACACTCTTTTTTTATTGACCTTTTGTTGACACACGTTGGACAACAAAAATTGTTACTTTGAGAAGAACCCAACACCATAAAAAAAAAAAAAAAAAAAAAAAAAACTATCTACTTGACCATTAGAAGTAGCTACCCATTACATGGCAAGTAGATTCACACGATTCTTGGATATATAAAAGCTTACATTCTCCTCTAATCTCTTGTATCTTTCATGCAAACACACCTAATCCCAGATGATTAGGTGTTGCCTATTATCTTTTGTATCTTTTTTAACTACCGATAAAAAGGTCGCTATCCTTTGAAGCTTTCTCCAACTTCATCAACAATCATTTTCTTTATTATACTTTTTGATCTTTTTAAGGTCCAGACCGGCAAAGATATGGGAACGTGCTGTTTCCTTTTTGTCTACGTTTTTGCTGTTTTCTTAAAGAATAAATGAGAAGATGATGATGATGATAATGGATGCTTGAAGTCGGCACTCGGCAACTTGTCTCTGTTTTGGAAAAACAAATGGAACAATATACTCTCCTCCATCAAATTTTTTATATTCTGCACCTGGTCAGGTGCACATCAGATAGGTTAGCTACATCCTATTTTACAGGAATATCTGAGATATGATGAATTTTAGTTTACTTCAAGAATTCTAGTTATAGCATTAGTCAAGGTTCCATGTGCCTCTTGTAAAGTAATGTATTTCAAATGGCTACAAAGATGCTGGAGGGTTGAAGATTTCGGTGCAATGGGATTTCTGTGAGTGTGATTTGGGATGAGGATTGCTCGAGTCTGGAAGAGGATTGCTCCACTTTTATAGCCTACTCTAATTATTTAGGATGTCATCTTGGCAGGGATACAAACTCTTATGACGATGGACCAGGAGAATCAATCGGCAGAACAGCAGAAAGAACGGCATCATTAAAAGCAACACTTTATTGAAACGAGATCCAAAATGGTAGGAAAATTACATGGAAGGATTTGATTCCTCCACCACTTCTAACAAGTCACTAGTTGGTCTAATTAACAAGCACTAAGGTTGAACATTTGATAATGGAAAGAAGGTTAAGAGGGAAATTGAAGTTACACAGTTACGAGGTCATGCAGTTACTGCTGCTACATGTTACATGAGAATCTAGGAACTAATTTCTACTGAATGGAGAAGTCCTTCAAGCACCAGTTGATACATGACGACTCAAGGCTTGCAGGCAATTTTCCAAAGTGCTTGTTTGATCATCCCTGCTGGTGCAACTGCTGCCCCTCTAAACTGAAACCAAGTTCATAAGAGTTAGCATTTTTCCAACAAAAAAAGGCATCGATGTATGCATCAGAAACAACTTCTGTGACGATTGGCTTCTTCTAAAGGCCGTAATGATAATAATCTATTTCAGTTTTGGATTACAATACTCATTAGACATCATATTTAATCTCATCGGAAGTCAGTGCACCTCACATTTCTTAGCTATGGATTTCTTAATGCATCTGAAAGACAAAAGATAAGCAGAAAGTTCGCAAATGGATTGATCTTCGGCACAAACCTTAGATTTCAGGGTCAACGCGAAAATGCCATCAAGAGTGGATGACTGGACTGAGTGCACATCCAACTGCAGTTTGCTGGCTTCATCCATGATATCAAGCAGCATGTACTCCCTGTAAGGACATCTAATCTCAATGAGAACCTCTTTCTCTTTCGTGCATACTTTCAAATCCAAGGGCACCCCATCCTTGGGAGAAACCCCATCAAGCTCTGGTTCAGCTTCATCAATGTCACGGGCCTTCCTCTTGCTTACCCAAGACTTCTTTCCATTGTCAATCTTCTTGATGTCGTAGTTATCTGATGTCTGGTCTACCATGTCCATGTAACTCCTGTGTCCTGTCTCGTGATCTATCAAGCCTGTGCAAGATTCTAGTTCTGCTACTCTTGATTCAAGCTGTTTCAGGTAGCTAATGGTGTCGCAGAGGATTGATGCTTTGTCAATCTGAATAATTATGATCGAGTTTATTAGTGAATAGCATGATTAGAAATTCAAAGATCAGAATTATGAACTTCTCAGAAATAACATTATCTCAGAACCAGTTTACAGAATTCAGCATAAAAGATGTTGAGGAGAAAAGATGTACATAAATGCTTCGTAGCTAATTACAGAAATTAGCATAAAATCAGTTGAGCATATACATATTTAAAAGTTGGAGATTGGTTTCCAGTTTACCCAAAAATGTATTGCAGTTTCTTACAGTAACACAAGTGTAAGGAATTATGAAAAGTCCAATTACTATCGAAGTCTCAATAATAACAAGATTTCCAACAAAGGCAATATAATTACCTCACTAATAGAAGGAACCATCGACCTGAGTTCTAGAAATTTGTCATTCTCTCTTCGTTCATCTGATTTATAATGCCCCTTGCATGTTTCACAGCTTTCCAATTTCTTGAGGCAATCTGCTCCTCCATTTTCCTTGTTGGACCTAAGAGAGTGGCCACCATATATCAAAGGTACTGCAAATAAAACCTTCTTCAACATATTTTGTTGTGCCCGTGACTTAAGGCCATCAACTGCTCCTCTTTTCCAACTAGAAAAACTGGACTTGTAATCTCCACTTCGGAAACATAGATTATCAATTGACTGACTTGAACTTTTCAGAATAACACATATAGTTCTTCTGTAGTGCAAGTCATCATCAGCGCCAAGATCAAAGGAGCTCAACTTAGTGTGGTTTTCTTCTTGAAGTGCTTGCAAATGAAGGCGGGTTACGTTTTTTCCCTTGGAAGAGAGTACGGCCTGGCCTTGTTTCACTACAGCCTCTGATATGCACTCACTAGAATTCATAGAGTCCCGAGCATCATCGCTCAATTCATCATCCATGAAATGCCAACTTTGAACTTGAGAAACACCTCCATTTAAACCTTCAAGCATGAAGGAATCTTCAGTCTGGTGATTGTACTCACAGCCATCTGAACAATCATCAGGAAAGCTCCTCTTGAAATCTTCTCGCACAATTCCATGTAAATCGTTAATTCCCTCTTGCTCAAGCTCTATATCTTCTGTTGGGGTGTACATGTTCTCCAAAGCAAATGAATCGACTATCTCATGGCTGATCCTGGTAGACATTGGGTCTTTATCATCATCTCCATTGTGAGCAGAAGAGGAAGATTTCTCAGAGCAAACAGGCTTCGAGAAATCTAATAAGGAAGCTTTGATATGTTGAATGAGACTGGGGTCTTCTGTGACCTTGAAATAAGCCAAAAGGAGAAGCAAGAACGCAATTATGGCATTTATAAACTATTCCATGCATGCTTATATGCATATATTCTGAATTAGAAAGTCATTGATCTATTTTCCAGACAGGAAATTACCAGCTCAGTTACACCTAGCTCTATCACTCCCTCAAGATAGGGAAAACACACCACGGTCTGCAAAATTGAAGCCACAAGCCATGTGATGTTAGAGCAGAAAGATAAACACATCTGTATTTGATAATATGTGGATCGAGCTATGGGAGTTGAATTTTAAAGCAGGTGAAATGAGGTTTTATTAAAAAAGCCCCATTAAGGTACATAGTTAATTTAGCAAGCAAAATTGCATATGACAGCAATGTTGGAAGCACTAAGGAAGAGGGAAATCTTATCATACTCCAGCCAGGTGCAACATTGCTTCCTGGAGTTCATGATTGCAGAAAAAGAACGCATAGCAATGTAAAAAGAATGCATATCTTATTGTGACCACTTCTCTTACTTCGGTAAAATGTAAAAAGAATGCATGGCAGTTTAAACAAAGCGAAATGGCCAAACAGAAAAGATCAACGCAGGGACATGTATGGGTGAGTGTGAGCACGGGTTAGAATTATGTGTTTCTTTTATACAAGGATCTTCCTAGCAAAGGCCACTATGTGTCCACAGCATTCACACGATGAATATATTCATAAGGAAATAGATCTCTTGTTACCTGAATAGATGCACTCTAAGGTCAGTGATGGCCCGGTCATAGAGAAAACACAACACAGGAAAACAGAAGGTCAGTTTTCCCTCATAGAATAGATGACATTACAGGCATTAAGATCAGTTGAAATTTGCATTAAATGTGAAAAGGGATCTCAGCCAGGGAAACCAACCTTTGCAAGCAAAGAGCGAGAGAATACTTTGCTATCTGCATATTGAGCATTGCACAACCAGATGGTCTGTTTATTGGCCAATGCTCTTCCTGGCAACCTGTAAGAAGACAATAAGCTGGGTTGGTAAATATGACAGCATTATCCGAATAGAAAATAAGAAGATCTTTGGATCAGTGAAAGACGGGCTAGTACCCTTCACCAGGATTGAATACAAAGGACATGCACACCAGGTAATACCACTCCTCATCTGACAGATCCTCAGGAGACAATGCAGGAGAAGACCTCTTAGCCTGCTGGCCAGCATCGCCTCCAAGGAGAGACTTGTAAAGTTCCTGCAATTGCTCACTTCTCTGTAGGCCTATTTTATCAGCTTTCAGCTCCGTGGCTTGAACTTTCCTAGTCTTGATGTCTCCATTGTAGTACCCATCACCCCATTCCAGCACCCTAAAACAACATGATCGCATTGTATTTTCTCAGCATAAGCATAAAACGACATGGACGAAAAGCCATCTCAATTAACATTTTCACAGCTGCATTGTGTTACCCAAGAGAAAGGAGGCGTCTTTAAAACTCCTGGCATTATCTATTCAAAAGCAGAAACTCCACAACCCTAATTTCATTCATTCTTCAGCAACAAGATCGTTACTTACAGCAAATTTATGTAAATGAGGGGTGAGAAGAAAAGGAAAACAAATCTGACGGCTAGTTCTATTAGCTTCTAGTGGTCAAGCTCTACTGCAGCAAATCATAATCTTCCAAGCTCTACTGCTGACAAGGGAAAGTCTTTATCTTGGATAGGATATTTTTATCATTACATGTGAAAACCAGATATGGAAATCGAGAAATAAGAGCAGAACTGTAACAAAGAATCGTTCGTGAGAAGAAAAGAAGTAGTTTAAAGTGAATTAGTTCAGCTAATGTACCCTTGCTGTCTGGCTGACAGTGACCAGAAAATGGCATAACTCCACTGTACACTCCTTACAGCAATTGCAAGCTGTTTCCTCAACTTCTCCTGTAACGCCTGCTGGCTTCGCACAACATGAGCCATTGCCAAAAACACACACACCCAACCTCGAGCTTACAGAAGTGAAACCCTGCTCTCTAACACATTAGTCAAACAAGAAACCCTGACAGCTCACTTTTTTGGCGGACCCCGGATGCTAGTTTACTTTCAATAATGCAAAATATTGTTTCGTGGAAATTTTGTCAAGCAATCATGGCCTTTTAACCAATCAAGCTCCTTTTTTTTTTATTGACAAATATGTTTAGCATACCAGTAGCACTATCTTGGTAGGTGGCGGTGACACTATTGTTTTCTTCTCATTTAAAAAAAAAAAAGCAAAAACTAATAAAAATGAAATGGACTTTGCAGTTTGCATTGTTTTTTTCTCAATTAATTAGCAGTACCATCTTTAGTGGTTAAATCGATTGTGACGATGCTGAAATTAATGAGCAATTAATGAGAAGAATCTATCGGACAGGGTAATTAATTTTTTGTTTAATCTAGAAAAGAATCTCCCTTGGCCTTGTCGTTCTTTGATGCGTTATCATGGCATGGAAATGCCATTAAAATACTACCCCGTGAAATAAAATAGTTTGTGTTGCGATTGGGAAAGGATTTCACTTGTTTATGTTTAACTATTTCTGAAGCTGTAATTGGATTGGCTTTCTAGCTCCATACCTTGTTAATTTATCCAAATTCATTTTTCTCCGACAAGTGGATGGATCCCGTTGATGAATTTTATGTTTCTGCCCTGACGTTTTTTTTTATATAAAGTTAATCTTATTATCTAAAACGAAATCGTGCAGGCCCATTACTGAAGAAATTGCTGTTATTCACGCGCGCACGAATCAACATGGGTGATCGATGCTTGTTTTTTTATAATCCTCTAAATTTTTATATTTTAGATGATATGATCCTAATTTGAATCAATTGTTTTTTATTTCTTGGTTAGAAATGGAAGAAGAGAGACCGAAATAAAAAAGACATCAAACATGAGTGGTGTGTCAAAAATTTCAGGAAAGATACACTTTGATCTTTTAACTTTAAAAATAACACAAATTATATGATTTCAACTCCTCAATTTCTTTCAAATTCAGTTTTGATATAAAGTTTATCTTTGTTATTTTTAGTATCTGGTTGAAAGATGAGAGAGAGGTTGCTGGATTCATATGGTAAAGAGAGAGAAATATTGTTGATATTAATTTTTTTTAAATTATTTTGATGTATTTCTAAATGAAAAACATTTAAAAAAAAACTCAACCACACTCACAAATAATCAATTACTCTTATGCATAATTTTGAAAGCTTTTAAGGGTATTATTGTCGAATTATTCTATTACATTCAATAAAGTTTTCAAAAAAATTAGTACCGACAACAATTAATTAATTTTCAACGATTAACAGTAGTCAGTGACCATCAAATGAATCATTCACTTAGAACTGACCAATATATACTTGCTCGAAATTGATCAGTTCATGGAAACTATTTACTAATCGATGATCAAATGTTATCAGCATATAATTCTTTCATTTTGTTTAGAGAACCTCATTCAAATCATGATTATTTTTTATAATTTATGATTCATCTATAATGTTTCTAATATATGCAACATTGTATTTTTTTTTCTTTTTTTGTTCAATCAATTTAATTTGTGTCTTTATTTATATTTTGTTTTCTTGAATAAATAAAATATTTTAATAAAAAAATTAGTAAACATAATTGGGTAAACATTATATAGTTAAATTTGATTTTATATATATATATATATATATATATATATATATATATATTTATATATTGATTTTCACTTATATAAATATTATATATAAGTAGCGGTCAGGAGTTTTTTCTTTTCAAATAATGAGCAAATCTTTCCATGATCCTCATAACCACATCTCGGCAAGTAGTCGAAGATGAGTTCAACGATCGTGAAAAGTCATGTTCAAGTGAAGTATTATTTTAATGAACACGTTGGCAAGAGGTTTCGCAAATTGATACAAAGTCAAAAGAAAGATAAACTATTTCCGACGTATCAAAATAGGATATATATATATATATATATATATATATATATATATATATATATTACCTATAATATAAAACAGTGCACTGTGCACACAGACACAGTGCACTGTTGTTGCAACAGTTTTTTTTTTTTTTTTTTTTTTTGCTTTTTTTACTTTTTTTTTCTACTTACGTTTTTTTCCTGTTTTTTTTTTTTTCGTTTCTTTTTTTTTTTTGCTTTTTTTTTCTAATTATTCTTTTTCTTCTTTGTTTTTTCCTCCGTTTTTGCTTCTTTTTTTTGGCCTATTTTTTCTATTTTTTACTTATTATTTTTTTTTCATTTTTTCTTATTATATATATATATATATATATATATATATATATATATATATTTTTTTTTTTTTTTTTTTTTTGCTTTTTTTACTTTTTTTTTCTGCTTTTGTTTTTTTCGTTTCTTTTTTTTTGCTTTTTTTTTTCTAATTATTCTTTTTTTTCTTTTTTTTCCCTCCGTTTTTGCTTTTTTTTTGTATTTTTTACTTATTATTTTTTTCATTTTTTCTTATTATATATATATATATTTTTTCTACTTATATATTTTTTTGTTTTTTAATAATCGGGGTGTCCGAGCTAGCTTAAATGCACCACGATTAATCTCCATATCCAAATTTTTTTGATAACTAGGATGTCCAGGTCAACTTATGCATACCACGACAATCCCCGGACCCATATTTTTTTTCTAAAATGCTTTCATGCTGGTATATTTTTTTTCTTTTTTTTCATAATTTTTTTATTCACTTATATATTTTTTTTATAACCTGGATCTCCGACCAGCTTAGGCACACCACGACTAATTTTTGGGCCGATTTTTTTTAAAAACAATATGGATTGCTATAGTGCTTTCACACTTATACTTTTTCTTTCTTTCGCTTATACATTTTTTTATAACCACGATCTCCGGGCCAGCTCAAGTGCACCACCATTACTCCTCGGACCAAATCTGTTTTTTGATAATCGGGATATCCAGACCAGTGTGGACACACCATGACTAATCTCCGAACAAATTTATTATTATTTTTTATTTTTTTTCCTTATACGTTTTTTTGTTCACTCATCTTTGAACCAATAATAATGATAATTTTAGTGGTTATTTTTTTTATAAAAATCTTTTGATTTTTTTTTTAATATTTATCTGAAATTTTATTTATATCGGTGATCATTTTAAAAGTAATATTACTCTATTTTTCTCTTTATTCGTTTTTTTTTTGTTTTCTGTTTCTTTATTTGCTCTTTAGATTATATGATTTTATTATTTATGCAATAATAATGATAATTTTAGTTATTGTTTTTTTTATAAAAAATCTTTTGCTTTTTTTTTTATTTTTCATAGAAATTTAATTATTTTAATTGTTTTGGAAGTAATGTTAGCAATAATTTTAACTTTAATAGCAATGATAATGGCAATAACGTCACAATGAATTTTCAATCTATGTTTTCGTCTTTTTGTTGATAGAAAATTAACAACTTATTTTTTTATTTGATTATTGTAGGTATTTTCACAATTTATATTTTATTTTTGTTTGATTTAAATTGAATTATAAAATGAACTAATCTTAATACAGTGAACTTAATAATTCAGATATCCGAGTTTTCATGCTTTTTTAATGATGATGATAAATTTATGCTGGTTATTTCGTTTGAAACTACTAAACAAATAAATTTATATCGATTTTAAATTTATATATTTTATAAAAAACTTGCACTTGACATGAATTATGCACATATTTATTATTTTAGCTAAATTTATATTATAATAAAAAATTCACACAATTAATATTTTTTACATTGAAAAAAATATTATGCCACCCGCGACGAAGCGCGGGGGCATTGTCTAGTTAACTAATATCTAAATGCCGTGGGGTTTTTACTGTGCAAGTGCACTGTGTACACAGACACAGTGCACTGTGGATTGCAATAGTTTTTTTTTTTTGTTTTTTTTTGCTTTTTTTTTCATTTCTTCTTTTTATTTTCGTTTCTTTTTTTTTTCATAACTATTCCTTTTCTTCTTTTTTTCCTCCATTTTTTGCTTCTTCTTTTTTTGTATTTTTTACTTATTATTTTTTTCCATTTTTTCTTATTATTATTATATATATATATATATATATATATATATATATATATATATATATATATATATATATATATATTTTAATAATCGGGGTGTCCGAGCTCGCTTCAATGCACCACGATTAATCTCCATATCCAAATTTTTTTGATAACCAGGGTGTCCAGACCAACCTATGCATACCACGACAATCCCCGGACCCATATTTTTTTTTCTAAAATGTTTTCCTGCTGGTATATTTTTTTTCTTTTTTATAATTTTTTTTATTTACTTATACATTTTTTTTATAACCGGAATCTCCGACCAGCTTAAGCATACCACGACTAATTCTTGGGCTGAATTTTTTTAAAAACAATATGGATTGCTACAGTGCTTTCACGCTTATACTTTTTTTTTTTTTGCTTATACTTTTTTTTGTAGTCATGGTCTCTCAGCCAACTTAAGCTCTTTTTTTCACTTATATATTTTTTCCACTTATATTTTTTTTTATAACCATGATCTCCGGGCCAGCTCAAGTGCACCACCACTACTCCTCGGACCAAATCTGTTTTTTGATAATCGGGGTGTCCAGGCCAGCGTGGACACACCATGACTAATCTCTGAACCAATTTATTATTATTTTTTATTTTTTTCCTTATACGTTTTTTTGTTCACTAATCTCCGAACCAATAATAATGATAATTTTAGTAATTATTTTTTTTAAAGATTTTCCTGAAATTTTAATTTATATCGGTGATCATTTTAAAAGTAATATTACTCTATTTTTCCCTTTATTCATTTTTTGTGTGTTCTGTTTCTTTATTTGTTCTTTAGATTATATGATTTTTATGATTTTATTATTTATGCAATAATAATGATAATTTTAGTTATTGTTTTTTTATAAAAATCTTTTGCTTTTTTTTTTATTTTTCATGGAAATTTAATTATTTTAATTGTTTTGGCAGTAATGTTAGTAATAATTTTAGCTTTAATAGCAATGATAATGGCAATAACGTCAGGATGAATTTTCAATCTATGTTTTCATCTTTTTGTTGATAGAAAATTAACAACTTATTTTTTTTATTTGACTATTGTATGTATTTTCACAATTTATATTTTATTTTTGTTTAATTTAATTTGAATTATAAAATGAATTAATCTTAATACAATGAACTTAATAATTCAGATATCCGAGTTTTTTTGCTTTTTTAATGATGATGATAAATTTATGCTGGTTATTTCGTTTGAAACTACTAAACAAATAAATTTATATCGATTTTAAATTCATATATTTTATAAAAAAAAACTTGCACTTAACATGAATTCTGCACAGATTTATTATTTTAGCTAAATTTATATTATAATAAAAAATACATATAATTAATATTTTTTACATTGAAAAAAATATTATACCACCCGCGACGAAGCGCGGGGGCATTGTCTAGTATATATATAAAACCCGTGGCCTTTTCACTGTGAACCCGTACACTGTGCACATAGACACAGTGCACTGTGAATTGCAATAGTAGTTTTTTTTTCTACTTATTTTTTTTCTCTTTTTTGTGTTTTTTTTTTCATTTCTTTTTTATTCGTTTCTTCTTCTTTCTTTTTTTTTCTTTTCTTTTTTTTTTCCTAATTATTCTTTATTTTTCATCCGTTTTTTGCTTCTTCTTTTTTTGCTTTCTTTTTTTGTATTTTTTACTTATTTTTTTTTATATTTTTTCTTATTATATATATATTTTTTCTACTTATATATTTTTTTGGTTTTTTGTTTTTTAATAATTGGGGTGTCCGAGCTCGCTTAAATGCACCACGATTAATCTCTATATCCAATTTTTTTTTTATAACCAGGGTGTGCAGGCCAACTTATGCATACCATGACAATCCCCGGACCCATATTTTTTTTATAAAATGCTTTCCTGCTGGTACATATTTTTTTTTTTATATATATAATTTTTTTTATTCACTTATACATTTTTTTTATAACCGGGATCTCCGACCAGCTTAAGCACACCACGACTAATTCTTGAGCCGATTTTTTTAAAAAACAATATGGATTGCTACAGTTCTTTCACGCTTATACTTTTTTTTTTCTTTCGCTTATATATTTTTTTGTAACCATGGTCTCTCAGCCAGCTTAAACTATTTTTTTCACTTATATATATTTTTTCACTTATATATTTTTTTTATAACCACAATCTCGTGTCCAGCTCAAGTGCACCACCACTACTCCTCGGACCAAATATGTTTTTTGATAGTCGGGGTATTCAGGCCAGCGTTGACACACCATGACTAATCTCCGAACTAATTTATTATTATTATTTATTTTTTTCCTTATACATTTTTTTGTTCACTAATCTCCGAACCAATAATAATGATAATTTTAGTGATTATTTTTTTATAAAAATCTTTTGATTTTTTTAAATATTTTCCTGAAATTTTAATTTATGTCGGTAATCATTTTAAATAATATTATTCTATTTTTCCCTTTATTCATTTTTTTTTGTATTCTGTTTCTTTATTTGTTCTTTAGATTATATGATTTTTATGATTTTATTATTTATTCAATAATAATGATAATTTTAGTTATTGTTTTTTTATATAAATCTTTTGTTTTTTTATTTTTATTTTTCATGGAAAGTTAATTATTTTAATTGTTTTGGCAGTAATGTTAGTAATAATTTTAGCTTTAATAGCAATGATAATGGCAATAACGTCAGGATGAATTTTCAATCTATGTTTTCATCTTTTTGTTGATAGAAAATTAACAATTTATTTTTTTATTTGATTATTGTATGTATTTTAACAATTTATATTTTATTTTTGTTTAATTTAAATTGAATTATAAAATGAACTAATCTTAACACAGTGAACTTAATAATTCAGATATCCGAGTTTTCTTGTTTTTTTAATGATGATGATAAATTTATGCTGGTTATTTAGTTTGAAACTACTACATAAATAAATTTATATCGATTTTAAATTCATATATTTTATAAAAAACTTGCACTTGACATGAATTCTGCACAGATTTATTATTTTAGCTAAATTTATATTATAATAAAAAATACACACAATTAATATTTTTTATATTGAAAAAAATATTGTGCCGCCCGCGGCGAAGCGCGGGGGCATTGTCTAGTATATATATAAGGGAATTTTTATGAATTAAAACTTAATTGTAAGAAATACGATAAGACATGATAACAAATTAAACAAAAATCTTCCTGAATTATAGTTTAATAAGGGTATATAAATAGCTTTATTTGCTTGTCATGAAAGAAGAGAGGTCCCTTTAAACAAGGATCCATTTATTAGAAAGTAAACCACTTGATGTAAGTTTTTTTTTTTTTTTTTTTGCATGCGCTACCAACAAATAAAGAATGATTAATGATTTTTGAAAATTAATTTTAATTAATGAATGTAATTTTATTTTTATAAATGTTAAGGTTTTCTAGACAATAACATCGGTGATGGAATTGTCGATCAAAATATTATATTCTCAATAGTCTAATTTTTAAAAATCTTGATTGAAAACTCATGATCGATAAATGATTTGAAAAGCTCAAGGTTAGTATATACTTAAAAAAAATGTTGTTGTTGTTGTTGTATTCAATTAGTTTATTAATATAATGAAATAATTCTTTTACAAATTTTGACATGCAAGAAAAAATTTGCTAGGATATAGCTGACAACGTTGTTGCTTGGTTTAGAGATTGAAATCAAAATAACTATTTTTTTATTCAAATATTAAATTTTATTTTCATTTTTTAGCTGGTAATTCATCTATACCATATAAGCTGTTTGATATTTGATATTTTTTATATGAATATATTTAGCCAACAACAGTTTTCTACTGCAAGCTTCAGTTCTTAGACATGAACCAAGTTTGATAAAGCTTTTTTATAGAACACACATGCAATCTAATGATCGTTAAAAAGGGTTGTTATAGCTCCTGAACATCTAATCTTAGAATTTTTATTATGTTGGATTTCAACAATTTATTTTCCTGATTTATTAATTTTTAAATTTGACGATTTTTTTCAAGAAACATGTAGCATATGGTTGTCAGAGAGATACAAGTATAATCATTTGGACCCATATGGAACTTGTAATCGGAGGCGAGATCATTAGATGTACCCAATAAATTTAAAACAGTAATAAAAATATATTATTTTAATATATTTTCAACTAAAAAAAATACCTTAAAGAATAATTCCAATCACAACAAAATGTGAAGATGATGGCAGATTGCAGATTGCAAATTGCAAGGAGCCACGGATACATTATTGGAGAGGGGCCAAGAGGGTGGAAGAACGTGAACATACTTTGTTTGCCACGTGGTAAGAGTCCAAAAATGTAAATATCACTATTAAATTCATGAAAAGAATATTTTGGCTGCAAGCTCGTACGTGTTCGATTGCAAGGAGCGATGCGTAATAAATTGGAGAGGGGCCATATTTTGTTTGCTGTGTGGTTAAAAGAATGATGATTGAAATATCTATTTCTTGTCTCTTACTTTGTTTTCGAGTTTGGACCTCAGCAACATTCCGGGTCAATGAGCGGGCGAGAGATCTGCTGCCTGCTGTGCTTCGTACATCTCTTCGTGCATGAAAAAAGTGCGGTGTCCCTTTTAATGGAGGCCGAGGCCATGCAGCTGGCTGCTACATGATATTTATTCAGTAGTTAGTACAGCAGAATACGAATCATATTTTCATCATACGTACAAAGCTGATGGAACGGAACGTGAATGCCCTGCAGCTTGTGGGCTCGTTTCCCAATTCTGCACTTGGATTCTTGCCTTTCGTGGACCAGCTTTGCGCGCTGAATCTCTGCCTCGCCCCCCTTTTCTTGAAATTCTCTTTTATTTATAAACTGTGATTTACATGTTGGAGTTCATAAATGTACGACACTTTACATTCTACATCCACCCAAAACAGATTATGGTTTCGCACCGGATACAAATTACCGGGTATTGTAATAGTAAAATTAATTATTATTTTACTCTCTGTTTGCTTCAGGTTTAGCCTTGACACCGGTGTTATTTTTGATGTTTTACATTTTATGTTTTTTTTATATATATATTTTATACATGGGATACTATCGGCACGTTGCAAGACTCGCTAAAAATATTTTGCCTGACGCTCACTTCGGACTGTGCGTTCGGTGTGGCTGGGTGTTCAAAAATATTTATCTCGTGTCTCTCTAGATACTCCGCCATGTTATCATTCCCATGGTGGTGCACGTGTCATCTTATGGTGGACGACAATATTATGGTGGCCAATTGAACTCTCTGTTCCACTTTTCTCTCTCTCCTGCAGGTAACTTACACGAAAATCCCCTTAGTTGATTGTGTGTTCATATTAGTCCCTGGTCTGTTAAATGTCTTGTCTAGTCCTTATTGTTGTAATAGAAGTTTTGATTCGTTTAATTGTGTCCTTCCATTAAAATTGATTTTATATTTTGTTTTCATTTGGTTCCTTATTCTTTTAATTTTAGAAAAATTGATTGTAAATCCATTAATATTTTCGGTACACAAGTTTTGAATTGTTCAATTTTTTCCTTTGATTAAAATTGATTATATATTTTGTTTTTATTTTGACCCTTATACTTTTAATTTTTTATTTTGATTCCCTTATTGTTTTTTATTTCTGAAATAGTCCACAATTATATATATATATATATATATATATATATATATATATATGTTCTTCGTTTTGATTTTTGTTTTTTATAATTTTCTCTTTTATTGAGGTAATACTTTTTTATAATTTTTTTTCTTAAATTTAGTTTGTGTTTGTGATCATCTGAAAATTAATATTTTATTATTATTTATTTTATTTTATTTTTTGCTCTTTTGTTAAAGTTTTTAGGTTTTTTTTATTCTTTGATGTAATCTTGTTTTTCTGATTATTTAAGCAATAAGAATAATAATAATTTTAGATTTTTTTTTCTTGCTTCCTCTTTTGTTAAAGTTTTTAGGGTTTTTTATTCATCAGGGTAATTTAATAATTTTAAGTATTTTAGCAGTAATAGTAATGATAATTTTAGGTGCTATAATCATGATAATAATAGTGATATTATTTATCATAATGATAATAACAATTGTAATTTATTATGATGATTATAACATTTATGGTGTTAATAATTATGGTTTTAATTGTAATAATAAAAATAACTCATAAAATAATATAAAAATATCAATAATGACAAAATAATAATAATAATAGTTTCAATTATATTAATAAAAATAAATGTGTTCATTATCGTAATGATTATTATTGTAATAATGACAACACTTATAACAATAATGGTGGTGGCAGAGATAACACTACCAATAATAATCATAATATTGATTATTTACAATAATAGTTATAATAACATCTATAATAATTATGATAATTTAACAATCATGATAATAACAATGAGATAATAATTATAATAATTCATTAGTCCATATTTTTTTGTGTTAAAAATTGACTTTTGCAATCTTTTTATATATTATATTTCAGATTTAATATCGCGTTAAAAAAAATATGAAGCCACATGTAGACAAAATAGGTAGAAAAATTAGGCCAAATTATTTATAATGAAAAAATATATAAGTCACTTGCCCTACGCTTCGCCGCAGCCAGAACCAAATTTTTTAACATGTGAAAAAAATATTAATGGTCCTAGATTTTTTGTATGATGATATACATCTGAGTGAAATAATCAACCAGCAAAACTTTTGATTATTAAATTTTTTTTATATATTCATTTTATTATGGATAAGGCGTTTAAAATAATGATAACAATTATTTTTAAGGTTTTTTTTCTTAAAAATATATGAGGCTAATTATATATTTTAAAATTTGCTTAATATTTATGTCTATATATATATATATATATATATATATATATATATATATATATATATATATATATATATATATATATATATAAACTTTTCACATCAATCCAATAAAGTTATTCATTTTTTAAATCAATTTTAAAATGTTAATTATCATTGCATTTTGATGTAGTTTATTTAGTTTGTTTGTGTGCTTACATATTTTAAAATTTGTTGTATGAATGTATGATGTGTACACATTAGGGTTTTTTGAGTTTTTTTAAATGTATATCTTTGTAATTTGATAAAATTGATTTTAATTTTGTAACTTAGGTGTTTTGTAATGAAATAAATCATGGCTTACTTAATTAGTACAAGTCATATTTTGTGAATTTTATTGTTAAGTTGAAATTTTCAGTAAATATGGAAGAATTTTTATTTCTTATTTAAAGAAAAATGATAACAATTAAGAGTATTATTAAATTATATTAATAAGTTTGAGTTAAATCAATGTTAAGTTAATTTACTTAGTTCACCTAATTAATTAATACATGTTATCATCAACATTCTATATAAGTTTCATATAAGTAAAAAATAATTGTTCGTAGATATATCTTTATTGTAATGAAGTTAAGGGTTTTATTAGTTGCACATTATCTAATCAGAGAAATATTGGGAGACAGTATTAGATGTTCACGTAAGAAGATGAAACCTCTTGGCCTAAGATACAACAAAATTGACATGCGCTCAAACTTCTAGATATTGTATTTTATGAAATCTTGAAAATGCAGAGTGTATAACTTAAGAGCATACTAGTTATAAAACCTAAAACTAGTAGGGGAAAGACTCTTGTCGCACATAGAAAATTATATATTTTTTAAATCACTCATAGACTACAAAAATTATTCATGTCTCCAAATATTTTTTAGCATATGACTTGACATCATTCATATGAAATGACAAATGAAATCTTTATACACCCTCCTAATAGTGAAACTTAAAAATAGTTTAATAAGACGCATCACTAGTTTTTAATGGAATCATAGAGCATACATATTGGATTATTTATAGACAAATTCAATTCATTCATTTCATTTGCTTATTCTTATTCTTAGTGATTAGTGATACTCACAACTTCCAACAAAGATTGTGTATGAAGTTAGGGTTTATGTTTTTATCTATGGTATATGAACAAAATTTGATAGGAGAACTTAAGGTATATGAACAAAATTTCATGCTCTTTTGGCTATGATAAGATCTTAGGGGATGAGAGGTATATTTTAAGTTCTTCAAAAGCTTCATAACATGATGACATCCAGTTAAAATTAATGATGTTATTTATGGTTTTTATATATATAAAAAAACAAGTTGCGTTTCCCCAACCTAGATATGAATCTGTTGAGGGTAGTCAACCTTCCTATGAGATGCTGAACATATTTAATCCTGTAGGGAGGATTTATATATAGAATTGCTTAAATCTTCTTAGGGTTAGACTATATTCATTTGCTATAGACAAAGAAACCTATAAATTTCCCATATTTAATTGAAAACATATATTTGGTTGGATTCAACTTCATTTGACAATAGAACAACATAAAAATTAGGTTTTTCAGGTGTTGTTTGAAATCATATTCTTCACCAGTATATTATCTATATAAGCCTTCATATTTTTCCCAATTAAGTGCTTAAAGATTTTGTTGACCATCCGATAATATATAAACCCTATATTTTTAGGCAAAAAGCATGACTAGTTAACAAAAAGTTCCATGTTTTGTGATGAAGAAATTTTTTTTCCTTATCTTCTGAGTGCATTGGGATTTTATGGTACTTGTAATTAGCTTCTAAAGATATTAAAAGCTTGTAATCCACTAATTTATCAATCTTTAGAGGGGAGAAATTATCCTTCAAATATGTTTGAAATTTATACACATCTTTAATTCTCTTGTGCTTTTCCTTACCATAACGATATTATCCCACCAATCTAGATACATGACCTTATATATGAAACCAACAACTCATAACTTATCCACTTTTATGGTTATTACTCGTTGTCTTTCTCCTCTAGAATTTATGTTGTTTTTTTGGATAAGAGGATGACTTGGATTAAATTGAGGTTTATAAGTGGCTATATCTTGATTGATCCTTAACATATTTTATGTGCTAAAAGCAAAATCCATTTTATAGTAAGAAAAAAATGATCAATCAATAATTGTTATTGGTGCAACTCTAGGGTGGAACCCATCCTAGCAAGTGCCTTTTCTTGTCCCAATAACGCCTCTTTCAATTCTCTTATGGCCTTTGTTCTAAGCTTTGCCCTATCCTTTTAAAGACCATTGTTAGTCCGTAACTAGAGTCTTTTTAACTGTTAAGCATGATAATATACAATGTCTAAAAATTTATTGGTTTCCCCTCTTAGAGGAATTTCAAGACCCAGTATAGTGTATGACTTCATTGATCTTATGAAAAAGAGATCTCTCTACTATAGCAATGTAGGCCAAAACCATATTTAATACCGTAAAAGGCTACTTGAAGGTGACGTGTTTATGGTGTGTACCAATTATGACCGTAAGCTTCAAGGCACCCTTCACTAGTATAACACCTTTAAACCTTACAATACCAATAAAAGGTCTTCATCATAGTCAATATGGAAGGGTATATCCTTAATAGGACATCATTTCCTTGGAGAGGATGTTGATAAAGTTGTCATTGCCCACTAATACCCTATAAATCTTATGATTGTCTAGAAGTGTAGAGATGACCATGGTGTCTTCATGGGGAGAATTCATTTTCTTGGTCAGGATGTTGAAGTTAAACCTTAACAAGAATTTCACACAAAAATATCTAAAGCTCATGATAGAGTTTGACTTAAAGTTCTTATATCATGCTTTAATTGACCCTTTAAAGGTTAGTGGCAAGATCTTACATATGATATTGTTGTTTTGTATGACCAACTCAAGGTTATTACATGTGGTTTGGATGTGTTCTCATAGATCTACCAATTCATTGTAGTTGTCCAAGCTTATTATATGAAGATATATCATTGGGGGCATGCGTGCTCAATACTTGTTTAGATAAGAGGAATCCCGTTATCATTTAGAGATTATTGGTCCCATCATAGAGATATCATTTAGTCACGCTTCTCTATGATTTTTACGGAATCAAAATACTTTGGTATGGAATGGTAAAATCAATAATTGGACATTTCTCTTAGTATAAAACAATTGAAGGTATCTTGTTATTGGTTAAATCAATGTTTTTATATTATGGATTAATAAATTGGCTTCTATTATTGTAGGCATGACGATGAATATGGAATAAAAATCTCATTACAGTTACTTGAAAGTCCTGTATGCATTCCATAATTTGATCACCTTGTGATGGTGTTGCTCTCCATAAAATAATCTAAATTGTTTGATTTCAGTGCATTGCCATGATTTTCATTGGTATGCATGCTTATAAAGTATACCCATGCACTTCTATATCTAACATAAATGATTTTGCAAATCTCCTCTAACATCTAATGTAACATGTTTAAAAGTGAAGCTCAATGCAGGCTTTTAATTGTTCTAAATATCCATGTTCTTACATTAAATTATACCTACTATCTTATGATTGACATTATTGTCATGGATGCAATAATATTACTCCTCGAGTTACTCGAGGCTGTCCTCACTTATGATTTATCCATGGAAAACATACATGGTAACCGCCACCTGTTATTTTTATTCTTACTATAATATGAACATTGAGCGGAGCTGACTGACCGCTTACCTTTTCAGACAAATGGGAAAACGGTCCGTAATAATTAACCACGAATGTAGGTCACGTGACTGGGCCCCCTTAAGAGCACACTAACATCTCGTGCCCGTTTGGTAACGTGGTCCAAACCACGTTCCAAAAAAAGCAATGTAATTGCTGTTTGGTAACACCCAAAACCAGCTGCACACTTCTATGGGCCCACCAGTAAAAGCGTTCCAACCATCGGTTTTTGCAAAGCAGATAATAACTGCTTTTTGACAAAATAATTCTCCACACCGCAGCAAACCACACAGACCATCATCTTATTTTATTTCTGAAATAAATATCTGTCATTTCATTCTTCATTTCTTCTTTTAAACACAAGCCGCTTTTTGATTTCTACTTCCTATTTACATTTTTCATTTTTTTTTTCATTTTATTCGTTTCTTGGTTTTCTTTCTTGCTTTTTTTTTTGTTTTTCTTATTACTTTTTTTTTCTATTTTTTTTCTTGCCTTTTTTGTTATTACGTTATTTTCTATTTTTTTCATATTTTCTCATAAAATATTTTTTTACTGGTTATATTTTTTTTCTTTTTCGACTTATATATATATATATATATTATTTATTTTGTATAATCAGAGTGTTTGACTAGCTTAAACGCACCATGATTAATCCTCAGATGCAATTTTTTATAGCTTGTTTTTCCTTTTGTTTTTGTTGATTATATTTTTTTCCATGAAATTTTTTTTTCTGTTTATATTTTTTTAATTTTTTTCTTTTTCCACTTATATATATATATATGATTGAGGTGTCCGGGCTAGCTTAAATGCACCACGATTAATCCAATGATCCAATTTTTTTATTGTTTTATTTCCTGATTATGTTTTTTCTTCTGATTTTTTTTTCATTTTTTTCCATTAATTTTTTTTTGTTGGTTATATTTTTTTAATTTCTTTTTCTTTTTCTACTTATATATATATATATTTTATGATTGGAGTATCCTGGCTGGCTTAAGCACACTCTTTACATTAATTTTACAAGTAAAAAGCTACATGAAAAGTTTGGTAACCAAACACACAAAATTGCTTTTTTTTAACCTCAGACTGAACTACAGTTTTAACCAAACACTTCACTGCTTATTTTGAATCACAGTAAAAGCGCTTTTTTTGAAATTGCTTTTTTTCAACCTCAATCACAACAGCAACAGCAATACCAAACAGACCCGATCGTCTGTAGTCCAACTTCCAGCACGTGCTACTTGTGTGTCCCGCGCACCTCCTTTCGAGCTTAACTACACACGCCCCATCCGTGTCAAACCAAAACACACACACACAAAACACGCTCGAGCCTCTCCACACGCGCGAAACCCTAACCCTCGCACGCAAACACGCATCTCCACACGCGCCTCCTTACTCTCTCTCTTTCTCACATTCACCGTCCGCTACCTCCACTCGCCGGGAGAACCTTGAATTTCTCGCTTTTTTTTGCGGAATTCTGTGTTAAATCAGGCTTTAGAGAGTGGCCGTGAAACGACACCGGAGATTCTCCGGTTGTCGGCGAAGTTAGGGTTTCAAGAGAGGTAGATGGATCTGCTGTTATGAATCAGATATAAGGTGAGAAGATGTGTGAATCTGTTGGTTTATAAGCGTTGGAAATGGAGAAATAGAGGGGAATTTGAAGTGTTGGCAAGCCAAAGGTGAAGTTTTTACGCTGAAATGTGCGGAAGACTATTACAAGAAGGTGATTGCTGAGTTTATTTTGTTTATTTGTAGTTAAAATGTGCAATTTTTTTAATTGAATTTTTGCTATTGTTTTATAGTGGGCCACTGGTCTCTACTTGTTTGGTTGCCGAGAAAGAGGTGGAAAAGAGAAAGAAATTAATTTTTTGATTCTCCTGTTTTTTATTTCTATTTTTCCCTTGACTTGAAGGAACAAAATATAGTTGTCAAAAAAAAGAAAGACGGACAGAAATGAGAAAACTGACATGTTTATGCCAAATGTAGCGTTAAAGATAATGTAGCAGAGACATTTGTCTTCTTGACCTGTTAGCAGTAGAAAACACTGTAAAAGTTTCATATATAGGCTTAAATTGGAAAGAACATTCTTTTTCCTTCTTTGTCTATTATATTTACCTCTTATTTACTTTTTCTTGGTATAATTGATCGAGTATATTTGGGTCATAACTCTTAAGTTTTTCCTTGTTGCCAGGGAAGTCGAGAATGAGGGTAGCAATTTTTTTTTTCCAGTTTACAGTCTGCATTATTTGAAAAATGGTAGCTTTTCAGGTATTTGGATAATCAGAGTGGAAATGATGGCCTTTGTCAACATAGAAGTATTCAATGACTAAGTCCTAGACATTTGGTTGTGGACGAGAGAGAATGGCAACAGATATTCAAAAATTAATAGGAACAAGTGAAGAAGACGATGATGAAGAAATGGATATGGATGTTAAAGAGGAAGACAATGAAGAAAATGGAGGGAAGAATACTGTTGCACAAATTATGGCAGGAGTGAGCGGAGGAACGACATCAAACAGTAGTGATAATCAGTTTCAACATCAACAGCAATTTCAAGAGCAAGTAACCACTCCATCAGGTGGAGCTCGGAGGTCTAGACCACTTGAAGAAAAGGAGAGGACGAAGCTAAGAGAACGACACCGGAGGGCAATCACAGCAAGGATCTTAGCAGGATTAAGGAGGCATGGGAATTACAATCTTAGAGTTAGAGCTGATATAAATGATGTAATTGCTGCTTTGGCTAGGGAAGCTGGCTGGGATGTTCTTCCAGATGGAACTACCTTTCCTTCAAGATCTCAGGTGCTTATCTCTCAAGTACAAAGCCTTTGTTTGATTCGTTATATAAATGTTAGTGATAACTGATGAGAATGCACGCTAAATTGTTATTACCCATATGGATTTGAAGAGTTGGGGTTGATCATAGTACCTCCTTTTCATTCCTTGATTAAATCTAGAGGGAACGGCTATCTTCTTGTCTTTTTTGTAGGGCTCAAGGCCTGTGGGTGGCACTTCTGCTGCAGTAACATCATCTTCTTCTCATCTGGTGTCACAACAGACTCCACCGGCTTCCCTTAGAGGAGTCTCCCCTGGTTATCAGACCTCGGTTGAGTACAATACATGCCGTATGAGAGGTGTTTTTATGCCCAACCCTTCACCTTACAATCTATCAGCAAACACTCAGTCACAGATCCCAGCAGTGGGGGAGGGAGGAGAGCAAACAGAGAGCGATCTCCATATCGGTGGCTCCATGGACACCATAAATGACAAGCAGGTACTATGGAATTCTTTTGTACTCTGTTTGTGATGAAATATTCATCACTGAATATTCTAATAAATGTTGTTCTCAAGTGGAATGTTTGTAACCTCCCTGGTGAGCTTCAAATGCTGAAAAGAAATGTGTTGTTGCTTGTTCTTTACTCTATGTATATCTTGCACATTACATGATAGACATAACTAAGTCATCCAAACCTTTGATTAGCAGTGGAGCTCAATTTTGTCAATATGTAGAACTTGTTTTCAGTCAAGGAATCTAGAGTACAAGTTAATTTTCTAACAAAATTTGGTGACAAGTTTAATTTCATGCATTTGTCAACTCCCTTTTTTCGTAGATTGCTGACATACCTCCAATTCCAAAGCTACCAGAGCGGGATTTTGCTGCCACTCCATTCATACCAGTTTATGTGATGTTACCAGTGAGTTAATCAATCCTACTTTTCAAACAGTTAATTTTGGAGATGGGTGCTATCCTATTTTTATTTCTGCTCAGAGTTCAGATTTTTTTGAGGAAGATACATTATTTTCGTTGATATGTTGTTCTCAATCTAACCTTGATGCCAAATGCCAAACATTTCTAATCAAATTCATTTATGTGCCATAATTTGTTGGTGTCAGTTGGGTGTTATAAATATGAAATGTGAGCTTGGTGATCCAGATGGCCTACTGAAGCAGCTCAAGGTCTTGAAATCTGCCAATGTTGATGGCATTATGGTTGACTGCTGGTGGGGCATAGTAGAGGCTCACACTCCTCAGGAGTATAACTGGAATGGGTATAGTAGGCTCTTCCAGATGGTGCGTGAACTTAAGCTCAAGTTACAGGTGAGGGTTGTTTGAAACTTGTTATCCTGTATTGTAGCTCATGCTCTCTCTCATTCTGGACATAAAATTAATGCTTATTGTTGGTTTTTTTAGCAACCTCCCTTTCTATGGTACACCACTTCATGGATTGTTTATGAATGCATCCATGCATGTGGATGTTGGTGGTGTTGATACAATGCCCTGGATTCTGCAATATTATGATATCAGATATTTTCAAATCTGTGGGAAACTGAGGAAGTTGTTGCTGTTGATCATACTGTCAATGATATGAGCAGGTGTGAGTAAGCATGTTGATGGATTATAGCTGGGAGATTTTTCACAGATCAAATTTAAGGACCTTACTATTATGATTTTGATAGGAGCCAATTTCATTAAATGGCTAAACAATATCTTTGAGCTAATGAATGGGTGGTGGTTGGGGGACTTAGATGCATAAGACTGAAGTTGTTGAAACTGTCATGAAGCCAGGCACTAATGAAGGTGTGGTCAAGTATAATCCATTTGTTTCAGTGGCTTCCTGTCTATGAAGTGAGATGGTTGATTCATTTAGGTTTGAGATTGCAAATCCCCACAGCTTGGGTGCTGATATTGGCTGTGGAGTATTTCATTCTTTCTTTATTATTATTATCCTTTTTTTTTAATGTTACAGTAAAACAATAATTCTGAGTACAGAAAATTTTATTAACAGGTTTTATGATGTTTCTGTTAAGAAGGGATGGTGTTTTCACTGGGTTTATTTAGCTTTTTAAGATTCTAAGAAGTATTGAAATGTTTTTTATCAATGTATCTTCATCTAAACACACTATAGCAACTCATTGCTGATTGTGCTGTAGTAGCTTTTCTCAACACTCTTGAAGATTCCTTCTGGATGAGTTCAACTTGTTTTGCTGATTTTTTACCCCAGGTTGTGATGTCATTTCATGAATGTGGAGGCAATGTTGGTGATGATGTATGTATTCCCTTGCCACATTGGGTGGCAGAAATTGGACGAAATAATCCTGACATTTTCTTCACTGATAGAGAAGGCAGGCGCAACTCAGAATGTCTTTCATGGGGAATTGACAAAGAACGAGTGTTAAGAGGCCGTACTGCTGTTGAGGTACATCCTGCTGTGTCTGTCAGGCTTTATGGAATTATAAAATAGTGCATGGTTGATACATTAAGCTTTTCTGTCACTCTTTGCCAGTATCCACATGAATATGTGCTTCTGTGATAATCATTAAATTTTCTTAGACACCTGCATAAGCTAAATACAAGGAAAAAATTATTCCATTTAATTATATTTTTGAAGTTGCGGTTTGGTTATGGCTAACACTTTGAATGTATATGTTGCTGAATTCAAAATGGATTTTATGTGTGTTCCTAATTGCAATGGTCAGAACATTGGTGATTTGATCTGTTGCTTCCATGTAATTTGAGAATTTGAGATGGATTATTTTTTGAGGCTAGTAAATTTGGTGTTTTGTCTCTATGGTTAACTAATGTAGGTGTACTTTGACTACATGAGAAGCTTCCGAGCTGAATTTGATGAGTTTTTTGCGGATGGTATCATCTCCATGGTTGAAGTTGGACTTGGTCCTTGCGGGGAGCTACGATACCCATCTTTTCCAGTGAAGCATGGCTGGAGATATCCTGGCATTGGTGAATTTCAGGTAATCTTTTGGCTATGTAATTTTAGCGATCTTCTTTCTTAGTGATGTAAGCTTTCATCATCCATATTTGCTTGCTACAACTTTTCAAGTTACTTTGATCTCTGAGGTTTGCAACACACAAAATCCATACATGCAAACTTGTCAATGGCCTCCAACATTTGCGCTCACAATGCTCTGGTCTTGAGAATTGTTGCTCAGGCAGTATGCTCCAGCCACCTCTTTTTCCAACACCACGCAGCCTCTCTTCCTTTTCTCTTCTTCAAAATGAAAAAACCGAAATAGAAGTCAATTTACAATGTGATTCCAGAGTTCACTTGGACACAAGTTGATTTTTCTGATTTGTATGCCCATTTTATCAAGGTACTTCAGAGAAGTGGAGTTGGACTTGAATGTTAACCAGAGTTTATAGATTTTAAGAAACCATTTAATCTTAAAAACATACTTTGTAATATGTCTTGTTCTCAATTTTTTATTTTGTTACTAGGTAATGAGAAAACAGTCATTACCTTAGGTAAATTTGTTGGTCCACATTATGTGAATTGGGTGCTTGATTCTTTCATTTATTTTCTCAACATGTCATGTCAATTTATCTTTTATTATCCCAGTATGGTTAAAAAAGGCCCTTATTTGCAGTGTTATGATCAGTATTTGCTAAAAAGCTTAAAGAAGACAGCAGAAGCAAGGGGACATCCATTCTGGGCTAGGGGACCAGATAATGCTGGTTTCTATAATTCCCAGCCGCCTGAAACTGGTTTCTTCTGTGAGGGAGGGGACTATGATGGGTACTACGGCAGGTTCTTCCTTAATTGGTATACTAGGATTTTAGTTGATCATGGTGATCGTGTACTTTCTTTGGCAAAGTTAGCTTTCGAAGGCACTCAAATTGCTGTGAAGGTGAGTCAGCTTTTCAGATATTTCTTCTGATTTTGTTGTTTGTATATCTAAGATTGCTATCTAGAATTCTCTTTTTTTTTTTTTTTTTTTTTTTTTTTTTTTTTTTTCTGTTTAACAGCTTTGGTCCTAATTTTAAGTTCTTTTAAGATATTTGTTCATGCTCACTTCAAAATGCATTTTGAATTGAAAACCACGTCTAAAAGCTATTTAAAAAGTTAATGCTTGATCCACTCTGTTTGCTACATTTTAATTGGCGAGCAGCTATCAGGTATTCATTGGTGGTACAAGACAGCCAGTCATGCTGCTGAATTAACTGCCGGGCTCTACAACCCATGCAATCGTGATGGCTATGCTGCAATTGCAGCAATGCTAAAGAGGCATAAAGCTGCTTTAAACTTCTCGTGTTCTGAATTGTGGATGGTAGACCAGCAAGTGGACTTTGCAGAGGCGCTTGCAGATCCTGAGGGATTAGTATGGCAAGTAAGAAACCTACTACTCAGCTTCAACATTTCCTAAATTGAGCCTCTTGTTTTTAGAAAAATAGGTCGTCTTTGTGAAAGCCTGTTATTTTCACATATATAAAAAAATTGGATGAACATAAGGCTATATCTTGCTTCAGCTATGCTGGTTTGAAAGTGTCTATGAGCATTCTAACTGTCTATTTCAGGTGCTTAATGCTGCATGGGAAGTTGGCATTCCAATTGCTAGCGAGAATGCTCTTCCATGCTATGATAGGGTCACATATAACAAGATTCTGGATAACGCCAAACCATTGAATGATCCAGATGGAAGGCATTTTTTGTCTTTTACTCACCATAGGCTCAGCCCACTTCTAATGGACAGACAGACCTTCATGGAATTTGAACGCTTTGTCAAGAGAATGCATGGTAAAGTACTGGAGCAACATACAATTATTTTTGAAATTTTGAGTCTTTACAATGCTATAATTTTTTTCCCTAATCAATCACGCTGTCTTTGCATTGCTGTAAATTTAATCCAATTAGCCATGCTAATAAAAAAGAATGAATCCGTTTACCTATTGTGAGCATCTATTTGGTGGGCAGGGAGCTAGTAACTGAGGGAAAAGGGTGGAAACAGAGGGTGACTGATTTCTTTATCTAAAGGTTCTGGATGCTTCAATGCTTGCCAGAATCCGAGGAATACCAAAATCGGTGCTACCAGCATGAATTACACTGATTTATGTAATCTAATCTGCACCAGCTCTGTTTCATAAACCTGAGATGACTTTGAAAGGTTCTGCCAACAGTGCCCTGTGTGAAGAACTGACAAGTCATAGCCTGGTCGCATTTTCTGGCCATTAGAACCAAAAAAATAATAAAAAAGGCTTTATTTTTCTATCTGAATCTGTTAGATGTTGATAAATAACCAGCCCTTCAAAGGTTCATTTAGTCACATTAATTTCAAAATGAAAGTGATTGCGAGCCTCTGGTTAGTTCGCTGCTGGCACTGATGGATCATTTTCATCGTAATTCAATCTGAATGTGTTTGATTTCCATTGCAGGGGAAGCAGCTGTCGATCACCAGGTATAGCAGGAGGAGGAAGGGCGTCCAGATAGGAGTAGTAGTATTTGTTTTTCTCCCACGCAATTGATGGGGGCTTACCATAATGTATAACAGTGGAGTAGTAGTTTTTATATGATAACTAAGGAAGGAATAGTACTGAAATAGCTCTAACACTCTGTAAATGAAATCTCAAACTCAAAACAGCCAGGTTCTCCGCTACCGCTAGATTCGAGCTTCCTTCGATGCTCGAGTTGAAACTTTTTGAATTGGCTCTTGTGCAGTTCAGAAAGTTCAAATTAGTAATTCATTAGTGGCACATCTTCCCCCTTCCCCTTTCATTTATTATTTCCTTCTCATGTTCTGCCGGATCTTCAATTGTATTCGTATGCTCCTCAAAATCCTTCTAGCCAGCTACTTCCAGACCGTAATCTTTGCTTAAGGCGAGGCAGAAAAAACTTGTGTATAGCGGGATCTTCGTCATTTCTAGATGCGCTCGCACAATAGGCTGCCGCCAAGCTCTTGTTTACAGTGATCTCGCCACGCCTGAAGGCGGTGACATATTCTTTCCATGTATAATTTTTTTTATTCGTGGTTAAAGCAGAGAATTCCACAGGCCATCAAAATACAATCGAATAACAAATTGAACCTATTTTGGCTGACAAATTACAGCAAAAAAGAAGAAAAAGGAAAGTCTAGGTGGAGGACTTCTTGAACACCATTCGACCAGATTCATCCACATCAAAAAGACGCTCTATAAAGTTGTCCCAGTGCTCCCTCATTCTCTTTAACGACAACAACGAACCTGCTCCACTTGAGCTGCCAGAACTCTCCCCTTCCTCCACTTCAGCAAAGGTTCCATAAGAAGGTGAGTAGGCTGCCTGTGGTACGTTCAAAGCAACAGCTCTCCGAAGTGCCGCCTCATATTCTTCACTGTGCTCACGTGCAAGACACTCCTGCCGCTGCATCCGTTGTTGTGCTGGAATTTCCATGATCCGATCTTTCTCCAGCATCAACTGAAAGGAAAGTGGTGTTCCAGTTTTGTCAGCAAATGTAGAAGTTAATTCTCAATCTCCGATCATCTAATAAAACAAAGTGAATGCACAAGAAACACATGACTGACAGTCTGACACTGACTTTATAATACATAATAGAGCTACAAGATCCGCTTGACTGGCATAGCCTTCATCATATACAATGGAGCTAAAGATATGGCAGGTCTCGGGGTGGGGCGTTTATCAGAAACTTGCAACAAATATTCCAGATGCTGCTATTTGAACTACAGAAGTTGTGAAAAAGCTGACTAACCTCCCTAGGCTGGACAAACCAAAGTTTTTTTTTCTTAGAAAAAAAAATGGCCTTACAAGTTTGGTTCATGACTCAAACTAGACCAGTAATGAAAGTAGTCTCAATCTTGGCCCCAACTCACACTATCATGTCTTACTACTTGCCAAGGAAGAAGTTAGGCTTACATCAACAGCCCATTGAGACTCCCTCTCTAACCAGATAATGGTGTGGTCAGAAGTCGCGTTGCATGAAAGAACTATGTGCTCAAAGCGCCTATCCACAGGGACTGCTGTTCTGACAACTGGAGGAAATCTTCCTATCCTGAAACCAGAGTGTAAAGGTACTGTCATTACAATTAAGATAATAATCAAAAATCTAAAACACATTATTTTTCATAAATAAACCTCCAGAAATCAAAATTGAGAGGCAACCACCACATCATGGTGACAACTGACCACTCTTTTGCTCATAAAGTATCCAACGCTAATAATCAGTTACTCTTTGAGAACTGTTCCTAGCACATGAATGAAATGCTCCCCTGCCTTGGGGAAAACACTGACATCTCAAATGGAAGAGTGTATGCACAGCCCTCGATGAATGTTGGTTTCAGGATTCCTGAGGCATTGTTAATCTACTTTGGCTTTGAGGAAGAGCCTTATAAGTCTGTCTTTATCAGTATTGTGGGTCAAATTGGTAAGCATAACCCATACCATCATCAAGACTCCCTATTTCTATTTTCACTCTTCCCCTGCCTTTTACTCTTATTTCTCAGCAGGAGATTCCTTCTTTGTATCCCCGCATTCCTTCAGCAAAGGCATATAAACACCTGGCTGGTTACTTTGTTAGGCGCATATAAAATTGCAACAAAATACAGCTGAATTTACCTGAAGGGCTTCCTCTCAACAATATGGTATAGGCGGCCAGGTGCATATAGCCTCCTTGGATCCTTAAGCATATTCTCCTCGAGAGTGCAAGTATCCTTCAAGCACATCAGGCAAAGCAGACAAGGCAAACTGTTCAAAATACAAAAATCAGCTTCGTATCTTAACGAACCCAGTAGAGCATATGATTGTTGTAACAAAGACTACATGTGCAAGCATAAGAGTCCATAGATGACTATCAGCAGTGTTTTTTTTTTTTTTTTGGATTCGAGGAAACCCCACTCCCCGGAAAACGCATTTTGTGAGTCCAGGTGAGCGAGTAAAACCCCGGCTGTCCCAAACTCTTACAAGAGATACACGCCCTGACTTGAACTCGAGACCTTCCTTACAAATCTCAAGCCCTTTGCCATCACGCCACGCCTCTTGGGGACAATCAGCAGTTTCCTCAACTAGCCAAATGGAAAAGCTCTGTTTAAGTGTATTTGCACAGCTGCACTCTTTGTTTGTGAAAAGCATATTGACCAGATTGAATTTTTTTTCTTCTTATTTTAAAAAAGTCTCAAATCTCAACATATTTTCCATTAGAATATATGCCAGGCTACCAGATGCCATAAAAGAATATATATATATATATATATATATATATATATAGTTATGAAAAGGTGAGGAAGACATACTATCTTTTACCAGAAAATTGATTTGAAAACATCTTCCAGAGCAGTAGTTGTCCGAGGTAAGAAATCATCCTGGTTCATTCAGTAACTCATATTAGAACAGAGCACATAACACTATTCCTAGGCAAAGAAAGAGAAACTGACAGACTAGAAGTCTAAGGGATCAAGCTCTTTGCTTGTTCCATCATTCAGAGTTTGGCAGCAGGTTACAATTGTAAGACAAGGGACAGATTAAAATTGTCAATCCTGCACATAATTAGTTTTCGAACCAGCAGGGTTTGTGATTCTTATATAAGCTGATGCTTTCAACATGCTTTGGTAGCCACTTTGACAAGGTTTTATTCATTTCAGTAAAACCAGAAAATGCTCCTACCGCCATTCTCATCAAGACCACTCATCATCATCATCATTTTTGTTGGTGTTTCCAATCGACTGATGAATTAAAAATTTAAGCACCTTTACTTAATTTCAAACATAGCTGGAAGCACAGGGAAGTCCTACCTGAAGCACGACAGAACTGATAACATCAGCGTATCTCACAGCCAAATTCAGCGACACGCATCTAGCAGGAGCCATGGCAAAGCATCTGATCCTCTTCCTCTCAATGGTCCCCAATCTATCTCGATTTTGAACAGCATACATTGCTATCAATGACACTATACCTGCACCTAACGAATGTCCAGCAAAAGTCAAACTATAATCTGGATTCATCTCAGCCAAATCCCTCAAAAGCTCACATTCTGCATCAAAAATCCACTTTGCAGCCTTCAATAGCCCATTATGCACGTAACCACCATCAAACTTGGTCTGCCCCAGTTTATTATCAAGTAAAACTGCATAATCACTTTCCTTTGCCAAATTAAGCCCTCTAATAGCCAACACTATATCAACATTATCATGATCCAGGTAAATCATATAAGGAGTAGCACATCCCCCAGTCTCTTCATAAGTTCTCTTCACAATTACCCAATCAGGGTTAATACCATAGCCACCTGGCGGTGCCCAAACGGGGTGCCGAAGATCATCTTCATAGACTGATAGGATTAGGCGACAAAGACGAGGCACCGGCTCAAATTCTTCAGCTGTGGCTAAGCCCCAGTTCTCACTTTCAAGACCAGCAGTGTATAGGCATTTTTGCCATAGCCACCGAGCACAGCCAAGGCAGTACACACATTCAAGGATTGGAAGGCCACAGAGGATTGACATGGAGGCCTATGATTAAAGCATAATAATATATCCATCAAGAAACATGACTCAAGTGAGATCAACACATCAATGAATACAGGGAACTCAGATTTTGTGGGAAAATCCAATTGGGTTTAGAATAACAGTGAGATTATACAGTAAAGAATTAAACTTTCTTGTTGAAGAATCAGTGATCAAAACAGCAATATGAAGAAAGTATACATACAAGACATTTCAAAAGCTTAAGTATACAAGAAACAACAAACACTAAAAAAAGTAAAAATAAGAAACACTAAAACGGGTTTAAGTACAAAGAATTGGTTGGTGTATCATGAGTTGCAAAAGGTTGGGTTCTTTGGAGTCGCTACTTTTGATTGGTAGGTTTAGACGACAAATGAAAGGGAAAGAAATGGTAAGAACAAAAAACACAGCTACGCAGATAGAGAGACTAGGCATCTTGATGGATAGCTTACCAGTTAGTCAAACCCATTTCCCTGTAGAGTGTGTTGGCTTTGCAAGCATCTACCCTGTTTAATGCTTTAAGATGCCCAGTTTTTATTCAAGTTTCATTCATTAATAATTGGAGTCTGTCCGTCTTGCTGTTTGACCCAACGGCCACAGCTCTTCCAGCATTTGATGGTTAGTTGACTGTTTTAAAAATGTTGTTGAATAAATTTAATTTAATTTTAATTATTAATTTTTGATATTTTAATATGTTGATGTGAAAATTATATATTTATTTTTTTAAAAAAATATTTTAATATATTCAGTTTTTTTCTCTTTTGCTAAGTGAAAAACTAGGTTAGGAAGAAATAAATTCCACTTAATTATTTGGCTGTTAAGAGTTGAATTTAATTGAGGGTAAACGTTAAATTTTAATTGAGAAATGTGATATCAAGATAAAATTTATTTTATTTTGTTTTTTAAAAAGACAAAATATATTAGTTATTTCAACAGGAGCCAAACATAATTGATAACAATGATTGAAACATTAATTTCACTATTTTCAAGAGAGGTTGAGAGGAGTATATTAAATAATTACCAAAGAAGATTATAGTTTTAATCCATTTAAAACTCAATATAATTTATTAGTAGGTTAGTTGTTGTAAATTTAAATCTCGATATGTTAAGTAGTGATTATGAAAAAAAATGGGAATAAAATGATGTCATAAATTAATTGTTTTGATGGCTAATTTTTTTGAATATATATATATATATATAACTGATTAAAACACAAATAAATATTGAGAATAAAAAAAATATATATTTTTTTAAAATATTTCAATAGAAACCATATAATTTATTAAATTACATCATTGGTAATGACGCAATCAATTTCCAACCCCAACATATTATTTTCTCAACATAGCTACTTTACATAAAATAAATAAATAAAGGGAGATTTTACTTAAAAAAATAACTCTTTCACGCACATAATGTAAAATGTCAAGGCATATTAACTTCTCAAACAAAACATTATATGAGGTTTTCAACTATCATATTCCCTTTGAAATAATAATAATAAAAAAAATCCACCAGGAAGGGGTGTTTTTTAGTTATTATTTTTTTTTAAAAACAACATAACTAAAAAAAATTAGTTTTTGAACATAACTATGAATTCAATTCATAGGAAATTTTAAATTAAAATAATAACCTATTATAATTTTTATATTTGAAATAAAATATTAAACCATATAATTGAATTCAATTATAGAAATTAATTCAGATCTTGGTTATTTTGCCCTCAGAAATTCTTTTTGATACATAAATCTTTTTTTGTTACAAGATCGCTTATATTATGGAAAATTAATAATATACCTTATGAGAACAATAATAGTTTAATAACAATTGATGCTAAGTAAGGAACTGCGGGTTTTCGAGAAAAAAAAAAAAGGCATATAAGTTCAAGAGAAATTAATGTAGCAAATTATAACGTCTAATTTATTTTTGAAATCTTATTATAAATTGAATTGTTTGAGGATGGCAATCATGTTCCAAACACAGCCTAAATGTGGCTGATGGGTTTATGAGAACCGGTGGCTAAACAATTAAATAATTATTTGGTTTGCGGAGAAAACACCTTAATCCAGGACTGTTAGGCTAATTTGGTTGGCAAGCCCTCCCTTCATTTCCGCAGCAGGATCATGCATGGATCTACTGTACAGATCGAAGACAGAACAGGCAACCCTAGCCATTCACCTTGAAATTAAGACCAGATGCTAAAACTAGAGCAAACTCAGCTTGTCTTTTTCTTTTTAAAAGCCGGATGTATGTAGGAATCTAGTTTGTTAATCCTAGAAATACAATCTCTCATCCTCTTCAAAACTACAGGCATAGTGGAGACATTGCTGGAAATTTCCTCGATCAACAAATGTGCTTTCTCGGCAGTCTCTTGGTCCTCTTTTGTTAGGAATGCCGCTCTACTGGATTTGTCCTGTCCTGAATCTGCATGATGTTAAGATATGGTCAACGCAACAATCACAATAAATAATCGATAAATTTAGAACAAGATAGAGGTGTCAGATATATCTGATTTTGAGATTTATACAAGCTCAAACTATTTTGAGCTATTAATTGAGATTTTAACTAGAAAAAAATAGAGAAAATTAATTTCAAACTTGTGATCATTAAAGTTCTAATATTCTGTAAAAAACCCAATTTAAATCAAAAGCTTAAGCTATAAGGTAAGATGGTTTAAGTTATTAGATAAGATTTTAATATACAATTTTTATTATTTTCTAACAAAAATGCAAACATCACCATGTCTTTCTCAACTTAAAAGTAAAGGAACAAGAAAAATTGGAAAACACTGTTCTGTTATTTAGGTTGAAAAAGAATTGCAATCAAAACAATTGCAACGATGAACCTCCGAAAAGTAAATATAAATGCAGTATTGGACTCGGACAACAAGCTTCAAATTATATAATTTCCTATTTTTTTAGTGTTATACTCTACACTGATCACACTAACGAACCAAGAGGTGAATATATGACTACCTCTATTTCCATAGAAATCAGCAGAAAACCACAAACTTCATCTTCATTCAGCTCTAATCATCACTGCACATGCCAAGCATGCAATCCTGCTAAATAGGAGTCTTTACAGCGCACAAAACAATGTCTGCCTTCCTAGCTTCCTTCCAATTTACACATAATTCAACACAGCTTGTAGATGACACATCCATTGGCGTAAAACTAAAACTGTTCCTTAACATCAGGCAATCCAGCATAAATTATCTGATCTCCAATATCATCAGCTTGAATTAATTAATTGATAAAGTCTTCGTCAATTAAATCACACGACAGTCATAATAATAATACTTCCATGAAACTTGTAAATGGCATATCATTCGAGCCCATCCTAAAATTAAAATCTTTAACCGACCTTGAGCAACGGTATAAGACCTAATCTTTAGGTACTAATACTATATAACATTAAAAATATGCTGGCCCAACAACTCATTAACCCTTGTAATCAACAAATTTTTGCAATTATGTAAAACTTCAAAAGAAACAGCACACGAATCACCAAATATATCAGTGCCCAACACACTAGCACATAATTTTCACTTAACCCAGATTGCGTTTAAAACCTAAAAGAGAAGACAGAAACTAACTAACCCGGATTAAGTTCACCGGGGGGACCAGGATCCGTGCCGGAATCGCAATCAGGTAAAATGGGTCGTTGCGAAGAAGGAAGCGAAGCGACAGTAGTTTTGAGTTGATCAGGTAAAGTGGCTCTGTACTCGAGAATCTTTTTTGCAATTTGCTTCACTTGTGTCTCCAACCGCTCCAATTCCTCCGCCTCCTCCTTGTCTTCGAATTTGGATTCGGGTTTTTCTAGGCTCCGAATGGTTCGGCTCGACAACATGTTTGCTTGGATCTGTAAATGTAGAGCAGAGCAGGGAAGAAGAGCGAGAGGAGGGTTTCGGAGGGTACTTTTTTGGTTTTTGAAATTTGAAACAAGATCTTTTTGAGCTTCTCGTAATCTTTATGTTTTGGAGGAGTGGGGTTGGGTGTTCCATTTTGAGCGTCTAAGATCTTCAGTGAGGAGTGCTATTTTGGATAGATAAATCTTTAAAATGATATTTTGAATAGTGTAAAAATGATATTTTTATTGATGTATGTTCTAGTGGTAAATGTCATTTTGAAAAGCCATTTTTTTATATTATTTTAAATATAATACAAGTATTGTGTATATAATTAATTATACAATTAATAAGAGTAAGTTATATAATTAAATAATTACTTTTAAAAAACACTCCAACAATATAATTATTAATTTTATAGTTATATTTAAATTAAAAAAGAATTTAAAATTAAAAACCAAGTAATATAAACAAATTAAATGTTGTTGCTTCTAATTATCTAAACAAATTAACTTATGTATTCGATTTGCAATTGATTAATAAAATTCACTTATGACTGTGGTACTCAAAAATTGACCCTCTTTTGCTAAATAAAAAAACAAGTAATATCCTAACCAAAGTTGTCAATATCGTTCCGGTCGCCGTTCTGGTTTTTTGATTGGAACGGAATGTTCCGGTTTCGGAGCGTTCCGGCGTGCCGTTCTGGTTTTGTACTGTTCATATATAATTATATATATATATATATATATATATATATATATATATATATATGAAAAAAATAAAATATTAATTTAACAAGTATAATTAAAATTCAAGATAAATTAACTTTAATTTATACAATACAAACACAAAGTCAAAAAAACATAATCTCAAAATTAGAAATATCTCTAAAATTCCAAAATATTATGAAAGTAAAATGTTCTAAAATAAAAGAAATATAAATCAAACATCTTCTACATCATTAATATAAAAATAAGGATCTTGATCTTGTGGTGGAATATAAAGAAAGTCATCAACTAGACATTCCAATAGTTTGTCATTGACTTTTATATGCGATAGATAATTTTTTATTTATTTCTATGTAATTTTTAGAAATGAAAATTGATTTAAAATTTTATTATTAACATATAATATAATTAAAAATGTAAAATTTATGTTGAAGATTCAAACTTGCTGTTAGAGAATTTCAATTCCCTAAAAGATTTTTTTAATAAAATCCCTGCACTGGCCAGGAAATCAAAAGGTGGAGAAGCAATCTTAATTTCTTACAACTCCCTGCAAATCAGATTCCAACACGTTGACAGAACCACCTAACCCTCACACCAAATCCCACTAAAGCCTCTCTCAGTTTTCTTTTTTATTATTATTATTCCAGAAGAAACCCAAAACACCATGGAGACGACACACCATCCAGCTAAAACGACTGAGCCGCTGCCTTGTCCAAGGTGCAACTCCACCACCACGAAGTTCTGCTATTACAATAACTATAACCTGTCTCAACCTCGCCATTTCTGCAAGTCATGCCGCCGCTACTGGACACAAGGTGGAACTCTCCGTGATGTCCCTGTTGGTGGAGGTACACGCAAGAATTCCAAGCGCTCTCGCTCAACTTCAAATAATTCTCCATCAATGTCTACCTCTTCTTCTAACTCTACTTCCTTGAATTCTGCACCCTTGACTGCTTTCACCACCACTCATGAGCCCGAATCCATGCCCATGGTTTTACCCTCGACTATTGACTCTGGTTTAGCTGGTGTGAAAACTGAGGTACTAGCCGGGTTAGAAAATAAACGGCGTACTTTTGATGAACCCGGAACTTTCCGGAACGGATCCCGAGGCGTTCCGGCCGGAATTTCCGGAACGGGAATTAAAACCGAGACAAAAACGATGCCGTTTTGTCCTGGTTTTATGAACGGAACGACACGTTCCGGCCATTTCAGCCAGAACAGAACAGATTTTATATCTATGATCCTAACTTGCATTAGATGATTACCAGCTGTTGTAGTATCAGATGCTAAAAAGGCTTAGCATCCTGGCACATTTACAAGAACTTCATCAATATCCATTCAACTAAACGCAGTTCTTTTATATATATATATATATATATATATATATTGTGAAGATTCTTAAATCAATGAAAAGCGATTAGCATGAGAAGAGTATAGTCTGCATCAACTAAAAGCCAGAAAGACAATGCAGCTTTTGATGCAAATGTCTGTTAAAATACGAACCTGTCTCACCATATCACAAACAAACACCATTCTAGCAAATCCAAAAATTATTACCCACATACAGATCAATGTTTCCTTAAATACACAACAAACAAGAAAAACCCATTTGTCAAAACCATAAGAAAAACCTCAAATCACCGCATCACATTCCAAATCAAAACTCTAAAAATAGACACAGTGTCGTTCCAATCCAACAAATAAAAAACAAGAACCCAGGTTAATAGATAGAAAGGAAAAAAATCTAACCTTTTTGTTCGGCTTCTGTTCTTCTTGTTCTTCTGTTTCTCTTGATCAACAAATGCTTTGAAAAAAAATGGCCGTTGTTCTTCCTGGGTTCTCTTCAGTTGCGAATGAGAGAACTTCATCGTCGGGCACCATATATCACATATGGCTGAGTAGTGATTTCCAACGGTAATATTGCTGAATAGTGATTTCAACTGTAAAAAAATGTACTATACCTCTTCTTTCATCTCCTGCCATTTTCAGCCAAATATAGCAGCTCAAGCAACCCCATCTATTTTTAGCTGCAGATATAGCTCTCCCGCTGGAGCGTCTACAGTAACAAAAACATGCTAAAAATACATTATTTAATTTATGCCTCCTCATATAGCACTCCCCGCTGGAGATGCTCTAATATATTGGAGTAGAGAAGTGGAGGTCTGCACTGACAGTGACTAGACCCAACCCGCTCCTAAGTTTCGAACAATGACATCATCCTTCTTTCCTTTTTCCTCTTTTTTTTTTAATTAAAAATTAAATTATTTACAAAATTATTATTATATATTAATAAATAATTAAGGAATTGTCGCTGTATTAAATAAAAAAATCTAATTCCTACATTATCATTTTATTTTGAATTTTTAATCTGTTTTCTCCCTTTAATTCCCGGCCTAAAATATGATAAAATATAATGGTAGTTCTCCTTCACGAGATGAAATGGGTTGAACAAGCCGGGAAACTGAAAAAAATGTTGGTGCATATTATCACTTTGAATTTTATTTTATTTTTTCAGGAAAAATGATCCTAATTTAGTGATCTTAGCATCAATATTTTAAGGTTACATGAACATAATTAACTCACCCGAATATGTTGCTTCACCAAAGCCGAACAAAGATCAGTTTATTCTTTAAGGATTTGTAGCTCTAAGAGTAAAGAAGAAGAACTGATCGATTTCTGAGTGAAGATCCGAACAAGAACTCACTGTTTCCATACAAAAAAAATTGTTTTCTAAAAAGAATTTATTTTTTGTTTCTTGATTTGAGAGGCAAAACAGATGTTGGTTACTTTGATTTTTGTATGGGTTTGGTTTCAATATGGGTTTTTGATTGATTGATTGATTGTCACGATCTATTGTGATATTTGGAGAGTTTCGATTCTAGATTCCAGGTTACAATTTACAAGTCAGAAGTTGAGCGAGGGAGACAAGATTTTCTTGTGGGTCTTATTTTATTTATGCATTTTGGGTTCGGGAGCTAAGAAAGAGATGGGAAGTGAGTGAAAGTTTTGAAATCTTTTACAATTTTCTTATGGGTCTTATTCGTTATCGTGTTTGGTTGCTGAGAAGAGAGGGAATATGAGCGAAAGTCTGGAATATTTTTATGGGTTTTTCATCCTTGCCTTGCTGAGACTTTTCTGGTAATTTTTAAAACGATTGCCATGAGTTAATGAATCTTCCACTCTGTAACTCATATTACCTAAATGATCTTCATAGCCACGGTTTCTTGCCTTGTATGATCCCCAACATCTTACCAAAAGTATTCTCTCCCTTTTCAATTGGGTTTGCTCTCGTTTCTCTATATTGGACTGTCCATGGCGACATATCATTTAAGTTCTTGCCGATTGAATGATTCTTTCAACTTTTGATAACTGGAATTTGTCCCTTCCACTCAGTAATACGCATGTGTTTATACATTTTGGTATTAAACAAAAGAATTTGTGTTCTAAAATATAAACAAACATTTGTGGTTTATTTTTGTTTCTTACCTTATATGATTTTTGTTTATGGGAATAAATAGAAACATGTTTATGCATTTTTATTTCTTACCTTGTATGATTTTTCTTTCTAGGAATATGAACAAGCATTTGTGGTTTATTTTGTGTTCTTGTGCTCTGATTTTCTAGGGTGTATGAGAATATATTATGCTAACTATTGGATGGGCTTATTTTGAATTCTTCCACCAACTTTGAGAAGCTGAAGTGTTATCAGTGAGTAACTGAGCTAGGGAAGAACATTCTAAGATATTATCTGCATAGTTAAAGAAAGAAAGAAATGTGTTTAACTTGAAATGTGTTCTTGTCGAATCAATAGATGCAGTAGCATCATCAAGAACTAGAATTATCTGTATAAGTTGTTTTGGTCTAAACTCTAGTTTTCACCCTCTTGAGGAACTGCATCATTTTTCAGAATTATAACTAAATGAAGTAAAATGAACAGTTCTAGAATATCGAGTGTTGCTACTCTGTGATTTTCCTCCTTGTTGCAATGGTGTACAAGATCCAAATTGTTCCTTTTGATTCCTTTAACGTGTTGGGTCAAAACAGAATAATCAATTGTCTTTGCATTCTTAATTTGGTTATTTTATTGGATTCTTAGGTTGTTTTGGAATTTGTGGATTGATTGAATTCCATGTTTTCTTGTTTTTATAAGTTTATTAATAGCATGAGTTCGATAAAGTTTGAGTTAGATAGAATTTAACATATCAACTAGCACAATTCCATGTTTTCTGCAATGTATTTTCAAAATAGAAAGTTGGAAATTATGGAAAATAAGAGTTTTAATTTGTAATTAATTTGATTGAATTAATTTGTCAGAGAATGTATTTTTAAATTCATTATGTTTACACTTATTGATTACTTTAAATATATTGATTAGTGTGTTGATTTTATTAATTGATAATATATTATCGTGTTATAAAATTGATATCAATTCAGCTTGTTTTTTTAAGTTAGCGACTTTTTATTAATATTTTAAAATTTAAAATTTAAAATGTTGCCGGTTTTTTAGTTCAAATTTGATATTTTTATTTAAATATAATTAAAAAAATTAATAATTATAATGCTGGAGGGTTTTTTAAAAGCAATTATTTCATTATATAACTTACTCATATTAATTGTATAATTATATTATATATAAAATAATTGCATTATATTTAAAATGATATACAACAAATGGCTATTCTAAATGACTTTTACCATTGGAATATATATAAACTTAAAAACCATATTTATACTATTCAAAAATCCATTTTATCAATTTAGCTTTCTAAAATGCCTTTTTGCATTGGAGATACTCTTAGATGAAGTTTCAAGAATCACTATGGATTACAATAGTGTTGCTCAGTTTTCAGTTCGGGTCGGGTCGGTTTGGTTTGTTCAGCTCGCCAGTTTATTGGTTTTTGTTTAGGTTTTCATAGTCAGAAATGAAGAAGCGTATGTAGCTTAGTGGTTAGAGTGTCTGTTTTCCAAGAGATAGCCACGGGTTTGAGCTTGACTAACTCCTGACCTTTTTATTTTTTGTTTTTTTTTCCTTAGAGCTTGCATTCATTAGGCCGCGCGCGGGACGAGGAGACAAAAGAAATGTTGATCCCTAGGCTGGGAGAATAAGATAGAGCTTTGATTTGGTAGAGGTAATCATTTTTATTCCCTGTTTATATTTTTTTTCACTTGTGTATTTTTTTTGTTCTTTCTTTTGGTTTTTTTTTTTATTTTCACATCAAATGATTTTTTTAGTTATTAATTTTATTTTATTTTTTTTTCTTTTTTATTAAAGTTATTGGCCTTTTTTTTTCTTTGATTGATTTTTTCCCATTATTAACGCAATAATAATAATAGTTTTAGTTTTTTTTTCTTACATTCTATTTAGTTAATGTTTTTGATTTTTTTTCCAGAGTAATTTAATAATTTTTATTGTTTTAGCAGTAATAGTAATGATATTTTTAGGTGTTAAGGCTTCAATGTTTCTATTGTTATAATAATGTGTGTTGATGTGTTTCATTATATCAAAACCTTGCATGTATAGATGTTATGCTTTATTTGATTTTTTCATTTGATTGAAACTGATTTGGTTTTCGTTTCGGTCCTTATACTTTTAATTTTTTTAATTTAATTCCTTTATTTTTTTATAGTTCTTAAATAGTCCCTATTTTTGTCCATGTTTATATATATGTGCATTTAGTTTTGGTTTTTAATTTTTATTATTTTCTCTTTTGTCGAGATAATTTTTTTTCAAAAATTTTGTTCTTAAATTTTAGTTTGTGTTTATGATCATTTGAAAATTGATATTTTTTATTTTTTACCTTTGTTTTTATATTATTTGCACGTCAAATGTGTTTTTTTAGCTAATAATTTTTTTTTTGTTGATTTGTTAATTTTTTTGCGTTTTTTTAATCTTTTATTGAATTTATTTTCCTATTACTCACACAATAATAATAATAATTTTAGTTTTTTTTCTTCCTCATTTATTAATGTTTTCAAGTTTTTTTCTCATCAGAATAATTTAATAATTTTTATTATTTTAGTAATAATAGTAATGATATTTTTAGATGTTAAGCCTTTGATATTGTTGTTGTTATAATATGGTGTGTTGATATGTTTTATTATATCAAATCTTGCATATATAGATGTTATATTTTATTTTTGAATTAACAAAATCTATTAATTATTTCAATCTCAATAATTATAAAAATATTTGTTCGACCCGCAACGTAGTGCAGGCAATTAACTAGTATATACTATTCTCTAACATATTTTCTCAAGTGAGTTTTTTGGGTTTGAAACTTTTACATAATTTCACATTACCTTACGTTTAATTTTTATCAGATAGAATAAGAGTGGTAAGATTTGAACTTGTGACGGTTAACAAAGTTCTAATACCATATCAAGAAACTATTAATACTCTAATCATTTTCCTCCTGTTAAAGAATAAATTATATTTTAAAACTTCATCTAACATGTTAGATTTTTAGGTGAAATAATTTTTTAACATGACATCAGAGCTTTATTAACCCAGCGGTTACAAGTTCAAATCTTACCACCCTCATTCTATTTGATAAAATTAACCACAAGATAGTGTGGACTTGTACAAGTTCCAAACTCAAAGAACTTTAACGAGGTATGCTGGGGCCTCATCTAATAACTTAAATTTTTAAATAAAATGATTCCTTTAACAGTCTCATCTTCTAGCTGGTTTTTGCTCTCCCGTTACAAGACAATTCCACCTACCATCTTCTCATTTTCGACAACTCTGCTTGTAAGATTCATTACTCAAATCAAGGTAATGGCGATAATAAGAGGAAAACTGATGCAGGAGGTTCTCTAGATACTGAACGCACCTGCATTCTTGCGAAATTATCTCCAATATTCTTGCTGGACTCCCATCAAATCATGAATCTCTTGTCACCTCGCCCATCACCAAACTTGAGCCAATCACCTTAGATGCTCTCTATGGATTTGTTCTCATGCATGAATTACATCTTGAACAATAATCCAACTCATCGTATCTTACTCTTCCTTCTGTCGATTTTATAAACCGGTAACCCTCATCTGTCCATTGCATCTTTCTCCTCCAATTTGCAAAACAATTGTGTTACTACAAAAGAAAATCTACTCTTAATTTATCAATTTTCTAAAGATAATAATGTTTAGTTTTAATTTCACCCCATTAAATGTCGGAATGACTGGTTTTGATTCGTGAAAGATTATTTGCGTTAATGAAAATAAAATTGTTTAGATTGCGTGATTATTTATATAATTATCTAGTTTGTTTGGATAAATTACATACAAAGTTCAAATCTGTTTTATCAAATAAGAATAAATACAAGTTATTCAAAGATAACTATCAAAAAAGTATTTTTGTGAAACCCAATTAGCACTTTGTTAAAAATATAATAGACTAGGAAGCTTGCAAATAATAATTTTAGTTTTTTTTTCTTGCTTCCTCTTTTATTAATGTTTTCGAGTTTTTTCTCCTCGAAATAATTTAATAATTTTTATTGTTTTAGTAATAATAGTAATGATATTTTTAGATGTTAAGCCTTCGATATTGTTGCTGTTATAATAGGATGTGTTGATGTGTTTTATTGTATCAAACCTTGCATGTATAAATGTTATATTTTATTTTTGAACTAGCAAAATCCATTAATTGTTTCAATCCCAACAATTATAAAAAATATTTGTTCGACCCGCAACGTAGTGAGGGTAATTAACTAGTAACAATCAAAAGCAAAAGCAACACTGGTTAAAACACTTGCAGTTGAGAAAGAGTGTCCAACTAACTAATAAGTTACACAAAATTTTAAAGTAGATACTCTTGACACACAATTGAAGTGTAAAGAAATTATCAAGAAGAATTGTTAACTGAAAATTGGAGAGCTAACAAACTCTTGGGGAGGGGGAGGGTTTCTTGTGTTAATTGTTAGCAATTGAATGTTCAAGGTAGGATGAAAACAATTTAAAGATTTTCAGGTATTATGACAAAATATTGCGATAGATGGAAAAACATATTATTTATCTTAACATGTAACACAATATAGGTGCAAATAATTTGTATACTCTTGTAATCTTCTAAATTAATGAAAGTTGTTTATCACGGGTTTGGCTATTTTATATTTTTTTATTGATAAGTGTTTACAAGGTCAAAAATGATTGTCAAGTGGTTTTAGAGCAAGTTCACTCATTAATCGTTAAGTGAGATATATTTTTCTTGTTGAACATGTCAACATCAACTTCACCACTATAATTCAATGGTGATAATTATTCATGCTAGAAGGTGAGTGTAATAGTTTTTGTCAAGTCATTAGATGAGGAAGTTTGGCACTTAACTAAGCATGGATGGACGAAACATGAAACTCCGTTCAACGATTGGACTAAAGATAAATCCATTGATTGTAATTGGAATAATAAAACCTTGAATGTTTTAGTCATGGTAATGTCTTTTGATGAATTTAAAAGAATCTCTATATGTGAGATTACCAATGAAGCCTTTGCATATTCTTGAAGTTACTTATGAGGAAACCAAGATGATGATAAACTTCAAATTACAAATGTTAATATCGAGACTGGAGGAGATAAGAAAGATGAAAGATGAGTATTTTAATGAATTTTATTCAAAATTTTAATGATATTTTAAATTTCATGTTCAATTTAAGAGAAAAAAATAGACTCGTGAATTGTAAGGAAGATTTTAAGAGCCCTACATAAAAGGCTTCGGTCAAAGGTAACAATTATAGGTGAAATCAAGAATGTAGCACTATAGGTTCCTTACAATCCTATAAATCTACATTGCCTCATCAAAACAAAGATACGTCTATTACACTTAAATTTGTTAAGATAGAACATGTTTTTTTTTTTTTTTATGATGATCTCAATGGGGAAGATATTACTCTTGTAACTAGAAAACTCATAAAATTCATGTGTAAGAGAAAAAACAATAATAAAAATAAAAAAGATTGATTTTTTTTCAAAAGAAAAGAGTCAAAAAATGGAAGTGTAGGCAAAATTGAATCTAAAGAAAGAGTTAAGTGTATTAAGTGCTTAAGATATGGTCACTTAAGAAATGAATATCCTAATTTATAAGAAAATAACATAAAGGAAAAGCCCTTAATGTTTCATTATCTGATGTATGGAATTCAAACATGTAGCCTCGAGTAACTAAACCAAAAACCCCACCTAGAAAAATCATAAAGTCCAATTCCCAACAAGTCAAATGTCGAATACTGAAATTAAAAAAAGATATATATATATACACACACACACACACAAAAGGATAAAAAATAATGATGATCAAATCTAAAATAAAAAAATAAATGAGAGGACAACCTAGAATTTTGAATTGAAAATCAAAATCAAATTCAAAAAAGGATATAGAGCAAAAAAAATAAAAGAAAAAGAAATGATTGAGGCCATTATTGAAAAAAATAACAAATTACAATTATGGATTCAAGGATGCAATTGAAAATAAATCAAATCAAAATAAATAGAGATGAACTAGACCATACCTAAAATATAATAAATCATAATTATGGATTCAACAATGCAATTGAAAATAAATCAAAATTCAACAAAAAAGTAAACAACAAAAGTAATAAATCAAAGAAATAATGGCCAAAGTTCAAATATCAGTAACTAAAAGGACAACTTTGAACTTTTGAATGGCTAAAGCAAATTTTGAGGGGAGAAGTGAAAAAAAAAGGTCTCTCGCAAAACATTATCTCCCCACGTGGAAGTAGATTTCCCAATGCTTCCAATGCCATGAAGAAAGTTGTTGTTTAGATATTAAGAGTGTGTTTGATATTGCTTTTATTTTTGTGGCTGAGGTTTTAAAAAAGCAGTTTCATGAAAAGCACTTTTAGCTGCGATTCAAAATAATTATTAAAGTATTTGGTTAAAATTGTGGTTGAGTTTGAGGTTAATGAAAATCAGTTTACCAAACTTTTCATATTACTGTTAACATGTCAATATTAAAAAATATATATTTTTATATAAAACAGAAAGTATAATACCCCCACCCCCTGATACTCCACTCCTCTCTCTTGCCCCTCTTGTGGTCTGCTAGATGGATAGATGAGTTTGTATTTTGAGTTATCCCCCCTGAGACTCGACTCCTCTCTCTTGCCCCCATATGGTCTACTAGATGGGTAGATGAGTTTGTACATTATTTGATGAGTTTGTGTTTTGAGGGACGGAAGGGGAAACGCATGAAAAACATCCCTTAGCTGTTTTTCATGAAACAAAGGTTTATTGATTTTATTAGTGAGACCCACACCAATTTTTCAACTTTTCTATCTTAATCAAACACCTAAAACAACAAGAAAATTCAACCTTCGGTCACACCTCACTCTCAAACACCTTATAAGAGACCTAGCACACATGACTAAAAGACAACATACGCCTCTAACCTGCTGGCACGTGTAAGCACCAACTAATTTTGATTTTTAAATTATATTTTTTATATATTAAAATGTCACTACTTCTAAATCAACTTAATAATAACTAAAAGAACATGATGAAAAAATATATAAAAAAACCTTAAAACAAGTTAAATAACTTAATTATTTCAATGTACTTTTAAAATATAAAAGAACTAGTTATTCCCATCATTCTAATAATAACTAATTAATATTGTTAAAATACTATATTAACTCTGATCATCATTTCATCATTATTTTGTTGGTTATGAAACTGTTTAAATGAACAGTTAATTCTATAACAATAAAATAGAGCTTTTTTCCGTCTTTTTTTTTTTAATTTTTTATCTTGTCAAAAAATATAGATGTGGTTTGAGTAACAAAAAATATTGCATTATGTTTTAATGAATATTAGATGTTTTGAGGTGAAAAATAGATTCATTAAATTTTAAAGGATGCGTAAGTTAAAGTGACTATTTAGAAGCGTAATTGAGATTATTTTTGAAAGTGTTTTTTAATTTAAAATACATTAAAATGATATTTAAAAAAAAAAAATTAGTTTAGCATTATCACATGAAAATGTTCTAAGAACACCAAAAATTAATTTAAAATAATAAATTTCAAGTTTTTCAAAAATACTTTTAAAACATATCACCAAAAGAGGTCAAAATAGATTAAATAATTATTTTTTGGACTGAAAAACTCACAACTTGATGTTTCGATTAGAATTTAGATGCATCGTCTAGTTTTTTTCAAAGAAAATAGGACAGACAACAAGGTTGTCAGAATTTAGAGTGATCCGATAAAAGAGGATAACACAAATATATAAAATAAAACACATTGTGGTATTAAATTATCTGGGTGGTGTAGTTGGTTATCACGCTAGTCTCACACACTAGAGGTCCCCGGTTCGAACCCGGGCTCAGACAAGTTATGATTTCGGTTAAAATCCAACATTTTATTTTTGTCTTTTTTTTTTCAGGAAAGAGTATTTAGTTCTTGATTTAAAAATATTTTAATTTTTTTTTTTTAAATTTAATATTTTTAATATATATATATATATATATATATATTTTTTTAAAAAAAAAAAAATAAAAAAAATAATTATGATAGTGATAGTAATCGAACGATTGCCATTGAACGTACAGACATTCTAAAAAGGAAGGCATATGTTCGGGGATCTCTTTTTCCAGAATGTTTATCTTTGAAACAGCGCTGTGGCCTTTGCTGTTGTGATCTTAATAGCAAAAACAAATGCTGCCTAAATCTTATCCTATGCCCAATAGTTCCCTCGTTTTAAGCAGTGAAAAATGAGACAAGCTTGCTGGTGCAGATGCTATGCTTTGACAAGCAACTTTCATTGCCTATTTTTTTATATTTGGATTTTGTCTTTATAAGTATTCATTTGTTTTTATAAAATAAGATTTGACTTTGGATATATATTTATATATATATATATATATATATATATATATAAAATAAGATTGACTTTGGATATATATATATATATATATATATATATATATATATATATATATATATAGACACACACACACACACACGGACACACACCATGATTTAATCAAAGTGAATTTCTTAGCAATTACTAATTCTCTCATAACCTTTTTTTTTTATTTTTTGTCATGAAATTAAATTTCTATTATCATGTTATTATGAATATGATAAAGTACTTCTTCTTGTGTGGAGTTTGATAATATCTTTTATTTGAAAAATACAAAATTCATTTATTTTAAATTTAAATTTTAAAAAATAGAATAAATTAAATATTTATTTAACAATGCAGCAACAACAGCAGTAACAGCAGCAGCAACAACAACAACAATAATATATCATGGCCTAAAATGTTTTTTTAAAAAAAGGTTTTGGAAAAAAATGACAGATTATCAGTTTATTTTCCTTAAAAAACAATTAAAAAAAATCCAAACAAACTTGTTGGATGACCAGCTCTAATTCTAGGCAAGTAAAAGTGTCAGCATCTCAACTCTCAAGTCTGTCTGAGACTTTCCCAGCAAATCTTTTATTTATTGCCTCAAAATTCCAAAATCAGCACGAGGAAAACAACATCAAGTCAATGGAAGAGCCACAACCAGTCCAGGACCAGGACCCACCAAACCTCCAAAACCTACCCGTTCAAAACCCAGATCCGAATCCAAACCCAGACCTACCTTTAACAGCACCATCTGACCCTCCACCACCACAGCCACAACCTGCAGTACCGACAGCACCACCTCCTCCTGTCCCTCCTGAAAGCAAGAAGAGATCACTTGACAATTATGGTCCAATTCAAGAATGCAGCTACTTCAAGATGCGCGCTGTTGTCAAGGATATCAGACCCCATTTTCTTGAGGTACATTTTTAGACGCCCGTCATTAAATTTTAAGTCTTTGGTTTTAATCCTTGTTTCTTTTTTGTTTTGTGTGTTCGAGGTGATTTCATTTCTGGGTTTGAGTTATAAATCATTAGCTGTGCGGAAGTTGTGTTCTTTCATAATTATTGCTTCTTCCTGGTAAATTTGTTTCCTGTAATATGATCGTGTTTTCCATTTTAAAATTACGGGGTGTTTTTAATTTGTTGATCCTATTAAGAAACTCTTAATTTAAGATTGAATTATGATCTTCTGATACAAACTTCACTTTATGCAAGCCCTTGGTGGAGTTTATTTGCAACAATTCTATATTTTTGCCCGCGTGGTCTAATTTTGAGTACTAATCTATACATTTGTGTTTGAGACTATGAGAACCTTGTCTGCGAACGTGGCTGGAGTGTGGTAAGTGACAGGGTATACACTAGCGAGTGTTTTTTTACTACCATTTAGAGAGTTGCAATGACTTGCAGTTGGCCACTACGTGTCTTCATTTGTTAGTGCGTCAATCAATTGTATATTTATGCTTGAAATTTTGATGTTAAGATGTGAAGGGTTTAAAATTCTTCTGTTTTGTTGAAGATGCTTCGAACAGTGGGCTTCCGGAGTTGCAAAGGAGCTGAGGAACTTCAAGAAAGTAAGTCATCAATTTCACTTTGTATCATTGAATGACACATAGTTAACCAAGTACGGTAGATGAATGCAAGTGTGATCTTTCTCTCTGTGATCAATTTACCTCCTGTGTGAAGGACTGTTTTGTTGTTTTTCTCATTGCTTAGCTATCATAAGTTTCTCTGCAATTCTTATGGTGAGAGTCATCTGAGCCTGATTTGATGGAATTGGTGGAGTTCTATCTTCTTATGACTTTTAATGTTTCTCATAAGCTGGTCAAATAACATTTGCAGTAATCCAAACCACTCTTCGATGGTAGATTTAGTAATCTGTTGTTGGCTCATAAGAAGCAGTGTAACTTGTTATTGCAGAGCTGAAACTGCTTATGGAACTATACAAGCAGATGACAGCAGAAAAGCTCAGTACAACCACGTCGATGACTGCACCTAACTCTGGTGAAAATGGGGTAGGACTAAAGCCCCAGGAGCAGCTTCATGACACAGCAGAGCAGTCTCGAGCTGGCGAGTTTTTTGCAAAACCTTCTGAAAAGCAGCAAGGTGAACATAGCAAGAATCAAGGGACACATATTGTTGGAGGATCGGCTTTTGGCTGGAATTTTATCACCTCTCCTGGCAGCATGCCAATCTACTATGGAAGAACAAAGGAATTATTCCGAGCTGCTCAGGTGACTTTGTAGGCTACCATTCTCCTCGCTCACACAATTTGTTAGTCGAAAGGAAAGCATGTGACTATAAGAATATTCAGAGCCTCACCCATGAGCATCGCACAAGGGGATGCTATCAATGATTTAACAGTCGTAATGCGTGTAACCTATGATGGAATGATTGCACAATTGTAGGCTTTACAGGAAATACGTTGAAATCTCCGTATTGGCATGTTTTAGGGCCTGTTTGAGAGTGTGGTTGCAATAGCTTTTCAAAATGCTTATCGTGCTAAAATACATCAAAATAATATATTTTTTTATTTTTTAAAAATTATTTTTGAAATCAGCACATCAAAATATCTAAAACACACAAAAACATATTCATTTAAAATAAAAAAAAAAATTCAAATTTCGGCTAAAAACCGGTGGGATCGCAATGCCAAACGGGCACTTAGTCATTTCCTTGCAGAGGCTGTATTTGTTCTGGCAAGATGGAAATGGTGCACAGGTGTTTTGCCATGATGCTGAGCTAAGTGGTGCACGTCCAACGCATTTTGGATCATGTACATCATCGGTTCGATGTCAACTAGTTTCGTAAACAAAACAAACCGTACAGAGTAGTGAGTTTTCACTTATTTTTAACTACATAAAATAAGAGGATGATAAATATATTTTGGTTGATTTGGTTTCATTTAGTCTTTTGGCTTTATTGTGATAGCTGGGAATTTCGATTTCTTTTCCGGGACATAATACGCTGATCGTCTTTATCCTATGCTGGGTTAACCCTCTTGAACGGCTGTTGAAAAGGTATGGTCCCACCTGCTTAGTTTCTGACTGGTTCTTCCCAATGGTCAACTGACGTTGCCTCTCATTGTGGAAATACAAGATTTGTTTTCCATGGAACATGTTTCTTCTCTTCGCGTGGCATTGAATGTGTGAGATTGTATCAGCCTCACGAGGTGGTGTCATATGATGACACGGATACTGTCATTCCAAATTTTCCAAGCGAGATCAAATTGACAAGACAATAACTACCATTTTATGTTAAATGAAAAGCTTGGGATTTCTCAAGAGATCGAGTCCGGCTATGCTGACCATTACAGGAAGGTTTTAGGAAGAAAGGCATGGCACACAGGCCCCTTTTGGCTATGGAACTGTGCCGTTGAAAATAAGGCGAGGAGATCTGTTGAAGAAGGCTGGTCTCCTCCTCCTGATCTCAACGCTTTCCTTGAAGAATTGAAGAGCGAGAATTGCAGCTAAAATCAAAGTCTGCTTCCTCTGCCTCACATGTCTTGTATAGATGTTATGCGAACTATCAATATTCAAGCTTAGCAAATCAATATCCAGTTCCTTCTTCGAGGTATGTATATCTAATAAATAAATTATAAATATATTAAAACTCAACCCATAGATATCCATTGAACGTAAACTGAAAGTTCAATGCCTAAAACAATCAAAACCATTTAATTTAGCAAGAAATAGCCAGGGACTGGATGTAACTTTTACATGAATTACATTGTTACAGATGTTTTTCCCATCTCAGGGAAATTCCAGCTTATAACAAAATTAGCAGGAAAAAAAATTGGAATCAATACACACATAATGGAGCAAACCACACAGAGAATGAAAGAACTTGCATACCTACAGGAAAGAAATGCCAAAGCCTGACAAAAAAACATATATTGAGACACCTCTACTCCAAGATATCATCATAAAAAAACATCAACAAGAAGAATTGCTTTCTTCACAGAAGTAGGGATTTGAGTAAAGCCTTCGCTGCCATGATGTCCATGGAAGTGAAGATCCCGCAATAGGTGCCACATGATTATCTTCAGAAACATAAAACCGCGATAAGATGGGATTGAGGAGATTCATCGACCAGAAAGCAAAGCATGTTACGTTTCACTTTTGTCAAGAATTTGCATTCCTCCCAGCTTCAAGATCTGTACCCTCCTCGAGCGCAGCATGCGCTTCATTTTCCATTCCAAGGGTAGCAAGAGCAAAGCCTGTAGATATGATGCCACGTGCCATACAGGGAAAATGACTTGGGCTTGCATTGCATTACTTAGAGCTTCCTAAGGCAGGTCGCTCATGAGTTAGGACAGACTCCGCCGGGCAAAAACAGCTGGGGAAACCATGGTTCCCACATCTAAGTCATAGAAGAAAGTCTGTCAGATACAATTAGTAGACTTGCTGTTAAAACAAGTGGGGGGAGATCTAAAATCAGGTAGCTTGGTATGGTAAGGTGGCTGTATTATTAACCAAGAACAGCACAAATTAATGTAAGAACAATTCCTGACATAACTCATGAATGAAAACTGAAAACTTTAAAATGAGGAGGATAAAGAAACTTTGCACACACTTGTTCAATGAAATTCACCACACTGTATTATTGAGATTCATTGAGTATTTATACAAGTAATTACAGAGCTTTGTAGCTGATACATTTACTGTACTTTAATGAAAAGATAATGAAAGGATTTATACAATAAAGAGAAGATATTACAGCTTGTAACGGTATGATGCTGAACATGAAAAGTCCTCTGTTTGAGTAATCTGTGAAGGAGATTTGTAACGGCTAAGTGTCTGTGGATGTCTTTGCAGATTTGATACGTGTTTCCTCAATATGCCCCCGCAAGATAGGGCTACCATCGGTAAGGCCAATCTTGAGCCGAAGATCGTCAGTGCGCTGCCGAGATAAGGGTTTGGTTAACAAGTCTGCTAGTTGATCATGAGTGTTGACATGTTGGACAGTGAGGGTACCCTTCTGGACCAAGTCACGGACAAAATGGAGGTCAATCTGGATGTGCTTCATACGCGAGTGATGGACGGGATTGTAGCTGAGGTGAGTGGCACCAAGGTTGTCACATAGTAATGCAGGGGCAGCCTTGAGAGAGAAGCCAAGTTCAGTGAGAAGATTGAGCAGCCACATGGTCTCCGAGGCTGCATTTGCAAGGGATCTGTATTCGGCCTCGGTGGAGGACCGAGCAATGGAACGCTGCTTTTTGGAGCTCCATGATAACGGATTGCTGCCAAGGAAGCTAATATAGGCCGACGTGGATGTACGATCATCAATGTTCCCAGCCCAGTCAGCATCAGAATAAGTTCTGAGTTGCCAGGAGGTATCTCTTCTGATTTGTATACCATGGAAAATAGTCTGCTTGAGGTACCTGAGTAATCTTTTGACTGCTGCCCAATGAAGATGTGTGGGTTTATGCATGAATTGAGACAATTTATTCACAGCAAAAGATATGTCAGGGCGAGTAAGAGATAGGTATTGGAGGCTGCCAATTACTCGACGAAATTCAGTACTATCAAATGCAGCAGACCCATCAACTAGTGTGAGACATGTACTAGTGGATAAGGGTGTAGCAACATCCTTTGCACCCAACATGTTGGTGGTGGACAATAAGTCATGTATATATTTATGCTGAGATAACAACAGACCTGCCCGAGTGGGTAGTACTTCCATTCCCAAAAAATAATGTAGAGTGCCCATATCTTTTAAGAAGAATTTTGCACCAAGCTGAGAGATGATAGTTTGCACAAATGATGAACAATTTCCAGTAATTACAAGGTCATCCACATAGACTAATAAGAAGCAGGTAATGGATTTATGACGATAAATGAATAGAGATGGATCAACTCTAGAAATAGTAAAATTAAGAGCAATTAAGGCAGCCTTAAGAGTGCAATACCAGGCCCTCGGAGCCTGTTTAAGGCCGTAGATAGCCTTGCGTAATTTGCATACATGGGAGGGTTTAGACTGGTCTTTGAACCCTGGAGGCTGACACATGTATACTGTCTCAGTGAGCTGACCATGTAAGAACGCATTGTTAACATCCATCTGCTTTAAAATCCAACCCTGCATCACAGCAATTGTAAGAATGGTGCGAATGGTGGCTGGTTTTACAACGGGACTGAATGTCTCGGTGTAATCAATTCCAGGTTTTTGGTGAAAGCCTTTTGCAACCAGCCGGGCCTTAAAACGATCAATTGAGCCATCAACCTTTCTTTTGACCCGAAAAACCCATTTACAACTCACGGGATTGCAACCTGCTGGAGGTTGAACTAGGTCCCAGGTGCCGTGTTTCATGAGAGCAGTAAGCTCTTCGGACATGGCAGTGCGCCACTTGGGTATGGATAAGGCTTGGGTCACACATGTTGGTTCTAGACTTTGTGGCAGGGGATGCTTGGTAACAATGTTGAGTTGTTTGGGTTTGAAAATTTGGTTCATAGACCGGGTGGTCATGGTGTGGGTTCGATGCTGTAATGGGTTATTGTGGGATGAGGAAGACACAGGTGATGGTGGGTCTGTCGGTGATGACTCTCCTAGGTTCGATGGGCAATTCGGAAGAGATGATTGAGTAGATTCAGAAGGAATTATTGAATTGACAGTATGCAAGGAATTAGAGTTAACAGGGAAGGGAGTAGAAGGAAGTGTACCTTGAGATGATGATCCGGTGGCGAGAGCATTTTCCGAAGACACTGGTGCAGCGACATGGTAGATCGGGGCAAGTGGTGGTTGGAGATTGGGTAAGAGTGACGGTGCAGGCTGTGAGGTAGATGGGTTAGTATGGGTTAAGGTTTTGGTTTCATCGAATAATACATGTCTAGATGTATATATTCGTTGGGTTTTGGGGTCGAGGCATCGGTAAGCATTCTGGGTTAAGGAGTACCCAATAAAGACACATGGAGTGGATTTGGGCTGTAATTTATGAGTGTTGTAAGGCCGGGTCAATGGGTAGCAGATGCAGCCAAAAGTCTTTAATTTTAAGTAATTGGGCTTTTGGCCAAATAGGGCTTCAAATGGTGATTTATTTTGAAGAAGAGGGGTTGGTTGACGGTTAATAAGATATGTGGCAGTGTGGAATGCATGGGGCCAGTAGGAAAGAGGAAGGTTTGCTTCATGAAGTAAGGTAAGACCGGTTTCAACAAGGTGACGGTGACGACGCTCAGACACACCATTTTGTTGGGGTGTGTGTGGAGCAGTTGTGTAGTGGCTGATTCCATGCATGGAAAGAAAAGATTTAAGGCTGATAAATTCTCCACCGTTATCAGAATAAAGGCTTTTGATGGTTGTTTGAAAACGGTTTTCAACAAGTTTTTTAAACTGAGGAAAAATGCTTTTAACACAGGATTTAGCATGTATTGGAAAACACCACATGTATTTGGTGTAATGGTCTACGAAAAGTAAGTAGTAGCGGGAGCCATCAAGACCAATACTGTGGGTAGGTCCCCACACGTCAGAATAAACAATATCAAGGGGAGCATGACTTTGAAGGCTTGTGGGCCGAAAAGGAAGTTGGTGGGCTTTATTAATAGAGCAAGATGAACACAATGAGCTAGTAATATTTTTTTGTGGTTTTTCAATAGGAAGGGAAAAATGATTAACTAATCCATGAACAATTTTGAAGGACGGATGTCCAAGACGCTTGTGCCATCCATTTATTGAGGTCCGTTCATGCACATTAGCAATAAATTTGGAGAAGTTGGAGCCCACCAGTGATTTCGGAAAATGATAAACGCCGCCTTCACATGCACCTCTTAGTAGAAGCACTCCTGAAGACCGATCCTTCACAAGAAAATAAGAAGGGTGAAGCTCGACAAAAACATTATTTTGAGATGTGAAATGATGAACAGAAATTAAGTTTTTGCAGATATTGGGTACACAAAGTGTATCATGAAGGACAAAGGTGCGTGTGGGTGATTTTAAAGTCAAAGAACCAATATGAGTGACCGGCAAACCTGACCCATCACCAATAACGACTTCATCGGTGCCATCATATTCCGAATGAATGGATAAATTGGCAAGGTCCCCAGTGATGTTATGAGATGCGGCGGAGTCAAGAAGCCATTTTTGGTCGTTTGAACCAGTAGCATTGGCACAATTTGCCGTGATTTCAGATGAGCGAAATTGGGAGCAAGATTTCGCTATGTGACCAATTTGATCACACAATTGACACTTCGGTTGATACCTTCTTGTAGTGGGCCGGTTTGTTGAAAACCTGCGGTTGTCCCTTGATGGGCCTGAGTGAGTGGTATACTGGGCCGGGAACTGAGATGGCCCATTGAACTGAGATGGCCCATTGGGCTTATATGAGGTCTTTCTATAAGACCCATTTGGAGAATTTGTGTTCTGCCGGTGCCGAGAATAATTGGCAGAGGCGACGATGTGCTGAGTCGAAGACTCCAGCCGTCGCAGGTAGTTATCGTGTCCCACCAGAATGTCATGTAACTCCTCGAAGGCCAAGGAGGTGGCTCGTGCTCGGATTGTCACAGCAATGTCCCGAAAGTCAGGACCCAAGCCATTTAGAATGTAGAGAGTAAGATCATCTTCTGCTATTGGATGATCAATTAGGGCAATCTCGTCGGCAAGAGCTTTGACCGTGTGCAGATAGTCAGTGACAGGTCGATTGCCGCGTTGAATCAAGGTAAGCTCTTCCTTCAATTGCATGGCTCTTGTTCTGGATTTGCTGGCGTACAGATGATGAAGCTTCTCCCAGGCTTCATGAGAGGTGCGAGCAGTAGCGATCAGAGGGGTGACAGTGGGTGAGGTTGAGGCCAGTATGGCACTCAAAATTAATTTGTCTTGACGAACCCAGTGAGTTTTATTTAACTCAGTAAGAGAGATGCCAGCAGGGGCTGGGCTTTGGGAAATTCCATGAACATAATCAAGAAGATTATAGCCTATGAGCAGGGCTTCGAATTGTGCTCTCCATTGCGGAAACGTTGATGGTTGTAATTTTTCATTGATCTGTGTGGCGATATTAAGTGCAATAAGGGTATTGTCTGTGGAAGGGAGGGGATAAGAGGTGGGATTCTGGGTTTGGGTGTTATTTTGATCTGTGGAGGAGATAGGATTTTGGGTACTGATTTGATCTGCGGAAGTGGCCATTTTGTTAAATGGAGTGGATCTTTTGCTCGTTGGAGATGAAGGCTCTGATACCATAAAGAAACTTTGCACACACTTGTTCAATGAAATTCACCACACTGTATTATTGAGATTCATTGAGTATTTATACAAGTAATTACAGAGCTTTGTAGCTGATACATTTACTGTACTTTAATGAAAAGATAATGAAAGGATTTATACAATAAAGAGAAGATATTACAGCTTGTAACGGTATGATGCTGAACATGAAAAGTCCTCTGTTTGAGTAATCTGTGAAGGAGATTTGTAACGGCTAAGTGTCTGTGGATGTCTTTGCAGATTTGATACGTGTTTCCTCAATAGAGGAAACCTGAGTGTAACACTCAATTGTCAATTCTATAGTCCTTCTGCTTGAAAGCAGAATCAACTTTTTTCTTTGTATTTAATGTCTCCTGCATCTCATCTGTCCACATCTGGAATGAGAGCTGCGCATAGGAAGAGTTACAATCTTAGCTGGGTTCTTGACAAGTTAGAGAGCATGCGAGTAGAATGGGCCAGTGAGCGTTTGCAATTTATATGAGAAAAGAAGCAGCAAAAACACTATGGTAATGAGTAATTGCTTGAAATGTGAATATAACAAGAACAGCAGATAAGCCCTCAGTGAAAAGTATACAGTTTATAATACGGTTAAGCACCTGCTATTTGGAACCAGGTGAGAGCTTTAATATGAAATAGAGAACCTCGTTTGCCACTCCTTGATCATCTTTATAGCCAATATTGTCTAAGATCTCATTTATGGCTGCCAGGTCCCTTCCAGAGCAAGCCTCGCCAAATGTGAACAATTTTCTTGAGTGTTACATTTATGTGGACAAGCTTGTGGAACAAGTTTTTGTAAACATGAGGAGGAAAACACAGTTTTTTTGTGTGTTTGGTAGCTGGATATAGAATGTCAATCAATGGATCCATACAGAAGTTATACTAGTAAATGTACACTTCAATGATGAACACTCACATGACTTGGGGGGATATGCTTTCCACTGAGAAGGTCAAGCAAAAGAGTGCCAAAACTATATATTACACTCTCTGTTGCTACTCTCCCTTAATCAAATACAAGGAACATGAGCTGCGTCTTGGATTAAATAATATCAGTGCCCGAATCCATTGGAGGGAATCAGGCAAGAACACAGTTAAACAGCTCTGATGGCACAAAATAAGCACCATTACAAGATATTTTGCAGACAAGTACAATTTAGTCAAAATTCTCTATTCTGGGATGCAATCAAAATTCATAAGTATGACCAAAATCTTCTACTCCATAAATTGAAAGAAAAGCATGCCTGGCAGGGAAATCACCAAGAGATCGCACTTCTCAAAACTATAATTAAATGCATTGGCCTAGATAGTATTATATGAGTTCCGTTATTTGGATCTAATATTATGAAAACCTTTTGGGCAGGTCAGAAGAATAGTAATGTTATGCATCAGAAATTCTTTAGCATGAACACACTGAACATTCCAAAAGAACAATATGGGAACTACAGATTTGTGCTTTGAGGATCTAGATTATATAACACCTTGAGCATGTAAAGTGGTCTCACCATTAGATTTAACTACATAAATCCATTAGTCGTTCATGGATCTTCTGATTTCAATTTTGAGAAAATCGCAAAATCAAAGCAGCAAGAAATGGTATTGTTAACAAGAAGCACCTACCAGTTCTCAAAAAACTCTGGAGGAGTAAGAACCACATTTGTCCTATAACTTTTTCCATCCCTGCTGTTTTTCATGAGGCCAAAGCTTGACAGTTTGGATTACCATGTTGAATAATTCTAACATATAAAATAAATGGAATCTAACAAAATTGGTTGCAGAGAATCTAATTAGGAATTGGTTTCAGAGAAATGGAGACAGAATTATCTACCTCATCAAACAAAACTCTATAGGCATTAAGGTCATGATAAAGGGCACGCCCTTTCCTTGTGCAGTATTCTAAAGCTTTTGCAAGATGTAGAACAGCACTTAATCTCATTGTCCATTTTATAGGATGAGTTTCTAATGCAAACCATGAAGCTGGATATGTTGATCATGCACTCGGGAATGAGGCTGAATTTGCACTAAATGGGCTAATCAAAGAGATTTGGGTTGATTCTAAAAAGAGCAAGATGGACTCAAATAATAATAAAGGCTTAATCTACATCATCAAAATAATTGAAGAGGCTAATAATTATGCAAAAACGTTTCAGCATGGCCTGACCATCAAAGGGCATGAATTTAATGAGTTTCAAGGATATTAAATAGAGGAATGGATTTGGTCTTGAATGGTTATGTTAAATACATTGAATTTAGTCATTTAGCTATTTATAGTAGCCTCTAGAAGTCCAAGAGACCTAAAAACGTTGGGACTTGTTTATGTTACTGTTGGAGCTGTTTAAAGCTTTAGTTATGACTTTTCTTATTCTTCGATGGTTGTTCCAAGTATATAGATGAGTATTTCAAAATGAATAAACGCATCATGTTTTCAAAAAATTATCATTATTGTGAAGTGCGTTGCGTCCAAAATAGGTTGGAACAGTTCTAGTTGGCAATCAAACGTTTGTCCCCCCTTTTCTCTCTCTTGTCAGCAAAAGTACTTGGCAATCCCCGGTGTGGTTGAAATTTTCATTTCAATCCCTTATCTTCCATTTGATTGTTGTGGTCCTGATTTCTATTATAGAAGTTTTGATTTGTTTCAATTTTGTCCTTCAATGAAAATTGATTATATATTATAGTTTCATTTTTGTGCTTAGTCTTTTAATTTATGGATTGGTGTGAAATCCTTAATATATTCGGTATCAAAGTTCTGATTTGTTTCGATTTTATCCATCAATGGAAATTCATTACACATTTGAGTTTCATTTCACCCTCAGGCTTTTAACTTCCAATTTGGTTTGAAATTCTTTAATTTTTTCAGGATCAAAATTTTGATTTGATTCAATTTTGTTCTTTAAATATATTCAATATGCATTTTTTTTTTTCATTTCGGCCCTTATACATTTAATCTTTGATTTTATTTTAATTTCTTTATATATATACTAGCTAATTGCCCCCGCGCGTTGCCGCGGGTATTCTTGTGTATATAATTTAACATAATTAAATTCACAACGATCAAAATTATAATTGATGATAAAACAAAAATAAAAATTATTAGCTGGAAAAAATAATTTAATCTGAAAATTTTAAAAAATATATGTTCTATGTTGCGGGTTGAGCGAATAATTTTTATAGGATTTGCTGGATCAAAATTAAAATACAATATTTATATATGCAAAATTTAATATAATAAAATTGCTCAACATACCTTATCATAACAATAGCAAAATCAAAGCCTTGAAATCAAAAAATATCATTGCTTTTACTGTTGAAACAATAAAAATTATTAAATTATCCTGGAAAAAAAAACTAACAAACATTAACAATAGAATAAGTAAGAGAAACAATTAAATTATTATTATTATTATTATTATTATTATTATTATTATTATTATTATTATTATTATTATTATTATTATGTTAACAATGAAAGAAACAAAAACTAAATGAAAGACTAAAAATATCCTAGAAACTTTAACAAAAGATTAAAAAAAAATAATTATTGCTATTACTGTCAAAACAACAAAAATTATCAAATTATCCGGAGGGAAAAAAAACATTAAAGAAAGAGCAAGCAAGAAAAATAATTTAATTATTATTATTATTATTATTATTATTATTATTATTATTATTATTATTATTATTATTATTATTATTATTATTATCACTATTATGTTAATAATGAAAGAAACAAAAATCAATGAAAGGCTAAAAATATTCAAGAAACTTTAATAAAAGATAAAAAAAAACACACAATTTTTTTTTATTATTGCTATTACTGGCAAAACAAAAAATATTATCAAATTATCGGGAGAAAAAAAAAACAGAAGAGTAAGAACGAAAAATAATTAAATTATTATTATTATTATTATTATTATTATTATTATTATTATTATTATTATTATTATTATTATTATTATTATTATTATTATTGTGTTAAATACACTTATATATACATGGACAAAAGTAGGGATTATTCTAGAAATATAAAAAATAAAAGTATAAGGGCTGAAATGAAAATCAAATATAAAGGGATTAAATTAAAAAATTAAAAGTCCAAGGGCTGAAATGCAAATTACATTTATTGTCAATTGAAATCAGAGGACAAAATTGCAAAAATCGGAAATTGAGGTATATACAGTCAATCTGGAAATCAAAAGTAGGAAGACCGAAGTTAATCTTTCATATTCAATTAATTAAAATCGGAGGACCCAATCGCACTAAATCAAAACTTATATAACAGAAATCAGGACCAAAAAACAAATTAAAAGTCAAGAGACCGAAGTGAAAAGAACATAAAACTGGGGGACTCTCCTGCACATTTACATGCAGGAGAGAGAGAAACATGGTCGGCGACTTTAACTCGCCTCCGCCACGTCCACGGCCATTGTTTGGGGACACACGCCACCGCGGGAGGAAGACCACAATTAGGCGCATCGAGTAGGCCTCCGCTTGACAATTTCTGGCCACCTTCTGACGCCGCACGCGCCACCTAAATAGGGCATGAGGCAAAAAAAGGCTTGGCGCGTGCGCCTCATGCCCTGACAGACACCGAATTTTAAATTGAAAAAATAGGGTCAATTACCGTTTTGGCCCTGGACCCAATTCATGGTTTTTGTCTTATTAGAGGCTAGAACCATATTTATCCATTTTATAAAATATTAAAAAAACCAAAAGTTGCGGCGGACCGGACCGGTCTGGCCGCGCTCAATTACGCCGGTGCCCCTCAGGCGAAGCCGTTGTTTTTTCTTATTCGCAGGGATGAAAACGTTAATACATTGTTAACTGATTATTTTTTTAAAAAAAGGAAAACACAAAAATACCCCCATTCAACCCCCTCATTTGGCCGCGCGGACGAAGGCCAAAATCGCCTCCACACTGTTGCAATCCACAGTGATCTGTGAGAGAAGCTACAGTGCAACTATCAACGCGGTTTATGTGTTTTGTAATATATATATATATATATATATATATATATATATATATATATATATATATATATATATATATATATATATATATATATATTATTTTATTTTTCTTTTCTGAAATGATTGTTATTTTTATCCATGTTTATATGTACATGCACTTGGTTTCTGTTTTGATTTTTTATGATTTCCTCTGTTATTAAGATTGTTTTTTTTTTAAATTAATGTTTAAAATTTAATTTGTGTTGATGATCATTTGAAAATTGATATTTGGTATATTTTTTCCCTTTTTTATTTTTTTATTTATTCTTCATGTCAAATAATAATTTTAAATGTAATAATATGTTTTTTTTGTCATTTTTTATGGGTAATTGTTTTTTTGTTAATATATTTAGGTGTTAAAATTTATAATTATTATAGGTAAGGCATTTAAAATAATGATAATGATTATTTGTAATTTTTTTCCTTATAAATATATGAGACTAATTATATATTTTGATATTTATTTAATATTAACGTCTTAATATGTGTGTGTGTGTGTGTGTGTGTGTGTGTGTACACATATAAATAAATAAATAAATGAACTATTTTTTCAAATAAAATCATAATTTACTATTAGTGTAATAAAATATTTTTAATATAATAATATGACGAATAAATCTTATAAAAAAAATCATTTATTTTTTGAACAATAATTATGGTGTCATTGATAGTATGACCAATAATAATTAGAATATTAATTATGTATATGATATTTATAATGACAACTATAGTGATTGTGACAAAAATTAATTGGTCAATGTTATCTTTGTGAAAAATAACTTTTGTGTCTTTTTTGTTGTATGATTTTTTAGATCTCATATCATGTAAAAAAATATATGAAACCACACATTGATAAGACATGTAAAAACATTGTGCCAAATTATCTACAAGAATAAAAATGAAATTGCCCTGCATTTCGCCACAACTAGCACCAAATTTTTTAACATGTAACAAAATTATTAATGGTCCTAAAATTATTTACAAATGCTATACATCTGAGCTAAATAATCAACTTAAAAAATTTAAGATTATGTAGTTTTTATATGTATTCGTTTTACTATGGATAAGACATTTAAAATAATGATAATAAATATTTTTAGGACTTTTTCCTTAAAAAATAGGTGAGACACATTATATATTGTGATATTTTTTTGATATTAACATCTTAACTAACTTTTCTTTATAAATCTCACATCAATTTAATCTTAGTTTTCTAAAAAACTTTTAATATAATAATATAAAGAAAAAATGTGAAAAAAATAGTCTTTGATAAATTTTAGCAGATGCATTTTGGCTATCTGTCAAATAAATTATTTGTCAAATAGTTAAAACATGCCCAACAATCAATTAGTATGTTGCAACTATCAAATAATATATATTTAGTCAATTTGATCAATTGCGATTTTGCTATCTGGTAATTAAATTTTTACCTAAGTAGTTAAAACAAAATTATCAATCAAATCATTTGTTGCGTAAAACAAATCACTCATCTGCGCAAAAAATCATCAGTTGTAATTTTACTATTTGCTATAGACATCATTCATGAAACAAGTAAAACATACACAACAATCAATAAGTATGTTACACTGAGCACATAGCTCATTTTAACAAAATTTTATCGATTTCAATTGTACAATCTACAGATTAAGTAATTATTAAAACATTTTTAGAAGTAGCAACATTCAATCTTCAATCACTTTTAGGCGGGAAAAAAACTCATTTCTAACATATTTTATTAATTACAATTTTACTCATTAAATATTAAATTAACCAATTACAACACGCACAAAATCAATCAGTTTTCTAAATTAAAAAAAGTCTAACGCAGCGCAGGCAAGTTACCTTGTTGCTTACTAAACAAGGGATGTCAATAAAAGGGTTCGATCCTAGTCATACTAATTGGTTGAACATAGTGTGTATGGTATTATTTTCATGATGATTTTCACTTAAAATATATTAAAATAATATAATTTTATTTTTTAAAATGTAATTTTGAGAAGTTTTATTTAGAAACCAATACTTCAAATGAAAAAAAAAAAATCCTTCATTAAAGTAATAAAGAGATACATTAATAAATATAAAGTTTATATTGAAAAAATACATTTAGCTCGGCAATTTTATTTGTTTTTATAATCATTTAATAAAAAATTCAAAATACAAAGTTATGAAATTGGTCATAACCATGACCTAAGTTATGAATTGAATCGATTAATCTGGTTCACTTGGGATCAATCCAAAAACTTGAACATTGTCATCTCAATATAAAAAAATATATTGGCTTTTTTTTTAAATTAAGTTAGATTATAGTTAGGGAAGCAAATTGATATTCCACTTTTATTACAATTAATTCATATTAAATTAATTTTCAATTGATTTATTTGAAAGCCCTAGATTGAAAAGTCAAGTCAATGCATCACACTTACTGAATAACATTATCATAAAAAATCCCATGACATTAGACAACTAACTAGTTTAAATAAAAGGGAGATTTACCACTTAGCTAAATTTGTAAACCTTTAAAATCGAGAACAATTATATTAGATTAAGAGCTTGTCTGGCATAGCAGGCATAGCGGTTGCTGTTGTGGTTGAGGTTGAAAAAAATAGTTTCATTTAAAGCGCTTCTAGTTGCGGTTTGTAACTGAAATTAAAGTATTTGGTTAAAACTATGCTTGAGTTTGAGGTTTAATGAAAAGTAGTTTTGTGTGTTTGGTTATCATGTTTTTCATATTGTTGTCAACTAGTGAAATTACTTTAAAGGATACACACATATTGTTTTTTAAATATTGTAGATAAATAATCATAACAATAAAATATAATTAATAATTCAAGTAAATTAGATATTTGTTTTTATTCTCCCATCAAACTACTTGCAATTTCATCATGAACTAAATCGATACGTTAATGCCTCTATGATCCCTTGCTATTTGATAGATGAACAAGATATGGTTATAATATCATTAGTAACAACATCTGTGATCCAGTTGTAAAGATATAATTCCAAGACCAAATCTAGTTGCAAGTTTCTGATTCATAATCAATCGAAAAACAACATGGTTGTGGATTGAAATGAAGTCATGTGCCTTTTCCTTTCATGAGGACTAATCTCTATCTACCCATTTTATTTTATTTTAAAAAAAATATATATTTTTTTTAAATCAAATTGGCCTGACCCAACTAAATGAGTCGGCCCAGCCAACTCTCCTGGACTTGGGTTGGGCTGAGAGTAGGTCCAGCCTAGCCCAAGAGTTAAGAGTGTAAAAAAAACCATACAACACAAAACGATGCATTGCGTTCATTGTGAATTAATTCACGAAGTTATTGTTCACGTAACACGTGAAAAGTAATATGGTCGACTATGATGAGAGGGTCATTGGCCGATACCAACGAGTAGAGGAGGCCAAGGTGGTTTTTCTTGTGGTGGCGGCGTCGGGAATGGTGCCCTGTGGTGGCTGGTAAGATTGTCGGAATGTTGCAGCAACTGATGCTTATGTCGGGGCTTGCTGCTATTGTTGGAAGTCACGGTGGAGCTTATGGTGTGGAGGAGAACCTGCCAGTGATGAGGGGGATGGTGGTGGTGCTCTCCGAGAGCTATCGATGACTGTGGAGAGAGAGGGTGCTGCTAGTGACTATAGAGAGAGAGACCGCAGGCTGACAGGTGGGGAAGAAAGAAAGAGAGAAGGAAGCTTGGTTCAACTAGACATTGATCCCTCAGAAAAATTCCATGCAATTGTTGCCTTACTGTTATGTGTTCTTGATCCTTACAATTCCTTGTTGTCGTGTGTTCATCTTGAAAAATCTCATGTTCATGTTGCGACTAAGTTTTTTGAAAAGCATCTCACAAATGTTTTTTTGTTAACTGCAGTCGGATCACATTTTTTTGGTGGGACCCACAATAAAAAATCAGGATCCTATTTGGTAATTGTTGTGTTTGGCTTTACGGTTCAATACAGCCATAGGTTGAACCGCAAAGCCAAGCACTTTCTAATTTTGTAAAAATAAATGTTTTTTATATATTTTTAAATTATTTTGATATTAAAAATATAATTTAAAAAATGATTATATAAAAAAAATTATAAAAAAACTTTCCGGTTATTTCAAAACTAACTCCCGTTCCACCGATCAAAATCAACATCTTTCTAGTTCTAGGGTTATGGTTTAAGCGCACTTGAAATTAAATCACCAAGTAGTCCTTGAATATCCATACGAAATGTCAAAGAAGAACAATTTAGCTTGTAGAAAGAGACAACATAAATTCGAGCTTCAACGTAAATCTCAGTTTTCGTTCTCTCAAACTATCAAATTCTATCAATTTGAGCTTTCTAATCTTTATTCACTGTTGATTTCTATTTGGTGATATCAAGCGAGAAGAAATTGAAGGAAAAGCAGCAACAGAAGCTTCAAGCTAAGAAGAATAAGATGAAAGCAAGCTTCTCTCTCATTTATTATTTCTTTTAAAAATTATTTTTTGTTTTTTGTTTCTACATAAAACATCCTATATTTGAATGGCTAATTGCATATTTGCATTGGAATTAAGGCGTGAGGTTTTGTTTTTTGGGACATTTTTGTGTTTAGGTTGATGGTAAAGACAAGAAGTAGATGAAAGGTGGAGGTGGGTTTCAAGTAGGGAAGAGAAAGGAGAAGACCAAAATGAGCGTATTGGCAAAAGCTAAAGTTGATCAAGCAATGCAGCTTGATTACTGAGGGTCAAACTTGTATCTTTTCTTTTAAAATTCTTATTAGATGTAAAAGTTTATTGGTGCTGGATTTGTAGTTTTAGTTTTTGTTATTGAGAGGGGGGTTATATATTTAGTGTTGATTTTTAGGACACCTGCTATTTGTTGAAATTCTGTAGTTTTCACAACACACGTTGTTATGCACTTGTGACTGTGGAAGTGGCTCAAGTGATTGCACTGTAGAGAGTGTGGTGCAATGGAAAACATGTGTTATGAAGTGAAAATATGGTTTATGATATCTTTTCCAATCTTTGCAACTCACCTGTTATGTTTTGCTTTAAGATGGGGGATAATAATCTTCAAACTGATTGAATGAAAAACCTAAATGCAAAAATAGATTTTAGGGTGTGTTTGGTATTGCTTTTGTTTTTGTGGTTGAGGTTTTAAGAAAGCAGTTTCATGAAAAACACTTTTAGCTGCAGTTCATAATTAAAATTGAAGTGTTTGTTTAAAACTGTGGTTGAGTTTGAAGTTGATAAAAAGCAATTTCGTGTGTTTGGTTATCATGTTTTTCATATTATTGTCAGCTTGTGAAATTACTTTAAAGGACACACACACATATATATATTGTTTTTTTAAAATTTTATAGATTAATAATTGTAATAATAAAATATAATTAATAATTCATGAAAAAAAAATAGATAGTTGTTTTTATTTTCACATCAAACTACTTGTAATTTCATTACAAACTAAATCGATACGTGAATGTCTCTATGATCCCTTGCTATTTGATCGAGGAACATATGGTAACAATATCATTAGTAACAACATCTGTGATCCAGTTGTAGAGATACAATTCCAATGCCAAATCCAGTTACAAGTTTCTAATTCATAATCAATCGAAAAACAACAGGGTTGTGGAGTGCAACGAAGTCACGCATCTTTCTTTTTCATTAGAAGTGATCTCTATCTATATATTTTTTTATTTTTAAAATATTTTAAGAAAATCAAATTGGATTGGCCCAACTCTACTGGACTTGGGCTGGGCCGAGAGGAGGGCTAGCCCAAGTCCAACTTTAACACGCAGTAAAGTGAAACGGTGCGCTGTACTTTTCACGTGAACAACGGTATTCAATCGACGATGACAAGTGTAACAACTCGGAAATTTTTTTTTTTTGAAATTTCGGCAGAGTTTCCTCTATTTTTGTTGATACCAAGTTATTGACAACACTTCTATTATATGTCATTACAACTTCCATATTGATCCAATCATCCTGGATCACATTCTCATCAAACAATAACTCAATATACTTACTTATCAATATATGCAAGTCTCATAATATCAATTAGTAAATTAACATAAATGTACTACCAGAATAACTCAAAGGATAAACAAATTCATCATTATAAGTAACAATTGCTAACTAACTACATATAAGCCTTTAAACCACATAAATACAACTTTAAGATTAAGAGTCATAATATATTTATAATAAATCTTATCTTATCATTTTGAAGATGATTTGGTCATACTAACAACTATACATATACATAATACATCCTCTACTTGTTACACCTTCTACTGAATTTTTACAACACAAAAGGATTTACACTCAAAATAACGACATGAATATTACATACATGGATGTGAGTTTACATTCTTAACCTACTAGTGGTATTTACAAATATTCACAAAAGATTCTGATAACAAAATTAAGCATTCAATACATTGCTTCAACCCAAACACATCTTAAATTAGAACTACATGGTTCTTTACAAAAGTAGGTTCCACTTGGATTAGGTTCCCTAGCCCCCTCGTGGCTGTGACGTCCCTGCAGTAGTATAAGCATTTAATGAAATGCAATTACTTAATGATAATATTAAAATAGTTTTGACCCAATGAACTACCAATTAAAAGATACACTGGCAAGATGAAATTTCTGCATATACATAAGGAAATTTGATTGTAGAAATATAGGAATTCCATTTCTCTTTTTCGAACAACAAAAACCTTACTCCGAATATTCATAAAAGGCCCTCATATCTGAAGCCTACTATTCTTTCCCCCCCATGGTCCTTCTTTCTGGATGTCGTTAGACGGAGCTAACGTTCTTTGTTCCTTATGAGTTGACTGTTCTATAATTGATTGTGGTTCAAGGTAATCATTCTTAAGCACAATCAAACGTCCTTGAGGTAAAAGAGTTTTAGTCAACTCTTGTGTTTCCTCAAATTCAATCATTTGAGGACAAACACTTTCACTAGGTTCATAATCCTTTAAATATTTTGCATTTATAGACTCAACAATTCTAGTACTATGAGAAGGACAGTAAAAACTAAATCCTTTGGAGTTTACTGCATAGCCAATAAAATAATTGTTGGTTGTCCTGGGTCTAGTTTCTTCATGTTTGGATTATAAATCCTCACTTCAACAGGACAACCCCACATGTGTAAGTGATTTAAACTTGATTTCCATCCATTACACAATTCAAAAGGTGTCTTAGGAACATCTTTAAAGCCTCACTCCATAAAGATAAAGGCAACTGAGAATTACTAATCATGTTTCTTACCATATCCATTAAAGTGTGATTCCTTCTTTTTGCCACACCATTTTGTTGTGGTGTGCCAGACATTGTGTATTGAGCAAAAATGTCTTCCTCTTTAAGGAATTTTGTAAATGGACCTATCATTTGTCCCTTTTTGTGTACCTACCATAGTACTCTCCGCCTCTATCAGATATTACGATCTTGATTTTCCTATCCTTTTGTTTCTCTACTTCTACCTTATAAGTCTTGAAAGCATTTAATGTCTCACCCTTATCATTTAGAAGATAGAGAAACATGAACCGTGTATGGTCATCAATAAAAGATATAAAATATCTTTGATCATTTAAGTAGGGAGTAGGATAAGGCCCATAGATACATGATGTATGATCTCAAGAATTCAAAACTCCTTTTAGCACATTTAATGGTCTTATTGGTTTGTTTTCCTTTTATACAATCCACACAAGTACCAAAATTAGTAAAATCAAGAGTTTTTAAAACTTCATCACTTACTAACCTTTTGATTCTCTCTATGGAGATATGTCCCAATCTCCTATGCCATAACCAAATATAGTCCTCATTCATAAGACTCTTCTTTACGCCAATGTTTGTATGCAATGATAAATAATTGTTTTCAAAGTTGGGATCTAAATCAATTTTGAATAAACCATCAATTTTTATTCCACCACCAACAAGGTTTTCACCTTTAAAAATACTAAAGGTTGCATTGATAAACCATAACCAATAATATCCAATTTTGAAACAAAAATTAAGTTCCTTGAAAAATAGGGAATAAAAAATACATTATCCAAATCCAAAACATATCCGGATTTCAAAATCAACCTAAATGTCCCAACCGCCTCAACTTGAGAAAACATTTTATTTCCAGAATATACTTGTTGTTCATGGCTTGCTGGTTTTCTTGTGCTAAGAAAATCCTGCATTGTATTGACAATATGGATTGTAGAACCAGAATCAATCCACCATGTATTACTAGGAGCTTCAACAAAAAAAAGATTCATGACAAACTAGAGATATAATATTTTCTTTCTTAGAAATATCAACCTCTAGGGACTTCACTTGAGCAGACATGTCCCTCATTTCCATGATGTGCTCTCGCACACTTTTGGAATTTTCAAAGGTTTTGCTTGACAACCTTTTCATTAAGGTGTTGGCTAAAGCTTTATTAGAACTGACAAATTGTTCCTCAATAGATTTAATAAAATCCTTAGCCTTGGTGCATTCTAGGATTAAACCCTGAATGCCTTTAATGACGTGAGATTTCACAAACATGAGACTTAAGCGATTAGATTGCTCCCACCATTCATGTTTAGCAATCTCTAGTGTTGTACTGGAGTCCGTTAGGGCGGGTGGTTCGTCCTCACGGAGAGACAAGTCAAGTTTCATGCACCCCAACGTAAAAAAGCAATTTTTCTTTCCATTCAGAAAAATTATTATCATTTAGCATTGGAACTATATCAATCAAGGCGGAAGGAATAACTGCAATTATCAAGGAAATTATAAATTACTTTATTGCTATGAAATAACTTTATTTAAATTAACCAATTTCAATTTGATAATAAATTTCAACCTACCTGTGGGAAAAGGTTGCATCACGCATGAAATTTACTACTTATTAATAAGTCTAATAAATTTAAACATTAATAAACAAAATTTTATGTACTTGTGGGCCTAAGATAAATTTTATTTTTTAAAAATTAAATTTATTATCTTATTCTAATTAAGTCATAAAAATAAAATCATCCTTATGGGGATTAGCCATTAAATTTATGAATTAATTACAACCCGATGTTAATTTTCCTTATGAAGTTCACGTATATTTTCTTGATGTAACTATCATTTATAAAATCAGACGTTGTGGCATTTCTAAAATTATTTATGATAATTACTACTTCATTAACATCTAATAATTATATTGATGCCTAGATAAGGTACTTAGGAATCAAACAAACCATTATGAATTAAAAATTATTTTTCCAAATTATAACCGGGTAAGTTCTCATGAAAGTGAGGTGGGTTTTAATAGACACACTTAAATACCAAGAGTTTCCTAGACATTGAAAAATGGATAGTACCATAAAATTCACTAACATTTATGGTTTAATACCATTAGGTCTAAGCATCAATTAATTTACATACAAATCAAAATATATTGCTAGATTAACATAATGTATTAATTCAATACTTTACAACATAAAACAATAGGAATGAAAACTACATTACATAAGCATAAAAGTAAGCATAATATACTTTAAAGTATAAAATAAAAGGAATAAACTTTACATTATGTTGACAAAAAAGATGCATAGCATAATGGATGGGTTGTCTTTATGAATTTGGGTAACCCAAGTTTGAACCTCAGCACCCACAATTCCCCTCTTATTATTAATTTTTTTATTCCTGTTGTACGGTCGAGTCAACCATTGGGTTGGTTCTGTATTGGGTTGGACCAAATCGATCCACCCACTTAATGACCTTTTTTTAACTTGACCCGGTTCCTTATGAGTTTGAAAACCCCACCCGAATAATTAACCCGATGACCTGTTTAACCCAAAACTTGCACCGGCTCCCTCATGCACCAGACATATGATCGCCGACCGATGGCTCATGGATCCACATGTGGCGGCCATAGAAGCTGCCGCCCAGTCCTGTCACGGCGACCCAGTTGGTCGTTATTTCTCTTAAAGTGTCTAGCGACCTTCACAAGTTGGTGGTACTGTCACAAAATGGGGAGAGGCCACTGGCCCCTCCCATGAGGCAGACGACCCGAGAAGGGTTGTCGCCTGTGACAGTACGAGGAGAGGTGCCCCTCCCTGTGAGGTAGATGTCCCTTGAAGGGTTGTCCCTCCTCTCATCGGCGACCCTTACGGGTTGCCGATCACAAGGCGAGGAGTGGCCAATGGCCTCTCCTTCCGTCAATTCAATTTCCAATTTTGTTACAGGTAATGTTGTAACACAGCTGTTGTCATTTTGGTTACACATGTTGTCATTTACAACAGGTCATAAACACATAGTTACGTAAAATAACAACACAAATTTATAAACTGAAAATCAAAATAAATGATTCAATACACCGAGAATCACTAACGAATATACTGAGCAAAATAGCATAAAGGAAGGCTATGATACCACATGTTATACATATTTTATATAATCAAATGCTAAATTCATTTAGCAGCGAAAATTTAAATTATAAATACCTCCGGTCATTGTTGCTCAAGTACCGAAAATGAATTTCCAATTACAGCGGCAGCAACACAGCCTTTCGCAAAGCAACAACAACAATACAACTTCAAAATAATAAATGTTTTACGAGATGAACCTTCTGATCTATGCCTACCAGTAGCCGTAGATGGAGTACACAAGCTATTATTTATAGGTAGATCAGAGACCCCTCTCATTAATTTATTTGTCAATTTTCTCCTTCCATCAAAGAGATAATTAGACAATTGATCCCCATGATCAAACCTCATGATCTATCTCCATGATCATGGGTTTGAATAAACAAGAACATGGATGTGTCATGAGGGACATAAATGATAATTTCCAACACAATTGGTTTTGTGCATCCTGTAATTGGAATTAGAATGGTATATTTTTTCAATCATTTCTTTTCAAGAGAGTCTGTCGAGCCTCAGAAACAGCTAAATTAGGTTTTCTTAAGATTTTATGAAGACTTGAAAGATTTCTCTTAGTGAAAAGTCAATCATGGAAGCTAAATATAAATTCATCTATGTAGCAAGAGTTTCTGTCAAAACTGATGTGATGCATGCGGTCATACGACTAACAGGATTGGTACAACCTCTGTGAGATAGTTTGCACTGACTTGTGATAAATTGTTTAATTATGCTATAACCCGAGGCTCCTAACTGGGAAACAAGGCTTGAAAGTCTTGTAAAATTCATGAAAAAAATTTATGACTAAAATTTGGCCATAAAGGATCTCAATTAAGGGGAGAAATAGTTGATGGACAAAATGAATAAAATCACTGCATGAATCCATATTGATTTATGAGAGAGTGATCGCATTTGTTCATGTTGTTGTTTTTTCATGCTATTTTGTTTTTCTACTATATTGGTTGTCCGCAATACCCCATAAGCCATGCAGAATCTTCTTAGCATAAATAAAAAACTTGCAAATGGAGCGCAAGATTTTTTTTTTTTTTTTAAAGAAAACATACCAGTGTTTTCTCTTTACTTGCATGGTGAATCTTCACACCTCTTATTTTTTTTTTAAAAAAAAATAATTTAATAATGACCCCAGGAGGTTTGAAATCCTGTACATTTGTCGAGTCTTGTACACCTTTCTATTGCATAGGGCTTCATGCTTGACAATTATGTGCAGCTAGGCTGGTCAAGGCCAGACATTTGTGCAGTCTGTGTCGACATGGTGGCCTGCATAAGAATGGCTCGTACTCTCAGCTGTCTGCAGTTGCAGGGTGAGCTCTGATGGAAGTTTTGGTACTCCATCAATTTTCACTCTAATAATGTTTTAGCTAATTTTTTCACTGAATCCCTTTCCGGGGAATCTTTCTTCAGGCAATTATGTGTGTAATTTAATAGCGACAACCATCCCCACATCCCTTTCCCTCACCATTTACAGCTACAGGTCAACAGTGCTCATCAGTACCACAAGCCTCGTCTCATGGTTCAATACTTCAATTAATGTTTGGCTAGCAGGGAAAATTATTCCGATGGAGTAATGTAAATTATATTTTGGAATTTCATCTAATAATTTGAGTTTTTAGGTAAGATGATTCTTTGACATGGTATCAGAACCTTGTTGACCCAGCGGTTACGAGTTTCAATCTCACCACTCTCATTCTATTTGATAAAAATCAAGTACAAGATAATATAGGCATGTGCAAGTTTCAAGCCCAAAAGACTTTCACTTGAGAGGGTGTGTTAGAAAAAAATATAAATTAGTTAGGGTCTCACCTAACAGCTTAAACGTTTAGGTGAGATGATTCCTTAACAACAAAGACTCTAGTTTTAGTCATCAATCCCATTTCTCTTTTTCTTCTTGGAAGTATAAGGATAATCCAAGAGTGCCTTCAAGGGGCCTCATGATAAATGACTTGTGATCTACGTAGCAGGTTTCGAGTTCGAGTCAAGGTGTATACTCTTATAAGAGCCCGGAATAGTCATAATTTTACTCGTTTATCTGAATCCACAAATATGTTTTCTGAAAATTGGGGTTTCACTGCATCCAAAAATAAATAAAATCCAAGAGGGTGTTCTGATGCAGGTATGGAAGTGATCGCAGCCAGTTAGCTCATCAGGCACTGTATTGAGATCTTGAGAGAAAAGTTCCAGTTCAACACTGATGTAAATAAAAACAGCTGTCCAGGTACGGCGGAGACCACCGGAAACAGACTCGTGGTTGCCCTTCGCCGTCCCAATGCGTTCAAAGTTCGAAGCATATCGGGCGGTCGTCGAGTCCATTTTTATGTGAAGTCAACATCAGCAAAAGCATTGGTTTTGACGATAGAAATTGATGTGTTGAAAGGGCTATTTACTGGTAGCATTAAAACCACCGCAATCTCCTCGGCAAGCTCATTTGCCTTCACCAATCACTTCACGGTGAAATATTCATTTGCTCTTCAAGAACAAGATCGTGGATATAATCTACTGGGGGTGTCATTGATTTTATAAGGATTCGTGTGGTCATTATCGAATTCATAGGCAACAATTTTATACTTTTGCTCGATGATTATTCTATCCTTGGATTCAAAGCTACTTCACAGGAACATTTTCTTTCTTTTTCCAGGGATATTAGTATTTTTATTTGGTTTTTAATTTATATTTCAACACTAAATTAGTTGAAAAATGATCTGATTGATTGAGATGTATCCAAGATTTCAGGAATGGCATTAACTTAAGTTTAAAAGGTCCACTAGAGTTTTGATTGATTTATTTATTGTTTCTTATTATTTAAAATATATTTAATTGAAAGTTGAACTTCGTTGAAAAAAACATACATAAACTTTGACCTAAAATCTAGAATACGAAACACATGATCTTACAGAGCTTGTATTCAAAAGTCGGGTTCCATAAAAGAAAAAAAAAAGGGAGCGCCCTCTGAAAGTTCATGACAATGTGACTCCGATTGCTATATATGTGTTTATTTATTTATTTATCTGTAGGAATAAATATTTTTATTTATTTGATAAATTGGCCTTTAAAATCAGAAAATGACATGAATTCACCATAGCTTTCAACAATCTCTTACGAGGAGTGTGTGTGTGTGTGTGTAACAATCCTCTGGGGCATCGAATAAAAAAAAGGCATTGAGAGTTCAAATTCTTATAAAAGAACATTGATGCCCCATGTAAGGCCCAGAGAATAAATCTTATGAAACTCATTCTTTAATCTATTAAATTAAAAGAATATTGTTTCTGCATGGACATGAATGCCACCTTCATAGTAATCTGCTATATATTATAGTAATCCTGTCTCCAATCAAGTCAACCACCTTCACCCATCAATATATTATATATATATATATACACACACACACACACATATATATATATATATAATAAGCAAATGTTTTTTGAAAACCGTTCTCACCCCAAAAACAAACAAACGAGGCAAGTCCCGCAGCTATTATGATTACAAAAACGTATTCGTCAACTGCATTCTATACTATTTTTTATTAAAATAATATTATTTATTTATAATGATAGCATATTAAAATATATATATATAAATAAAGATATTAAAAACTCAATTAAACAACCATATATATTTTCAGGATTCAAGATATTTGAAAATAAACATTTTTATATTAAAACATATCATTAAAAAAAATAAAAAAAATTGGATGGATGATTTATTAACGGGCGGGTGACTGAAGGAGTACTATGCAGGGTGGTCTTATCACTGCTTTAGATATTTTGGATGGGTGCTGGGCAGAGTTAGTGGTAACAGAGAAAAGTCACGTGCAGACAAAGTTTACGCTTTTGCTTCCGGGCCCAAACCCATTTCTATCAGCTCAAGTACTCCACGCGATTCACTGGCGCACGCCGCCGCCGTTGACGTTTTGACTTCCTGCAAATAATAAAGCTTTTAAATTTAACTCCATCTGGCTCTCTCCTCCGGCCAATCATGGGTATAAAAGTTGCTCCCATGACCATGAGTGCATATTTCCCAAAAATAATAATAATAATTAGGGGTAGTGGTGTCTCACGCGCCAATGACTGCGAATTGGAGAGAAGGTATGTCATATCAGATGATACAGAGCTACAAGTCCTTATAATTTTGAAATATATTATATATATATATATATATATATATATACCTTTTCAGTATTATCCAAAAAGTTTTTTTTATATATTTTTAAATTGTTTTGGTATTGAGAATAAGTTTTTTTTTTAAATATTTTTTACTATATTATTTTAAAATAAATAATATTTCCAAATATGTACATTGAAAAAAAAAAGAGATAGAAGTGCAGATATAGATAAAATTCTTTTTAGATAAAGCTTTTAATTTATGAGAACTTTAGAGAGAGAGAGAGGTCTACCATAGAAGGATGGCCTTCTGATAAGGACTCGTGTTAAATATATCTGGTTGTATCTACTTCTTCTTCATGCCCATCCTGTCTTTCTGTACATTTCTCAGTCCTCACCAAAACTGTTCGACCTTTAGTGCTCTCCTCGCATGTTTTTTCCGATCATACTTGAAAAAGTGTTCGACTTTTAATCCTGTTTATTATTTTGATTTATTGTATATGTCCCTGGTGGTTTTCAATTTCCTTTTTTTTTTTTTTTATCTGGGAGAAAAAAAGGTTGTCTTTACAGTTTTCAAATTCTCGGGTTTGGGTTTTGTTGATGTAGGACTGTGAACAGTTCATCATCTTCAAAAATGAACCTTGTCTATTTTCTATGTTGTTTCTTGTGTTCTGGTTTTGTAGGCTGTAAAAATCACCTTCCATTCCTGTCTTATCTTTTAAGCTCCTAGCTTTTTCAGATTTCAAACTTTTCTTTCTCTCTTCTTCTTGCTAGCTTTTGCCTTGATTCACTTGCATCTTTGTTTATTTTTTTTTAAAAAAAAAGGTTTGTTTGAACCTGAAAGTTCTTTTCTTTCTACTTTTCTCTGACGGTGGTTATTGTTTTTTCATCGGAATGGAAGTACATTTTTATTAGAATGTTAGCGGGCTTAAAAAAAGTTTTCTGTTCAGCTTTGTGTTTCAAATTAACTGGTTCTGTAACTAGTTTTGCAAAGAATTGAGAATCAAAGGAGTAGATGCATGGATAGAAGGGATACTATGACGATTTCGGGCTCTCCACCCTTTTATATGCAGAGTAGTGTTACTCAGCCTAGTTTAAATGTTTCATCTGGCATCAATACTCTATCCCATATAAATGCACCATTTCAACCAAATATTGTCGGAGCCAATTCCATGAGATCTGCTCTGCTGATGGAACATCCGGCAGCAATTTCTGTGGGCGAACTATCTACCATGGTATCCGGTCAGCCTGAGAAAAGGAAAAGAGGGAGGCCACGGAAATATGGAGCTGACGGGGCTGTATCATTGGCATTGTCTCCCTCATTGTCTACTCATCCTGGCACAATAACCCCATCCCAGAAGCGGGGTAGAGGGCGGCCACCAGGGACTGGGAAGAAGCAACAATTAGCTTCCCGTGGTAAGATTTCTTTGGAAGTATCGTCTTCTCTCTTTCATTTGGATGGACTTAAAATGAATTGAGGACTGTAGCTGAGTTCGACCAAAAAGGTTATTGCCTTCTGTAGGGGATCATGTAGACATATGCGATTGCAATTTTGCTGCTTTGTCCTAGTGAGTGTTCGTGTTCAAAGGCGTTAATCGCATCTTTGAATTGCAAAAGAAGAGGAATTCAAAAAACTGTTAGATGCATTCAATGACATTCTAAGCTAGATCAAGTAGGGCCAAACAGAGCCTAAAACAGGTTAATTCAACTTTAAAATGATGATTTAGTAATTCAGTAGCAAATAAAAAGGAAAAAGAAAAGAAAAGAAATGATTAGTTAGGAATGCAACCTTTAGTCAACTGTAAAGCGCATAATACAAGCATCTAAGACAACTTAGTCTATTAACAGGTCTCAAAGTTAACCATTAACATGGATGAGGCTTAAATCAAAGGCCCTGAAAATTTCATATGAAGCCTTTGTTTCTATATATGTATGCGTGTGCACATGTATTACAAAAAACAAGTGATGTTCTCGTGTTTATTTATGTATTTATTTATTTTTAACAAAGGTATCTACATTTGTTTAATTCTTGGATAATTTTAAGTTCCTTTCACCTTCTGAGATTGCAAAGTCAATTAAAATAAGACCAAGTATTGGTGGATTTATCCAAGATCTATAATCCGAACCTAATTTTGTTTTTTCTGCTTTGCTGCTGGTTTTTGAATGACGCAAACTGTAATTGTTTTGCTAGGTGAATGGCTGTCTGGTTCAGCTGGGATGGGTTTTACCCCGCATGTCATCACCATTGCAGTAGGAGAAGTATGTTATTTCTTCTTTAACAATCTATTTGTATTTTTTTTGTCTAGCCTATAAAATCTATATGGAAAGGACAAAAGGTTATAGCTAAACGCTGTTCCCTCTATAATTAGTCTGGTCAACCTATTGTTTGGAGCAGGGCTGATGCAACATATTGGCTGGTCTAGTGTTATAACAGTCCTGCTAGTACATAGGATTCACCTAGAATTCTGATGATGCTCCAGTTGTGTATTTATTATATCATGAGATAGATCTTGAGAGGGATGAAGCAGGAGGATATTGATTACATTGGCATGCAACAAAATTTAGATGAATTAGCGGGAAAAAAAAAGGAAAGAAAGAAAAGAATCTACTCTTCGCCGGTGCTGTGATTGCATTTGATCTGTATGATGACCACTGTCTATATCATTCAGTCTTTCTCAAAGAGTGCAACATATTGCATGTGCCCGATTGATATCTCCAAATGGTAACAAGAAAATAAGAGCGCTTGATTTTCTGTGTGTTTCCCCAGCATACTTGCTTCATTAGCTTCCTTTGACATTTTGGTTCCATCGACACTTGTTATTCCTTTCCTATTAATTTCCTATTAAAAGTTTGTACTCCTTCTGCAGGACATTGCAATGAAAATAATGTCATTCTCGCAGCAGGGTCCAAGAGCTATATGCATCTTGTCAGCTAATGGTGCTGTCTCCACCGTTACTCTGCGTCAGCCAGCAACTTCAGGAGGCACTGTCACATATGAGGTCTGAGTTCTTGATCTCTTTCTTTGGGTTTATCTGGCAGTCATGGATGTGTTTAGATGTTTGAGCTTTATACCTGGACTTGAAGCTTCAACATTATGCTCACACCCTAAGAAGCTTGTGGCTAAGGTGTTATCCTACTTGACACTTGTGCATCTGAAGCACGTGCCTTGGGCATCAATGAAGTGTGGAGTTATTTTAATTTTAGTAAAGTTAACTTGACTCGTTTGATTTAGATAAAACAAGCCATTTGAAGTTTCTAGACTTTGTTAAATGCTCACTCTGCACGAGTCCTTTGCTGGTTGTTGAGGGAATTTCTATGAAAGGCTAGATACTTCTTTCTTTCTGATTAGTGAATCTCGGAAACAAATTAAATTTGACTCAATTGATTTTAATAAAACATGCCATGTGAAGTAGTTGTGCTTGTAGAACTTGTAAGATGCTTACTCTGCACAAGTCTTTTGCTGGCTGTTGAGGATTTAGGCTCTCTGATAGCTCGGTAACTTCTATTTTTCCGGACTAGTGACTCTTGGAGACCATTCTGGCATTGAGTGAGAAATGCATAGTTTCCCCACCACCCAATTCCATCATATACCGACAGGGACTCAGATTGACATGAACACTTAATTTTTCCCATTAAAACTATTCAGCTAGATCGGCAGAACTGTCTCCCTGATTTTAGGCCCTTGCTTCAAAATATCTTGCCATTCTATTGTCTATTTTTTTGCATTTCTTATCAGCTGATATACCCTTTTTGTTTATTTCTATAGGGGCGCTTTGAGATTTTATGTTTATCTGGCTCTTACTTGTTCTCTAACAACGCTGGCTCTCACAATCAAACTGGTGGTTTGAGTGTCTCCCTAGCTAGTCCTGATGGTCGTGTTATTGGTGGAGGAGTTGGTGGAGTGCTTATTGCAGCAAGCCCTGTTCAGGTAGCTTTTTGGTCGTTCTAGCTCTCTAGTATATGTGGTTTGCACTCAAAACTGTTATCCTTTGCTCACTGAACTTCTCAATGGTGATTGTACAGAACTATATTGCACTGAACTCAAAATGTTCTCAATGGTCGTTCTATTAAATGTTTTTATGCCATTTACATAGAGATGCAAAAGTTTTATCAACTGGCATCCAGTAATTGTACAGAACTATTCTTTGTCAATAAACTTTCAGCTGCACAAAATAATTTGTTTTTTAATAGAACATAGCAGGGAATGTTTTCTCTATAGTTGCATCTTGCAGATTAGTAATGTTCCTCTAATATCATGAAACTCGAGTCCCTTTTGTTTTGTGCTCAGTAATTAGGTGTTAAGTTCACACCACGAGTCCATGATAGAAAAAGGCTTGATTTTTTTCATATTGTTGTAAAATGCTTTACTTATTGATCCATGACTCCAGGTGATTGCCGGAAGTTTCCTGTGGGGTGGTTCAAAGACTAAAAACAAGAAAGTGGAAGGTCCAGAAGTAGCCAGAGACACGGACCATCAGATGGTTGAGAATCCAGCAACTCCAACAAGTGTTCAACCAAGTCAAAATCTTTCTCCAACCTCTTCTATTGGTGTATGGCCTGGTTCACGGTCCCTGGATATGAGTAACACCCATGTTGACATTGATCTGATGCGCGGATAAGGATTTTTCTATTGATTATTCTGTGAGCAATGTATATACTCTCCTGTTTCAGTGCAGCATGGATATAGATCTTCTGAAGTCCAATGATGAAGATTGAAGACGGCTGATTTTTATTGACATTTCTCACTTCATTTACTTATGATTGACCATGGGTTGAACTCGTCTCTTGTAGCCTGATGACAATGCAATTCCAAGTGCTAGTGCTTGTGATTCCAACTTATCTGCTTTTCTGTGAGCAAAAAGCTGTTTTCTACACCCTACAGGGCACGTAGGATTCTTCTTATCTTCGTAAAGTCATCCTCTCTGTAGTTATAGGGCTTGCATGCATGCCATTTTTCTGTGCAAATCAGCAGGTTGCCTTTTTTATCCTCCCCTCATTTTGTCCCTCAATCTGACAGTTGATGCAAAAAAGTAAATTATGGAGGTTCATATAGAAGTTGCCTAAAGCTACAAACAATGTGCAGAAATAATAGACTGCAACGCCCGACTCTGTCATCAACAATGCATGGCTAGCACAATAGATTTCACTTTTATATTACTGGATGACTACAAAACGATTGAAAACTATTGTGCTAGCCATGCAATGTTGATTAAAAAGTTTGAAAACTTTGGTTAAAGTAAAAGCGTGCCTCCCCTAATTCCATCCCAACCCTCAATTGGACTGAATTTATTGTTCTTGTACCCACCCTAGCTAAACATTCGCCATCTCCACCTGACGCGACAACTCTTCGAAGAGTTGGAGATCGGCTGTATTAAATGATGTGCTCACATGGGAAGGTAGATGCCACCAGGGTAGTCTTCTTTGTTAATTGATAGTAATGAAAAACTATCAAGTGAACCTTTAAGCTATTTGATTCTCCTAGTGATCGCTTCATGTTAACTTTCCCATGGACGAGGAAGCTTAAACCCGGATGCGCTCCTATTTTATCTATAGGAAAATTTCACAGATATAAGCTTATCAGCAAGCAAGTGTTACCTGGCCTATTATAAGATAACAGTAATTCATAACACCACTGCGCAGACATTGGCACAAAAAATAATTAAATAATTCTGCTCAGGAACCCAGGAGCAACAATGGCATCTGCGGAGCCACTATTACATACCAAATGTAAGAATACAATCGCTATTATTAAACTTAATCTACTGTCATGAATGAATTTTTATCGATTTTAAGGTTAACAGATATTTATTTACACGAAAAACAAGATATCCAAAGATTTGCAGGCGCTGCTGCGAAAAAACAGAGTCTGAAACACCCCATATACAGCTTCACAACATGCTATCAGTCCTCGCTGGCAGACGACGGAAGAAATTGACTGGTGCTGATGGAGCACGGTGACGAAACCTAGGATGCCTCATAAAGTAAAACCCCCCAACAAGAGCAAGCGCCTGAAAAGGTGTTGCATATAAAACAATGGCAACCACCAGACAGAAAATCAAGAAAATAGTTGTGGCACGAGGATCCCTCCAGCTTAGTAGAGCTTGAACCCGCTCTCCTTGGGTAGCCACATCACCCACAACAGTCTGGATCCTCCCAGCAACACTCCTTAGCCGATCATACCTATAACGAACAACCTCCGGACTCTGTCTGGATGGAAATGTGTCAAATTCCTCATCGAGCTCATCAGCGCTCACTGCATCCGCATAAGAAATTCTTATATTCATGTGAGGAGGGTAACGTGGTCGGAAATAATAATTCCAAACCCCTATTACAAACATGTATAGAAACACAGTTGGCAAAATCAGTTCTGGAATGCAGACAAGCATCACAAAGAGGACGTGCACTAGCACTGTAGTGATGGGATTCTTCCACATGCAAACTTCACCAAACCATTTTCCCGCGGAAAGTAAACTGGAGAAAACTGACATCAGCCTAAAGAAGTTTGCCTTGCTGCGCCTCATGCTCCAAAGATGTGAGTCTGCATCAGACATGTATTCTACAACTTCTTTCCTCAGAGAAGGTTCAGCCCGACCAAGACGGGCTGCTACTAAATTGACCGCCTGGAAACGTAGCATGTCCTGCTGCATTACAGTCAGTGGCCTTACATAGTGCATCTTTGGCAAAAGTGGTCGTGAGTATAGAAACATCATGTTCGAAAATGATGTGTATGAAAATCTTATGGCCAGATGTAACTCGCCCATCTTCTTGACACCAGAAGGATGAAGAACCAAAAGTGGATACGAGTGTGTATAAACATGACCAGTTTCAAGGGTAGATAGTCGTATCCGAACCTTACCGATTTTTGTGTCTTTATTACCATTGGAACCAGCAAGCTGGTTGTTATCGAACACACCCACAGTGAGAACTGTTGCAGGATCATAAACCTCCCACGTGTACTGCTCATTATATTTTGGACTGAGGCTGTTGATTATGGTTCGAGTCCGAACCCATTTCTGACCATACTTCACCACACAGTACGTATCTGAGGTACCCTTCTCCTCTCTTGTTTTCATTGGGTGGAGACCATCAGCATTTAAAATCCCAAGCTCCAAAACACCTATAGATGGCCTCCACAGCTGCTTTGCTGTTGGTCGAAGATCACTACTATAGTGAGTTGACTCGTCAAGGACATGATACCCTCCATCAAGCACAACTCGAAGATGGAGTCTACTAGAAAACTTATCCTTCTTTGACTGATGCTCATCCAAGGAAGCTGACACAGACTTTTCAAGGCTGAACCAACGACTGCGAATAATGCGATCATCAGCACGCTTCTCAACAGAGTTCAATGGTATAACAACCTTCCCTATGCTCTCATCTTTGTTGGGTCCAGTGCGGTCTTCAACCGAAAGGATCAGATGATCATCGAAGGGTTCAGCAGCAACAAACATTAGATCCTCATTCCACACTGGGCTCATTGTCCGACTCTGAACCATCTTTGTCTTCAAAACCTGGTTACCAATCTGTACCTTAACGTAAGAATCTGGGAAACGGCTCTTATCAGATGCCACAAGATCTTGCGCCTCAATCACATTAACACGGACATACCACAGTCTTGGAGAATGATATACTTTAGAGCGGATAAGTGTGGAGATGTTGGAAGAACTATCAGGAGAAATTGCATCTGAGTGCCAAGCATCAGGGAATGCCTCGTCAGCTTGTGTACCATACCAGACAGCAAGCATCAGTTCCGCATTTGATTTCTCTCCTTTCTTGTCTTCAAGTCGATACCATTCTGAAGCCAGTGGACTGTCAGGTGGAACCCTAGTAGGAACCTCATGCAGGTCAAACCTTAGAATCCCAACAAAGTCATCCTTAACCAGGTCCTTATCCTTGACCACAACTTCCATGACAGAAGACTGTATTCTGTCCCTTGCAAAGGCAAATACCTCATTCCACTCAGGGTTTCGCTTCTTCTCAAAGTGTTTTGTGATTCCTTTATAATTCCCGACTTTTACTTCAACATATGGATCAAGGCTCCCAGTCACATCCATGGTAGGAAGGTCACGAGCCTTCACAACTCGCACAAAAAGGTACTTCATCTGTTCAACAAGATCATAAGTACTGGCTGATCTATCTCCACGTATGACTCGCCCTCCAACTATTTGCCCCCCTCCAAGAAAAGGGTTTGTCTCTTTAAGTGTATAATCAACAGGCTGTGCAGACAAGCCTGAGAACATGTTAACAACTCTTGGAGCCCGTAGTTCAGATTTCATCTCACGTATCCCATAATCCATTGATGGCTGAGTTGCTGCTGGTGGAACATGCTGCTTTTTCTGTGACTGATTAGGGTTTGGAAGGTGATGAAATGAATGTCTTGACTCAGATTTGTCATCGGAAAACACTTTTTGGGCCACGTTTGGAGCCTGTTGTTTTGAAGCTTGAGCTTTAGTAGAACGAGAGTCTGAAAACAGAGAAGATTCCATAGCAGGAAGTGGATTTGAGGATCTTATTGAAGGATCATTCGTAACAAATACTTTCAAACCAAGCTCTCCTTTGACACGAGATAAAATGCCTCGTTTTTCAAGAGGGTAGTGCAAAATAATAGCTTCTGAGTAGGGTACAAATGATGTCCCAGTGAGACGAACTTTTCCAAGGGATAATTTGGAGTTGTTCTGTCTGTTATGATGGTAGACATGGGCCTCAAGAGAGAGGTTAGAAAGACTGCTTGGATCCGAGATGTTGAAATAAAAGCTTTCATTCCAAACAGGACTGAGATCTTTGTCTTTGATAGTAGTGCGAAATTTCTGGTGGTCAAAATGGAGCTCAACAGAAGCACTGACTGTGCCCTGCCCATCTTTTGCCAGAAGGTCATGGGCACCAACAACCTCCACTCCCAGCTTGAGATTACTCATCAAGCCTCTTTATCAAATTGACAAAAGGTTCCTTAAGGGGAGATTTAAGTAGCTTTTGCAGGAATTGACAGGAAACAGCTGATACCTGAGATGAATAAAACAAAGAAATTACATTATATTCAGATAATAATACAGACCAATGTAAATGTTATTCCTCGCACACAACATTGATTTGAGTGCTTAGCAACCTTCGGACCCCAAAAGTAAACGGAAAAGGAGATAAGGCAGAGAGACTTTAAATTCATAATGGTACCAAATGGTAAACAAGAAGTGAACAATCTGAAGGCAGAACTCAAAAGTGAATCAACAGAACAGATGATCAGTCCATATGTACATGGAACAGCCATGTGAAAACAGAAAAACGACATGAACCAAACATTTGCAATTTAGCCTAAGAGATAACCACTAAGGAAAGTTCAATCTAAAATGATGGTAGACTAATTTATACACACCAAATTACTTCATATATGTGTTCCAGCAGAGAGAGTTTTGACCTAATTTTCCACAAATATTTTCCAGCAAATCCCTATATAAAATGCTTAACAAAAATACCAACGGTTGTCAACAAGAGGTTCGTTATGTTGATTAAATCTCTACATTTTATTACTTTAACCCCATCAAAATCCTCTAATTCATAAGAATGACCCTCCCTCCAGAAATATAAAACCCATACACCACAGAGAGTTTGCTTCACAGCTTATCTTTCTGTGATTATGAATTAAGTAAATAAAAACTAAAAGAAATACCTTTTTCCAAGCTACACATGGAGAACAATAAAATACATTCAAAAAAATAACAGGGTAGGGGAGGTTATCTCATATAAAGTCCAGAGAACTTTCAGCTTCTTATCAGAAATAACGAATCACAAAGTTAAAAGGGAGAATCGACAGGCCCTGTCCAGATTCCATAGTTGACTGAACAAAAGAATTTTCCCTTTTTGTTTCGCGCAAAAAGATGGAACAGAACATTTGCAATTCTCACACTTTGCTTTTGCAATTTTCTAAGCCATCAAGCAGAGCATACGAGGATTTTTCATGACCCGGGAATATCCTTTTCATTTATTGAGTATATACCATTTATCTCAAGATCACAGAAAATCAACAAGGACCCGCTTACTCCATGCAAACGGAAAAACACACAACTCGATCATCTGATCATTCAGAAAAAGAGAAAGAAAAGGCCAGAAACTTTATCAAGACCAAAGCTTTTTCCTTTATCTCACAAAACTCAACCATTCTCTAATTCCATCAGCGATCAAAGAGTCACAACCCCCACAAAAGAAGAATTTCCATACAAACGTGAAGCAAGGACAAACAAAAATACAAAACGTGTCTCACCTAAAACCCTTTAAACCGAACAAAAAAAAAATGGAATGCTAAATTCGCCACCAGCTGAAAAGAAAAGGAGAAAAAGAACTGTTAAAAATAAAGGAAAAAACAATAGGGTAGCATACCTCTTTTGCTTAAAAAAAATCCTCGGAGAGAATTGATGAAGTGAAGAGAAGAAGAAAAGTCACGAAGATTTTTGATATATTTGACAAGTCTCCAAACAAGAAACGGAGACTTGATAAAGAGGTAGCGGAAATGATTGATCTAATTTCTGCGATGCTTCCCTCGCAGAGAACGAGTGCAAAATAGTCTTCGGAAACGAGTTGAAGGTTGCTGTTACTTTCATTGACGAGAGAAATAGAATACTATATAGGGAGGGAGGGAGGGAGGGAGGGAGGCGAGGAGGGGTCCGCTTGTACATGCCGAGAAAGAAATTAAATGGTTTCTGATATCGCTCCACCCTGTTCGACACGTAATCCTAATTCGTATTCTTCGCTGTCAATAAGGTAACGGCAATTTAGAACTTTTATCTTTGAAGATTGTTTTTTTAATTGAAAATATATTAACAATTAAAATATATTTGTTTTTCCCAGAACACAAAAATTACTGGCAGATGTTGGCTTTGAACCACTTTGACTTTCAAGTTCGTATCCATCTATGATATTTTATTAATGATGTTTACTTCCTTTACAAATATGAGCCTATTCTCTTCTATGTTGCTATTCTTAAATTTATCACTGTTTTCAAAATTGTTTTTTTTTAAATTAAATAATTTATTTTTATTTTTATTTGAAATTAACTTTTTTTATATTTTTAAATTATTTTAACATGTTTCTAAATTAAAAGCATTTTTAAAAACAACGTAAACCATCCATAACATAAATGGTTGAAAAAATATAAAAATATATATATTAAATGAAGTGTTTTTTTGTTCAAAAATATATTAAATAATTTTTTTTTATTTTTTAAAAAATTATTTTTAATATAAATACATTAAAATAATCTAAAAACACTAAAAATAATTTAAAATAATTTTTTTTTCAAAAACATTTTTAAAACACAGTAACACATCTCTTTCTCAAACAGCAGAGTAATTGAAAGAAGGTGAATAAAATGTACTTGATTAAAAGTTTATAAGAAAATCAAGGCATTCAAATGAAAATAAAATAAAATCTATAGATGAAATTATAAAGTTGGTGTCATGCTAGTCAGATAACGTGTTTGAAAACGTCATCGTGTTATAAAAAATAAAATAACCCCATTGGATTTTTGCACACCAACGACGTGCTTGAAAAGGTCACCGTCTTATAATAATAAATAATAAATAAAAAAACATTGTCGGATAACGTGTTAGAGAAACAGTGAAGGGTGTGATCAATTAAAGCTTAAAAAATACTCTATATTTCATTACCAAACACATTAAAGTATTTTCAGGTTACCGAATAACCCGTAGCACTTAGTGCACACACACTATGAAAACAAAAATTAAAACCCTTGATTTAGATTTATTTTGTTTCAAAAATATGAGCTAACTTGTTTTGAGAATTTTTTTTATTAAATGTTTAGTATACCGTTATTTAAAATAATCTAAAAACAACATTATCTTAATTTATTTTAATTAAAAAGTATTCTTACAAAAACACTTGTGATCGGGTTTTTTTCCTTAAACAAACCAAGGTAGAAAAATAATTTTGCATACAAATTTAATTTACATTTAATGTAAATAATAATCAAAACATGCAGTCGATTGTTTTGATTGTTTAGCAATGATTTTAATACCATTATTGAGTTTTCCATAATACATACACATATAGAGAATGATAAAAAAAATATTCCAGGATCTCCAAGATCATATTAAATAAATCTAGAGTTATTATTATTTATATAAAAATTATCTGAAGATCGTATGCTTTTTTATGTACTTTAAATAATTATTTCAAGAGCAAGTTTATTATTTTATTTATTACAAATCACAAGTCGTTCAAGTATTCCATCTTTAAAAGCAACCCGTATGAATTATTAGTGAAAACCCTCCTAAACTCTTTTAAAAGAGAGATATTATTATTTTTTTGAGTGATAAATCTTTTATTTTATGTTTTTCAAGTGTTAGGAATTATATTGTTTATTGTATGATGTTTTGTATATAAAACAAGAGGTATAACATTCTATCTATAGGTAAATCTAAAAATCCTAAAATAGAAAAATCTTTTTGCTAATAATTTATCCAAAGTTGATTAAAAATTAATTAATTTCATAGCTCAAAGATATTCCTAATGAAAAACCTCAAAAAATATTTTAAACTTTACGAAAATTCAAGCCAAAAAATTAATGAATGCTATTTGAATAAATTATTTTCTAAAGCCAATCCATACTTAAAAATAGTGTTTGAGATTGTGATGCGTAGTGCTTTGCAAATAAATTAAAATAATTTATTTTATTTTCGATACAAGTGCATTAAAATCATTGGAAAGCATTAAAAAATCATATTTTCTAAAAACTAAAATACTTTAAAAAAACACATGAAAACGTAACACTAAGCTCTATAAAATACCCCTTTAGGCATGGAAATGATGACGTGTCAATTCGAAAAACTAATAACCTCACACTTCAACAACAAAATCATTGACATCCAATTTGTTTTTACATTTAAAAGAAATATTTTTTTTTCCTTACTTCCAATTAATTTCTTCCCACAAATAAACAGTGATTTTCATTGATAATGGGCTAAAGCCCATGACAACAAAAGGGTTACCTGGCCCCCGTTACAAGAGCCGTAAGTTACCAGCCCGTGAAACCAAAGGCAGCTCTAGAACCACGAGACCTTATTGAAAGGTTAAGTGTATGGTTGATGATGTGTTTAAAAATATTTTTTTTATTTAAAAATATATCAAAATAATATTTTTTATTTTATAAAAAATATTTTTTGACATCAACACATGAAAATGATCTTATAATATCAAATTTTTTTAATTTAAAAATTGTTTTCAAAAATATTTTTGAAATACAATGAGTATCCTTGGCGATTTGAACTTGAACAGAGTATATGAAAGAAGAAATATGAGAGCGAAGGTCTAATTCCATGTGTAATCCTAAATTTATAGGGATTCATGCTGTTTGAAAGTGTAATAACAATTGTTTTTTAAAATTATTTTATTTGAAAATAAATCAAAATATTATTATTTAAAAATAAATTATTTTTCACATCAACAAAATATATATATATATATATATATATATATATATATATATATATATATATATATATATAATTTAAACAAAAAAAAAATCAAGTAGCCACATTTTTTTTATAACTGAGGTATCCGGGTCAATTTACACGTACCACAACCAATTCTCGGATCCATTGAACATTCTGCAGATCCAGCAAGCAAGCAAGACATCACAGGAATGACAAATATGCATAATAGGATTTGAATCCTAGTACAGAATAAAGAAACAAGTTCCATCATCGTTAGGTCAAGACCCCACTTGCTAGTGAGGTTTTAGCCACATTTGTTTGAACCGCAACAGAGGCTTCTTATTGGATTTAAACACAAGTTAGGGCATCATGTAGGTATATTTTTATATCAATCTATTGATTTTGGAGCTGTATTTTTCAAAATGTTTCGTGAGTTACCATCTATCCATAATGTAAATGCTATGCCCGTATCAGAAATGAAGAACCTGCTGCTTCTTAATTATTATTTTTTCTCGAATTTCTTTCTCCCACTTCTCCACTTGTCTGATAACATTCTCCTTCCTCTCATTAAAAGCTTCGAGCGTACGAGACTCATATGGAGGCGGCATTGTACATGGGAGTGTATCGCTAGGAAAGTTCACCTGAGTCTCCGCCATGAATTCCTTCCATAAACCTCGCCGAGGGCGTGCCATACTCTCTGAACACACCTCAGCTGCTCCTTCAGGAATTCTCGGTTTGAATTTCAAGAGCTCCGAATATTTTGTCAATAAATGAAACATGTAATCATAAACACGCTCCATTTTTAGATCTTCTTGAATAAACTTGCTCCCTGCCTTCCCGATAGCTTGTGCCTACAGAATTTATGAGCAACAAAAAGTGCGTTTGCATTCAACTTACTGATAACTAGAAATCATTGAAAAGAGAAAGGAAAAAAAAAAAAAACAGCAGGCACGTTTTTACCACCTTATCAGTATGGCTGTTGCCCCATTCGACAGCAAACTTAATATCTCTGCACTTGTTTCCGGCACTCACCGGCCAGTAGTGCTGCAATGGCACCATGCTTCGAATGAAGAAATCATAGTACTCGGGCTTTACGAACAAAGTCATGGAATCGCATGCTAATATATACTTGTCACTCACTGACCATCCTCTTCCTTCTATATAAATCTTGTATCTACTCATACGAAAATCATTAAAAAGGAGTTTTTGATTTCTGTTTAATTTCTACTAATAATATATACCAATCACTTCGCCTATACCTGTGTGTGCACTGGTCTTCCAGCTTCGAGTGTTCATATCCCTGCTCACTTTCTGCACGCCAATCCTGAAACACAGATCAATGATGAGGTTATTACAGTGGCTATGATCATTATCTCAACAGTTCCTCATATAGTTTTAACCTATGTAGCGCTTGCCTGTCTGTAGAGACGAGCATTCCAGTCATATTTGTCGGAAACATTGCACCACATAAGCTGTCTCCTAGATGCAGCCACATTTGGGTTCCCTCTCCAATACGCATAGGGTACCCTATCCTTCCACCTGGTCCTTTTGTTGGCTTCTTGTAAGTCCCTGGACAGGATTTTCCATGGCCTTACGTTTGTCTCAGCCCTGACCAAAAATGAAATTGTGTCAGTAACAAAGAGCTCGAGATGAAGTGGCTATATATATATTGTCTTGGATCTATTCAAAAGGGAAATTTGACCGTCATTACCACCCCCAAAAGGTCCAATCAGGAAAGACAATGCCCAAAGCATCCTCATGCCCACAGTATTGAAATATGGACGGTGATGAAGTGGCATTTGTTCCTTGGTAGTCTTTTTTCAGGATCACAGGCCTGTCTTCGCACCAAAACATCAGTTCCAAGTCTGGTACCTTTCCAGGATACAACCTTAGCAGCTGCGAAATACCCCATATTGTAAACACATCTCTCGTATGAAATGACCTCTTATACTTCTCCACGTACATCCTGCCCTTTAGAATCACTAATCTAAAATGTGCATAATCTCTAGCTCTTTCCACCATGGCCCTTGAGATCCCCGTGCTCTTCCACATCCGTAGATCCTCGTGGATCCACCGAAAGTACTCTGGACATGCTGTGGATGATAAATTGTTAGGCTTGGATATCGCTGGATAATTGGACGCGCGTGATGGCTCCATGCTTCCATTGAGGGATTTTTTATGTCCTCTGCCACTCAAGATCGTCTCAAATAGAGGGGAACTTGTCATGACAGTCTGAAAAAATAAAACAAGTGACAGGAATTAAGCTCATCAGAGAAGCAGCAGGGGAAGTATTCATTCGGATGGAAACAGAAATAGCTATCTATGATCTGACTTACATGCTCAGTCCAATAAAAGAAAGCTCCAAATAGTAGGACCAAGAAGAAGAGGAGGAAAACAGTTGGCGAACCCCATTTCTTCATTAAAAAGCTGACAAGCTCGATGGGGTTCTAGTTCTTCTAAGAACTGAGCCTGCACTAAACTAAGCTTCTGCTGAACCCAAGAGGAAGGGATCCTAGAGACCACACAAAAGAATAGAACATTACAGGTGACCATCTTACGTAGACAGTAATTATCTAATGGATGCAACCATTAAGATGGAGGTCTCGAATAGAGTGAGTTCTAATTTTTAATCTCAGCCCATTAAAGTAATTTAAAATCATAAGAAAACCAATTTGAATAAAGAAATATTTTCATTTTATAAGAATACTTTTTAAATGAGAAAAAAACAACAGGCGCCTAGTAACTTTTTTACAAGTCGTAGTAAAAGTTTACTATCGAGATATTCTTCTTCCATAGATTTCAGGTCAGCTTTCCAGGAGTTGTATAGAAAATTTCTTCATTAATTGACAAGCTCGGAACTCAATTAGTGGCCTTCATAATAGTAATAACCGAGGCAAAATGGAGCCCACGATGTTCTCTCTCCCATCCAATCTGCTGTCCAAAATATATTATGATTATATTTTTTGATTTGAGCTCTAATTTATAAGAAATTTATGAAAACAATGAAGAAAGCATGTTATTGTCAAGAAGGTGCGTTGATACTGGTATAACATGTAGGGTTTAATAACCATTTTAAGAAAACTAGTTATTTTTGTGTTATTAGATTATATATATCAGAAATAATTAAAAAAAATATTTTAATAAATTTTTGAATAAAAAATAATATTACTACATTCTGAAACTGAAATTACTCTAAACAAAGATATAAAAACAAAGATGAATAAATAAATATTTACTCATTACAATATTTATCGTGGCTAACATGGGTGCTAGAGAATCTCGTATTTCCAAGATTATAATACAAGTTTGACTTCAAACGATGTCAGATGCCTTTGATTCTTTCAACATAATAACTTAATTATTAAAGGAGGAGCTTGTCTTCCTACCAGTAAAGTAATAGTAGGATGGAAATCCTTCAAAAAACAATATGGAATATTTCTATTTGCTCCCTAATTAATTATATTAGGGTGGAGAGAGAGGCTTCTGCTGTTTCTTGCTGAATTTTTCCCAGTATTCATCCCCCCACATCTCCACTTGCCTTCTCGCATCCTCTTTCATCTGAAATTTCTTTTGAAGGGTGTGAGTATCATAAGGAGGTGGCGCAGCGCATGGAACAGGAGCCTCACCGGGAGACTTCACCGTGGATTCCTCAAAGAACATTTCCCGTAAGCCATCCAGAGAGCTTGCCATTGATTCAGAGCTGATCTCGACAGCTCCTGCCGGTATTCTTGGCTTGAATTTCAGGAGTTTTACGTACTCCTTGAGTAAATGAAACATATACCCGTACACATATTCCATTCTGAGGCTCTCCTGGATAAACTTGCTTCCTGCCTTTCCAATGGCCTGTGCCTGTCATCAATCAAATTAATGCTGCTGATTTTCATCATGAATCAACAGAGATTATCAGAGAGATCTTACAGGTAAACACATACATCAACCGAGTGGTTGTTGCCCCATTCCACAGCAAACTTGATGTCTCTGCACTTGTTGCCGGTCCTGATGGGCCAGTAGTGCAGCATTGGCTCCATGCTTCTACTGAAGAAATCGTAGTACTCAGGCTTCACGAGCAAAGCCATGGAGTCGCATGCTAATATGTACTTCTCACTCACTGACCATGAATTTCCTTCTATATAAATTTTGTATCTTCACCCAGTTTGGTGCACAGCCGAATGTAAGTGGTGATGTTTTTTAATGATTAGAACATTAGCAGTAAAATAAATAAATACCTGTGGGTGCATTGGTCTTCTAGTTTTGAATGTTTGTACCCTTGCTTCCTTTCCTCACCCCAGTTCTGAGCACAGATAACCGGATTTTATGCTATTATCTTGAGAAATCAAGTGCATATTTGAGAATATAGTAGATGTTATTTTTCATTAAAAAACCCCATCAAAATAAAGATTTTTATTTTTAAAAATCAAGCGCATGATATATGTTCTTCCATTAGCTTTTGTGAATTAAAAACCTTGTAATATATGGCCGAGAAGACTTGCCTGTTCATAGAGGCGAGCAAGCCAGTCATATTTGTCCGAGACATTGCACTTCATGAGGTCTTCCCTACTCGGAGAGACATGGGGATTACCCCTCCAATAAGCATACGGTTCCCTATCCTGCCACTTAATCTTCTTGTTGCCTTCCACCATTGCTTCCAGCACAGTTTCCCAGGGTTTTATATTGATCTCGGCCCTGCCATAAACATATTAATATCAAGTTAGGAGTTAGGATTTCACAGAAACGAAAGTTGACTTTCAAGGTTCCGAAAAAAAGATTCCAGGGGAAAATGTAAGCAATTTTTAAATGATTAGATTATTCCATGCGCCTCCCTGTCACGATTGTCCAACTTTGCTCGGAGATGTGTGGAAAGTGGAGCATGTTTAAGGGCTCACCAGCCCCAGAATGTCCAGTCAGGGAAGACGATGTTCGTCGTCGAGCTGTGTCCACAGTATTGAAACAGTACAGGGGGCGACGCGGCGACGGACCCCTGGATATCATATTTCTGTATCACAGTCTTATCTCCACATCGAAACATCAGCTCCAGGTCTGGTATCTTTCCAGGGTACAGGTTGAGAAGTTGCAGAATACCCCATATCGTGAACTCGTCTCTTGTTTGATAGGGCTTGCTGTATTGCTCCACATACGCCTTGCCCTCGACGATCACCAGTCTGAAATGTGCATGCTTTTTAGCTCTTTCTAGCATCTCCCTCGAGATTCCCGTACTCTTCCACGGCCGTAGATCCTCGTGGATCCATCGGAAAAAATCTGGGCAAGCCGTGGCTGGTGATTCCTTGGCCCCAACACACGACGTGGTTATGCTTTGATCGGAACAATTGAGTGAGAACTCGGTCGAGGTCTTCGGTCTTCCGGGGAAATGATTTCTCAAACTGATCAGAGGCGCAGCGATTATAACAGACTGAAAATCAAAGAAAAAAGAAAAATAAATCGATCATCCGTGCTCCATAAATGTGTGTAAAGTAAATTTGTAATAATCTAAACCGAAAACTAAAGCAATTACTACATGATTTTGTGCTGTCCGAAGATCTGAAATTTTCTTATTCAAATCATGGAGTCGACACCAAGAAGAATTTATTAAATTCATCCTAATTATGTACTAGTCTGATATGGAATGCATCTTTAAGATCGTTCATGAATGAAATCTAATTTCGACCAACACGTAATTAATTTTTTTTTCTGTATACCAGGACTATATCAATACACCATACAATTAATTATGAATCTAACATAAACCATTTCACCAATTTAAACCATAGTCGCCAATTTTATTTTGTTTCAATAAAAATATTTTATATTAGTTAAAAAAAATAAAATATATCGATTTAAATTTCAATTTATTTTAATTTTTTGTAAAAACATACCGGTATCATCATGTGCAGTTTCGGGCTTAAAAAAAATCAAATCTAAGGTTCATGTCTGCGTAAGAAGCAACCAATCACAGCTTCCAAACTTGTCTTAGTGGGACCCATTACAGCTTCCATCTCATGAAAGAAACCCACACCCCCACAATCTTTTTGTCAATCAAACTGTGCAGACCCTTTCAATCAATCAATCAAACGGCTATAAATAAATCTCTCCCCTTTCTACGGCTAAGGTTGTTTCATCTCTCACTTTCTCCACTTCCCTGGCTAAATTGTGCAGACCTTTTTCCATTTCTATAACCCCACTACATCAGGTATCGTTGAATTCCAAGCAACTCAATGGCTCACTCGTTATAATCTAAGGATAACAAAGGTAAAATATCAATACTATTATATTAATAATAATATTGAAAATAATAATAATTTTCTATTATATTAATATTAATTTTTTAATTCCTTTCATGTTTATTTTTTAATTTTTATATTATATTAATTTTTTTCTAGTAAATTAATATTAATTTTATTTTTCATATATATAATTAATTAATTATATATGAATAATACAACCACAAAATAGCGCATCAAAACATTCTAAAACAGAAATATTCTGTTATAATTGAAAAAATGAAATCAATCGAAGCGAAACTAATAACTATCAATGTGATTCCACAACATCACATGACGACGACGACGACGGCTTCATATGTTGTTAGATGAAGGAGAAAAGGAAGGAAGGTTATAGAAACCAAAAGGTAGATTATTATTTCAAGATAAACTTATCATATTGATGTAACCAGGATTGTGAAATCTAAAAGTTGAGAATACAGAGTGAGTATCTAATACAACCAGATGTAGACTTAACTCAAATAGATTATATGATGAACTAATAAATATTTTTATGATGTACTGTTGCTGTCATGTTAACTTCTGTTTGCAATTGCATCACAAACAGAGGAAAGAAAAATTCAAAAGGGGGCAAAATATATATCTCCATGAAGTAACTACGGGCGGGTTCAAAGCTACTCCCCTCCACTAATTCAGACATCTAATATGATGGGTTATCGTATTTTCTCATTCCAAAAACATGAGAAGATCTTTATAAATGTTAGATTCAGAAGAGAGCAGTGGAAAATTGGCTGAGAAACTCACAATGTCAATCCAAAAACACAAAGCACCGGCAAGGAGGACGATGAAGAAAAGAAATAGAACTGTCGAAGCTGATGCTCTCTTCATGGCTCGGAAAGTATTTATAAAACTCACCCTCTTCTCTATTTCTTGCAAACGATGAAGTGTGTCACCATAAAAATTCAGTAGATGAAATTTCTTTTTTCTCTCCTCGGTGCGGATGAGCAACGACCATTCCCCCCCATAGATATTAATGTCACGTTGCTTTGGTACCGGGTTAGTTTCAAATTAAGTATGTTTTGGAAGGCAGAAATCAGGTAGCAAATGTAAGATGTGTGATACCAATTTCTAAAAATATTTCCTGATTTCAAATCAAGAATCGGCAAACAATTCCTGCATAGATCCGCAATACCTCTTCGAGTTTTCTTTTGTTTCGGTTGCTGATGAAAAAAATTAACTCGACAGTCAATTATGTTCAAGTTCATGCAAACCAGAGATACTAGAGTGCTGAATGAACCGATTAATTTGTGGCCCTCTATAGAGATATTGGAGCGGTGCATCAAGAATAAGGACCGACCTAATTTGTGCTGAGATGATACATCTAAATAGGTCGGGTGATAAGTTTTTTTTTTTTTTTTTTTTGTAAATACACACGAAAGGGCTTGATTGTAAGAAATTAGTTGCCAAGAATTTCACCACAAAGATAATTTAACAGATATTACTAGCGAAGCTTCGAACTTTCATAAGGTTGTGTGAAAGTGGTTTGTTCTCTCTCTTTATTATTTCGTGAACTTCAAATTACTATAAAAGTATGAGCGTCCATTAACTAAGATCATCATAAATAGGATTTATTCCTTGTTAATATATAAACTAATCTGATAGCAATGGCCATTGCGTGTAGGGGTAGGGAATCTAGAGGTAATTGCTTCGAAATGAAGAAGGCTATATATGGAGAGTTTACGATACCTCTTCTAGCTAAGTTTCTTTTATTATAATCATTTGCTTAAAGATATAATGAGATGTTGTGTAGGAAAATAGTTGACAATTAATGAAGTTAACCAAAAAACAATTATGCGTGGAAATCTTGGAAAATATACGTTGTGGGTCTAAATGAATGAGTCAAACTTCGGTTGTCCTATATTTTTACAGGAAACGCACTCCCTTACTCGAACTCGAGACATGGTGTATAGAATATAAACTTTCTTCCATCACCTCATGTCTCTTGGGGACGAAGTTAACAATAATATTAAAACACTATGTGTGGTTTGATGATTATGAATGAAAAAATCATAATTGAAAAGGAGGAATCTGAATGATATTTGTAATTTCAACACCGCATTTAAAATAGTAACATTAAATTAGGATGAGACTTAGATTTTTGATGCCCTGTTTTTTTTGCAAAAAAATAATAAAGAAGTAGTTGTTAATATATTTTAAAAATATATATATATATTAGAGCAACTACCAATAAGGTGGCATTAGTAGTGGTCGAGGTGGTAACAATAACATAAATATATAATTAATAAACAATGAATGAAAAAACTAAATTATTATTCAAAAATAACATTTTCATTTTTTTTATTTCCACCTCCACCCATGACAATAAAACTATTTTTAGTTTTTATTTTCGTTGTCACTACGTGTTCTCTTTTCTATTTCATAGAGTATTTATATGGTACATATAGTTTTATATGATAAGTGGATTTATTTTTAATATTATTAACTTGAAGTGGAATCAAGAAGAAAAAAATAAAAAATAAAGTATGAATATATTTGAAACCAGCATCTAAGTACACGTTGTCTTTCTTCCTGGCCTGACTCTCGGACGTCGAGGATAAAAACCTCCAGCCATTGAAAAAAAACTGGTCATGGATATTGTTTCTCGAGTCCGACAGATGCTTTTGTCTCTCGTTCATCATCGAACCATTAAAACTCTATCCGGGAGGATTTCAATTCCTAGATTTGAATGACAGGCATAGATGTATCCAGTTGTGTTTGGTTTATCTGGGGGGACTTAAAAGGCCTGTTTGATATGGCGGTTATGGTTGTTTTTGAAAGTGTTTTTTGTTTATAAATATATTAAAATATTTTTTTTAAAAAAAAATTTGGCATTAACATATCAAAATGATCTAAATACAATAAAAATATTTTATTTAAAAAAAAAATTGATCAAATACCGGTTTGACCGTAGTGCCAAACAAAAAGACACTTAGTCAAATTACAACGGCTCGCGTGGAGTATCGTCGATCATCGTAGCAGTACGAGGCGAGGTGCAATGTTTCTACTTCTAGTTTGTCGAGCCAAGCACAAGTTTGGAGTGGGACTTACCCCTGCACTCGTGTCGGAAGTCTCATAATGTGCTCACGAGAGTTCAGTAAAACCCTAAACCCGCCACCGTTGCTCAACCGAAGAGTTAAGAAGAGAAACACAGAAAAAAGATGAGCTCAACTTAGCCCCCGATCCAAAACAGTTTCTCAGTCCGATCCCAAGTAAGAAACTCTCGATTCGAACAGTCTGTCAGCAAAAACACCTACTGATTTTTAAAGAAAGGGTACAGGCGTACAGCTAAGGATTCTTGGACACGTTTGAGACCCAGTTGGTTAAAAATACAGGGTAGGGACCCAATTGAGAAAAGATTTGTGTGCTGGGGACAAGTATACCCACTAGAAAACTGATAGATTCGATGATTATGATACTGCACCCCACGACTATCGTCAACAATCCAGCCCTAAAAAGAAAAATCGGATTAAAGAAGATGATTAAGCATGACAAGGACATGCAAATTAACACCCAAGGTCTTCAAAAGCAGATTGATTGGCCGTGCTTTGCCAGGCAGTCATCGCTCGTCGGCATGACAGCAGTGAAAGCGACCGCCCAACTTGGGGTCCCATGCCGCACATGCTCGCCAGCCAGCAGGCATCCGGTGGAGCTCTGTTGGCACCACGATTAACGTTAATAATCTAAAAGAGATGGAAACGGTAAACATGCCATTTGGAAAACCCTAATTATATTCAGGTAGTTTTTTTTTTCTCTCCTCCCAGTGAGCCAGTAGTTGAATCAAAAACGAGATATTCTTAATTTAGATTATATTTTCTTATGTGATCATTGGAAATCTTGAGTCAACGAGTTATTTAGTTTCTGAAAATAGCCGTGTAACCATAAATACTGCTCAGAAAGTTTTTCCGGGCCTCTCACAGTAGAAGTGTGCTGGCAATAAAACGTTGATAGTCTTATTTAAGTTGTTTTTGAAAGTATTTTTGATAAAATTATATTAAAATAATTTTTTTTTAATTTTTTAAAATTATTTTTACCGTAATTTTTTTTTAAAAATACTAAAAATATTTAATTTAAAATAAAAAATAAAATTAAAATCACACTTTTTAAAAAAGATTTTTTGGAACCACTTGCGAAACAACCTCTTTTATCTTCGATCAATGGCTACTACAGGTTAATGTTTTAAATTGGGCCCCGCTGTCTCAGACAATCATTACAGCCATTTTGTTTTTATCCTCTCTACGTCGTCGTATCAGAAGCCGACATCACTCCCCTCTTTACCTGTTTTACCTGTCACCAAAAGCAGCTTTTCCACGCTTCCTACGCGATTGTTTCTTTATGCTTGCTTTGCACATCCGCCGCTGGATCGAAGAAATCTCCTCTCTTGTATTCTAATCAACGGCTCATAACTCACCAGTAAAATAAGTGCCAGTGATGCGACACACGTTGTTTGCAGCTATAAAGGACACGAGATAATATTATTGACGTTGCCAAATAGAGATTTTTTCGAGCTAGCTGTCATAGTTGAAGAGAAGCTGAAGAGGAAGAGATGGCAGAGCAGGAGGTGAAGAAGGTAGAAGCTGTCACGCCAGTGGCTCCAGCTCCTGTGGAAACTAAAAGTGATGTAGCGGAGGGGAAAGTTACGGCTCCACCACCTCCAGTGGCTGCAGAGAAAGAGAAGGCAGCTACTGCTGCTGAGGAATCAAAAGCTCTTGCTATTGTTGAAAGTAAGTTCTTTATTTATTTTTCAGGAAAATTACAAGAAACCATATTAAACCCATGTTCATTTTCTCTTGAAATGATGATGTGATTAGGGATTTTTAGTGGGGTTGGGATGGAAATAGCTGGATTTCGTAGTTTTTAGCTTTATTGATTTTGTTTTTAGAAGTTGGTATAATTAATATGATATGGACTTGAAAACTTCATTTTCAGAAATAAAATCAATTTCCTCTTTGTTGGGGAAGTTTATCATCCCCTTCTGTTTATCTCTCTGTCTTTGGCTTCTGTTTTCGAAGAAAAGAAAAGGTTTTAAGTAAAATTTCTAAACTTTGACGTGATATTTGTTAGATAATAATATAAATTATATTTTTAATTAAGTTTTTGGATTGAAATTATTATTTGATATAATATAGTTTCTCACTATTATCATTATTATTTTAATTAATGAAAATTAAGCATTAAATCTATGTATGAAAATCTCAACTCCAAAGAGGTTTTATTTGAAGGATGTGTTTGAAAATAATAGTCTAAATATCTTAGAATTTCATTTAAGAGCTTAAATTTTTAAGTTAAATATTTTTTTAACAAGATCCTTGCTTAGCTTTTTAAGGGATTAAATTTCTTTACAATCTCTACTTCATTTCTTTTTTTGATGTGTCAAAGACTGGACTCGCCAACGGGATTGAAGCTCATGGATGCGGGATTGAAGCTCATGGATGCTTTTGAGCTTGAGTCCACCTTTTGTTAACTTTCCACCATTGATCTCAAAAGAAAGAAAAAGAACAAAACATAGAAATTAAAATTCTCATGATTGAATTAATATTTTAAAAAGAGAATCTTCTTTTAGAGAGAGTTAATCCATGGGTATCCAATGCTATCCTAGCTATATTGGAATTCGTTTCTTGATTTTGAAGTCTTTATAAATGCAATACAACCTGTATGCACTGGATACTTTATTGGATAAACATATTTCTTTTGTTGGTATGTACGCAGTGGCATTACAAGATTTAACTTTATTTGGAAAAAAATGGCATCTCGAAAAACAATTTAGTTGGAATGCAGTCCCCACTTAGTAAATTTGCCCGTATCTTGGTATAATGACACCCAAAAAGGAACTAATTGGGTTTGATATACTATAATCCATAAAGGGTTTCATGCTCTTACATGGCTTGAAGAGGGGGATATATGATGTTCTGCTGAAGTAGCATCAATCATGCAATTTCAGTCTGTTGAATTGGAACTCCACTTTCCCATGTGAAAATTGCCAATAGCTTAATCACTTTAGACTGTATTAGCATCGAAGTTGTTGCCTGTATGACCCCTTTTGGATATGACTTCTCATCAATCTTTTTCCTGTTGCCATCTGAAAGAATAAGTTTCTAATTATTTAAGAAAAGCAGCCCTCTTTCTTTCTTACTGAGTGATGGTGCCTCCGTTGTAAAACAAGCTATTATATGATAAATAATGAATGGGATCAAAATAAGTGGTATTAAGCACTTCCTATATACCAATTAACTTCATGTATCCCAGGGTTGATAACGAGGTCAAAACCTTGTTGCTTCGTCAATTGTTTTTTATTTTTCTTATAATTTGATTATTGTGTACAGTACTTGTTCGAACTTAAATAGGGTGCTGGTGACTGAAAAGGAGTATCTTTCTATATGAATCACAGCCTCAACAACCTAATTTTACCTTCCATGTAAATCTTTAGCTGCTTCTAATTATTTTCTGTTTTTGGCAGAGACAGAGCCTGCTCCGAAGAAGGTATCAGGCGGATCAATTGACAGAGGTACTTGTAGTTGCCAAAATTCCTTCTTAGTCCTATTCCCATCTTCCATAACATGGTATTCATTAATAATAATGTTTATATCTATCAGAATTTTCTTGTACTGGCTGAGGGATTCTATCCAGTTTTAGTCCATTGTCATCTTTTGGGAATTTCTTACAGGCAGTTTTGAGTTTGTTTATTGTGTGTATGTGTGTGTGTCTTAACTTCTTGAGAAGCCCACAATTAAGAAATTCATTTTGCATAGGGAGCGTAGGTTTAATGTTCGCCCAGTAATGACCCGACGTTTGATGTTTTGTTTTACAGATATAGCTCTTGCTGACCTTGAAAAAGAAAAGAGATTATCCTTTATTAAGGCATGGGAAGACAGCGAGAAAACTAAAGCAGAGAACAAGTAAGGTTTTCTTGTCTCTCACTCATTGTTTTCAGTTTACAGAAGTGCTGCTATGATAAACCATATAAATCTGTTAGCGGTGTTTTAGAAGATGGTAAAATCTGTCCTTCGCCTGCTTTGTGCGTACGAGTGGGGCTTAGTCTGTAATGCTTCATTTAAGCCCTTTAGGAAAACTTCTCGTAAGAACATTTAGACCTTATTCTTATTTCAGCATGGCTTTTAAAACACACATTATACATGTGTGTACAAGTAGAGCAAGGAACGCTCCTCTATTTGACCTAAAACTACTAAATGTTGAAGAATCGGAACTGATTTTGTGCATTAAACAATTGACCAAATCTTTTTTCTGGTGCGGCTTATTTCGAGGGGTACTGTTTAACTTTTTCCCTGTTTTCCAAATGATTTGGAAGACGATGATTGCTGACAATTGCACGTGCTATAACTGATTAACAGGTCTCAGAAAAAGCTCTCTGTTGTTGCCGCATGGGAGAATAGCAAAAAGGCAGCTCTAGAAGCCAAACTGAGAAATATCGAGGTAACTGAACTCTTGTCATCTTGGTTCTTTGTTAATTCTGAATTTCCTCTGATGTTATGGTGCTTCAGTATGCTTAGTTTTCCCAGGAAAAAATTAATGTTTTGGAATCCGCATTAACAAAATAAGTGGCTGACAGGAAAAACTGGAGAAGCAAAAGGCAGAATATGCAGAGAAAATGAAAAACAAGATTGCTTTAATTCATAAAGAAGCTGAGGAAAAGAAGGCGATTGTTGAGGCCAAACGTGGGGAAGAAGTTTTAAAGGCAGGGGAGATGGCTGCAAAATACCGTGCTACTGGGCAAGCCCCAAAGAAGCTCCTTGGTTGCTTCTGAAGTCGTTTTCAACTCCATGCTGTTCTGGTTGTTTTTCTTTTTCTTACCACGTAGTTTTATGTCTTCTTTCATTAAACATCGGAAAATATAAATGTTCTGTGTGTTTATGTATAGGAATATAATATTTGATCTATGAGAAACATGTTTGTGAAGCTGGCTTTTCTTGGAATACGAGTGAAGTTGCCTTGTCAAACACTTCCTTCTCTTATTTTTCGGTATCTTCTGAAAGCTAATGACTGATGAGAAGTCACAGTGATTTTCTTCCTTGTATTTGGTGACAGTAAGCCATTATTGATTTCCAAGATGATTTCAGAAACAATATACCGCCACGTTGATGATTTTTTTCCCCTTATATTTGATCTGTACAAAATCGAAAGACTGTTTTGGTCCTTCTGTAGTATCCTTCCCTTTCGGAATTGCCATGGCAGGGTAACAAGCTAGCATATCTAAAATTATTCAAGCGATTTTTTTGAGTTTAAAACTTATATAAGTTTATATTATCTTGTACTTGATTTTTTTATAAAATAAAATAAAAATAGTTAGATTTGAACTCGTGACTGCTAGATTAATAAAACACTGATATCATATTAAAAAATTATATCATCTAAAAGTTTAAACTATTTAGATAGGTCCCAATTCTGATATCATATTAAGAAATTATCTTATCTAAAAGTTTAAACTATTTAGATGAAAATTCAAGGTTGTCAATACCGTACCGTTCCAATTCTGGTATGGAGCGTTTTGACATGTCATTTCGGGGTTGTAGTGTTCATATATAATTAATTATATATATATACACACACACACATATGAAAAAAATTAAAATATTAATTTAATAAGCATAATTAAAATTTAAGATAAATTAACTTTAAATTATACAATACAAACACAGTCAAACAAATATAATCTCAAAATTAGAAACACAACTACAAGTTAATCAAAATAAGGAGGATTTTAAGGCTGAAATTGCACACCCGGAACGGTACCGAGACGTTCTGACTGGTATTTAGCCGGTATTTCCGGAACGTACCGGAATTAAAACCGAGACGAAAACGACGCCGTTTTGTCTCGGGTTTTTTAACGGCACGGAACGTTACGACCGAAACAGAACAGTATTGACAACCCTGGATGAAATCCCAAAATATAATTTACATTATTCTTTAATAACATCAATTGCTGATTAATAAACAGTACAGTTTCCACCTCACTAAATATTATCGAGTCCAAAATCACATTAAAATAATCATGCCAATATCTCCGCTAAACAGAATCATAGCCTGGTGCAGATAGAGTTCCAATGGATAGTAGTAGTGGCAAAACGATTTTAGCAGCAAAAGAAACTAAACCTGGAAGTTTAGGTCGCAAAGTATATATGTATCTTTGATATACAATCAGCAAGGTACTAGTAAATAAAACCAGGATAGGAAATTCATGCATCGCCATCTGTAACTGTAGGCTGAAAAACTACTCACAATTGCCGCTGGATTGGCTCTTGACTTTCTATGCTCTTACACTAGTTTCACAAATAATAGTTCCAAAAAAGAGCATATGAACATCCTAGCAAAAGAAGATTCATTATACACAGCACCATTTTCGTGCATGCTTCAAAGTGGGCATATCATGGAGGGTCCAGTCAACATGGCAGATGAAGCGGCATAGCAGTCAATATTTTTATCTAAGAAGCTCATGTCGTTGTTAATGGGGAAATCCAGCAGAAGTTGTAAAGTGGAGTCTGTTGAATCCTCCAATTCAGCTGAGCTTGAATCAGGCCCAGCCAGCACGTATTCGGCATAAGATTTGGGGCTTTTGCACTCCATATCCTCATTTTGATCGCTTGCTGTGGCGGAGGACCCTGCCAAGTTGGGGCTAATATCTGCGGTGATAGCTGAAATTGATCCGCATTTTGTCGACGAAGATGCCTGAGAAACAGGACTTTGGCATGCAGTTTTATTGTCTCCCATGTTGATCCTTCGAAAGGATTCTCCAACTTCAGAGTTCCATATGCGCAGAAAGTGATCACAATCAATTTTTCCGAGCATCGGTGAAAGGAAGAGTGAGCACTCCCTTGAAAGGCGTTTCTCGGCTTCCAGCCGAGCACTCTCCCACTGCGCCATATGGCGAGTAGATGGGGATGCAGGTCCTTTAATGGCTGTTCCACAGGATGAAAAGGGCTCGTGAGTTTGGGGATCGAGTCCCAAGCAAAGAAGGCGCTTTTTCAGGTGTGTATTCCACAAGTTCTTGATCTCGTTATCTGTTCTCCCCGGTAGCTGAGAAGCAATGGCCGCCCACCTGAAAGCCAATCATTGCAGCACTTGAAATAGCTGGTTACAAAGTGCACAAGGGTCTATACCGCATATAAGCAACCAAACTTACTAGGAAGAAAGAAGAGTTCAAGGATTCAATTGTCCCATTTGCATGATCAGAAACATAAATTCACATAATGCTTGGACCAAAGAGATAGATCAATCAAATTGGAACTCGCAGTTGTGATTGATTATACCTGACATAAACAATCACAAACTTCTTGCAGGTGTCACTGCCCAAAAATGCTAAAGGTTTCCTTTGTGCAACAATTGTTGCCACTTTTTTCTTTCCAAAACTACTCTTCACTAAAGTGATTTAGCTCTAATTTTGTTTTAAATCTAAGCGGTTCAGTAGAAATTTAGAACGCAAAATGGAGGCTGGTTGCGAGTAGTGTTTGCTCATCCTAGCTTGTATGTATACGCTAACATCTACAAGGGGAACAATCAGCTCAAAAAAGGTAGCAAGAGCTCAAAGAAATGGTTAGTCAAGAAGTGCTTCAGCGCACACACTATATTCAGTCACAAATCCTAATGCTTTATCAGAAGAAATCAATCAGCCACTTTCGTCCATCAACTTAGTGAATTACTTGCAGCATTATCTATTTTCATATAGTTAGAAACTACCTGTTTCCAAGAATGCCATGAAGTTGAATGACAAGCTTCTCCTCCTCAAGAGTAAAGGGACCCCGTTTTATATCAGGCCTGAGGTAATTTGTCCATCTAAGCCTGCAACTCTTTCCACAGCGAAGAAGACCTGCAAAACAATGAAAAGAGTTGCAAGGAACTTGTTATTTTGCAGATCTGATCCATCAAGCAGGAAATTCAAGCACGGAAAGTCAAGTTTTCAAGAAAGAAAAAATTCTATAAGGTCAATATCCTCTCGGAAGAGGGCAGATTTGCTATCAACACAGCAGAAAACATCCCTACAGCAGACAAGTAGATTTCGTACAGGTAGAATCAAGGGAGTTGATAACGAATATCCAGATCAATACTGCGAATTAGCTTGTAGATTTTAACCACTTGAATATCCAAAGCATTTTACAGTACCATAATAGTTACACCACCATACAAGTCCAACAAATATTCTATTTGACCCTACAAGTGCAACACATTATCAGCACTTTTCAAGCTGGTGACATATATATAACTCCATGAAAGGCTAAAAAAAGATCAATGCAACTTCAGCTTCCTGGGTCAAAAGAAAGCGGTGAATAGAGTTTAACTATGTATGAAATACCTGCGAGCTTAGGGAGGGAGCGCCAGCTGCCATGTCCATTCTTCTTGATGTAAGTAACAAGAAGCTCATCTTCTTCAGGTGTCCATGGCCCTTTCTTCAAACCCTTCTTATCACAACAAGGTGTCCTTCCCATCTCCTTGAACAAATCCCTCACTTTTTATTACAACAGCAGTGTTCCAACAAAAGCTAAGCAACTCACTCTTGATTCACCATGAATGTAAAAAAACAAAAACAACAGCCTTTAAAGTTCACAAACGCCTACAAAGACGTGTTTTTTTCAAAGAGAAAAGATCTGTACTAGAAAGAGAGAAGCTATGAATTAAATGCTTGGATGATCCTGTCTAGGGAAATCGGAGGTGATAATTTACTGAGGGCTGTGCAAGAAAGGACTATCAGCGAGTTTCAAGCTGGCATTGCAATAAATACATGTGTATATGTAAGAGGGAGTATTGATGCATGGCATTTACAGGTATTGTCCTATTCGAGAGAGGGTCCTGTATCATCATTGAACTATAAACATTGAGGGAAGAGAGTTAATTAATATAGGTTTCTTTTCTTTTTTTTGACTTTGCATTCTTTGTTGACCGAACTGGCAAATGAGAGAGGCATACAGTGCAGGTGAAAGCGAAAGCATTAATGGCGAATTCTTGACGGAGAGAAAATTTATGGGGAAAGAGAGAAATAATGGCGCTCACGATGACCTACACTGTACGGTCGGACCATGAAATGTTAACCATGCATCCCCTCTGGTTACTTTCTTGTAGATGGTCAATTGTAGTGGTATCAAGCAGCTGTTTGGATTGCATTCCAAATTGTATTTTATGAAGAGAAAAAAACAATATTAAAAATATTTTTATATTGTTTTTTATGTGTTGATATCATAAATAATTTTTAGCTAAACAAAAAAATCATATTCAATTAACGTTTAGCATCTAGTAAATATAAGTTATATCAATGCTCTAAATTCAATAAAATGAATAAGCTAAATGAGGTTTTTAATTAAAATTGATATAATTTTTTGGTTTGATTATTGGAGTATATTAAATTTGATTATTGTTATTATTTTGAGAAAAACATGACTAGTGATGGATGGAGAAAATACATGTATCTAAATGCTAGAACCTTCCTTCTCTTGTGTGTTCTTAGCGACAACTAATTGAGTTAAGACATGGAATTGTTATAAAACAATTAAAAGTATATTGATATATCTTAAAACAATTGAAATATATTTTTCTATTTATATAAATAATAAAACACTGCAAGAAATCCCAGTGATAAGGTTTGATTCTATCCCATGTGCTTGGCTGATATACAAACCGGTATTTAAGATATTTAGTTAATTATCTGGTTCTGACAATCTGATTTGTTTTTTCTTGATAAGATGACTTGTGAATCACGTTCGATACATGCATAAGATTATTTCTATCAAGTTTGAGAACTTTCTAATGGTTTAGTCATTATCATTTGATAGAAAAGATTGGAAGTTATAAGAAGAAAACCCTAAAAATATACATATGTAATTCATAGTGGAGAAAAATCAAGTCTCTCAAGCAAAGGTCACATTGATTCTTTTATAGCCTTCGAGGTTTCTCTCTTCATCGAAGGGGGAAATGGTTTATATATCAGTGAAGTATCTTTGTCTTAGTAGACTCGTGTTCCTGTCAGGGAACAAAAGATTTTTTCGAAGTTAAAAAGAGCACAACTCATCGACACCTAGAGCTCATTGTATTGTAACCCATCGAAGTGTAACTCATATATGCTTAGGCTCGATAATTGACTAAGCTACAAAGAATAGAAGGTCAGACGAATTGCCAAGAAAGATAAGAAATAATTAAAATGATGATAAAAAAGAAGAAAACTAGAGTGCGCAAAATTGAAAAAAGAAAACATAATAAAACCCATAAACCAAACACAAAATAAACCAAATCAACGCACAACCCAACATGCCATCAACTAATCCTAAACAAATTAAATTAATTTCCCTCACACTCTGCACAAAATAATGATCAAACACCATACTTTCACAGCACAAAACAAACCAGCCAAGCTAGGATGAGGTATGATGTTACCCTAAACCCTAAATTAGCAAATATTATATTTAGAAGATTCAAATTGTATTAATTCCTAAATAGTAGCCTTTAACATCTCATACACTTAATATTAAGATACATTTTTCATTGTATATATTCTGCAATATATCAATAAAATACTCAAGCTTTTTAGCCTCAAAATGATTCATTCAAAACATAATCCATAGAAGGAAAAACACCCCGTGCTTCCCTGCCCCGCCATGCCTTGAAGAAAAAAAGCGATGAAAAATCAAGACCAACCCCACCCAACAGCACGCAGTCCTGGATTCATCAAGGACAAAATCAGCATCACATTGCCATAATACACATTAAAAACATCTCATAAGCTACAGTTGTGTTAATTTGTGTGATATTACTAATAGTGCCATCTACACAGCAAAGCATTTATATCAATCACAGAATGACTAAGAATTGAAACGATGGGTGTACATTTCACGGATGAAAATTCATATTTTGGACAAAAGATGAATGATCTTTGAACCGGCCAAGGATAGATTTGCTTTTCGATCACAGGATTCCAAGAATTTAACTACCGGCCTCGGTGCTACTGCACCGAAACATGGAAGAACACACGACAAAAGAAAAACACTTCTCCTTTCTTCTTCTTTTCTTGTCCTTAATATCTGCCAAGGCTAGCTAGCAGACACCACTAGGTTTGTGGGTTTCAGTTTTTTCTGTTGCACTCTAACAACAAAATTTAAGAGTTATCTGATAGCATAGCATTTAAGTTGGGCATGCGGGCCCCTTGATAAACTCTCCTTGACTCGTTTATGACCTTGCTAAAATCATAAATGAAGATCATCCTTTCAGAAAAAAAGAAGAAGAAGGGAATCATAAATGATGAGTGCTTGTTGGGTTTATTTGTTTGTTTGCTGGAGAGGATCATGGCATGAAGGCCATTAGAAATATGTCATTAAATACAGTTAGCAACAAGTCAAAGAGACTCCGAAAGGTTTCGCGGTTTGAGAGGTCCTTGACTCTCCCCTGGTTTTGGACTGGCAGCTGCTGCAGTGCTTCTTCCTCGAATTAGCATTTTCATATCCTTTCACATGCGTTCATGAATGCTTCGGCCCTGTATAGGTTTACGGAGTGAGCAGTAGAGAGCTTACATAAGCTGTAAGATTTCGGTATCACTTCTCGCAGTAAGATTCGTCTTTTCAGGATAACATTTATTGCGAGGCTATTAACTCAAGAAATTAGAGTCCCCTTTTCTCAGCACCTCACTATTTACCTATGATGGCACCAATATCGATCTTGCATGTGATTGTTCTTCTGCTTCGTCGCTCTTACTGTGGATGCTGCATAATTACAAGATTCAATCAGGTTCGGATGTGGTTTTGAACTGTTCTTATTTTTATTCTCTCTCCTTTCACGTCAAATATCAAGTGATCGTGAATTTTGATGTGACACGACACACTGTTTAAGACTCCAGAGATTGATTACCATGACTATATATGAACTTTAGTTAGAGAGGAGAGATACAAAGACAAGCTAAGTATTTACATCACTGTACTGTCAGATGCTCCGCTGTTAAAAGTCGAGGTTTTTGGATTCACCTACGCTTAATTATGATGGAGAAAATTCCTTTTATTTTGGATTGATCGGAGGTCAAGATCTGATAAGATAAATGCGATCAATGTAAAGTTAATCCTCGAAGTATAGACCAACAGAAGCAGGTCAATTGAGAGGATACTAATGGCATGAATTATTGATCGCTGAGAGAAGTAAATTGCTGTTCATCGAGAGAGGATGCGTTGCTCGGCAAATCAGCAATATATGCACTTCAACAAAACCGTAGCTTGCTCGGATAATTAGATTGTTTTTAAAAATATTTTTAATTAAAAAAATACATTAAAATAATATTTTTTTTATTTTTTTTAAATTATTTTTAATATCAATACTAATATTTTTAAAATACAGTGAACCACTCTGCAGGAAAGAGGTATTGTAGGGTGAGGGGCTGGACAAGGTTCTGTTCAGAAACTTTAATTCCATGTGCCTCTTTTGTTTTTCAACTATGCCGAGTCATGATACCATGGGTTTTAATGGGACAATGATCGTGGACCCTCTTCTTAAGAAAATATGACTCGTCGGTATCTATAAGCTGCGCAGTGTTTAATTTATATTAGATTGAATAAGAATGTTAAAATTTAAACTTGTGATCAATAAAAAAGTTTAATTCATATTAAGAAATCTTCTAATCCAAAAACTTTAAAATTTTAGATAGATGGATCCATCATATTGAGATGTCGCCTTCACTATTAGACCTTGAGTCATGATTGTCAAAATCATGATTTTGACACGACACGGAAGATATTTCTGAAGCTCGGATCGTAAAATCATACTTGAATTTTTTATTCCTCATTTTTTTGTATCAGTTCCCACGTTAACGTTGATTGTTTATTTATTTATATGAGTGCCAAGCCTCTCGATACATAAACACGTTGCATTTTACGAACAAATTTCAGAAAAATCCATATATTCTACATAAATATAGATACAGCACTGCTGTATTAACAAAACTAGAGAGTTCAATGGTGCTGGCCGAAAGCAGTTTCCAGGCTCGTATTTAACATTGAATGTTTTTGGTAGAAATAAAAAAATTACCAACGAATGAACCACACATGTAATCAGTGGTTCGTATGGGACGACATAAATGCAATCTCTGGTACGAGAATATCCTTTCTATTTTAATAAAAACGAGAAGAAAAAAAGACCTTCAATGCTCCATTGGTTTGTAGAATTTTTTTCTCTTGCGGTGCCCCCAACAAATCGCCGAGGAGACTAGTTATGGGTCGCGTTCTACGTGCACTCCATTTTATTTATTTCAATTTCTTATATAAAATAAAATAAAAAAGGGCACATAACGAATTTTAATTGGTTTTTTTATTTCTATAAAGATGTGATTTTTTATCTCATTTTTTTTAATTGCTAGAGTGGTTTTTCTAGTCGCCTAGATTTTCTTATAATTACAATAACAAGACTAGCAGTTTCACCATGACGATGGGCGAAAGGCTTGGTATTCAACTGATCAGTCTCTCAGTGATGATGTCGGCTAACCCCACAACCTCTTGCATTTAATAAAACCGTGGGTCCTAAACACGCAACCTGCCAGATGCAGATCTGAACTGAATTGCCCATCCATTTCTTCTTTCATCATAAATGAGAATGACAGTAGAAAACAGTGTCTTCAGTTGGGGAAAAACACCAAAACCATTAAAAAGAAATCTGAAAAATAAAACTTTTTTATAATACAATTTTAAAAAGAAAGATAGCAACGACGGTGCCAAGAAGGCAATAACTAACCAGCCAAGCGAGCATCCAAACTTTTGCGTTGCTTTAATACCATAACTGGAATCAAAACCCAGAATAGTTTATTGGCTGTTGTTGCGAAGTGCATCTGTTGTCATCTCATGATTGGATGACCCAAGCAGGCAGCAGTGGTTCTTTTGCCCCCTTCAAAAGGGAATGGGAATGCGGGGGCGGGGAAGCTAGGTCCAGCCATGTTCGTCCCCGAGCGGGAAGGATGAATGTGATTCTGCTCCCTCAGAAAGAATGCCGGGCAGAACCAGGAGCAAGGGGCAGGGGATTATTCCTGGTGTCGTGATTACATAGAAAGACATACCGAAATGTAAATTAATCTTAAACCGCGCAGGCTGTTGGAATCATACGGTCGAGACTGGCGGACTTATTTCTATACAGGATCGATCTTAAGCTGTGAACGAAACCTGGTCACACCGAGCAATCATCAAAACCTTTTCGCACCCAAAGCCAATCAGATGCAAATTAAAAATAAAATAAAACACTCTAGGGGGAATTTCCTAAGTTAATGACTTTATTAACGGAAGAAGGATGCAGGAGAGGAGCAACTGATCTCATCTCCATGATGAAGTACAGCCTTCATTTCAACAGTAAGAAAACCAAGTGCAGATAATATGAAACCAGAGCATTAATGAAATCAAACGCAACACCAGAACTGGACCATTCATCTATCTATCCGGCATGTCATAATCCGTTAAAACTCCATCCAGAAACTAGCTAAAGCATTCCAGGATTAAATGCATAACGCAATCATAAGCCTTCCACAATTCATATTTAGTTCTTGGAAGTTGCCCTCAGATGGAGAGCTGTTTCATCTTGAATTGTAATCTTCCACGAGAGACAGCTTGAACCCTGTAACATCAAAATTCATTCGGGTCAGGTGACGTTATCTGCTATGAAAGCCATTGCTCCACTTCTTCATTCTTTGAAGCTAACATCACAGAAAGATGGGTTGCAATTGATCTTAAGAGATGGGGTCAGTTGATCTATCTCATCATCATGAAAGCAAACATTTCTGATGTTACTCACCATTGCTAATCACTGATGCTACTCACCATTGTTGAGTGCAACGAGAGAGGCATCTGCTAAAGGTTATTGGCAATATATTCCCTGATCAATATGTGGAGGAATTTGTTTAATTTCAGTTCCAAGTTCCTGCTCAATCCTATACCTGCAGAAAAATAAGAAGACATTGACTATGTCAGGGAACTCCGGAATAATAGATGAAAAGTTTGGTTAGAACTGTTCAAGGCAGAGGAAAAAATGCATACAAGTTAAACCGGTCCTCATAAGTGATCAAATTCACAGCTAAACCAAGGTGTCCAAACCTTCCTGATCGACCAACCTGAGAGTGAAACAAACAAAAAGGTATTAAAAAATAAGAATATAAAATGATATAATGTTCCACAAACATCATATGAAACAAACATAAGAACATAAAATTGTTTGCCATGGTGTTGATTGGATAAATATCACATTCAACATACCCTGTGAAGGTATGTCTCTGCGTTCTTGGGGAAGTCAAAGTTTATAACAACATTCACTGCTTGGATGTCTATACCCCTGGTAAAAAGATCTGCAACAAGCATAGTGTATCATCAGGACTTGATCAACGGATATGCAAAGCACAGTAAATAAAAAAAGTTGCTCTCTTACTATGCTGAAAGCAACAGTTATTTCCAAAATACACAGTTAAAAAAATCCACATTTACAACTAAGAAAGAAGCAGTTCAGTTATTTCCTCAGTTGCCTCTTTCTCCTCTGTACAAGATTCCTTAATTACCCTCAAACGCTGAATTTGAAAACTAGTTTTTCCTCTCTTATAATTAATTTCTAGACACTACATTGCCACAACACAGCTACACATCAGAATTGATCTATTATAAATTTTTAGATGCTATTGTAGTGGCTATGTTGCCTATTTATCAAACATTTTCATATCTTCAACTATTTAAGGGCTACGTAATTTTAACTGAGTTTGGCTTCACTCTTGCAACGAGGAGAGAGAAACTATGAGCTTGTTTTGTATAATGTAATAGATCATCGTCATCGTGTAGAAAGAGGTGGAAGTCACAGCACCAGCTGATGCGAGTCATGAAAGCAACTGACAAAAAGAAAGTATATTCAAAAGTGCTAAGAGCACAAGTACACACCAGTGCAGACAAGATTCCTGCATGCACCATTGCGAAAGTCATGAAATACTCTGTTGCGATGGTCCTGCAACATCTTTGCATGGATATAGAAACATGAATAGCCAAGTTCTGTGATCTTCTTGGCCAGTAATTCTACCCGGTTCACTGAGTTGCAAAAGATGATTGATTGATTGATTTGCAGCTGCATATACACCACAATTGCATCATATTCACTAAGAAATCAGGAATCATAATAGCTGTTTAGTTAAGATCAAACCTTAGAGAAAAGAGTGTTCAGGCAATGGACTTTCTGTCGTTCTTCAACGAAAGCATAAAATTGTGTAATACCCTTGAGAGTAAGTTCATCCATAAGATTGATAACATAAGGCTTCTCTAGATATCTATCTTTAAAATCCTTAACAGTAACAGGAAATGTGGCCGAAAACATTAAAATCTGACGATTTGAAGGAAGAAAACGAATAAGCTGCTCTATTGAAGGTTGAAACTCTGGAGACAAAAGCTTATCAGCCTGGGGAACATGAAACAAGAAACATTCAGATGCTTGTTCATCAAAAGATTAAACTCAATCATTGCACTTATAATAATTAGATAAGCACATTATTTCAGATGAGGTAAGAAACTGCAAGAAGCAATTGGTGAACTTGAAGATTCATGAATATGGCTGGAGCCTTCATCTGGAAAATGCAAAATTTCTTAGTAGAAAATTAAAAGTATAAGCAATCATGTGATCACCATTTGAGTGAAACTAAAAGACCCCAGATATATAATCTTGTATGTATATCCAAGCATTGGGGCAGATTTTTATGACAAAATATATCATCTTTTACAATGGAAAACAGAAATAAAGGTTTTTTTTCATTTATGTTTTCGAGCATTTATTTCCTGGAGCTAAAACAAGCACATCTTCCTTCTCCCTCGACAACAAGATCACTAGGCAGATAGACAAAAGACCCCGGTTTCATTGTCTCTCCCCCCTCACTCTCAATTCTCAAATTGCAATGTTAATTTCATTCTCTAGAAAAAAAAAAAAAAAAAAAAAAAAAAAAAAAAAAAACAGAACTAAACCACCACGAAATAAATAAATAAAGTTGGTTAATTGAGTTTAAATATATTTACAAGGGAAAATAGCCAGGGAATAAAAGTATCTCTGCCAAAAGAAACAGAGAAGAAAAAAATCCCCTCAACCATCACCAAAAATCAAAGTCTTCAAAAGTATATTGAGCATTACAAACAGCCAGATAATATTATCTCAACTTTTAAGAATTCTTTTACATATTAAAACAGTCAATTAACATCATTTATGCATTTGTCTGTCCTATGCTAATTGACACAGCCAACAACAACAATCATTCAGCCATTGTACATATCCAAATACTTGTCATCTATCTATATATCCAAAATGTTGTCAACTATTCATAAACAGTTTTGATAGGCTTCAGCTCAGTGTTCCATTTGCCATCTATCTATATATAGATGACAGCCAGAGCACTGAGAAACCAAAACAAAGGTCATGTTCTTTGAGAAACCAAAACTAGCCTCCAGTACTCATCAATATACCTATTTCAACAACCCTTAAAAAATCAAAAGAAATAGAAGTTGAACAACAATTATCACACAAAACTATAAGGCAGTGATATTATTACGGCTAGCTGGGTTGAAGTTCACCTCATCCAGAACAAGCATTGTACAGTTTTTCAAAATACACACGCCCTTTTTTGCAAGATCAAGTATTCTTCCTGGAGTTCCGACAAGTAAATGAACTGGTTGATATAAACGCATAATGTCATCTTTTAGACTTGTACCACCAGTGGTGGACATCACTTGAATGTTCAAATGCTTCCCTAGCTCCTTACAAACCTGTGATGTCTGAAGAGCCAACTCACGTGTTGGCACAAGCATCACAACTGCATGCAAATGCATAATTAAGTCATCAATACAATTTTCATAAATATATGTCCAGAACTAATCTGGAAGCAAAGTAAACTAAATTTAAAAACCTTCAAATAAAATCAAATGTTACGAAAGGCTGCTATTTGCAAATTGTTTAAAAATAATCAGCTCATGTATGGCATTGCTTGAAAAAAAATTGACATTATGGCTGCATAATAAAAGGAAAGCAGAACTCCTTCACACTCAAAACATCATCCCAACCTCCTCATAGAACAGTTCTTATAATCCTATCTTCTCATTTATTATCAATTTATATTCATAAACCCTAAAAGTAATATGCTCCTAAATGCCACAGTAGTCACTGGAAGCAATTATTACTTGTGAAAGCAACAAATCATACACATACAGTCATCTTTCCATAACCAGATTAAGACAGATTGAATTTGAGGCAGCCAGAATAAATCGCAATGCAAACAACAATAAAGTAGATTACATGATGTAAAGCTATCATAGTCCAATCACGCAACTAAATAATCCCAATGGTCGATATATAATTAAAGGTGCACATACAAAGTGAATAAAGAAGTTGATTGTGAATACCAGACCTTGAATAGAATTGTTATCTTGGTCAATTTTTTCCAGGGCAGGGATGCAAAATGCAGCTGTTTTCCCTGTCCCATTTTTAGCTCTAGCAAGAATATCACTACCGGTAAGAGCAATTGGTATGCTCTCTTCCTGAATAGGAGATGGTCTTTCAAAACCCTTCTCATATATTCCCATAAGCAACTCACGTTTCAGAAAATAGTCCTCAAAATCATTCCCCTTCGTGGCTGTCACATCCTGCAAGACATTTAAATAGTGAAATGGGGTTCATATAGTCATTCCCTTTTAAAAAAGGTCTCTAATGAAGTTCATCAGGTCATTTCTGAGACAGTTCTTTGACAGTAGATCTTTAGAAGAAGAAAAAAGATTTACCAGCCTACAACATTAAACCATCTCGAACATTGTCATACAATATTTAAGTCACATGAATGCTCTTTACATTTGCAGAGCTATCTTGTTAAGACAACACAACCTAAAGTTAAAGCATCCTTGTTTTAAGTCCAGAAGTGTGCATGTAAAGGACATTCGCCTGCTATGGCTTGTGCAAGAAAGGAACAGATATGATTCAAAAGATGTTACGAGAGTAAACAAGTGATGCAGTTTCCGAAGCAAACACATTAAATTGCTCCAAAGAATGATGGATGCAGTTAACAAACCATAGGGTACAAAAAATAAACTTCAACCTCACATGACTTGCACTTGTCATTAAGTTAGCTAATCTCCTAATTCAGAGTCAATGTCAGACTCTGTAGTCAATCTTACATAATCTGCGGTTTCCATGCAGCCAGGTGCTGAACACGCAATGCCTCACTCTCCAAAAGAGAGAAGAAAAATATTGGTAATCGCTCCAAATACAATAAATTTACACATACAAATTAACATAAATATGACAAAACAATACAGCATCCGTGATCATGAGAAAGTAAATATATGATTAGAAATACCCTACCTCAGTTCTGTATCGTGTATCTGCTGGTGGTATCTTTAACTTAGCCTTCCAATCTTGTGAACTAGAACAAACCAAAATACAGAACAATAAGACTTCAGTCTACAACAAGCATTGCATGGTCGCAAGAACACAAGGATTGGATTTAAGCAAGCATTGCATGGTCGCAAGAACACAAGGATTGGACTTAAACAAGCATTGCATGGTCACAAGAACACAAGGATTGGACTTAAACAGGCATAAATTAGCGCCACACATGTAGAGCAGGGTAAGAAATATAAAAATCCCAACAAAAGCCCACAATCTGAAGAATGCTCTTTCATGTGACATCATTTTGTAAATAGAGGGAAACATGCACAGCAATCAATATGCCAAGTGAATCATTTTTGTTCATTTTGATGGCATGGTAACTTCCTTGTCTCAAATCCATCAGATAACTGGCACTTGTCAAGAATTCATAATCAAATTATTATTATTTTTTACTGAATACTCCCACAACAGCTACTGATTCATTTTAAATTTCGGAAATCTCAATTCACAATAGAATGCCCTTGAAAACTTGCTACCATTGGCAGATTTGAAGAATACTACATCAACAGACAATTAAAAATTTTACAGTAAAATCACTCGTGAAAAGCACTTCTCATTGAATATTAGCAAACTGCTACCATTTATAAATTTTTACCAGTAAGGTACTTATTGTGTTCTAGATGAATGATATTTATCCAAACAAACTTTTAATCATAATGGAGAGCCTTGATCCAAAATTGATAATAAAAACTCTTCTTCTACTTATTAAGACAAAAGGGATTTCTGCTCATGCAGTAAGTAGGGCAATCAGAATAGCAGGAGCACATATGGTGTTCAAAACAGACCAAGATATGATTCACGACAAATTATGAAAATATTTGAAAGAGAAAATATGATATAACAAGTATGAAAAAGGTTGAAAAGCAGCAAACTACTGAAACACCTCTAATAAGTACCCAAATGATGCATTAATTATTGCATAGGTAGTTTGAAAACTGAAATTTAAATCAAATAGGAACAGGATACATCCATCAAACCACTTTTAGTGGTAAGAAAACCCATGAACTTTCTTTTTGGAATCCCCGAGTGAATCCATGGGTAAGGGTGCGGAAACTTGTTAAGTTTGCTTCATAATCCCCATACAAGTAAACTACCACTGCCTCTCGGAGCAAGCTGTGGCAATTTATTAAATGCGTACATTGACCATCCCATCACACAAATTACCAAATATCAAGCCATGCTCGCATCCAGTCCAGCGCTTTCCTACCCCTCCATTCTTTTATGATAACTTATAATTACAGGCTTATGGCAAACAATCACTGGGCAAAACTTTCTCCTGCAACATGCTTAGAATACTCCAGAATCAACTCAATTCCAACAATAGCAAAGCTCATGCGACACATTAGCATTTATTTAAGAAAAATCACATACAAAAGTAATAAAATATCAATATCAACGTGTAAATATTTGAATGAATAAAGGCTAACCTCGAGTCAACGGCCTCAGACTGAACAGTCTTTTCGACCTCATCAACACTCGATTCCGCAGCAGTTAACTGATTCCTCCTCAGCCACTGCTGCTGCTGTTGCTGATTGTGATGCTGTTGATGCTGATAGTATTGTTGTTGTTGGTGATGATTTTGCCCGAAATTTCTTTGCACATACTGCTGTTGCGGAACCCTTGATTGAAAATTAGGGTTCGCGTTCATACCTCCGCCTCTACCTGCACCGATCCCCGGCGGGTACCGTCCTCTATTGTTGAAGTTCATCACAAAATAGAAGCCTAACCCTAACTAGGCAACTAAATTTCCGATTCAAATTCCAGAATTTGTACAGAAAACTAGAAAACTAGAAAACAAGAACGATCTGTTCCTAGGGTTTCAAGGTTGCGACGGTTGGAAAAAAAAAACTTACAAGAATCAATGACATTCAAAACGAAAGCTTCGGTTCGAAGAATTAAAGACTGGACGTTTCTTCTGTGAGTTGGAAATTGAAATTTTATACAGTGTGGAGGAAGAAAAGAAAATCTATGGTTCTCTGACGGGGGAAAATAGTAAATCAGAGGGAGAAAAAAAAAAAAGAGGGTATCACTGGTTCAGTGAGGGAGTGAAGATGTGAGGTTTCCGTTTGGAGGTCAGAATGGAACGGATCTGAGGAGTAAACGAGAGAATGGTGTGATTTCAGAGAAATTGAATGGTTTCGTTTTTCGAAGTCTGCAGGGAGAGGAAATGAATAGGTTGATTCCTGACGCTTGTACTATGTCTGTATTTTCTATATGGAAAGCCGAGAAAACGGGGAGAGGGAGAAGGAGAAGGAGTAGGAGGAAACGGTTTCTAGGGCTTCAAGATATTGTTTGTTATTTGCATTTGGTGCCCTCCTAGTTCTTAAATTTTGTGCTATGCCCCCATCATCTCTATTGAAATATTTTCTGTACTGAGCGCACAAAGAAGATGGTACATTTTGCTCACGGCCATTTTTTTGTTTTACGAAAATCGGAGGGTTTTTTTTATTTTTGTCTGTAGTACCTGTTTGGAGGTGACATATAGTCTTTTTTTTAATATTTTTATTTAGAAATATATTAAATTAATATTTTTTTAATATTTTTAAAAATTATTTTTAATATCAATTTATAAAAAATATCAAAAAAAAATCTAATCTAAAGTAAAAATAAAAATACAAAAATTCTATTTTTAAAAAACATAATAAAAAAACAGATATTTAATTGTAAAGCTTGACTGTAAAAATAAACTAAACAAGCAAGAACGAAAGAGGATGGCGGGGCAAACCTTGGTTGTGGTTTGAATGTTTCAAATCCTTTTTTTGTGTGTGTGGAGGATGAAGTTCAAATTACAAATCATAATTATAATTTGTTAATGTGATAGTATAATTACGTTTTGTAAGAGATGGTACGTTTTGTAGAAATTAAAAAAAAAAAAAAAAGATCTGAATCCACCCAAGTCAACCGACTAACGCAACTTAGCCGAGAAACTAGAAAAGCCTACTAAAAGGACAAGTCAAATAAAACTATTAAGTTCAATTTTCAAACTAACCAAATATTGAATAATTAAAAAAATAGATTCAAATTTAAATAAATAATAAATAAAAAGAAGAGTTGAGTTAGCCTAGGTAAACCATGCAAGATATGAGATTAGAATAACATCATGGGAAGAAAAGTGAAAAGGATAATGAATCTTAGTCCTAAACCACTATAATATTGAAGAAAAAATTGATAAAAAATCAATTTAAAAAAAAACTTTTAAAAACAAAGTTAGTGTTTGTGGTAATAAGATTAAGTGTCAATAAAAAAATATTAAATTGTCCTGAGAAAAAAAATCAAATACATTAACAAAAAAGAAAGCAAGAAAAAAACTAAAATTATTATTATTATTATTATTATTATTATTATTATAGCGTTAATAATGGGGGGAAATCAATCATAGAATAAAAAAGCCTAAAAACTTTAACAAAAAAGCAAACAAAAAAATAAAAATAAAATATTAATTATCAGCTAAAAAAATCATTTGATGTGGAAATAAATAAATAAAAACTAATAAAAAACCAAAAGAAAGAACAAAGGAAAAAAAAAGAAATATCAAATTTCAAATGTTCACAAACACAAACTAAAATTTGAGAACATTTTTTTTTCAAAACAATACTACCTCAACAAAAGAGAAAATAATAAAAATTAAAAACCAAAGCTAAGAGCACATATATTTAAACATGGACAAAAATAGGAATTATTTAAAAAAATATTAAAAAATAAAGGAATTAAAATAAAAAAAAATAAAAGTATAAGGCCGAAATGAATACCAAATATATTATCAATTTCAATCAAAGGACAAAATTAAAAACATCAAATCTTTTTTACCTAAAATATTAAGATATTTAAAACCAAACCCAAAATTAAAAGAATAAGGACTGAAATGAAAACATAATATATAATCAATTTCAATCGAAGGACACAATTGAAATAAATCAAAACTTACATAACAAAAATAAGGACCATACAATAGAATCAAACAATCAGGGACTGAAATGAAACAACCATAAAACGGGGGGCTACCGTGTAGTGTAGCGTGAAGGAGAGAGAGAAGAGGGGAAAAAGGTTCAACCGACCATCGCCCCGTCTCTGGACACATTGTGAGGTCACACACCGCACCATGAGGAAGATGACACAACGACGAATCCAATGAGACGTCGGATTGACATTTTTGGCCACCAGAACATTCCACATGCGCTGCTTGAAATGGAGTGCCACGAAGAAAACTGTCAGCGCGTGTGTTGGACACACCGATAGTGCCCGCAAGAAATAATAATAAAAATTGTAAATTATCTAAATACCTCTACAATCAACTTTTATTATTTTGTCTTGTTGGGGGCAGATAAGTATTTAGATATTTTCAAAAAATATGAAATATTTGAAACGCTCTCGTTGACAACCCTTGATTTTTGTCATATTTGAGGGTAAAATAGTTATTTTACTGTGCAGTGGTGTGTGCAATTACCTAGATACCCACTCCAGTAATTCTTGATTTTTATCTTATTCGAGGCTATAATAGTTATTTCACTGTGCAAAAATATAAAAAAAAAATTCAAAATAACTCATGACCTAGAAATGTTAAATTACCGTGATATCCCCTTTGACAACTCTTAAATTTGGTCTTATTGGAAGATATATGAGTTATTTTATTGTGCAAAAATTATATAAAAAAAAAAAAAACCGATGATGCAGAGACCCAGCCAAATCGACCCAAAAATCAAATGGATCCAAAATTATTATTATTGTAATCAACAATGAAAACACTCACGGTAAATAGTAACTGACTGATGTCATTTAGTATATGTTATAAAATAATAATTATAATAATATAAAATATAATAATTCGAATAAATTTACGTAAAGTTAATTCTAATTATAAAATGAAAAGCAGCTAAAGATTTTTTTTTTTTAAAAGCTGGGCACACCTAGCCTGATAGATATAGATTGACACACAGCAGCCTAAAGCCCTAAAGTACAAAGTTCGGCACGCGGGGGCGTGAAAGAGAAGACCTGCGCTTTTTTATTTTTATTTTTAAAAGGGAAGGACGTGTTATCCACTTAAAATAGATTTTTAATTCAATGTAGAGATATTTAACGATAAATCATCGGGCATGCAAAAATATATAAATCAATGCAAACAACATCAAATAAAACCATGTGAAATAATTGTAAGAATATAATTAAAAATAAATAAAGTTTAATTATACAAAAATAAAAATAAAAATAAAAAACCGAGATACAAGATAAGGCGTGTTTCTTTTCTTCTTCTTTTTGTCTTTTCCAAATAGTTTATTTGTTAATTATCGATGATAACGTGAATTATAAAGAGCAGCCAAAGTGGCCATTTGGACTCTGGAATTCAGTTCCATTTTTGCTTGTCTTCAAAACGAACCTATCCGTAGCTAGTGTGTCACTGACTACAGGATTTGGGAATGGAAGAAGATCAAGACGGGAATGAAATTCACAATTACGTGATCAAACTGGTTAGTTAATTAATTGCAGCAATCCGTTCCTTCTCTCAACTCTTTACATCACCAGGCAATGAAATTAAGGAGCTAATTTATTTAAAATTGAAATAAATGCAGAGAGAGAAACCAAACCAGCGTAGAAAGAAGGTGTACATAGGCTGCGGAGCAGGATTTGGCGGGGACAGACCAATCGCTGCGCTTAAATTACTCCAAAGAGTCAAAGAGCTAAACTACATAGTTCTTGAATGCTTGGCCGAGCGAACTCTAGCTGAACGTTATCAGATTATGATTTCTGGTGGCGACGGTTATGATTCTCGCAGTTTGGTTTTCCTTCGCGCAATCTCAACTCTCTCCCTCATATTGATTGATGTGATGCTGTTGTTTTTAGTTTGATTTTTTTTTCCTGATAATTTTGTGCAGTTACGGATTGGTTGCGATTGTTACTGCCTTTGGCTGTGGAGAGAGGGACTTGTATAATCACCAATATGGGTGCAAGTGAGGATTAATTAAAATAGATTGATTTTTTCTTTATTATTATTATTATTATTATTATTATTATTATTATTATTATTTGTTCTTTTGCTTAAATAAATTTTGTTTTCTTGTTTTTGTTAGTGGATCCTGTTGGTGCACAAGAGAAGGTTGTAGAAATAGCTAGTAGTTTGGGGCTCAGCGTTTCTGTTGCTGTGGCTCATGAGGTCTCTTCTGCTAAATTAGGTATTGGTGATATCGTCATTCGTTATTGTAAAAATGCTTAACGAATGTGGATATGAAGTAAGAATGTTTTCATTTTCAGGTTCAGGATCGTCGACCAAGAAGTCCTATATTATGGAAGGTGTAAGGATCCGGTACTTTTTGTTTGCGTTTATTTTTGTATATCGAAGTCTGTTCTACTTATTATGCTTAATTTGCATTTGGCATTACAAGCTTAAAATAGATTGATTTTATTGTTGTTGTTTGATTCAATCTGCTCATGAATACAAGTAAAGGGGGTAAACGTTTCGGTTGGTTGATTACAAATTTCAGGAACAATAAAATGTTGACACCTGTGTCCCAATTTGGGGAGTTTGATTTCTTTTCAGTTTTTTCCTTTTTTAAAACAATTTGTCTGTGATCTCTGAAGGGTATTAGCACTTATCTCGGAGCAGCTCCTATTGTTGAATGTTTGGAGAAATATCAACCAGATGTGGTAATTACTTCACGGGTTGCTGATGCTGCATTGTTTTTAGCTCCGATGGTATGATATATTTCTCCTCCTCTTCCTCACCCCTATATCTTCAAGAAGCTTGGTAATTTTTTCTCTTCCTAATTTAGTTAATGAAATCAGTTCTTCTGCTTGACCACGACACTATTGGATCATTTTATATGTTTCTAACTCTTTGCATGGAGAAGGATGACTATAAGAGGCCTTTTTTGGCCAAATATTGGTCATTTTTTGTTAAGCATTTAGTAGGATTATATGTTGAGGTGCGCATTTTAAGTACATTAACTAAATGCCAAGGGAAATGAAGGTATTCAAGTGTATGACTGAGCAGACATCCTTTGCTGGAAGAAGTTTACTAGCACATACAATTTGTCCATTCGTTTGTAATAATAGATTTTTGGATTACTATGCAGCTGAGGGGTTGGCTGCTTATGTGCTAGTCAATGACTTACAACTACTCTCATATGTAGAGTCGGAGTGCTTTTGTTCTGTCAAATTTGCTGTTGTTTAAGTTTTAACTCCATTTCAGAAAGCAATCCGATTGACTTTGGTGTGTGTGTGTGTGTGTGTGTGTGTGTATATATATATATACATGATTAGGTTTATGAACTAGGTTGGAATTGGGATGACTTAGAGCAGCTAGCACAAGGATCTTTGGCTGGCCACCTCCTGGAGTGTGGTTGTCAACTCACAGGGGGGTACTTCATGCATCCAGGTGAGCATGTTAGCTTTATTTGATCAGTACTGAATTTATATAACATGCCATAAAGAGTGAACTGCAGCTACCAGTCAAATTTTATACAATTGATGTAATATTCTGAATCTGCTCTGTTGCAGGTGATAAATACCGAGACATTTCTTTCCCTTCTCTCCTGGATTTGTCACTTCCTTATGCAGAAATGAGTTTCGATGGGAGCCTTTGTGTGGCAAAGGCAGATGGTAGTGGCGGGGTGTTAAATTTTAGTACTTGTGCTCAACAACTTCTTTACGAGGTTGGGGATCCAGGTGCTTATGTTACCCCTGATGTGGTAAGTTAGATGTGCATATTTGAAAACTTGCAAAAGCTGAGAGTATTGAAGGACTGAAAGATGAAATGTTGTCTGGAATGCAGGTAATTGATTTCCGGAATGTTTCATTTCACTCACTGTCAGCTCATAAAGTTCTCTGTGCTGGAGCTAAACCAGCTCTTAGTTCAGCACCAGATGAACTCTTGCGCTTGATTCCAAAGGCAAGTGTTTGTATGCATCATTTGATTCTAATTTATGCACAGTATAAATCAATTGAAGGATTAATTTTGACAAGTAACTATCGTTTTAGTTTAGCCTCAATTTTTTGCTTTGTTTTCGTTCCTGCTTTTGCTAAGAATAGTGCAGTTTCACGTTCACAGTCTGAATTATTTAACATTCTAGTCACTTGAACGATACCATATATTTATGAGCAATAGTGTTATTGTGTGTATATGTGAGTTTGCAAGTAAGAGGCATTTCTTCAGTCACTGCCAACAATGGTCACAGTGATACATTCCACTGACTGATCTCAAAATTAGTTTATAGGACTAGAAGAGAAATTATGTTTTCTTTAGAATAATGCAATTAGAACCACTATGAATGGTTACTGGAGATCCTGTAATTTACTCATTTATGTCTCTAAATCTGGGGCTGATCATTGCTGTATGATATGCTTGTACTCGAGCATTTCTTGGTCAGCAAATGGGCATTACCCTGGTTTTTGGCTGCTTTCTTTCTATTTTTTATTTGATTTCTTGTTATCAGGAGTGTGGATGGAAAGGATGGGGAGAGATATCTTATGGAGGGTATGAGTGTGTAAAACGTGCTAAAGCCGCTGAATATCTGGTGAGCACACTACACTGTTAACTAGTGTGTTATGACTGAATTGTTGCTAAATTTGTTGAAGACCATCATCATGTTGATTTTTCTTTTGAAGAGACTCGTTCAGCTTATAGAAGTCTCTTTATTTTCCTTGTTCATAGTCTGTGAAGTAACATAATTCTGTCATATTTTATTAGGTCAGGTCATGGATGGAAGAAGTATTTCCTGGTGTTAGTTGTAATCTTGCTTCATATATTATTGGACTTGATAGCCTGAGGACAACTAGCATTCATGATAACAATATATCATGTGGTGCTAGTGAAGATATAAGGTTACGCATGGATGGACTATTTGAGTTGAAGGAGCATGCGGTCCAATTCAAAACAGAATTTACAGCTTTATATACAAATGGACCAGCTGGTGGTGGTGGGATTAGGTCAATTTCCTCTGAATTCATCCTTATTGTTTTTAAGATCAGAAGCAGCTCACTTAAGGAAGTTTTTCAATGAGGCCCTGGTTAATAACCATTATATATTCATCTTGATGAATGGGCCAATAGAATGAAACTCAATCTTGTCATTAGGGGTACTTGTTTTCAGTGCCAGCCATATTTTTCTTTGCACAAGCTAATTTAATCATTAAGTCTGAAGGTTCTAGGATTAGTTAGTCAAATTTGTAAACTTAGGAATGATTTAACCCATCTGGGTACGGGTTTTACTGAATCCAAACAGTAGTGGAAATGAAATTTTGACTACTTCATGCAATTTTATGTTTTATTTGAAGACGATATTAGAGTAACTAAAAAAAAAAACCTTCATTTGGCGGGGAAAAAAAAGAAGAATTAAAGAATTCTTAAAGATCTGCTAGAACAGCACTGAGGTGCTGTACACCTTCTGTTTCGATTTGTTGATAGCTTATTTTTATTTCTTGAAGAAAGCAAAAGATGGCATATGATGCATTTTATACATAGTTTGCGTGGAAATTACTTTTAGATTCTATTTATTGGTTTTTCCTCACTTCCTTAATCTTAGTGGCCTAGCACCCTTTTAATGGTGGAAAGTGACCATTCTCGTTTTTTCACTGGTGCAGCACTGGACACAAGAAAGAGATAATTCTCGAAAAGCAATTGGTACTCTCTCTCTCTGCACCATTTGCCTATGAAGTTTTATCTGCAACTGATATGGTGTAGCATTTCGTGAAACTAATATCGAGAAGTATATTGTGCTTTCAGGTTGAGCGTGAAAGTGTTTTCTGGCGTACTGCAGTAAAGAGCTGGAAGGGAATGCGTCCAGATAAGGTAGAAGTTGACCTCGGACATTTAGTGAAAACCTCTATTTGGCACGATCCTTTATCACCACCGCATCCAAAAAGTTCTTCACCAGTAATCGAGACCTCTCCTGCTCCATCTGGTCAGAAGATTCCTCTTTATTCTGTAGCTCACAGCAGGGTTGGAGACAAAGGAAACGACATGAATTTTTCAATCATCCCGCACTTCCCCTCTGATATTGAGAGGCTGAAGCTAATCATAACACCCCAGTGGGTGAAGGAAGTAGTCTCGACTCTTCTAAACCCCTCTTCATTTCCAGACACGATTTCCATAATGAAGAGAGACAAATGGGTTAGTGAGCATGTTAGTGTAGAAATTTACGAAGTCAAGGGAATCGAGTCTTTGAACATTGTGGTCCGGAACATTCTAGATGGTGGCGTCAACTGCTCCCGTAGGATTGACCGGCATGGAAAGACCATCTCAGATCTCATATTGTGTCAGAAAGTGGTGTTGCCTCCTAGCGTTGCGTGACTCCTTGGGGCACGTAAATTTGTATTTCGTCCGTGGCTCCCCTTACATGTGAACAACGATAGACGTACTGAAATGTAATGAAACGCGATCAACTGATAAGGGTTTTCAGATTTTGTTCGATAAACTCAGAAACTAAACACTCAACCCACTACAAGAAGCAATTTGACTATAATTTTGTACGATAAATAGACCGTAAAACGGAAATTTGTCAAGTATTTTTGATATAATAAATTAAATGCTTTTAGTATTTTTAGATAAAAATAATTTTTAAAAAATTAAAAAAAAATATTATTTTAATATATTTCTTAACCAAAAAAAACTTTTAAAAATAATTTTAAATACATTCCCAATCAGTGACTAAGTAAGTACAAACGCTGGATTGGGCTGCATGTAATGGGTCAACATGGATTTGCTTAAAAAATTGGATAGATTAAGAGCTATACTCTACATTCCCCCTCTCTCTCTCATGTTTTGATAAACTAAGCATGAGATTACACTAATGAATATGCAATACATGAGTACATAATTCTTTTGACAGAAATCAGTATGTAAAAGAGAGAGAGGAGAAGAGAAAATCGGAAGGAAAGAAAGACGAGTTTTAATTTGATTGAGAAGATTTTGAGAAATTAAGAGATTGAGAAGAAGAATGCTCAAATGGCAAAGAAGATAGAGGGAAAAAAAATTCATTTGTCTATTTCTTGATTTGAATTTCATTTGTTTGTGTAAGAATTTGAGAAAGAGAGGGACGAGAGGAAAGAAACAAGAGGAAAGAGAAGAGATAAAATTTGTTTGAATTTCATTAATGTACTTGATAAATTTCTTAATCTGTGTAAGAATTTATGTTTTACTTCTAGATGATTTTTTTTCTTGTTTTTTTTCACAAAACGACAGTAAGGGCACACACAAAATGGCAACAAGAGCACACATACAACAACACCACAATACAAATGACACCATACAAATCACAAAACTTAGGTTTCTACTTATTCCTCTCTCAGCAGCTGCCACAACCTATTCTCTGCTAGATCTTTTCACTTCATCTTGCCTTAACACTCATAGTCATGACACTTTAATTCTTCATCACACTTCTAAAAGAGATAGCGCGAAGAGTACGAGCCTCGCGATATCATCGGCAGCCACCATTGCAGTCTGTTCGGCGTTCCTATTATTCCTCTAACTTCTATAATTGCAACATCCACTTCTTTGTTTTTATCATCGTCCACAGTTGCAGCAGCAAGTAGTAGTAGACGAAGAAGAAAAAAAACTGTAGTTTTGTGCTTAGTGTCTTTGGGATCCAACAATTCGGCAGTCGTGGTGACAGATGGAGAAGAAGAGGAGGAGGAGGAAAAACAACTTGATGAAGAGAAGTTGGAGGATGGAAACAATATGGTAGAAGATGAATTTTAAGAATATGGAGTCAAAAATCACAAAGTTATGAGAGGCGACCCACTACAACGGACATCTATAGCATCAGAAAGCCTTTGCCTCGGTGACAGTGTTGAGATGCCTACAGCCTCAACGCCATGATTCACAATGTTCTTTCTCTTTTGAGGATCTGAATTCTCCTTTTCCTTTGTTGATACCTCATCAATGAGACTTAAGTACTCTGATCCCTTCTGGTGAATTGACACCATGACTTAAGTTTCTGCCAATATTGATGCATCATCGTCAGTAAAATAAAGGATTCTTTTCATCGTTGCAACCACTGGTAGGTTTTCAATCCCAGGGCTCTGACGCAAAATCTCAATATCTCTTAGCCTTGCAAAATAAAAGTCCCTCTCCTTCTCAAAGCTATTGACTGACAACTTCAACTCGATGATATGTGAATCATATGCAGGCACTGGATTAGAAGGTTTAGAAGCCTTCATAGATTGATTTGAAGAGGACACATCAATCCTTCAAGCATTATGAGAGGACTGAACTTTAGGAGTAGATGTGGATCTTTGGAATTTTTTCTCGCTCTGCTGCTGCTCTATGTGAGCTTCACTTTTATTGTGTAAAATTTGAATTCAGTTATTTGTTGCGCAGAGACTCGAGAGTTGAGAATTTGAAATATATTACCGAGACTAGATTATGATTTTTGTTTGCAGCTTTCGGCAGACTCTTTGAACACTGAACGTGGAGACGGTGGAGAGAGGAGGAGCAGAAGAAGAAGATGATGAGGGAGTTGATGATGAGGATCTTGTTGAAGCAGATGAAGATGAAGAAGATTGTGGTCTTGATTTGGCATGGAAAATGCTAGATGTTGTCGGAGTAGCAACACAGATCTATTTCAAAGAAGAACAAAGAAAACATCAAATTTGTCTTGAACGATGTGTTTTCTTTAGTTTTTTTTGAATAATCCATAAAAGGATCAGATTGTGGAAGCTTGGATCAATTCATGTGTAAACATAAAAGCTCTGATACCATGTTAGAATAGAAAAAGTTTGAAGATAATTGAAGAAATTAAGAAAAGAAGAATGGAGTTTAGAGACTAAAAGAGGGAGAAGAGAGAAAAGAGAGGGAGAATGAAATTTGAAATTTTACTATATTGTTATTATGTTTTGCATACATTTGCTTTGTGTCCACCTTTCTATTTATACACATATCCTGTATCATCTTTCATCTTATAGACTACAAATACAATATTCTAGAATACAAATAGAATAATTTTATAAATTTTTTATAACATTTATTGTGTTTTCATTTTCATGTAAGAAATTAAATTTCACATTTTAAATCAGATAAAATATTTAAAAGAATAAATAAATAAATTATCTTCATATTATATTATAAATATACTAAAAGACATCAGTGTTTTCACTGTGCATTGTGAGTGAAAACACTGTGGATTGTAATAGTATATTTTTGGGTCGGTTCGGTTTTCGGTTCGGTTGATTTACCAATTCATTGATTTTTTATCATTATTTGCACAATAAATTAATGTTTTTAGCCCTCGAAAAAGATAAAAAACCGTTGTTTCCGGGAGGGGCTTCATGGGTATTTCACAATTTTTGAAAATGACTAAATACTATCTTGCCCCCATATAAGACAAAAAACATATCTGGTAGGGGAGGTTTTCCTATTTAAAAATGGCTAAATACTACTATACCCCCAATAAGACAACATTGAAGAATTGTATGTAGGGGTGTTTTGATAATTGACCACATTTTTTTATTATTATCTGCCGAAATTTAGTTGCGCGTGCACGACGGTTTTCCGCCTCACGCCCTTTCTGGCGGCACGTGCGGTGTACTGAGGTGGTGAAAAATGATCTTCCAGAGTCTCAGACGATGCGACTCTGCGTGGTCTTCCTCTCGGTGTGGTGCATGTTGACAGATCATGGCCGTAGAGGTTACGGTGGGCGGTTAGACGTTTTATTTTCGTTTCTCTCTCCTGCACGCTAAAGTGCAGGAGAGGCCCCTGGGTTTATACCGTTTTCACTTCAGTCCCTATATTTTTAATTTTGTGTATGGTCTCAATTTCTATTATATAAGTTTTGATTTAGTTCAATTGGGTCCTTCAATTGAAATTAATTATATATTTAGGTTTCACTTCGGTCCTCCTTTTAATTTCTGGATTGGGTTTATATATTATATTTTATATTTGATCCAGCAAATCCTATAAAATTTGTTTGCTTAGCCCGCAACGTAAGGCGTGCAATTTTTTTTTTTAATTTTCAAGTCAAATGATTTTTTTCAGTTAATAATTTTTATTTTTGTTTTATCATCTATTTTTTTTATTTGCTCTTGTATTAAAGTTTTTATGTTTTTTTTTTAGTCTTTGATTTAATTTTTTTTATTATTAACTCAATAATAATAATATTATTATTATTATTAATAATAATTTTCGTTTTTGTTCTTATTTGTTTTTTTGTTATTTTTTTTTGTATAATTTTCTCGGGGTAATTTTTAATAATTTTTATTATTTTGGCAGTGATAGTGATAATAATTTTAGATGTTAAAATTTTGATATTATTATTGTTATAATAAAATATATTGATCTGTTTCATTATATCAAACTCTATATGTATGAATATTCTATTTTAATATCAATAATTATAAATTTTTTTTACTCGACACGCAATATAATACAAACAATTAACTAGAATAGTATTATATATCTACGCGCGCACAAACCTACACTCCATATTCTCTTAACCCGATTTGTTTCTCATAAAATTCACCATCTCGCTCTTCTAAACACAAAAAATCTATCTCCTAGACACTAGAAATTGTTAATAATGCAACACCTAAATAGGAATAGTAGTGTGTCCGATATGAGATTCGTTTGTTTCCTATCATCTAGACTGGGCTACGTGAGAGGGTAGATTGAAGACCATCAATCAGTCTTGCAATCGGTTTCTCCACTTTTCCTATGCCCTGCTGATCAATTCCCATCTTGTTCTAGGTTAAAACCTACCGCACCCTCGTCGTGGCATTGAATTTCTAACTCGAAATTGCATTGAAAAGAAAAGAGAAAGCAGATATGGATTTGAACTGCTAATTATCCTTCACTGGGAGTGTAGAAATTGGGGGGATAGACTTGGATTTGAATTTGAAGTGGAATTGGTTTTTTTCTTCTTCAAAGAATTTTGTGGAAGTGTGGGGCAATTAAGAGGAAAGGAGGCAACTTTGGATTCGAAAGTGGAGGTTGGGAAGATTGGTAACATGGGTTTTGTGCTTGGTGCTAATGGGAATATAATGATGGGGTAAGATTTAATTCAGAGGGATTTTGACCCTCTCATTTGCTCTGAGAGAATCGCAGAAAGCACAGGTAGTTTCCATTGAAGAGAGGGATTCCAGCATTTGATTCTATGCTGATGCTGAACGTGCACGATGAAAAAGCAAATCAAGTTGGCCGCAAGAGCATAAAACTGACCTTTCGCAGAATAATTCTCTATTGAAAGATGGCTTGCCGGTTTTTGGAATTCACCACCGGAGCTAATCTCCGTATATGGTGAATGAAGCATCTTTTTGTGGGATAAACCCGCCGTGTTCCTGTAATCATGTTCTATACCATGGATATTGAAATTATATATAAATATAAAACTTAAAAATCATGAAAAATAAAATAAATAGCATTAATGAATTTCTTTTGAAGAAGAATGAAATAATTTTTTATTACATATTTTTTTATAAATTATTTTAAATATAAAAAGAAAAAATTAAATATAAATTTTTTAAAAAAGTTGCTTTGAATATTTAAAGGGTATAAAAACAAATGAAAAAAAAAAAGATTGGTATAAAATCAAATCAAAGGTTACTAGGCCACTATTTGACCAAAACATTCTTCATTATCTCGCAAACTAATTTTATTCTTAAATAATATTTTATATTTATTTAAACATTAAAATTTCCACCTGTCAATTTAATTACAAAAAAAAAATACAAAAAACACTCATGAATATCAACTAAAAAATTCACTTTTAAGACTGATTTATTTATTTTAGTTGAGAAATGCTGGATGGAACTGCGGAAGAGAAACCAGTTATCCTAATCTGATCGTCAGATATTGTTAAACAGTGATGAAGCCCCTTAATCTACATGTACACACACAGATAAAGCATGCATGCTAGTTTCTATCTTAAAACCTGAACTTGATTACTGTTTTTAAAAAAAGAAACTTCAATTACAAATTAAAAGAAATAAAGAATTCCATTCACTTGAAGTGACGAGAACAATCCCAGAGCAGAGCAGGCCACCAATCCCAACCTGTGATAATGTCAGAATTCCAGAGGTTTTTGAACTTTTGACTGCTACAATGCCTATTTACTTGGAACACTGATTCACACAAGGGCCTCAAAAGGGTCGGTGCACCATTCAAACAGTCTGGTCTGGAGTGTACACTAGACATGCAAATTGATAGTATATCTTTAATCCTTCAACTTGAAAATAATAATAATAAAGCCATCAAGGAAAATTAAAGAAAACAGTTGGTTTTTCATTTTCTTGATAAAGATTTTCCTCATTTTGCCTCCCTTACAATTTTCCTCTAGAAAAAGTCAGCGCACCGAACCTTTTTTTACTCCAATCCAACAGGTTTATATCCATAATTAGCAGTCTAATTATACCTCACAATGTGTGGGATCTCCAATCACGCGTCCATCTTATACAGCTCAATTCACACCATTACATGAGGAAGGCAAAAACTTGTGATATAAGCTAAGTTCTGTTCTGACAAAACAAAGGCTTCTCTGTTTGATTTCCATGTGTCTGAGGAGGGACCGAACAACAATCCCAGGGTGCTTTTACAGTTAGGACATTTCTTAGATCCTCAGAAAGCTTGAACAAGAAATACTTTCCTGACTTCCAGGATCATTTTGGAAGAGACAAGGAAAGAGGAGTGCAGGAAAGAATACAAAAGAAGCAGCAATGGCATTCACTGGAACCCTGGATAAGTGCAAGGCCTGTGACAAAACTGTTTATGTTGTTGATATGATGTCTCTTGAAGGAGTGCCTTATCATAAATCTTGCTTCAAATGCACCCATTGCAAAGGAACTCTTGTGGTATGTTATGATCTCCTTTTTTTTTTTCCATAGCCTCTCCTGATAAACAATGTGCAGTGGGTTCTAATTGAAGGCCAATAACACAGCTATAATATATGTAATGTTCATATATGACAAGCTAGCTAAGATCGATTGGGTTTGGAAAATAGTGATTCATTGCTTTTCATTGTTTTGGCTTAATTTGGATTTGTGACAAATGATATTCCACAATAAGAAAATAAATAAAACGTTCATGATTTAAAAACTGATGTGTGCATGGCAGATGAGCAACTACTCGTCCATGGATGGGGTCCTCTACTGCAAGACTCATTTTGAGCAGCTTTTCAAGGAGGGTGGCGATTTCAGCAAGAATTTTCAGAAAGGTGGTATCTTTTCCTCGCGTTTCTTTTATGCAATTTCTCTTACAGTATTTCAATGAGTTACAACCGTTGTTTAATTCTTTCCCATACACATTTAACAATTTTATGACATTTTCTTGCAGGCAAGCCTGAGAGGACTCATGAGCTGGTACAGTATCCACACCCACCGTATCTCTTCTCTGAATACCTGGGGCGTGTTTGGATGGCCCGTAAAATGATTTATGGTGGCCTTTGGAAACCACCCTGATGAATGACATTTTTCTGGGATATTTCAAAATCCATTCCAGCTTTCAGATCACATATATATCCTTTTCTTTCAAGTTTTATAATACTACTATAATTAATCTCTGTGTACGTGTTTTCACAGGCTAGGACCCCAAGCAAACTCTCCTCCGTGTTCTGTGGAACCCAAGACAAATGCTCCACTTGCGGCAAGACAGTGTACCCATTGGAGAAGGTTTGTTTTTTAGCTCTGAACTTGAATAAAATATAGGTCTTGAAGATCCATGTCCTCCACCTCCACATTTATCATATGAATGACAGACTATTCTGAGATACATCGATCTTGTCTATCATAGACATGGACCTATCTAAGAATTTTGGAATAAGTTTGTGCTGCAACCGTTCATGGCATAGGTTACCATGGAGGGAGAATGCTACCACAAGACATGCTTCAGGTGTGCTCACGGTGGCTGTCCTCTCACACACTCATCTTATGCTTCTCTTGACGGAGTCCTCTACTGCAAGGTCCATTTTGCCCAGCTCTTCATGGAAAAGGGAACCTACAGCCATGTCCTCGCAGGAGCTACACATAAGAGATCAAACTCCACGCCACCTCCTGAACTGGCCGAGTCAAACGCAGAGGAAGCAGCGGCAGCTGAGGATAAGTCAGAAGAACAATCTTAAACGAAGCAGTACATCATGGTTTCTTGCATTGCTATCTGTTCAAGTTGTCAGGACTGTTTTGAACTTTCATGTTGTTGAATATTGTTGCCGGATTGTGTTCAAAGTTTGTTTTTTGGATTTAATTATCTATGTTACAAATTAAAAGACTTGGTACAAGATATTGAACTGCACTAGTTTCTCCAAATTCTTCCTCTCGAGATTTAGTGCTCTTGGCAAGCGGAGAAATATGAAAAAATCTTAGGTAGTAATATCAACATTGCTTGAATGATTCTTCTTTCTCGATCGGCTATTTGCTTAAATGGCTTCTTGCATTTTCTGCGGATGCCGGAGTTTGAACTCACTGCCATGCAAACTTATATTCCAGCAACCTTGAAATTTACGATCTCAACTAAACTGGTTCTCGTCACTCTCAGATGCCCTTCATCACTCCCAAATTGAGATTGCTTGCTCCTCCCTGCGTTTTCACACCTCGACAATACCCTTTTCCAATATATATATATCTATATATTTATATATATATATATATATATATATATATATATATATATATATATATATATATATATTAACGTCTATGCATCTAAGTTAATAAGAAGGTGTTTGGTAGTGCAGTGGGATCGGAGTTTCAAAATAAGCTTGTGTTTGGTGTTTGATAAATGAAAAAAAACAGATAATTTTCGGTGGATCTCACCTTTAAAAATCACCAAAACAACGGTTTCATGAAAAAGTGTTTTTTCATGAAACTGCTTTTTTAAAACTTTAATAACAAAAGCAAAAGCAATATCAAACACACCCTAAGTTAGAGTTATTTACACACACTATTTTACTACGAGTTTTATTTGACTCAACTATATCCATATCAACATATAAAGAGGAGAGAATTTCACTATGAACACAAAATATAGTTCGAAGAACTCTCAACATCGTAATGAGGATGATAATGATAGAAGAAACAAACCCACTATCACTTCAGACTAAAAATCCCTTCTTGATCGGGTTATAGGGATGGAAATTAGGTGTATTTGGTATTGTAGTTATTGTTGTGCCTGAGGTGTAAAAAAATAGTTTCATGAAAAACATCTTTAACTGCGATTCATAACTGAAATTAAAATGTTTGGTTAAAACTGTGATTGAGTTTGAGATTTAATGAAAAATCATTTTGTGTATATAGTTACCATGTTTTTCATATTGCTGTTAACTTGTGAAATTACTTTAAAGGACACATATACATACGAATACATATATTGTTTTTTTTTAAATATTGTAGATTAATAATCATAACAATAAAATATAATTAGTAAATTGATACGTGAATGCCTTTGTGATCCCTTGCTATTTGATCGAGGAACAATTAGTGTATTTGGTTACCATGCTTTTCACATTGCTATCAACTTGTGAAATTACTTTAAAGGACACACACACATATTGTTTTTAAATATTGTAGATTAATAATCATAACAATAAAATATAATTAGTAAATCAATATATGAATGCCTCTATGATCCCTTGCTATTTGATCAAGGAACAACATCTGGTAAAATATTATTAGTAACAACATCTGCGATCCATATTGAGTTTTAGGATCTCTATCTACATGTTGTAGAAGTATAATTTCAAGGCCAAATCCAGTTGAAAGTTTCTGATCCATAATCAATAGAAAAATAAGGTTGTGGAGGTAAACGATGTCACACACGTTTTCTTTTCATCAGGACTGATCTTTATCTAAATATATATATATTTAAATATGATTTTTTATTAAAAAAATTAGATTGGATCTGACAAGCTCAATGGGTCGGCCCATCCAAGCTAGGCCAAAAGGGCCCAACTCTGTTAGACTTGGGTTGGGCTGAGAGTAGGTCCAACCCAACCCAAGATTTAAAAGTGAATTAATTCACTCATGCACTGTTCATGTAACACGTTAACAATAGCAGGGTGGTCGGCTGACGGTGACGAGAGGCTCACTTGCCGATGCCGATGGGTAAAGGAGACCGATGTGGTTATTTCTATTGTGGTGGCGTCAGATATGGTGGCCTGCGGTGGCCGGGAGGAAGGTCAGAAGCTTGTTACCGCCGCTACTGCTTCTACGCTGGGCTTGCTACTGTCGCTGGAGGTCACGACGAAGCTTCTAGCGTGGAACTAGTGTTGAGGGGGATGATGGTGGTACTTTTAGGGAGCTGCCTCTGACTGTGGAGAGAGAGAGAGAGCTGATGTTGTGGAGAGAGAAATCACCGGTGATGTACCTGTGGTGTGCTTGCGATTATCGTTTTGCTCTGGGAACCATCGTTGGTGCTTGTTTACACTTTGTTATTTGTTTATACCTTCGGTCGTGGTTTAGTGACTATGGAGAAATAAAATGCAACCTCAAAAGCTTTGAAATTCTTCTTCTTCAAAAATTATGGTTTGAAAGTTTTTTTGGTGGGTCCCATAGCAATTGAAACTCTGGTTTTACGATTACCAAACAATGATTTTATCACTTTCCCTCAAAACTCCATTCGGAACGCAATACAGAACGACCACTAAATTAGATTCAACAGATACCCGTATGGTACAAAAATAAAGAAGTAGGGATTAGAATGCATACCTAATGATTAAATTTTAATGAGGGATGATATTTATGTTTACTTTTTGAAAACCATAAATTAAAATTTATTTTAGGAGTTTCAAGATCTCGTTAGATAAATTTAGAGTTATTTAGGGTTTATATGAAGATTATCTAAAAATTAAATGTTATTTTCAGCTTTGAATAATTACTTCAAATCTGAGTTATTTTAAATTACAAGTCGTCTAAGAGTTTGAACCACCAGTGAAAAATCTGATACACCTTTATAGAAAGGGAATATTGCTATGCTTTAAGTTTTAACTTTTTTCTATTTTGTTCATGAATTATGAATTTGCCCTAAGCTTCCCAAGCTTAGTTTAGATTTTTTAGGGGTAGAATGATGATTCTACCATTGTAATTTATGTATAATTATATCTAGTTATACATGGGGCTAAAATTAAAATTATACCCCTTTACATATAAAATATTAATTTATATTCAAATTGAAACCCTAAATTAAATTAAGTACATGCTTGATTTTTCTATTTGGATTAAGATTGAATTAAAACATTTAATTCAAAATTTTTGAGTTTGGTAAAATCCTATCAGTATTAGGATTAAACTAGAATATCTAATTAAATACAAATTAAAAAAATACATTTTCTTAAAAAAAAGTGTTTTTATGGTAGAAAGTTTTATTTATCTTATCATAAATTTGTTTTATGATATTAATAAGAATTTAGTATGATTATTTTTTTTAAATTATTTTTGAATGAGAAAAGGTTATTTTAAATAAAATTTATTAAGTTTAGATAATTATTAAATTGGATTTGAATTGAAAAATAAATGTTATTATGCATGATAGATGGTTATCAAGATTAAAAACCAATATGATTAAGTTTTTACTATGTGAAAGCGGCTTAAGAAAGGGAAATTCACCCATTCAATTTCATAATATGGTATCATATTTAAGGTTTTATCAAAATCTAATGATAATAATTAATGATACATGGAATGGTATAAAACCCATTTTATTATACTTGAGTATTTGAGATGTGATACTGCAATGCAAGTTATAGAATCCAGATCAATCCATCGTGTATTACTAAGAGTATCTAAAAAAGATAAGATTATCTTTTTTTATGAGCTATTTTTTTATTATATTCGGGGCAATCTATTTTAACATGTCCCATTTCTATCAAAAGAAATATCAATTATTTTTTTTTTATATTTTTTATTCATATATTTTATGTTTCTTCATTTTAAGAGCTATTTTTTTAGCTTGAAAAGCCAAATAAGCACTTTTAAATTCCTCAAGTTTCAATCTTCCTCATTCTTGAACAAATATTTTTATCTAAAAGGAACATGCTGACAAAGAATTTATAATTTGCACAGTAAATCTCGAGTTTGAGTTAGAGTGTACAGTCCCTGTAAGAGTCTAGAATAACCAAGATTTTACTTATTCACTTGAATTCACAAAGTGTATTTTTCAGGAAATAAAGTTTCCTCATATAAAAAAACAAATGTTTTCAATAATTTATGAACTGATTTTTTTTTGATGCGTTACAAGAATTTTCAATTGAGGAGTTCATTTCAATAATTTACTCACGCACATCTCTAGAAAATAAAAAAAGAACTAGGAATAAAAAAAAATCATTATGGTAGTCCACGATAATAATAATAAAAACTTGTCTCATCATCGCTGTCAAAAGCAATATTTTTAGAGTATACTGTGGGAGCAGTTCATAGATTTTATTTTAAAAAAGTAGATTTAAATATTTAAACAAGCTCATTCACTCGTGAGTCGAGTCGCAAGTGGCTTGTTGCTACCCCACCAAGGACGTACTTAGGCGAATAAGATTTCAACGTGTCCCTCACTCTCCAAGTTTATACTGTTTGAAAATCTATGAAAATTAGTCCCTAAATTCCAGGTGATAGATGTCTTATAAAAACGTTTTGGCTATTTTTACGATTAGGTACATGGTATAAATTGTTTTTAAAAATATATATTTTTTAAAAATATATTAAAATAATTTATTATAATTTTTAAAAATTATTTTTGATACTAGTTTATGAAAATGATCTACAAAAATCAATATTTTTAATTTAAAATAAAAAATAAAAATACTTTTTTAATTTTGTTTTAGAAAAACTTTCAAAACATAATGTCAAACATTCTAGGTGTGAACTTGTTTTTGTATGTGCTTTTTAAAATGAATTTCGAATTAAACAAATAATAATGATGCTTTTGAATAATCATAATATAAATATTTTTAAAACTGTAAAAACAACATATATTTTTTCAAGTTTAACTGTTATTTTATAAAAACAATTGCCTTTTTTAGCAAGTAAATTAATGATTTAAATTGTAAGAGAATATTTGTTTTTGGTATTTAGGAAGAAACCAGCAATTTGTTTTTTAATAAATAAATTAGCAAGAAACAATAAATTATCAACTACTGATATTAGAAAGTAGAGGACTGAATCGTAAGAGTAGTTAAAAAATAGGGGACTAAAGTATAGTTCAAATAAAAAATCAGAATATCCTTGAGCATATATGAGAAAATAAAAATCCAATGTAATAATATAAGGTCATTACAATGGTGAGCTGCAATATGGGCGTTGCAAATAACTAAATCCACCAATAACTGAATTTCCTTTCCGAGCCAACAATTTTCCCTTTTATTTTCTCACTTTCCAAACAAAGAAAAGGAAATTCTAAGACCACAGTAGAATTTGAACTGTACTTTTTACTATTTGTCGACATGTCCTTTCAAGCTCTCTCTCCCTCCTGTCTCCTGATTAAAAAAAGAAGCCCCTTCAAGTTGATTTTTCTTATTAGTCATTGTTGTTGTGTCCTTTTCTACTCTAACGAACTCAACCATTGATTTTCTCACATCCTTGAATCCTCTCGATCGGTTAGTTTCACTCTCTCTTCATTTTTAGTTATATACACAAAAGGGTTTTGCTTTCTTTCTCTTTTTTTTTTTTAATGATTGATTTCTACGTGTTTGATTAAATGCTTAATAGAGTATGATTATTTGTTTTACTATAGGGCATGGAATTTGCGTGTTATATCCAGCAGACGAATGCATTTTCTAGCAGACAAGGTACTAGTTGTAAGGTACCAAATAGGTTATATTCGAGATTTAGATGTAAAGGTTATGGGTATAATGCTGTTGATTTAAAGACTATTTCGAGAGAAAGACCTTCAAAGAAATTAAAGAAAAGTGTTTTATATGGTAGTGGCAGTGGAATACGTAGTCATTTGCGTGTTGAGTATACAAGTAATCCGTTGTTTTGCAATTTTATTGATGGGTTTGAGGGATTGAGAAGTGTTAAGTTGCGGTGTCAGGGTAATGATTCGATAACATATATTGATGAGAATGGTAGGAATGTAGAAATTAGTGAGGTTAATGATGAGAACTTGAGAGCAGGCTCTAATGATGGCCTGGGAGAAGAGGATGGAAGAGGAGAAACGGTAATAGAGATTGAAATGGCAGCAGAGGCACCTAGTTTGGATGAATTGAAGGAATTGTTACAGAAAGCAACGAGGGAATTGGAGGTTGCACGGCTTAACAGTACGATGTTTGAGGAAAAGGCGCAGAGTATATCAGAAACTGCAATTGCTTTGCAAGATGAGGCAGCGAGTGCATGGAATGATGTTAACTCAACACTTGATATGATTCAGGATATTGTGAACAAGGAGAGTGTTGCTAAAGAATCTGTTCAAAAGGCAGCTATGGCGCTTTCTTTGGCTGAGGCAAGGTTTAAGGTGGCAGTGGAGTCGACAAAATCTACGAAAGAAGGGGTTGATTCATTGGAGGGTTCTGGAGAGAGTATTGTGGAAAATAATGATAAAGAGGATTATGAGACAATTTTGGCTGCTCAGAATGATATTAGGGAATGCCAGGAAAATTTGGCAAATTGTGAAGCAGAGCTGAGGCGCTTGCAAAGTATAAAGGAAGAATTACAAAAGGAGGTAGACGTGCTGAATGAGAAAGCAGAGAAAGCACAATTGAATGCTTTGGAAGCAGAGGAGGATGTTGCAAACATTATGCTTCTAGCAGAACAAGCTGTTGCCTTTGAACTTGAGGCTACCCAACGAGTGAGTGATGCAGAAATTGCATTGCAAAAGGCAGAGAAATCTCTCTCTACTTCTCATGTTGATATCCAGGAAACAGCTCAGGTGTATGTGTCTGGTGACGAGGCTGTAGTCAAGGAGGAGGAGATGCGCGGAGGCAGTGCTTCTGATGTTGAGAAAGAAACAGATATGACTGTAAATGGTGATGTTTTAGTTGGCGAGCCTTCAATAGATAGACTATCTGATAAAACCAGCCAGGGTTCCGAAGAGTTATATCTATCTGATTATTCTAGTGACCATGAGAAAGGAAAATCAAGTTTGGGCTCTATTAAAGATACTGAAGCAGAAGTTCAAAAGTCAAAAAGTGTCATTCAGACAAAAAAACAGGAATTACAGAAGGACCTGACTAGGGAGAGTTCATCTTCACCTCTCAGTGCTCCCAAGGCGTTGTTGAAGAAATCCTCTCGTTTCTTTTCTGCATCCTTCTTCTCTTTCAGTGGAGATGAGATGGAGTTGACAGCAGCATCAGTTTTTCAGGGCCTAATGGAGTCTGCAAGGAAGCAACTGCCCAAATTTCTTCTTGGCCTATTGCTGTTTGGAGCAGGGTATGTATTACTGTTGCTCTGTAATTTTATTTCCATCACTGTCAACAGTCCTCCTTTAAGAGACACGTCACCTGTCCCAGTGGATGATTTAAGATGGTAAAAAAAATATTTTCAGGTTATAAATAAAATGAGATTGTAATAATGCATCAGCAGGGTAATAACGAAATGTCATGAAAATACAATTCCTTATCAAGGCCTTTCTTGGTATCTTCACGAAATGTCATGAAAATACAATTCCTTACCAAAGCCTTTCTTGGTATCATTTTTCATATTGCTTTTTTTTATTTACTGAGGCATTCAATAGAGAAATAAACTACATCTCGGTTGTGATGACCTAGAGGACTCTGAAAGCTATTTTAACAGGTTCATGTCCCGCTATCTGCTTCTGTCACTAGATTCTTACATCTAGCCTTGAAGTTGCATTATTTTTATCACAATGTACTGAAACTGTGCACAGATTTGCCTTCTACTCTAATCGAGTGGAGAAGGGTACCCAAATGCTTCAACAACCAGAAGTGGTCACCACAAGCATTGAAGAAGTCTCATCAAATGCAAAGCCTCTGATTCAGCATATTCAGAAACTTCCAAAGAGAGTCAAAAAACTAATTGCAATGGTTCCTCATCAAGAGGCATAAGTTCATACTATCCTTCACTTCTGCTTTGGGTCTCAAGTCAACATGTATGTAGTACTTTCTAATCTGGTTGCTTGTTCTGTTCTGTTTTGACAGATGAATGAGGAGGAAGCATCTCTCTTTGATGTTTTGTGGTTGCTGCTTGCTAGTGTTATTTTTGTGCCTATATTTCAGAAAATTCCAGGAGGTGACCTCACTGTATTTTGTAGTGTAAAAATAACTTTGTACTTACATACTTTTAAAGTGTCAGGCATCCCCCCCGCCATTTAATGTTCCAAAAAAAAAATCCCCCCCGCCATTTATATATCAATCATGCTTTCCTGATTGATCCCACATAGTAGTAGTTTATTGATTTGCTGTTGTCTCCAACTGATCATTACCCATATTCATGCCAGCATAGTTGTTTTCCAAATTGAAACTGGAAATTTGTATGATCTTATTTCATGAATTGTCTACGATCTGCAATTCCAGGCAGTCCTGTTCTTGGATACTTGGCTGCTGGCATCTTGATTGGCCCTTATGGTCTCTCCATCATCCATCATGTTCATGCTACAAAGGCGATTGCTGAATTTGGAGTTGTTTTCTTGTTATTCAATATTGGCCTTGAGGTGGAGTCCTTACATCTAGACTATGTGGCTGGATTTTAACATTCATTCAAATTTAAACTTTTGATGCTAAAGCAGTCTTCTGTCTCTTACAGCTCTCTGTTGAAAGGCTTAGTTCCATGAAAAAATATGTTTTTGGATTAGGCTCTGCTCAGGTACTTGGGATTTTTCTCCCACATTTTTCATCGCTCAATCCATCTATACTCTGTGCTCTCTATTCATGTCTATTAACTTACCTTTTACCTTTTAATTTGGATGATGCAGGTCTTGGTGACAGCAGTGGTTGTTGGCTTGGTCACACATTTTGTTTCCGGGCTGCCTGGGCCTGCTGCAATTGTCATTGGAAATGGCCTGGCTCTATCTTCTACTGCTGTTGTTCTACAGGTAGTAGAATAGTGCATATTTCACTTTAAATTTAAGCATTGCAGCTTTCTCAATCCAAGACTCCCTCCGTTCAGGAAAGATAATTTTCTGGATCAAACAAAAGCTCCTAGACTACAATATTTGAACCTCTTACACTATCTACTGTCCACACCCAGCAAAGTGGTAAATTTAAACTAACACCATTAGTATTGAACATCTGATATATTAACATTTTGATTGCGTATCTAGAATCTTTGTAACTCTTTAAAGTCAGTTTTGGATGCTCTGTCAAATTATGATTGCAAACTTTTGATCATGCCATACTCCCCCCCGCTGAAAATGAGCTTCTGATCAAGGCTTATTTCTTCTATGAACCTCTGTCAAATCTTGAATTACTTATTTTGATGGACAAGAGAACTGATAGATAGTGGTCTTAATTTGTAGGTGTTGCAGGAGCGAGGCGAGAGCACATCGCGCCATGGACGTGCTACTTTCTCTGTCCTACTATTCCAGGTCACTATACAGTTCCCATAAAAGAAAAGAAAAAAGCTTTTATGTCTTGGCAGTGGTATAGCTTCCGAAAAAAAACTACTTTGTCTTGGTAGTGACATGGTTTCTTTTTCATGTTGTCCATGTTATGCCATATGTATCCGTATCATAATAATATTCAAGATGAGAATAAAATCCCACTGCTGTATGTTGTAGTAAAATTATGCCTGTAATCATGTAAAAGTCCCCCAATCTTTTGCGGTTTAGAAATTTCTCCTTATAATTCCTTTGGGATCTCGTTTAAACCATGTTCATGTTATATATGGTCATTTTTGCATTGCAATCTTTGATCTTATTTATTCTTTTCAGGATTTGGCTGTTGTGGTATTGCTAATACTCATACCACTTATTTCACCAAATTCATCCAAGGGAGGGGTAACTTTCTATACTATTTTGTTTGTATATGGATGTGGTGGTGAGCTTCTGGTATCTTTTACTTTAAAAGTGAGAAATTTGCACATGTTTTGTCAGTTTGTGAGCCACACAGAATATTCTGGATATAATGAAGGCAGGATTTGGAATTTGGCATGCACTTTTCAGTGTGTTCCTTTTCTTTCGATAACACCTGCTGTTGATAGATCAACCGTAAAAAAATGCAAAATATATTCTCTATTTCTTGTAGAATGCAAATAAAGTTACCAGAGTACATCAATTGCTTTTACTATTATTGTCATTCCCACTGCTGTTGTGCCTGATGTTGGTGTATGAGTGACATGGTGCTGCTTTCCAGGTTGGTTTTCAAGCAATTGCTGAAGCTCTTGGGATGGCTGCTGTTAAGGCAGCAGTTGCCATCACCGCGATAATTGCTGGTGGAAGATTGGTAAATCTTATATTTTCTAGAATTATGGCATTTAAGTGGATGGATGACACTTCTCTTGATTGAGGTTATATCTCAAACTTTCCATTTCTGTGGTCTTGACTGGAAATTTTGGGAATTTCTCGCACAAGGTGGTGTTTACTTTAGTTGGCAATGCATGGTGTCATCTGAACAGTTTGTTGATGTTCCCTTTCTATGCCTTTTGCAGCTGCTTCGACCAATTTATAAACAAATTGCTGAAAATCAGAATGCAGAGATATTCTCAGCCAATACTCTTCTTGTTATTCTGGGGACCAGTCTCCTTACTGCCAGGGTATGGAAATGCTTCCAGGAGATTGTTTGAGCATGTTTTGCTTTTGGTTACTATTAATGTTGTTGCTTTTGCTGTTAATGAAATTGTGCCATGTCTTTTTCCTAGAGCAGGCTGGACTTTCCATGGCACTTGGGGCATTTCTGGCTGGTTTGCTTCTTGCAGAAACCGAATTTTCCTTGCAGGTTGAATCAGATATTGCTCCATATCGCGGGCTTCTATTGGGCCTTTTTTTCATGACGGTATGTGTTTTAAGAAAGGAGTCTTGTGTAACATATATCTATAAAGTACTTTTAGTTCTCTTTTAATTCTCGCAGAAGCCATTTGCTGGCGCTTTTCATAACATATAAGGACTATATGTAAAATTTTCTCCTTTGTATCTGTATAGTAGCTTTTCAGGCCAGCTCTCTCTCTTCTCTTCTTTTTTGTACTGGAAGGATAGGCCAGTTCTGCAAGATTGTGTCTTCCAACATTTCTTTTACTATATTAGCATACAACTAACAACATTTCTTCTGTTATAAGACTGATGATATGTTAATTGCTGAACTTGCTTGATTTTTGATCCTTGATGTTGCAAATATATTGATCCTCAATCATTAACTGTTAACATCGGTCAATTTCTGTGCTCTCAGGTTGGAATGTCCATTGACCCAAAACTTCTGGTTTCAAATTTTCCTGCCATTGTGGGATCATTAGGGCTTTTAATTGGAGGCAAGATTGGGTTGGTTGCTTTAGTTGGTAGGTTTTTTGGTATTTCTATTATATCTGCAATAAGGATCGGTCTTCTTCTTGCTCCGGGTGGAGAATTTGCATTTGTAGCATTTGGTGAAGCTATTAACCAGGTCTGTTTTCTAAATAACTACATTTTCTTTTTGTTATTTTTCTTTTTCTTTTTCCATTCTAATGTGTCTGTGGTCAGTGGATTCAACAATTTATTATAGTGTTCCATACAAAGTCCACATATTAGTTGGCCATGTGTTTAATATCCTATGTGCATTTGGTGTTGTTTCAAAATATCTTTTTTACATTTCACAAAAAATATTGAGATATGGGAAGTATCTTTTTCATGATGTTTATTAAAGAAGAGTACTGAGTAATTTTCACTAGTTAAATTGAGATGCGGAAATGCAATTTTTTTCTTATAATTTTTCACTCCTAGTGATGATAATATTAAAAAATGCTTGTTTCTTGTACACATGTTGCCTAATTATTGTCCTCTGCAGGGTATAATGTCTCCTCAGCTATCCTCTTTATTGTTTCTTGTGGTGGGGATCTCAATGGCCCTCACACCATGGCTGGCTGCTGGTGGCCAGTTATTAGCCGCTCGCTTTGAGCAGCATGATGTTCGTAGTTTGTTACCGGTTGAGAGTGAGGTAAGGTCACTAGTATACAAGTTAATTGCAAATATTGTGAAAGTCACAGTTTTAACCCTCAGTGATACATTGGTCAAAGCTCAAACCTTGCTATTGGTTTACTGAGCTTGATGATTTGTTACATGGGTGACTGGGTTACCACTTGATAGATGTGGTGATTTGCTCAACATGGGTGCTTTCATATAAACAATTGAAGTATCATTGTCATTTGGCAAAATTGAGCTACTTGAGTGATGCATCCCTGAGAAAATATGTGATCATTATTACCAATCATGGGAGGGGCAATGAATAACAAAAACAAACAAGCTCTTAATTGATGGGTTAAGTGTAATGCATGAATTTTGTAGATGTGCTTGCAAAACATCCATTTTCTTCCTGCATACTGAGGTAGAACCTGTTTTTTTTGCCTTTCGAGTGTGTGAATTTTTGTTAACCTCATTTGAATGTTGGTGAGCCTGTATTATCCATAGTGTATAAGCTATTACAAAAATCAGTTCATTCATTCATCGCCATCACCATTAATAAACGAGTAGCTGCATCCCATATGTATCGTTTATTGGCACTTTGGATTTTTCTCTTCTTCTTGTTGCATATCCAGTTCTTTTAAAAATCATTTTTCAGAGCTATCCTTTCTCAGGAAGCGATACTGAATATTTTCTTGATATACCAGCATAACAGCAACCTATAGCTATATTTTTCTCAGCTGTTTGTGATGTTAGGTTTACTTGACCACCTCTATGAGTACTTGCTGATTAATCTTTCTCTTGGTTTGATTTTGTTTACAGACAGATGATTTGCAGGATCATATTATAATCTGTGGATTTGGACGTGTTGGCCAGGTTAATACATATTTGATTTGATTTGTTGTGTACGTAGAAGTGGCTAATATTGCAATTTTGCTAGTTTTTAATATACATGCTCATGACATTCATTTGGATTTGCCAGATTATAGCACAGCTTCTCTCAGAACGATTAATTCCATTTGTTGCTCTTGACGTGAGCAGGTAAGCCAAAGATTGAGAAATACTGCCAGCAAACTTTCTGGTGTTATTTAAGAATGTTTATGTTTTTGGTTCATTGCCTATTCACCCTATTGTTGCAGCTCTTTTGTCTACAAGCATTCCCCCCCCCAACAAATTATTACTGTGCTCCTTTAAAAACAACATATTTTTTTATCAAATACTTCATATAAATTAAAAATTTGTCTGAGTTAACATTTAGCTAATTGGATTTAGATATCAGCTACAGTGGTTCTTGTGTTCCTTGGTATGCTACAAAATCATTTTGAAACAATTGCTTCCAAGAAGAGAATGAAATATATTCCCCTTATTACTTGTTTATGCCAGGATATGGCCATAATATTGCTTGGAATATTTTTTTTGTGATTATGAGTGGAGAGATGTTGCAAGACTCTTGATGATTAGAAGTTTGCTGTTTTCAGTGATAGAGTGGCAGCAGGCCGTGCCCTGGATCTTCCTGTGTACTTCGGAGATGCTGGTAGTCGAGAGGTAAAGCTAAATGCATCATGGGTTACGTATGTGGTGGTTCAACAATTGATTTTGTATTGTGTGGCTAGGTCCTCCATAAAGTCGGTGCTGAAAGAGCATGTGCTGCCGCAATAACTCTTGATACACCTGGTGCAAATTATAGAACTGTCTGGGCTCTTAGCAAGTACTTTCCCAATGTGAAAACGTTTGTTCGTGCTCATGATGTTGATCATGGCCTTAATTTGGAAAAGGCCGGGGCTACAGCTGTAATGCTTAAACTTATGAATCTTTTTTACTAGTTTCCTTTGATTTATAAAACAACTTGATCACAGCCTGTTAACAACTAATACTTTCAGGTTGTCCCTGAGACATTGGAACCAAGTCTACAGTTGGCAGCTGCTGTTCTTGCTCAGGTAACAGCTTGCTTCTTGAGTTGCGCATCACTTGCTCTAGTCACAGTTCATAGTGCTGAAAACTGGAAATACTTTGGTTTTTCTATGTCAACACAAGCTGGAGCTAAATAGCCATTTTTGCTGTCCAAACGAGTCCATTGTGTTGGCTTTATTTTAACTTCAATTCTTACGAGTTACATGATGGAAATATCTGAAACTTAGAATCTGATTGCTTGAATTGGCCCAAGTGCAATAAAAATCCAGGCTGTATGTGTAAGACTGCGAGAAACATATAACAAAGCAATTCTGGAAACAAGATGAACATTTATAGTATTCATTTGGCCACAGTGCCCTCTTAACATTCTCATGGTTCTTTTTTGATTCGGGGTTTCTTCTTTTCTATTCCATTTAGGCTAAACTGCCCATGTCAGAGATTACAGCAGCCATCAATGCATTTAGATCCCGCCACTTGTCTGAGCTTACTGAGGTAATCAGTGCTGTCTCTGATTTTTTTTTATTTTTTTTTTACCTTGACAAATGCAGCCACCTGCCCAATTCATAAGTGCAAAACTATATTACCCCCTTTCCTTGACATAGTTTGACATTTGGGAGCTCACTTTCCCTTGCAGCTATGCGAAACTAGTGGAAGTTCTCTCGGATATGGATTTTCTCGTGTCATGATCAAACCTAGAGGTCAGTCCTTGGATTCTTCAGATGAAAACCAATTCAGTGAAGGAACATTAGCAGTATGAAAATTGCCGCATGTGAACCAGGTAAAGAAAAAAGAAACAAAGGGTGATAATATATTCCGGAGAAATGTATAGTAATTTGCATGCTTTATTGGCATAAATTGTACAGAAATACACTGAAAGAAGAGGCAAACTCACCATTTTTGATGAAATTTTGAATTCTTACAGATCAAGTGGAAAAGACTACTACGTTTCCAGTTTTGTGTAATAGTCTAATCTCACCCCGGTTCCTAAGAAACAGTGAAAAGGAACTGAGACCTCGTAATCTAACAGGAATTTCCAGCAATGTGTCAATTTCGTATTTCTTTTTTGGAACCGGATATATATTAGAAGATGGAAAAAAATACAAGGGGGAGGCCGAGAGGGCCAGCGAGAACAAAAAGAGGATCAAGCTCCTCACAAGAACAACTAAAAGGCCCTCCTAGCCTGTAGCCAAGGGGCCCAAGAAACGAAAGCCTAAGGCCTATGGCCGAAAGATAAAAAACCAAAGCAAGCCCATAGATGGGCTAACAAAGAAAACAAACAGCCCCTTCACAAGCAGCCTTGCCACAGCTCCGGCCTTGTCCTGGGACCTTCACCCTGTAGCTATTGTGCTGATATTCCAGATATTACCGATGGCCTCAGTGATCCCGTGACGATTATCTGCATTAGATAGAATATCCCTCATTTGCTGATGGACTTCCTCGCTGAGAGATTGCACAGATTTGGCATGGTTTTGGAAAATCCTGCTATTGCGCTCCTGCCATAAATGATAAACCGAAGAAGCCCATGTTCTTTGAACGGTGAAATCTGTTAGAAGTCCAGTCCAGAAGGCTTGTCCACGGTAATTAAGGCCAGTGATGACAAGCCCTTCTTGTGATCGTCTGCCAAACCTGGGTTGAATACCTGCATTGGAAAAATAGATGGTCATGAGTCTCTGCCTCACTGTTAAATAGCTTGCATGTCCTCTCCTCCACTGTGTTGTATATTCGATCCATGGTTCTTAGTCGTCCCCTAGCTGCCAGCCATAGGATAAAAGAGTGTCTGGGGACGTGGAGAGGGTGCCATAAAATGTGGTGCATCTTAGATGTTGGCTGCCGATTCCTTAGCTTCTCCCATGCTGATGAGATCGTGAACTGCCCTATGCCGTTTGCGTGCCAGATAGCAGTATCCCTCTCCGTGATCTGAGGCTGAAAACAAACACTGCTCCACATCTCCTCTAGCTGACTATGACCCACCGGGGAGTTCCATCTGTCCCCAACCACGATATCTGCCACCTTCGCCTTCCATCCCAGCGCCGTGGAGGCTAAAATTCTACAGGAGAACATGTCTATTGGTCTTTTTCCAGTTGGAAGCCAGTAATCGTACCATAAGGAAGTATCCTGACCATTGCCCACATGAGCACCTATGGCTCCTCTGCACCACTCCCTGGCCTGAAGAATTTTCCTCCATGTCCATGTAGGACTGGAAGGGACTGGAATCTGCCAAAGAGAACAGCCATTGATGAGATACTTATGCACCCAAGCAACCCACAAAGAATCTTTATCAGTGAGGAGAACCAAATGTGTTTAATCATTGCTGCTTTATTCCAGGTTCCCAACCTTTTAATACCTAGCCCCCCTTCTGTTTTGGGGAGGCAGATAGCCTTCCAGGCTACCTTGGCTCCCTTTGGAGATAGAGATCCCCCCTTCCACAGAAAGGCTGAAAGAATTTTCCTCAATTTCGTATTTCGTTGCTATAAGAATTGGTTTCCTGCAATGCAACTTCATTGATAGAAAGATTGACCCCTTAAAATGAATCTCTTCAATTTTAAATTTCTGTTGCCACAAGCCATGTTCAAATCAAGTGCTTGTACTGCTTAGTGGCTGATAATCCCCCCTTAAAAAAACAATTTCCCGGCCATTTAAGCCTAGAAGTCCTGGCTGTTCAGGCCAGCCATGACGTCCAGACACTCCTAGCATGACCCGCCTTGGGCGTGGGTTTCTCAATACCGTGCTACATTCTTTAATCTATTTTTTGAGTTTTCCAGAAGATAGAGCAACTCTACGCTAAGCATACCAAACCAATGATAGACTTGTATTTCCACTGAGGGTATTCATTTTTCTCCACTTCTTATGAGGTCGCTCTTCATTATTATTTCACTCATCATGAGTCACTTGCAACTTCACAATCCACACACCACGGCATATTTACAACACTCTTCAAGCCCAAAGACAAAGCCTTCCTCAAGTTTCAAGACTCGACGGTGAAAAACTTAATCTAATATTGAAGCTCTTGCTATTTTATCAGTGACAATGCTTCATTTTGTATGAATAGAATATGGGAAAAGAAGATATTTTGTTATAGATTTTCGAGGAATCCACAACCTCCAGATCTTAATTTAGAAAAAATGTTAAGTACTTTTTATTCACGACTCATGACTTAATATAGATGAAAATAAACAACTTACCAGGTTCCAAGGACCCAATAGTAAGCACAACCCTTATACTCAGTTGATGTTCAACTAACCACCCTTATTGACCTATGCCCTAGCCATAAATTGGCAATTAATGACACATACACACACGAGTACTTATTTATTGGTCCACTAATTATCATGTCAAACTAGTCATGTAACTCGAACAATAATAACCCAAACCACCCCGGTCTACCTGATCGACTGTACTAGACTGGATTTTAAACTGAACTACCCTTGTAACCAAACTAATCACTCAACTAAATAGTGCACCGAACTACACCCGTTACACCCTGATTGACAAGACTGCGAGCTAACCTCCTCGAATTGACTCGGCCAACTACTGACTTGCTGACAGGTGGCTGCTAACTTGACCACTCGCTGACAGATGGAGAGAGCACCAGCATGAACCACGCGGACGACACATGACATATTTGATATTCTTTTTTTTGGTGATAATTTGGTGTTGTTTTATTGAAGAACGAGAACTTTATATCTTCTTCCACTTCTAACCATCCTTTTGTGTTTGTGAAAAGAATGTCAAACTTGTTGCTTAACATAGTTTAACAAGGGTGCAAGTTTCATGCTAAGTCAAAATCTTGTTCAATTTTATCCTTTCTTTGTCTTGTTTACGAACTAGAGGTTTGAACCTAAAATATCTTAAAGAAATAGAGAAAAAAGGACATGTGATGATGTTCTTGAACTTAATATATTTAGGAATAGATTTCTTTGATGATTGGATTATGGGTTAATGAAATATTCATTCAAATAATTTTACTCTCCATAGTATAGTAAAATATCTATTAATGCATGACTTATACCTATAAAAAGTCTTAAATAGTAAAATCGATAATTTTATAAAAAATAGCAATAAATATGTTAGATAACATTTAATTCAAGGAACAATGTTTTTTGTTCTTGTTTGGATAAATGTGTTTTTAAATGTAAATTATGAATCTTTTACGTGGGTAGTTCAAGAAGATAATTATAACCTATAAATCTTATCTTTTATTTGGGTAGCAAAGTCTGAGAACTATTTCACCCTAATAATATTAATCGAGAATAAATATACTTTACACATGTATTAATGAGAAAAAAAATACTCATGTATTTATTAATGAAGAATAAATAGTGATTGAGCTTAGAGCACTCATTAAACCTATGAATATTTGACTATGTTATTTATCTCAAACTTAAAAGTTAAGATCCACAAGATGCTAGATACACACTCTAACACCCCCAAAAATATTAAACATGTGCTTGGTGTATAAGCTTGCTTGTAGTGTTCGAGGCTACAAAGTGCCATATACACATCCATTACCTAGGCTTTAGTGGGCTCCCTAAGCCCACGAGATGTTGGACACTTGCCCATCACCTTGATTTTAACATCAATCTCAAGCCTAAAAGAAGGTGTTTTACATAGATCTAACAGTTAAACATATAACTATGATGATAAACACAAAATACATTCTTAAAGCTCATTACAAGATTTTCCAAATTTAAAAAAAAAAAACAAATCTCGATACATTAGTGTTCTTTCAAGTGGGCAGTATTTTTACTAAAGAGCTCTGAAAAGTATATTTGTTTTCTTTAATGGGTTCTCAACATAAAATCCAATATATTTATTTTCCATATCAATCATTTTTTTCCTTAATAGTTCATTTAACATCATAGATTTGATTTCCATGTTTTTTTATTGGATTTCAAATATACTCAAAATCTTTAAATATTATGTTCTAATTACTGAATTAATAACCAACCATAAAATTTATCAATTTCATGTACCAATACTCATTTACATCTCTAATTCACACTACAAGAAAACCTATTTAAATATAGAGTTATTTCGCGATTTTATTGGCTGTGAAAAATAGTTGACAACTATAAATGAATTAATAAAAAAAAATGTAATAAAATTTATATATATATATATCTTAAATCCAATCCATGTGAAAGTGTGAAACACAAGAGCATGCGAATATATATATAAAGAGAAGTTATAAAAAATCCCGCTAAGCTATAAAGCCAGTAAAACGCAGCGTTTCATTCATCTTCAATCATAAACAAAATAGAAAAACACCACTCCCCGAGTTCCTCCCAGTAAAAAGCCACAGACGCCGCTTTGCTTAAAAAAAAAAAAAACTTTTTTGAAAAACTGCACCACTCTCCCTGTCTCTGCTCCTGCTCAACCTCCAAAACCCTCCAATTATTTTTCAAACGCACAAACACAAAACGTCGAGGTTACTTCGACTTTGCCTCGCTACCACCAAAATGTCCCCATCACTCGTCTTCACCGACTCCTCCACCTCCACAGCTTCTCGTCTTCTTCCATTTTCCAGAACCGCCACCCCTTTTAATGCCGCTGTTTCTCTTCGCCGCTCAGTGGGTCCTCTCAATGTCAGACCCTTTGTCCTCCCCCCTCTCAGAACCCTCTCTGTTAATTCGTCAAACAACCCGTCTCCTGTAATCAATGGTTAACCACTCACTGAAAAATTGCTTGATGATTTCCGTTTTTATGTATCCCTCGCTGAACCTTTTTTTTTTTGAAGAAAAAAATGTGACTGGGTTTGTGAGTCTATTTCTGAGAGTCAATTTGTCGAACATGCTGTGTGCAAACTCTAATGTGTTTCCTTTATTGTTCTTGATGGATTTATTGTACAGATAAATCGGGTGGGGAGGCATGTGCAAAGGTAATTGATGGGAAAATGGTTGCAAAGCAAATAAGAGATGAGATAGCAGCCGAAGTTTTAAAGATGAAGGAAGCAATTGGTGTTGTTCCTGGGTTAGCGGTGATTCTTGTTGGCGACAGGAAGGACTCTGCTACTTATGTACGCAACAAGAAAAAAGCTTGTGAGTCTGTTGGGATTAATTCTTTTGAAGTGCGTTTGCCAGAAGATTCTACCGAACAAGAAGTGATTAAATTTATTTCGGAGTTCAATAATGATCCTTCAGTTCATGGCATCCTTGTCCAGTTGCCTCTGCCTTCGGTATGGTTTTGAATTTGATCGATGTTTGGCAATTTGAAAGAATCTTGAGTTGAATTGTGATTGTTTGATTAGAAATGGTTGTGTTTGTATGTTTGTACCAGCATATGGATGAGCAGAATGTGTTGAATGCTGTTGACATTGTGAAGGATGTGGATGGTTTCCATCCATTGAACATTGGTCGTCTTGCAATGCGAGGAAGAGACCCGCTGTTTGTTCCGTGTACGCCTAAGGGGTGCATAGAGTTGTTGCATAGATATGCTGTTGAAATCAAAGGGAAGAGAGCTGTTGTGATTGGTCGGAGCAATATTGTTGGGATGCCGGCTGCTTTATTGCTTCAGGTAATTCAGTTTCCAAAAAGTGTTTTTTTTTCCTTTTACCTTTTGATGTTATCAGATATATGTGTAAAGTGCGCGCGAGTGTTTCTGATTCTGCCCTTTTTTTAAACTCCTCATCTTGATGTTTTTGATATTGTAAGAGGGAAGATGCCACGGTGAGCATTGTTCATTCTCGAACCAAGAACCCTGAGGAGATTGTAAAACATGCAGATATAATAATCTCTGCTGTAGGGCAACCAAATATGGTGAGAGGCAGCTGGTTGAAACCCGGCGCAGTTGTGATTGATGTTGGAATTAATCCTGTCGAGGTGAGAAGAATTCTATAGTGGCCTATGGTTTTTCTTTTCTCGACATGCTTTCCTGGTTATATTCTTATGCGATTGGCCATTTCTATTTGTATGCGTGCATGTCTAAAAGGATGCCAAAAGCCCTCGAGGTTACAAACTGGTTGGAGATGTCTGCTATGAGGAGGCCCGCAAGGTTGCTTCAGCTGTCACTCCAGTTCCTGGAGGTGTTGGTCCTATGACCATAGCAATGCTCCTCTCCAATACTCTCAGCTCAGCAAAGAGGATACACAACTTCCAGTGACTATTTTGAGATTTTAAAGATCAGTGCTTAGTTGGACACGGGTGGCTTCCCAGGGACCAGGTTGGTGCTAGCTTGAGCTCGCATTTCCTCTCAGGGAGAAGGTGGTTCAGCCACTGCACTGCCTTTGTAGCAGTTGATCTTTTATGGCAAAGTGAGGTTTTATGCAGTTTTAAGACATTCTATCTAGCTAGGAAAATTGCACAACAGATTGCGGGAGTTTAGACCCCACTCTTCCTACTGCTGAGAGCTTGTAGGTTCAACCACATTTGAATTAGCCATCATTAGCTTGTGTCAATCCAGAATCCAGCAATCCATCTTGATCAGCTTTAGCTATTTTCTTTCACCAGATTTATGGGTGCTTACAGAATCAATTTTGGAACTGATCAGTCCCAGGTTCAGATGTCTTGAACAGGCCAACTAATCGACACAAGGATTGGATTCATATGCTATACACGCCCAATTTCAATCCCAGGCCACGTACAAACTAGATTGCAAATAACATGGTGTTGCAAAACCATATTTTTCGGTTTCCTTATCCATGCCGTAGAAATCAAGGTGCGCATAGCTATCTGCTTTTTGTCAAACACAAACTGTTCTGGAAGGCAAGTGCAGGAGAGAACACAACACCGATTAATCTACCTGGACTTCGTTTATACATTGAAAAAAAAAATTTAGAAGTTAAGCACGCACTTCATTACCGCCACTGATTCTGTAGTTTCCTTACTTCCTAATGAATCTGAAAATCTAGAAGCAGAGGAATTAAAATCCAGTTGCAATAAGTTTTTGGCCGAAAGATCAATTCGTGCTTCAAAATGGTCTATTCCAGATGTGCGTTGCTATTTTGCAATGCAGATAATAGGATCCTGAGAAAAAGAATATTAAATCTGCCATTTCCTGCAAAGTGCAAACTGGTCTCCAAACGTTGCTGCTCTCTTATTTCTACTCGTTTTTATACAAGTTAGCTGTTCTTGGTAATTTCCAAAACCAAATTAAAGCAATATCCAAAATCCAAAATCCAAAGTCAAGTCCAAATTAAAGCTCGAATTCTGGACCAGAACTAGTTGGCACTTGAATTTGCTTACTAACTTCCTGCTTTATTTATTGTTCGCCGCTTAAGATTTTTCTTTCTCTAGCTGTGGTACATTGGAGGATGAAATCATTTTGATTAGAGCTTATTGTGAGCTCTACAGTCATTTACCAAGAAGAAACCTCTAACGAAGCCAGGAAGAAGAATAGATAAGCAAAACGTGAATCGTTTCAAACAAGTTTGTACTCTATGCTTGTAAGTATATAATTAATCTGCCATCTTAGATCATTGTGTCAGCAAGAAAAACCAGACATGCGCCGCTGACCGAACTCTGGTGGAGGATAGCTACGGATATTATTGGCCAGTTCAAGTCCTAGATACACATACTATTGCTGAGAAAGTAAGCCGGTGGATGTAGGTCTAATTTGCTCCTGTAGAGATGGATAGCATCCGGTCAGAAAGGCGACTCCTCCTTCTTAACAAAGAAACAACCAGAAGGGCCCCCATTAGGCAGCAGAGCTAGCCTCACCACGTTTTCAGCACCTTCTTCAACAGGAAGCACGCCTGTATTGAAGTTTAAATCTGATTTAACATAACCAGGGCAGACACAATTGACGCAGAAAGTTGGGTGCTTCTTGGCCAGGACCCGTGTGTAGGCACTCATAGCTGCTTTCGAGAGTATATATGCTGACATAATAGCAGGCCACCCTTCCTTTTCCAAAGAACCCTCTTTGAAATCTTCTAAGTACTTGCTCAAGACCTCGTCCACTCTCTCTTCTGTAAGGTTGTCAGCATCACCTAGCACTCCTTTAGCCCATTCATTTGATGCAACCTGCAAGGAAATCCCAAGAGAAGTCTGTAATAATCACTCCCACCACATCTAGTAACAACTAGCAGTGTAGCAAAGCCTGTTTAAAATTCTCAGTGGTTGAATGAAGATCTGCATTTCCAGAAGTTTGCTTTCGTTTCAGCTTATTTGGATTTAAACCCAGTCAGAAACTGAAATCAAATCGATCGAGTTTCTTAAACAAAGAAACGAAATTATTTCCTGAGAAGTCTTGTAAGGTATTACCTTCAACTTTCCCATGGAAGAGGAAACATTAACGATTCTTGGTGAATCAGACAATTGGAGCAAGGGAATAAGTGCTTCGGCCATTCTCTTTGCACCATAATAGTTTATTCTCAGGCACTCTTCGGCTAACTCCCAACTTTGAGTGATAAATTCACTCCAATTGATTTTTGCACCTTCCTGCATCAATGAAATGAAACTCAAATCATCTTGGAGCTATATGCATCACTGCCAATCATCAGGAGAATGAATTTTCGAAGTGATAACATGATCCTGTCTGCCTATCCCACAAATCAGGAAAACATCGTGTAGTAAATCTGATCTAAACAGCACATGTAATGCCCGCATATGTCTAAGAATATGAAAAACACAGAAAAAAAAAAAGCAATAATCTTTACTAACACAGTCACTTGCATGATCCTAAATGAATTACTGAGACAAAATATAGCGAAGACTGGAGATTTCAGGATTTTTTCAGATCTTGGCTAATACCAAAGTTTCAGCCTCGACATAAACCTTCAGACAGGTAAGAAGTCTAATACCTCAGTTGACTGTAAAGCTAATTACTCTTCCTTCGAACTCCATCAAATATCTTCATTTAGAGACTTACCTGACCCGAAATGAAAGCATTTAAAGCATCGCCATCTGTTTTGACTCCACTAACTCCTGCATTGTTCACCTGTGCATAGTTCCAACATTTTCAGCATTCACTGGAATAAAAGTTAAATCACACAAAATAAATGATAACATTTCAGAAAATATTTGACATTGCAGGTTTTTCCCAACACAGATTTTCTGTAAGGTTAAAATTTTATAGACATTGGAGTCGGGAAGGCCTTCAAATAATGCTTAGAAGTTATTGTTTGAGATTTACAGTATTTTCCTAGTTGATGGAAGTTTTTTTTTTTTTTTTTACTATTTGATCTATTACTCTTTTATTATTATTTCAAATTTATTTAAAATGATTTCCTAGTATATATAAGTAGCCTAGAAAAGCTATAATATAAAGTTTTTTTTTTTATATATATATATATATAAAATCTCGAGTTATAAAATTTTGAAATTAAGATTTTTATGTGGTGATCATATTTGGCACAATTATGTGTTGTTTGTACTTGCTGTCTTTCTTATGTTGTTTCCATGTATGTAAGTTGGTATCAAAGCCTAATGATTCCTAATGGTTAACTATTGTATGTTATTGAATAACATGCTGTAAAAATTATTTCAAAAGGTCTTATCCCATATTGAAAAACATAACTTTCATTTTATGTACAAAAAATATAAATAGAGCTCTATTCCACATGTGAAAAATAAGATTTTCATTAAGTGTTTATATAATAAACCTTGAGATAAGATAGTAACCAGCAATGAAAAGATAACAGGCTTGCACATATAAGGTTGAGTCAAGTAAGAGAAAAATCTTTGATTGCCCCCCTACACGCGAGACAACAACTATACTTTCTGAAATCTGTCTGTAACATTAACTCATTTTTTATAACCCTTAAAATAAAATCACTATACTTCAAATACTTGAAAATTAAAGTATAATAGTCATAAAATTAACATTTTTTTTTTTGAAACTCTTAATAGTTACAACAACTACAATTATTTAATTTCCCAACAATTATATTTTATAAGCTTTTGTAACATCCCATTAATTTCATAATAATTTTAAAGTGACTGTTACATAATGAATGCCTATAAATACAATGCACTTTTGCAATCAAACTTCTTATGATCATGTTCTAGCTGTTTGTTGAGCAAGAGCTTGTTAGATCCTGGAGGATACCTTGTTGTTGTAGGGGAAATATCTTTAAAATCTTGAATTTGAGTTTATGTGTGGTGACCATATTTGTTAAAATCTTGTGCTATACTTACACTTGTTGTCTTTCTTATACTATTTGAAGTATTATGTATATTGGGATCCTTGAATTACTGAACAGCAGCAGGTACACTTCAAAAGTTTCTCTAGTAAATGGATTAAAATTTCAGAACATTGCTTCACCGATTCAAACAATTCAACACGAAATTTTGCACAGGCAGCAGTGCACACTAACTACATCTCATGTACAAATAGGAACTGGAACAAAGAACAGCACCATGGAATCGAATAAAGCAGGATCAAAAGAGAGGAAGGACTCTACAGAATGTTTTTTTTTTTTGTCCGAAAGTTTTAAGCTTTTATGAAAAACCTTAAATGATATTACCGCTTCCTGTCCTCCGATATTTAGGGGGGGAACTTGGTCTAGCCAGATAAAGTGCCTGAATCAGCAAGTTCATAGAAAACATGAAGATGAACAAGAAATTCAGAGCATTGAAGAAACTGGGCTTTAATCATACCAAGATATCAAGCTTTCCAAATCGGCTTTTGATGAAATCTGCCAAGGTAGCGATACTGCTGACATCGGCCACATCAAGCTGATGAAAAACCACATAATCTGAGAGACCAGACTCCTCGAGCTTTTGAACAGCTTCAAGGCCTCTCTTCTCATCTCTGGAAGTTAGGACCACCAAAATCCCCTTAGAAGCCAACTGCCTACAAATCTCAAACCCAATACCCTTGTTTGCTCCTGTAACCACTGCATAACTGGGAAAATAAAAATAAAAAAAAGTCACAAAGAAGCAGCAGCTATCATCGGGGCTATGCATGTAATGAAAGAATACCTCGGGGCTATGCCGGTTGATTCTGCCATTGATGATAGGATCTGAGAACTCAAGAGGGACACAAGCTAGAGGTCTCTTTGTTCACAGTAATGATTTTGCAGCTTTGATTCACTGTTAAGGTAATCTCTTGCTCCATTTATATCATCATTAAGTAGTACCGGTCCAAGTTCGACTCTTGGCTGGAATGAGGACCGCTTAACTAATGAATGGATAATAAGTGAAGAACGTATCACCAATGAAAATGTTAAGGAACCATCACACCTAAAAGTTTATGCTTGCAAGTGAGGTCCTGAAATATAATTTATATTATTCCTTAACACCCACCCTAAAGTAAAAGTCATTTGAGCTTGGAACTTGCAAAGTTCCATATCACCTTGTACTTGGTTTTTTTATCAAATAAAATGGGGTGATGAAATTTGAACTCGTAATCGCTAGGTCAACAAGGCTTTGATACCATGTTAAAGAACCATCTCATCTAAAAGCTTAAGCTGATAAATAAGGCTACGAAATATAATTTATATTATTCTTTAACACATACCCTCGAGTAAAAGTCATTTGGGCTTGAAACTTGCACGGGTCCACATCACCTTGTGCTTGGTTTTCTTATCAAATAGAATGGGGTGGTGAGATTTGAACTCGTGACCGCTAGGTCAACAAGGCTCTGATACCATGTTAAGGAACCATCTCACCTAAAAACTTAAATTTGTAAGTGAGGTCGCAGAATATGATTAATATTATTTTCCGACATAAAAACTGTAGTATTTTGAAAAATTTAAAAAGGGAAAATACATGAGTGCCCTTGGTGGCTTAGAAGTAGGTGTGTAAATAAATTAAGGGTAGGGTAGTAATTGCATAAGCTTATAAATATAAATAGAAGAGAAGAGAAAAGAAAAGGAAAAAAAAAGAAAAAAAAAGGATTAGGTCTGAAATTGAGAGAGAGAATCGGGAGGAGAGAAAGAAAGAAGAAGAAGAAGAGAAAAGAGGGAAAGAGAAGAGGAGAAGAAAAGAAGAAGGAGAAATAAGTTGTTAAGGTAATGTGTGTGTTTTAATATGTATAAATGTGATTATTAGCTATGATTTTGCTTGTATGGGTTGTTAGGGTTTGAGAATTTTATTTGGGTTTGATTGATGAATTAAGAGAGATGTTAAGGGTTGAATGTGTTGGGTAATAGTTTAATTAGTTTGATTGTAGATGATTTTGAAGTTTTGAGATGTTTGGTTTAAGAAAATATTGAGAAAAATGGTGAATAATGTTGATAAATTTCGAAATTGCTGGAAATTCTGGGTTGAGGTTGAAGATGATGAAAATTCATTTTGGTCCTTTTGGTGAAAATTACAGTTTAGTCCCCGAACTTTGGAAAAATTTCAGTTTGGTCCCTGGAGTGAAATTGGAGATTCTGGACAGAATTGAGGATGAATTATGGACAAGATTTTAGGATAGCTATGAATTTATGAAGTGTTCAATTTAGTCCTTCAATTTGATAAAATTACAATTTGACCCTAAAAATATAAGAAAATTTCAGAATGGTCCCTAAGAGAAATATTAGTATTTCTGATTGGTTTGATGGATAATTGAAGCTCATTTGATTTTGGAATTAGATTTTGAAAGAAACCTTGTTTTAGGTTTTTGTGAAAAAAATGGATAATTTGATTAAAAAAACACATAGGATTACGAGTTGAACACTTAGATATGTTATTAAACTTATTTTACTTCTTTTGAGTCATTTTTGAGTATATCTTCTTTTATATATATTCAGATAATCCCGATATTCAACCCACGGGACATCAGTAGGATTTCGTCAACACTCTGCTTCTGAACCTTGTTTGCTCTTAAGTCAAGTGAGTGGATAATATTTAATATGCATGAGAAATAGTATAAATATTTGAATTTGCTAGTATGAATTGGATTATGTTTTTTGATAATATATACCTTGATTATATTCTTGATACGATAAAGCATAATCATTTGTTGAATATACGTTCTTGATATGAGCCTATATCTGTTTGTGAATTGATAGCTCCTCATTTGATTGATACCATGAGTTGAGCCTTGAGATATGAATATGTTTGTTTGATTATAAGATATGCCTATGGTATGCCAGTCAGAATACCCATGCTAACAGGGTAGTGTTAGCCTTTGTGCACATTGTATCTGAAACCCTAGTTGGTCGGGGGAGTCACCAACCTGTGCGGACTGATCATCCCACAGTACGGAGCCTCATGCTCACTACATTCTGATTTTCTGACGAGCTTTACCTATACATTCTTGTTATGACCTATTTGAGAAATTTGTTGTAAGAACCTTGAGCCGATTTGATATTATACTTCTCTTTACTATATTATCTCGTATGTGTATATTGGATATTATCTACTCACTGAGTTGTTGAACTCACCCCCTCATTATTCATTATTTTCAGGGTCATAGCTTGCTAGCAGGTCATTTTTGTCCTACTCTTGGAACCTGCTATTTTGGTTGTAGTCGATATTTTTGTTCATATGTCTAGTTAGTGCTCCACAATTATAACTGTATGTAATCAACTCTTGTATAAAGACAATCGAATTATGTTATAAAGTTTATTTTGTTATTTCCGCTGCGTTGAACTCTGAAGTTGAATGATAAGTTTGTGTGTAAGTTTGGGTTCGCATAGGTGTGGAACCTTGGAGGGGGACCATGCCTATGTGCCGGTCACGGATCCGGGAATCGGGTCGTGACAAAAACACATACTTCGTCATAATTCATAAATCGTGATGAGACCTAATGAATAGTAACAGTTTTGCAAAAAGACAATATCGGACTTTACTATTGTAATAGGTGAATTCTAGAAGATTGATAAGAGATTTACAGGCGATAAGATACAACTAATCTCGTGTTGGAAATCAATACTGTTTCAGCTGCTTGATTTCCTTTATACGCCCCCTCAAGATAGGCGTGCCATCAGTTAAGTCAATATTGGAGCATAAATTCTGAGATTTTTGGCGTGACAAAGCTTTTGTTAAAATATGGCCGTTAATTTCCAGACATGGAGATATGTAAACTGTGTAAAGTAGATCTAGCTTTTCTTTTTAGCTAATTTAGTCTTGTAATTTGCCTATAAATTCATTCCCTATAATTGTAATAGTAAAATACACTGAATATACAAGTAACACTTTTGACAGCTTTGAATGAAGATCAATTGCTGTGTTTCATCCTTGATGCAGCACAGGATCAAGAATTAATTGAGTAGCACCACTATTATCACAAAATAGAAATGGTGGTTTTGTTAGTGGAGTACCAAGTTCATGAAAAATTGAACGAATCCAAATAATTTCTGAAGTTGCAGAAGCAAGAGCGCGATACTCTGCCGCAATGGAAGAGCATGCACCAACACGTTGTTTCCGTGTACTCTAGGAAATAGGACAATCTCCTAGAAAAATAAGAAAGGGGCAAAGGTGAAAGATCTATCTCCTAGAAAAATAAGAAAGGGGCAAAGGTGAAAGATCTATCTCCTAGAAAAATAAGAAAGGGGCAAAGGTGAAAGATCTGGTATCCTTATCACCAACCAAATCTACATCAGAGAACCCTTGAAGAGTATGATCATCAATGCGCTTGAGAAGAATACCACGATCAAGAGTACCCTTTTGGTAGTGCAGAACACGTTTGGCAGTAATCCAATGAAGCTGAGTTTGTTTATGCGTACACCGAGCCAGCTTTTTGACAGGAAAAGAAATGGTAGGCCGAGTCAGAGAAAGATATTGAAGAGCTCCTATAACTCGGTGAAAAGAAATGCTAACAAGGCGTTGATTTTGATTGTAGTTTAATGGTGGCATAAGGTTTTTGGCGATGGATAACACCGACAACCAAAAATGCACACTCTCTTATAATCTGGCAAGCGACCAAATAGACACTTAAAAATGTTGAAATTTCAGAAAAGAACAAAGAACACAAACACACACTGTAGAGATCAAGAACTGGATTCGGGACTTTTCCCAGAATTCTGGAAAATTTCCAGAATTGAAAGAACTAAAGAACTTTGTAAATTTAAGCTAAAAGAACATAAACATTGGCAGAATTTCATGTGTGGTTACTGCCATCCCATCCATTTTATTTATAGAACAAAAGAACTTACAACAGCTATAAATTACCTAACCAACAACTTTCAACGGTAATATTTTCTAAAATCAGTTATTTACAAGATTTCCTTATAACTGATTTGACAGACACAATTCCTAAACTCTAAAGGATTTATAATCATCCTAAATACAAAAGGATTACTAAAACAATAACCTTCAATCTTCAATTCTTCATTTATCCTGCGTCAGTTTGTCGCAGACAGGGCCAAGCGGTCGACCGGTTAATCTTCCCTTTGCAAGCGGTCGACCGGTTGCAAGCGGTCGACCGGTTAATTTCTTTCTCGCAATCGGTCGACCGGTTCTCTTGTGCAGTTCTGGAATCAACTTTAGATTTCAACACTCCCCCTTGATTCCTGAGCTGCACATTCCCACCATTCTCCTTAGCTCTTCAAATCTCTCTTTTGCTAAAGTCTTTGTGAACAAATCAGCCAGCTGCTCCTTTGAACAAACATACTTCATTTCCAATTCTCCTTCTTGCTGAAACTGCCTTATTGCATGAAATTTTATCTTCATGTGCTTTGTTCTATCATGGAACACAGAGTTCTTTGAAATTGCAATTGCAGCCATATTGTCACACAAGAGTTCAGTTGGTTCCCCTTGTTCACAGTTTAAGTCCTTCAACACTTTCCTTAACCAAACTAATTGGTTTGCTGCCACAAATGCAGAGATATATTCAGCTTCGGCTGTTGAGTGGGCAACCACAGATTGTTTCTTCGAATTCCAGCAGAAAATACATTCTCCCATTGAGAAACAATATCCCGAAGTGCTCATCATCCCTTCATCACTCCCAGCCCAATCACTGTCACAAAATCCAGTTATTTTGACAGTGTTCATACTCTTGAAGAACAGGCCAAAATCCAATGTTCCTTTTAAGTATCTCAGCACCCTTTTTGCTGCAATGTGATGTGTTTGACTAGGGTTTTGCATGAACCTTGAGAGATAGTTTACTGCAAATACAATGTCAGGTCTAGTGGAAGTTAAGTACAACAAACTTCCAATTAAACTTCTATACATTCTGCCATCAGCACAGGGGGCACCATCATCCTTGGTGAGTTTCACCCCAAGCACCATTGGTGTGCTAGCAGGTTTGCAATTCTCCATTGCAAACTTGTTTAGTAGTTTTGTTGTGAATTGTTTTTGACACACAAAACACCCTTCACTTGATTGATTCATTTCCATTCCAAGGAAGTAAGCTAGCAATCCAAGTTCATTCATTTCAAACTTGTTTTTCATGTTTAGCTTGAATTCATCAACAAATTTTTCATCATCACCCGTGATCAATAAGTCATCCACATATACTGAAACTATTAATATGTGATCATCAACTTTCTTCACATAAAGAGTGGCTTCATTCAAACTTTTCTCAAATCCCAAACTTGCTAAGTACTCATCTAAGTTGCTATACCAAGCTCTAGGAGCTTGTTTCAAACCATATAATGCTTTCTTTAGCAAATAAACTTTGTCTAGATTGGGTTCAATTTCAAATCCTTCGGGTTGTTCAACATAAATTTCTTCACTTAATGTTCCATTCAAGAATGCAGATTTGACATCCATTTGCCAAACCAACCATCCCTTTTGTGCAGCCAACATCAGCAGCAGCTTGATGGTATCCATCCTTGAGACTGGTGCAAAGGTATCATGGTAGTCAATTCCTTGTTCTTGAGCATACCCTTTGACCACTAATCTAGCCTTGTTTTTGTTGATACTCCCATCAGCATTTAGTTTTGTTTTGTAAATCCATTTGACCCCTATCACCTTTCTATGTCTCGGTCTGTCCACTAAATGCCAGGTATCATTCTTTTCAATCATATTTAGTTCTTCTTTCATGGCTGCCACCCAAGTTTGTGATTCCATAGCTTCTTCCACATTTGTTGGTTCACTTGCAACTAAGTTGCATCTATCATATATGTCACTTAGAGGTCTTGCTCCTCTCACAGGTATGTCATCTATCTCTTCTGACAACCCTTCTTCAACATGTAAGTCATCTAATATCTCTTCATTTTCAGTTTGTATTTCAACCCTGTTTTCTTCAATTTTTCTTTCTTCCCAATTCCAGACTTGACTTTCAGCCACCTGGACATCTCTTGCAATCACAGCTTGGTTGGTTTTTAAATTATAAACCTTATAGCCCTTTGACTTTGAACTATATCCAATCAAAATCCCAACCTCTGATTTCTGGTCTAATTTCCTTCTTTTTGCTTCAGGTTGCAGCACATAACATGGACTCCCAAATATTTTCAAATGATCTAGGTTTGGTTTGTAACCATTCCACCCTTCAAATGGTGTTTTATCTCCTAATGATCTAGAGATCATCCTATTTAGAAGATATGAGGCTGTGCTAACAGCCTCAGCCCAGAACTTCAAAGGTAAATTTTTCTCATAAATGAGGCATCTTGCCATCTCCATTAAAGTTCTATTTTTCCTCTCACTTACCCCATTTTGTTGTGGGGTGTAGGGAACTGTTAACTGATGTTTGATACCTTCCTTAGCTAGGTATTCTTCCATTCTATGGGAGGTAAACTCCCCCCCATTATCTGATCTCAACACTTTCAAGCTGCAGCTAGACTCTTTCTCGGCTGCAGCCTTGAACTTCAGAAAATATTCAAAAACTTCCCCTTTGGTTTTAAGGAAGTATACCCAACAAAACCTAGTAAAATCATCTATAAACAACAAGAAGTACCTAGCACCATTCAATGACTCATTGTGCATAGGTCCACACAAATCAGTGTGCACAAGTTGTAACTTGACAGTTGATCTAAGTGTGCTTAAACCGAATTTACTTCTTGTTTGTTTTCCTAGTTGGCATGCCTCACACAATTCATCTTGCTCATGTATCATAGGTAGCCCTTCAACCATATGTAATTCAGTCATTTTCTTCAAAGAGGCATAATTAAAATGTCCTAGCCTTTTATGCCATAGCACTGAATTTTCAGTTTCATTTATACTCATGCTTATAAGTTTCAGTTCTTCTTCAATACTAAAGCATCTATTTAACATCTTGGCAGTGAATAAATGTGCCCCATGATTATCCTTAATTGTGCATACACCATCTATAAAGAACAATGAGAAACCATCCTCTAGCAGTTGTCCTACACTTATTAGATTTTGAGCAATTTCAGGTACATACAGAACATGTTCAAAGTTTCGTGTACCTGCTAGAGTTTCTATGTCAACTTCTCCCTTTCCCTCTACACTTACATACTGTCCATTTGCAACCTTTACTCTTGATTTATATTTTAAATCCAAGTGTTTAAACATACTCAATTCAGCAGACATATGATTTGAACAACCACTATCTATCAACCAGTTTTGCTTACTAACCTCTGTTTTATTGCAGCTGAGTCTCCCAATGGCTGTGAGTAATTTCTCATCCTTGGCTTCCACTTCCTCAGCAGTATGAATTTGTCCATTTGAGGTGTTGGTTTTGCAAAACTTTTGTATGTGCCCGAATTGCATGCATTTTCGACATTGAGCATTTTTGAGCCAACAAAATGACTCAAGATGATTAGTCTTTTGACAGAATTTGCATGTGGGGAATTGTTCTCTTCTCTCCTTCCCTTTTGCATTGAACTTGTTGGCATTTGATTGATTACTCTCCCATTTCTTGTTCTGCCATTGTTTCCCAGAATTGTTCTTGTTTTCTGGGTTTTTGAAGAACACCTGAGTCCTTGTTCTTCCCTTGAATCCTGCTGCAAAGGCTTCTTGAATTTCTTCCCTTAGCAGTGTCATCTGATTTTCTATCTTGGAGACATTTGATGAGAATTCCTTGACTTTCATCTTCAAGTCTTCAAATTTATCCCAAGCATCCATGTCTGTCAGCTAGGCTTTCTTTTCTAGTCTTGTAATTCACTTCTAAGACTACACAAAACAGAGAACAAGGATATCAATTGATGATCAATATCAATTGATTATCCTCTTAAAGTACAAATCAAGTCAGATTTCTTGATTTTTAAGAAATCTGCAAATTCTGGTCAACACTTGCTTCTTTTCTTTGATTTCAAAATCTGCCAATACACGAACAAGTTTCCTTTCACTTGTTTCTTGCACTCTTTTCTTCCAGGGATTCCACAGAACAAAGAACACGAACTATAATTGAACAAATCTTCAATTATTAGTCCTTTAAAGAACAAATCAAGCCTTTTCTTGATTGACAAACTCTGGAACTTCTGGAGACAGTGCAATCTTTTTCTTTCAAGGTTTTAATCAATACTTGAATCTCTTTCACTCCCTCTCAAAGACCTAATTCCGCTCTGATACCATGTTGAAATTTCAGAAAAGAACAAAGAACACAAACACACACTGTAGAGATCAAGAACTGGATTCGGGACTTTTCCCAGAATTCTGGAAAATTTCCAGAATTGAAAGAACTAAAGAACTTTGTAAATTTAAGCTAAAAGAACATAAACATTGGCAGAATTTCATGTGTGGTTACTGCCATCCCATCCATTTTATTTATAGAACAAAAGAACTTACAACAGCTATAAATTACCTAACCAACAACTTTCAACGGTAATATTTTCTAAAATCAGTTATTTACAAGATTTCCTTATAACTGATTTGACAGACACAATTCCTAAACTCTAAAGGATTTATAATCATCCTAAATACAAAAGGATTACTAAAACAATAACCTTCAATCTTCAATTCTTCATTTATCCTGCGTCAGTTTGTCGCAGACAGGGCCAAGCGGTCGACCGGTTAATCTTCCCTTTGCAAGCGGTCGACCGGTTGCAAGCGGTCGACCGGTTAATTTCTTTCTCGCAATCGGTCGACCGGTTCTCTTGTGCAGTTCTGGAATCAACTTTAGATTTCAACAAAAAAGACTCTTTTATTTTTATTTTTATAGGACCAGAAAGATGAAGAAAGACTAGGACCAAGTAGGCGTATGATTTATCAAATAAACCGCTGTCTGAAAAGAACAGGACCAGAAAGATGAAGAAAGACTAGGTTGACTCAATAGAGTTAGTCCTGCTGCAACGTTCACTAGTTGTCAATTTCGTTTCTTTCCATCACATAATTGATATATCTTGTTCAGTTTTAAAAAACAGAACAAATCGAAATAGGTTTTATCTCTTGACCAATGTTTCTTGGCCCTGTGGTCTCTAGTTCTTAACTCCAGCAACCCAACCATGGTTCAAGCTTTGGGATCAACAATTCAACTCGGCGAAAATAGGGTTTTATCGCGTTGGAAGAAAAATAATTTAATCTCGAGTTACATGAATCTTGATGCTAAAAACTGTCGTGTAGACAACTGATGAACAATATTGATGCGTAGCATGATATATTCCAAAATGTACCGAATCGTCCATGGCCAGTCAATTGCTCTCTACTGATAGAATTACATCAAACTTGATCATGGATTTCGAGAAAGATAGTTTCTGAATGAGAACAGAAAAATAAGCCTCCTAAGAATACGAAGAAAAGGGATAGCTGGGAGCATGCCTTTTTTTTTTCCTGGTACAGAAGCCAAGAGCCATCGATGAAATTTATAGCAATCGATAACCAGCATGGATCTTATTTAACTCCTCCTGTTCCTGCTCCCAATCAGCAAAGCAAAGTAAAATAGAATCCTGAAGAAAAAACCCCAAGCGATAGTGATCCACAAGCAGTTCCATTTGCTTATATCTGTTATCCCTTGCTGCCTTAGAATATCGGTTCCTGTGACTACACAGGTGTTACTTGTAATGTTCATGCCCAAAGTCTTGCTAATGCTCTTCAGCATGTTCAATTTCAATGGCAATGGCACCGCGGCAAGAGGCGTGGTGTCAAACATTTGCACGCCCCTGACAAAACATTTTGTTGGATCGTGAAATTCATTTTGCAAAGCTGCCTCGTATGGATATTTCACTAGAGATATAAAGTGAAACCATAACCAATACGAAGGAATTCGATCTCGAGAGATGAAGAATCCACTGAAGAGAAGAAAGTAGGCCAAAATGGCAACCACAATGGTGAAACCCAGCATAACATGAGAGACAACTCCTGAAAGAAACGTGACAAACGAACTTCCAGCCCAAAATGCAGCCAAGATTGTGAAGAAGAAGAAGCAGAACCCAGAAAACCCACCATCGAGTCCTACAGCCCAGAATGTTGTCGCGGCAAAGGCAATAGAAAGTACAACCAGAGAGGGAATCGAGATTAGAGAGTGAGCAAGAACGTAGGATGAACGACGGTAAGCATTGTAGGCGGTTTCCCTCATGAAAATATAACGTTCTTGCAGAAAGGAAGGGATAGATTCTGCACAGGTGTAGTAAGTGGTGGACATGGCAAAAGCAAAAAAGCCTAATCGCTCTTGCGCACCTCTAGGCGAGTTGTCAAGATGATGAAAAACGGTGGCCAGGATTATACCAGTAACAAGAACAGCACCAAAGCGAATCCCAAACAATTCAGGCATTCTTCTTGCATTTATTAACGATCTTTTGGCTATAACCATCATTTCAATCCAAAGTGGATTGGCAAAAGTTGGAACTGAAGATGTCAAGCTGGAATTATTTGGGGCACCAGAGACCAGCTTGCCTCTAGAGATGCTGGCACTTATTGCTTCCTTAAGTGAAAGCTTGGATGCGTTGAAGTTTCTGTTCTGGGGATTCTTCATGGCTTGCCATGACTTGTTGAATTCAACAAGGGTCGTTGTTCCATCCGGAGCCTCTTCAAGTTCACGAATCAAATCCAAAGCAAACTCAGTTCGGTTCTCATTCTCAGGAATTGGATTCCCAAACTGAGAGAAGAATTCTGGAAGACTTCCTGGAGATCCAGCATACACTGTTTGCCCATGTGAAAGAAAGATCAGACGGTCAAGTAAGGTCAGGATTCGGTAACTTGGCTGGTGTACGGACATGATTACAATGCTTCCTCTTTGTGCGATGCGCTGCAAGACCTTAACAACCATGAAAGCACTAGTTGAATCAAGCCCTGACGTTGGCTCATCAAGAAACAAGAGAATTGGGTCGTGAATAATGTCAATTCCAATAGAAACTCTTCTTCTTTCACCTCCGGAAACGCCTCTGTGCCCTTCATCTCCGATCACAGTATTGGCCGCGTTACGCAGGCCTAATTGGTCGATCAATGCCTGAACTCTTGCCTTCTTTTTCGACTTGGAGAGGGAGCGAGGGAGCCTGAAATCGGCCGAGAACATTAGCGTCTCTTCCACAGTGAGCATAGGAAACAAGAGATCATCTTGCATCACGTAAGCAGATATCACTTTCAGTAGCCTTGACTCCAAGACCTCACCATTCAAAGTCACAGAACCTTTCAAGCTATCCTTCGCAATCCGGTCGGCAAGTGCATCAATCAATGTGGATTTACCAGACCCGCTAGCCCCAAGAACGGCCATAATCTCCCCTTCTCTCGCCTCTCCTGAAATATCATTCAACAAAACCTTCATGCTAGATGTCTCCGAAGAACCAAGTGACGAGTCCTTTCCACAGATTGGAAACGACAGTTTTTGGCTAACTCTTACACTGTATGTCAAGCTGGTAAAAGAAAGAACGAAAGGGGTTGATGGTGGCATAGAGCTACAGGCATAGGCGCCTAGCTCAAGGACTTGGTGCTGATGGGCAGGAGTGCTGTGATTGGAGGTGGTGTCGCTTTGCACATCGTCCACACGCTTTAGGATCTCGGAAAGAGTGGGAGAAAGCGAGGGTTTGGATCTGCTAGGATGTTTTTGGAGCTCCATTTGGTGGCTGTTATGGCTGAAGAGTGGCAGGTCTTTTCCTTGTGACGTGTCTGAATGTCCTGGATCGGACATTTGTGAATGTTCGATCCTTAATTGCACCACTGCATTTGCAGAGAATTTATAGAGAGGGAGGCTAGTTGGTTTGGTTTATCAAGTGCCCATCCATGGTATAGACTATATTGTACGCGGTGAGAGAAGTTGTAGAGAAGAAGAAGAAGAAGAAGAAGAAGAAGGTGACCGAGTCAGCTCGAAGGATCAGTCGGCAACATGAATCAATCAATTAGTGTTTCTTGTATACACGTGAGAGACCAAACCAATCAGAATATATATATATATATATATATATTGGTAGATAAAATTCCTAAAATCATTTCTATATACATAAAAAATACAATAAGTGGAATGGAAAACATTGAAAAGATTCGTATAACCAATTTGGTAGGCAGTGATCAGAATCAAACAAAACCCTCATACCATGAATTGTTTCTTCTTGCTAATTAAATTGGTTCTACTTTTTAGAATTTCCAAGTTAGTCTAGATATTTTTATTAAAAAATATCTAAAAGATATGGTGAATTCATGTTCACCACCTCATAAAATACTGGATTTCAACTATTATTCTCTTCCGTTGCTTTTTATTTTTAATTTTATACTTCCGCATCTCATTATTGGATTTTATTTTTGCATGAACAAAAATAGTTTTGTTGTCTAAGAAAAACTAGAAATCCAGGGACTAGAATTGACAGTTTTTTTTCCCTTTTGAATATTGTTCACTCATCGTTTTTTTTTTTTTTAATTTCCTATGAGTTTTTTCTAATTTTATTTTTGGTCTCTTTAGTTTTGAACATTTATATTTTTATCCAAAATTTTATTTGTTCACATTCATTCAATCCTTCATTTTGAGAGATGAAAGAGATAGAAGGTCTCTAGAAAACGGTGGAAGAAAGAGAAAGCAATTGGTTTCCCAAATTTAATGAGCAAATAAACCAAATTTGATGTCATTGTTTTTCTCTTATTGATATAAGAGTCATTAAGGTGTTACATTGTTTTATCACATCTATTAATATTTTTTTAGTCACGCACAAAATATTAATTAAGCCATTGTGTTATTTAATTTTCTTTTCTCTTGAGATCATGATAAATCATTATTTTAAAAATAATATTTTAAGATAATGATATGTTTTTAAATATAAAAAAATGTTTACAATAGATAAATAAATAAAAAAGCTCTCATCAAACAATCAATAGATGCATTAATAAGGAAATGGAGTTTAGGTTGAAAAAATACAGGCCCTCAACAATTTTATATGTTGTATTTCCTAAGAATATCTATTTTTATAATCATATGATTAAATAAAAAATAAAGTTTTTAAACTCAATGAGAATCATGACCTAGATCATGAGTTATGCGAGTTTCATTGGCTTAACCTAGATCAATACAGTACATCATCGTTCTAGTATATATATATATGAATCACTAGGTTAGTTGAGTCACATTAGGTTAACTATCATCCGATTTTCTTTGAAACTTAGTCCGGTTCAAAGGCCATTTTACTTAGCAATGAGATTTAATAACAAGAATACCTAGATTTATCTTCATAATTAATTTTGTGTGTTTTGTAATCGTTTTAATATTTTAATATATTTTCAAGTGAAAAATAACATTTCACATATACTCTGGAATAGACACACACGGAGACAAAAGGACGATCTTAGTTCCAGAAGAAAAAATAAAAACTAATCCACCGATTACATCTAAGGAATGGCATCGACCAGCATGCCATTGTCTGTCTATATATAACAAGAAACATCAAACGTGTACAAATGATTTCTTGTATCCGCTAACCTTTTCCATTCGTTCCTTCGTTTGCTAAGACTATTCAGGCTCTCTTGGCAGGCTGAGTGGTGAACCAACACTTCCTAACCCATTCACTACACGCCTCGTCGTTACTTCACGAAACCCCCCACATGGCAATGACACTGATGATTCAGCTTTTCTCATCACCTTACTTCAAATCCATGCTTTTTTAAAATCACAACGCAAGGCCTAATCTGTGCGAGTGTTAGGTATGGATGTTATATCTACTGCGCGCGGTCTGGATTACGTCGGGATGTTCATCTGTTGTGGACTGAGTAGTGCCAAAGAGATCGAAGAAAAGTCTTAAGAGCTGAGAGAGAAAAGGTTCTTCTTGCATGCTCAATATATATATATATATATATATATATATATATATATATATATATATATATATATATATTGTTAGTGGGTCCTCGGCTTAATGTATAATTAATTATCAAACTGTTCGATCACGTCATTAGGTCCACTTGTATCAGCTTTTTTTCTATGTTTTGGTAGAGCACAAAAGAAGAAATCTGACTTAATTTGTTTTGACATGGTTAGACTCTAACCAGCTTCATTGGATCATCTTCAATTGATAAAATTATTAGATTCTTAAATCAACTCGATGGACTAAGTACTCCAATTTGATAATAGTGTACGTTCTAACGAGTGCAGGTGGGTTTGAAAACAATATTTATGAGCAAGTAGTATGAATTCTCTGTCCATAGGCTGATTCTATATCAGCCAATATGATCATCGTTCGTTCCTGGAACCATCAAAATATCCCAGCAGTTCTGCTTGTAACTCACTCAACCATGTCCCCCTCTTCTTCCTCTTATCGTGCTGCAACTCACTCAGCCATGTCCTCCTTGTCCATACCTACCATTCCTGGTCGAAATCTTTTTATTGATATATATCTCACTACCACACAATCTCCTTCTCTTTCAAGTCTCTAAAATCAACATCATATGGTCCTGCAAATTTTATCAACACCTTCCTTCTCTATCCGCAACTCATCTTTTACCATGGCGAAATGATATCTGAGTGACAATCGACTAGAACTGCTAAAATTTCTTGCTTGGCTTTTACTGAAATTTGGTCCCTGGTATCATATGATCGTCTTTGAATGTGGTAGGTTGTAATCAAATGGATATACAATATTAACCACATAATAGATATGACTCATGTTAAAGAATAATATAAATCATAATCTAGGACCTCAGCTTTTAGGTGAGATGTCAACTCTTGCGCGCTACAAAGCGTGTTTGGTGGCCAAAGATTTTCATGACTCAGTCATCTGGCTTCGTTGATCCTTAATTTCTACACCATGTTTGCAAACTCATGCATGGTGGGGTTGTTTTGCGTTTAGAAACAAGATAATTAATCCAGAATGAAAAAGAGGCCAGAAGGTCCTCCATCAGGAAGCAGCGCCAATTTCACAGGATACACTGCAGCTTCATCAACCGATAAGGTGCCGGTATTATTGCTCACATCTGTTCTGACAGACCCTGGACAGATGAATTTAATGCAGAAATCGGGGTACTTCTTGGATAGAATCCTCGTGTGAGCATTCATGGCTGCTTTTAAGAGTGCATAGGCTGACAGTAAAGCTGACCACCCCTTGGTTTCTAAGGAAATTAATTTAATTACTTAATGTTAGGATTCTACCCTTGACTCAAACAAGAAAAGGCCTTGCATTGGCCATAATATAAAAGAACATCTGCAGTCTTTGTAAGATGGGGATTAATATAAGGCATGCCTATTTAACCATTTCTACTTTAATAATCCGTACTTGATGAAAATAAATTAAATAGTTAGCATATTATTCACTCCATGGAAGTGTTTCTAAGCTTAATTCTGCAAATAAACGAGTTTTCCATGTCCATTTCCAAACTCGTGTTTAGCTTCAACTGAGATAAATCCTGAGGAAACTACTTACTTCAGTACCAGTAATTTTTGAAGCTGCTAAAGCGTCCGAGTCTATTGTGGTTCCACTGATCGCTGCATTGTTCACCTGCATATGTTTCAAGCAGCCATCATGTTTTAGTTCTTCCATATTACCAAACTCAGCAATATGAACAATTTATCAGGTTCGTTTGAACTATTTCCAAGAACATTATATCCCTTGACCTCAGCAACTCTTACTTTTCCATCTGGCAGTTCATCAAACTGAGAAGATTAACGCTGAACTGACTTTAGCACCACCGGTTAATTTTGTGTGAATCTGCTCTCGGTCGTACCAAAATATCAAGTCTTCCATATTGACTTCTGATGAAATCTGCGAGAGATGCAATACTTGCAGGATCCATTACATCGAGAAGAATTAGAGGCCTGCAGTTTTACTATCCCCCCACCAAGCCCCATGTTTGCTCCCTTAACAACTGCATGTATACCTGTCAAAAGAACTTTTCCTTAAAAATGTGGTCAGCAAAAAGAGATTAACGTCAGAAGAAGAAGCGATGCAGGAAGTGGTGGAGATACATGTAATCACGATTCTCACCTCTTTGTTGATTCTTCCATAGATGATGAGATGCTGAAATATGAGCATTAGGAATTCATTTTTATATGGTTCTGTGGTTAGCTTCTTGGCAAAGCAGGATATTCTTGACCCTCTAGTGGGACGACAGAGAATAGGTCAACTTTGCTTCTTATTTCTTGTCCTACCTATTTAGCCGAGTCCCACGTCTTGAAAACCTAACACGGAATAACAATAATCTGCTGATGCATCAAACAGCTGTCTTGATCGATTGCATTGATTGTTACTTGTTTAAACTACTGGAACTAAAAGGAAACAGAAAAAAAGAAGACAAGAGTGTGAAGTATCCAAGAATGTGTTTTCATTTTACGACAGACAATTTACATAAATCCAAATATGTCAAGTCATTTTCAATGAACTGATTGATTGGCGTATTCGTTTGTATGGTAAGCATCAGGACAGCTCCATTTTCTCCTCACTTGCAGTACCTCTTTTCAATGCGCAAGTACTCCTTGATAGGATAACAGAGTTAGGGAAAATGGTCTTCAGAATTTAATTAAGGCTAATTAGCTCATTTCTCGTTTTATATGATGAAACAAAATAAAGGACGCTGGTCTCATAGATTTAGCTCAAGCCTGAGTTTAATCCAATAATACATAATGGTGTAAAACTATTCCATCCATCAGAATCATCTACTCATTGTCCGATGTGGCCAGTATTCCAGCAGCTCATAAATGGAGAATTGCCGCCATAACCATGATCCACAGGGCAAGAACCAGGTTCAATATAAGATAAAGTGAACTCCTCACACATCTAGTGGTGACGCTATAAGCACGAATTAATTAGCCATCAGAAATTAGAATCTCACCAATATCTGGAAAGCTCACTTGGAATCTCTCCAAATAATGAACAAGAACTTTATAAACCAATCCACCCTTTACTAATTGTAATATTCTGAAATTTTTAAAAAGGAAAATACATGATTGCCCTTAGTGGCTTAGAATTAGGTTAAGGGTGTTGTAATAATTGTACAAGCTAGTAAATATAAATAGAAAAGAAAAGGAAAGAAAAGGAAAAAGAGAAGTAATCTGAAATTTGAGAGAGAGAATCGGGAAGAGAGGAAGAAAGAAGAAGAAGAAGAGAAAAGAGGGAGAGAGAAGAGGAAGAGAAAGGAAGAAGGAGAAATAAGTTGTTAAGGTAATGTGTGTGTTTTAATATGTATAAATATGGTTATTAACTATGATTTTTGCTTGTATAGATTGTTAGGGTTTGAGAATTTTATTTGGGTTTGATTGATGAATTAGGAGAGATGTTAGGGTTTGAATGTGTTGGGTAATAGTTTAATTAGTTTGATTGTGGATGATTTTGAAGTTTTGAGATGTTTGGTTTGAGAAAATATTGAGAAAAATGGTGAAATAATGTTGATAAATTCGAAATCCTTTGCTGGAAATTCTGGGTTGAGGTTGAAGATGACAAAAATTCATTTTGGTCCTTTTGGTGAAATTTTCAGTTTAGTCCCCGAACTTTGGAAAAATTACAGTTTGGTCCCTGAGGTGAAATTGGAGATTTTGGACAGAATTGAGGATGAATTATGGACAAGATTTTAGGATAGCTATGAATTTATGAAGTGTTCAATTTAGTCCTCCAATTTGATAAAATTATAATTTGACCCTAAAAATATAAGAAAATTACAGAATGGTCCTTAGATGAAATATTAGTATTTCAGATTGGTTTGATGGATAATTGAAGCTCATTTGATGGATTAATATCAATTTTACGAATTGTGTATTTTGGAATTAGATTTCAGAAGAAACCTTTGTTTTAGATTTTTGCGAAGAAATGGATAGTTTGATTCAAAAACACATAGGATTATGATTTGAACTCTTAGATATGTTATTAAAGGTATTTTACTTCTTTTGAGTCATTTTTGAGTATATCTTCTTTTATATATTCAGATAATCCTGATATTCTACCCGCGGGACATCAGTAAAGTTTCATCAACATTCTGCTTTTGGAACTTGTCTGCTTTTGAGTCCGGTGAGTGGATAACATTTAATATGCATGAGAAATAGTATAAATATTTGAATTTGCTAGTATGAATTGGATTATGTTTTTTGGATAATATACCTTGATTATATTCTTGATACGATAAAGCATAATCATTTGTTGAATATCCGTTCTTGATATGAGCCTATATCTATTTGTGAATTGATAGCTCCTCATTTGATTGATACCATGAGTTGAGCATTGAGATATGAATATGTCTGTTTGTTTATAAGATATCCCTATGGTATGCCAGTCAGAATACCCATGCTAACAGGGTAGTGTTAGCCTTTGTGCACATCGTATCTGAAACCCTAGTTGGTCGGGGGAGTCACCAACCTGTGTGGACTGATCATCCCACAGTACGGAGCCTCATGCTCATTGCATTCTGATTTTCTGACGAGCTTTACCTATTAAATTCTTGTTATGACCTATTTGAGAAACTCCTTGCAAGAACTTCGAGCCGATTTGATATTATACTTCTCTTTGCTATATTATCTCGTATGTGTATATTGGATATTATCTACTCACTGAGTTGTTGAACTCACTCCCTCATTATTTATCATTTTCAGGGTCATAGCTTGCTAGCAAGTCATTTTTGTCCAACTCTTGGAACCTGCTATTTTGGTTGTAGTCGACACTTTTTGTTCATATGTTTAGTTAGTGCTCCACAATTATAATTGTATGTAATCAACTCTTGTATAAAGACAATCGAATTATGTTATAAAGTTTGCTTTGTTATTTCCGCTGCGTTAAATTCTGAAGTTGAACTCTGAATATGGATGATAAGTTTATGTATAAGTTTGGGTTCGCATAGGTGTGGAACCTTGGAGGGGAACCATGCCTATGTGCCGGTCACGGATCCGGGAATCAGGTCGTCACACTAATTAATCACAATGTGGCTTGAAATAGCCAAATTACAGGCAACTGCAGTCCAAGAAAATTAAGCGTCCAACTGTCCGTTAAGAAAGCAGTATCCACGTTCCACCACTTGTTCATAAATCAGGGGGAAATGGGCAGTTATTGACAATTGAAGGGAATAACAAATCACAATAAACATGGGTAGTGGGCAGTTATTGACAATTAAAGGGAATTAACTGGACGACGTGGTCAGGCAAATGCATCGTCTAGACAATATAAACTGTGCAGCTTCTCATACATCTAGACAATATCTTTCAGTTCAACCTGCCTGGGGTGAAGATACATCAACGAGAAAGTTTTCAATATCTTGTAGCCGTTTTCTTCATCATGATTCATTTAAAAGCACGGCAGCTTTTGTTTCTGATAAAAGAAACAACCAGAAGGCCCACCATCAGAGAGCAATGCCAGTCTCACAGCATTTTCAGCTCCTTCAGCGGCGGTGAAGACGCCGGTGTTGGTAGTTATGTCAGTTTTGCAATAGCCAGGGCAGAGACAATTGACGCGGAAGCTTGGATACTTCTTGGCCAGAATCCTTGTATAGGCACTCATGGCAGCTTTAGCAACAACATAGGCAGACAGATAAGTTGGCCAGCCTTTGGATTCCAGCAAATCTTCTTTGAAATCTTTAAGAAACTCGTTCACAACCTCGTCCAGTCTATCTTCATTGAGATTCTCAACATCATCCAACAATCCCTTGGCCCATTCATTGGGTATGTTCTAAGCCACATAACAGGAAAAGGCACTTTGGTAAGACTGCTTGTAGAAATGCTGCAAGTACTAGTGTCTGTGCTAAATGAAACACAAACTCAGAGGATAATAAATGAAAGACTATTCCTATAATGCTAATTGTTATGAGCTAACACGGGAAGCGAATTTGCATTTGCGAAACAGTGCGTGCATGAAAGTACACAGCAGGGAAAAATTACGATTTCTAGGAGTTGTATTACTGGACATTACCGTAAAGAAAGTACGATAGTTCAGAATAAGAAAACATAGAAATGTTACTGCACATCAACCAGTATAGAAGTCAAATTAGGGTTTCCTAGAAAAGGAGAAATAACTCTGGCAAATTTCAAGATAAGACAACTGCTAGTTTCAATCTGGACCAAAACACCAAGACTTCATGCTTGAAACACGGTCTCTGTACCTTTAAAAGCCCCAGCACTGAAGTGACATTTACAATTCTCGGTGAATCAGACAGCTGCAGGAGGGGAGCAAGTGCTTCAGCCATTCCTCTTGCACCATAGTAGTTTGTTTTCACACACTGTTCTGCCATCTCATAATTTTGAGTTCCAATTTCAGCCCACACTTGGTCCCCAGATGGCTGCAATTGGACAAAAGAATTTTATACCCTCTCCAACATATCCACATAAACAAATGAAGATCTACTTATTTTACTACTCAAAATAACCTCAAGATCCGTTGAGTGATAATTACAAGCAATAATTAGTCCCAATTGTTAAGGAATTATTTCACCTAAAAGTGTTCAACTTGTCATGTGAAGTTCCAGAATATGATTTATATTATTCTCTAACACACTTTTTTAAATGAAAGCTCTTTGGGCTTAAAACTTGCACATGTGCGGGTCTCTACTACGCTATAATTAATTTTTATTAAATAGAATAAAGGTGGCGCAATTCAAACTCGTGATCACTAGTCAATAAGATTTTGATACCATATTGAAAAACTATTTCAATTAAAAACTCAACATGTTCAGTTCAGAATATGATTTATATTATTTTTTAACTGATTCCTGGTCTATCAAAGGGTTACGTGAATATAGAAAGCACATGCATTCATCTTCCTGGTCTATGACTTATGTCCTCCTCTTGTAGTCATTACAATATAAAAGACTTACAAAATCACCAGATTGCTCGAAGGCTCTTTGAAAAGCTTCAGCCTTTAGTGAAACTCCACCAACCCCAGCATTGTTCACCTGCACAAGGTTACACAATTTTCAAGAAACTATCAGATAAAGATTAAAAATATATATTTATGGAGGATTGGCCCGAGAGATTGACTCATTACTTCATACCAGGATGTCAAGTTTTCCAAAATTATTTTTCACAAACTCAGCAAGGGAAACGATGCTATCAGGGTCAACCACATCAAGCTGATGGTAAGCCACAAGGTCATCAGAGATGCCAGAATCTTTCAGCTTCTGAACAGCGTCAAGACCCCTTTTCTCATCTCTGGCCGTTAACACCACCAAAATCCCATTAGAAGCCAGCTGCCTGCATATTTCATATCCAATCCCCTTATTTGCTCCTGTCACAACTGCATACCTGTGACAGAAATACTTTCAGAACGTGCTGATTGTCTTAACAACTCTTTAAGAAAAAGAAGAAGGATGAAAGAGCATATATTAACCTCTTTGGTGCAAGAATGGTGGGCTCTCGAGCCATGGCTGGTGGTGTGAAAGATGATATCGGATGTAGCAGAAGTGAATTGCTTTCTTAAAGATTGTAAGAAACTTTGAATAGATTCGATTCTTATATTGTATTTGTCACTATCGCATGGGCCGGCTCCTACCAGGCAATGGAAACATCAGCCGAAGGAGGTGCTAAAATCAAACTTCTGTCACTAATTAATACAATAAAGACTTGATTTCAGTGACATACAAAATTATAAAAAAAAAGATCTAAAGGGGAGATTTTCTTAGAATTTATTTAGCCCGTGGTGCTCGGGTCAAATCATAAAAGCAGTAGCTGGCCAAGAAGATGATAAGGAAATGATGTGTCGATGAAAGCGAGTTGTAGTCCTGCAAGAGCATATATGATTAGTATGCGATGCCTCGGCAGTCGGCATCTCCTTTTTTAAATTTTAATAATGCACAAAGTGAAGGAAGACATTTGGCTTTCTATGTGTAGAAAAAAGAGAGACGATAAGATAAGCACGTTTCTTTGACTTTTAATCAATAAACGATAAGCAGGCATTCTTAATTATCTATTGAGCTTACATTTTCCTTCACTTGAATTCACTTCTTTGATGTTAATGATGATTTTACTTCATTTTTTAATTTATTTTGATGCGAGTTACTTGATTTTATTATTGCTTAAATATATTTTTTAACTGCTGTGCTTAAAAGCGGCAACTTGGTAGCAAGGCTATGAGGAAGGCCCATGTTTCAATTAATAACCCTCCGAGCACTAAATGGGCTTAAGGCCTATTGGGCCTCTTTGCTTTTAATTTCCTTTTACTCCTCTAGTATCCGTTTTTAGTCCTGATGAAGGTGGTGGATTGGAGAATAAACCAGTGGCTGCAACTGCGTTTCCCTCGATGAAACTTGTTCGTGATACTGATAATTTTTTCGACGGAATAGCTCTGAGTTTATCATGGATCGATGCAAGTGTCATCGATCTTCCCAAACTTAGCCCAGCATACAAATCCAGGCATGTAATCCGACGGATACGATCTTGGATGGCTGGGTCTGGGAGTTCTTGTCATCGATCTTCTTCTTCTTCTTTTTGTCTCTCTCTCTGTGACAGGGGATGCTTGGTTTTATCAATGTCGTTGCTGATATTTTACAGGTTTCTTCGGGGATATTTGGGAAACTTTCCCTGTGGATGTTCTCCAATTCATTGAATTCAGTTTTCATATGCAAATGTCAAAAATGGTTTTGATTTATATGATCTGTATCTTGTTCAGATAGATTGTTTAAACTGACAAGAACCTAACCAGCTGGTTCTGTAGAAATGGAGTCTCGGGTTACACCAAATATCAAGTTATCTGTATTTAAATCTTAAAAGCATGTGCTAAATACAAAGTAAAAATTGAAATAATTATACAGAAAAAAAAAAAAAAAACTATAATAAATTATGAAGCTTATTCTCCATTAAATCAAGTGTTGAAAAAATAAATTAGACACCAACACATAGATATAAATAAAATAAAAAAAGAGATGAAATTGGAATATTTTGGTCGGAACTTGGCCAAAAAAAGTTAATCAACACTCAATGCTTTTGAGTTGTTTTTTCTTTTAAAATAATACAAGATATGGTGATCATCGTGGACGGATCGGAATAGAATCACCAACCTTACTTTAAAGGGATGTGTGTGTGTCTATATATGGCACTCTACTTTTACTTTTCAGAACCCAAAATTGACTTACCTCAGAATTGAGAACAACAAATGGGACGGGAATAAAATAAAATCATTGGAGTTGTTTATGACCATGGATATGTTTTTTTAAGTTTTTTTTATTTGAAGATATATTGACATAATAAACATTTTTTTATTTTTTAAAAATATTTTAGCATATTAAAATGATCTAAGAACATGAAAAACAATTCATTTAATACAGAAATAAAATCAATATTTTTTAAAAAGTACTTTTAAAGTACTTCTTGAACACCATCACCGTTAATATAAATATTAAGGAGAAACCATCCGGTAGGTGGCTAGTGGTACGAGTTTGGGATTAAAGAGTTTACTCCTCTTGTGGTTTCAGATTTGAGCTTTATGCTTGCTAATATGATGACCACTAAATACTTACATAATTGTTAACTTCAAGCCTATATAATTAGTCAACATACATATAAGTTGACCCGATCGTTCACATTAAAAAAAATTATATTAAACGGAGGTGGATTCTACTGTTTATATCAAGAGTTAGGAGGGATAAGAAAAATATGCATTTACCTCTTAAAAGCAAGTGCTAAATACAAAGTAAAGAAACAAAAAAAAAAAAAATATATATATATATATATATATATATATATATATATATATATATATATATATATATATCTTTTTGAAGAGCTATATTAGAAATCAGAATAATATTTAGATGAGTTATTTTTATATTATACAGAAGCTAAAGGAGATTGAGGTTTTAAATAGTAATGAACAGTGAATTGCAGTGTTCATTTAGACTCAGAGGGACTGTGAATTGGAATAATGAAATTACTATTTTCCCCCTTCCTTTACTGTGTTTTTTTAGCCTTGGTTCAGGTGTATTTTCATTTTTTTGCATTTGTGTGCACAGTAAAATAACTATAATACATATATATAAGACAAAACAACACAATAATAGTCAGGGGCATTAAGGTTATTGCCCTTTTTTAAAAAAAAATAGCTAAATACAAAACTACATAGTAAACGTAGGGATCAATAGGGTAATTGCATAATATTTTTAAAATGGCCAAATACGTATATACCCCCATATAAGACAAAATCCAAAAAATGTCTGTAGAGGTGTGGTGGTAATTTATTATTTTTTATTATATTTTCTAGTGAGGTACTGTTTGCATATCGCTGGACACGCCGTGCTCACGCAGATTTTGAGCGGCGGATGTCCAACGTGTAAAAATATTCAACCGGCATCTAGAATTATTCTATGTCGTGTTCTCTCTATCATGGTGCAGCTCGTGGGGTTCCAAGGTGCCTAGAGACGTGTAAGTGGTCGATTGAAGGTTTTTTCTTCTTTTTTCTCTCCTGCATGTGAAAGTACAAGTCAAACCCCATTGTTTATTAGATTTTTATTATAGCCCCTGATCTTTCGATTGTTTTGTATAGTCCTTATTTCTGTTATATAAGTTTTGATTGGTTTCAATTTTGTCCTTTAATTGAAATTGATTATATATTATAGTTTCATTTCGGTCCTCAGTCTTTTAATTTTCCGATTGGTTTGAAATCCTAAATATTTTTATATCAAAATTTTGATTTGTTTCAATTTTATCCTTCAATTCAAATTGATTATATATTTTAGTTTCATTTCGGTCCCCAGTCTTTTAATTTCCGGTTTTGTGTTAAATTCTTTAATTTGTTCTATACCAAAGTTTAGATTTGTTTCAATTTTGTCCTTTAAATGAAATTTATTATATATGTGTTTTTTTATTTAATATTTAAATTTTAATTTGTGTTGGTGATCATTTAAAAATTGATATTTATTATTTTTCTCTTTGTTTTTTTATTTTTATTTATTATTCCGGTCAAATATTTTTTTAAAAATATAATAGTATTTATTTTTGTTTTGTCATTTATTTATTTTAATTGCTTTTTTGTTAATAAGGCATTTAAAATAATGATAATGGTTATTTTTTCCCTATAAATATGTGAGAACAATTATATATTATGATATTTATTTAATATTAACACCTTTATATATATATATATATATGTATAATGAATAACATAGGTTTTTTTGGGGAAATAATTAATATCATTGTTCTGAAATATTTTTAATATAATAATAAGAGGAATAAATCTTATAAATAAAAAAATAATTTAATTTTTTTTCTAACAATAATTGTGGTGTTGTCGATAGTATGAACAATAATAATTAGAATATAAATTATTTATAATAATATTTATAATGATTGTTACAATAATTGTGATAATTTACAATCATGATAATAACAATGACAATAATAATCAAAATAATTTATCAGTTGATATTATTTTTCTTAAATGTTGACTTTTGCGGCTTTTTTATATTTGATATTTCATATATAATATCACATAAACAAACAATATACGAAGTCACACGTAGCCAAAAAAAAGGTGGAAAAATTAAGGCATTTTATCTACAATGAAAAAATATACGAGTTAATTGCCCTCCACTTCGCCGTAGCCATAAACAATTTTTTTAACATGCAAAAAAATATTAATGGTCTTAGATTTTTTTTATAATGCTATATATCTGAGCAAAATAATCAGTCTAACTTTCGGCTCTTACTATAGCAAAATTATTTATAATAATAATAATAATAATAATAATAATAATAATAATAATTGTATATTATGTTTTTATATATTCATTTTTATTGTGGAAAATACATTTAAAATAATGATGACAATTATTTTTAAGGATTTTTATCTTTAAAATAATTATATTATTTTATATTTAATATTAACACATTAATATATATATATATATATATATATATATATATATATATATATATATATATAAAATGAAGTAAGTTTTTTTTTAAAAAAAAAACTCTCAAATTAATTTAATCTTAGTATTTTGAAATACTTCAAATATAATAATATAAAAAATAAATCTTAGAAAAAAAAAACATGAATTTCTTTTTACAATGAAACTGATAGTGGCAGCGAAAATATTGTCAGTAATGATTAGAATATTAATTATTTACAATAATTGTTACAATAACAACTATACTAATTCTGACAATTTAACAATCATGATAATAACAATAAGAATAATAATCAAGATAATTCATTAATCGATGTTGTTTTGTGAAAAATTAATTTCTGCAATTTTTTTATGTATAATATTTCAAATCTAATTTTACATGAATAAAAAATATATGAAGCTACAAATAGACAAAACAAGTGAAATGTTTTTGTCAAATTATCTACAAATAAAAAATATACGAGTCATTGCCCTATGCTTCATCGCAAACAAAACCAAATCTTATAATATGTCAAAAAATGTTAATCATTCTTGATTTTATTAATAATGTTATACATTAGAGCAAAATAATGAATCTACAAGACTTTTAATTATTTAGATTTTTAATATATTCATTTTATTATAAATAATACATTTAAAATAACGAGAAAGATTATTTTAAAGGTTTTCTCTCTTAAAAATAGTTATATACTCTGATATATGTTTAATATTAACGTCTTAAAAAATGTAACAAATAACTAACAACTGAAGATTAACTATACATGTAAAAGAGAGAGTTTTACTTTCATTTCATACCACTAAAGATGAACTTACTCTACTTTTTAACCAAAGCTACATTTAATACAGAGATATGTTCTAATAAAAATTAAAAGTCAACTAAAATTATAGATACATAAATACAAATAAATTATTTAGAATTATACCAAAATTACTGAAAAAATAAAGGGATCCAAACTAAATCAAGAAATAAAAGAATTGTTTATTTTTTCCTTACAACACTTTTAAATTTTTTTATTTAATCCTTTGGTTTAAATTATTTACATATTTGGTTTCAGAATAATTCATATTTTTGTCCATGTTTATATATATATATATATATATATATATATATATATATATACACTCTCTTAATTTTGGTTTTTAATTCTAATCATTTTCTCTTTTGTTTAAGTTGTATTTCTTAGAAAAATTTAAGTCTTAGATTTTAGGTTTTTTTTGTTAAAAATTACTTTTACAATATTTTTATGTATAATATTTCAGATCTAATATTACATAAAATAAAAATAAAAATGAGACAACACATAAACAAAATGGGTAGACAAATCTGCCCAAGTTATCTACAATTAAAAAATATACGAGCTACTTCCTCTGCGTTTCAATTACAATGTTCTTTTTAGATGGGGAAAAAATACTTATTTCTAACAAATTTTATCTATTATAATTTTACTAATTAAATATTAAAATAATCAATTACAGCACACAAAAAAATTTTCTATATAGAAAAAAGCGAATTAACCTAGTATTGATAAAAAATACGACAGACTTGTTTAATATATTTTATATAATTTTTTTCCTTATCAAATTTGTATCAGTTAATTATAATTAATAAATATTTTTATTAAAAAAACAAAATAACGACCATCATGCCTGAAAAAGCCGGTCGAAAAATCAAAAACTTTTGAGAAGAGGGGATCCTGTCCGTACAATCCAGCTGGCAACCGAAAAAGTCGTTATCAGTGAGCCAAGAAGAGCTTCCTTTTCAAACTCCAGTTAAAATAAAATCAAGCACCAAAATAATATTTGTACCCAAAGATATTATCTTTATCAATCAGAGGACACAGAACACAACAACTACCGAACCACGAATGGCAGAGGCAGAGCCAAGCAACAACAGCGTGGTCGCAGAACCCAGATTAGTAATCTGCGTAGGCGACATCCATGGCTACATCAAAAAGCTTCAAAATCTTTGGTCAAATCTCGAAAGCCAATTCGACCCCCAACACTTTAATGCTGCTACAATTATCTTTTTAGGCGATTACTGTGACAGAGGCCCAGATGCCAAGAAAGTCCTAGATTTCTTGATAAACTTACCTTCGAAGTATCCAAATCAAAAGCATGTGTTTCTTTCGGGAAACCATGACTTTGCTTTTGCTGCTTTTGTTGGTGTCCTGCCTGAGCCGCAAAATGGGGTGTCATTTAAGGAAGGATGGAAGAAGTATGAAGAGAGTGAGGACAGGGAAGGGTGGTATAAAGGAGAAGGGTATGAGAATATGCATTTGCAAGGGAGAAGGTGGGCCGGGCATATTAAGGCAAGATTTAATACCATTAAAGGGACCGAATATCAGGGCTCTATTTATGATGCTGGTCCCACTTTTGCCTCCTATGGTGTCCCTCATGGATCTTCTGGTATGTCTTTTTGTTTTTGTTTTTTTAAAAAAGCGTTCATTGAATTAAGTTATCTTGTCAATAGCTTAATCACGTCTCCATGCTTGTTTAGAAATGTATAGATGTTATTTGGTTTTTTGATTGTTAAATATGAAATAGGCTACTGTTGTCTATCAGTTTTGAACTGAGTAGATTGTGTTTGAGTTGCTTGATTCTTAGTTTTTAATGTAAGAGGGTAAAAATAATATATTTTGGATTAGTATAATCGTTACTGGAGGATTGTAATCTTCTGATTCTTGCATTTTTTTAAACTTGAGATGGTTTTGAATTCAATACAATTAATAGTGTGGTCTTATTGGTGTAAATTTTTGTATCGGGACAGACTTAATGAAGGCAGTTCCTGATGATCACAAGAGGTTTCTAGCTGATATGGTTTGGATCCATGAAGAGGTAAAGTTTATTTCATTGCCATCTATATCGTTTAGAACTGTGGTCAAATCTCGATTTTTACCAGTGTAATGGTGTGAGTTGTCAACAAAGGAAGATGATCAACCGAGTATATTACACAACACGAGTTCCATACTTTGTTGTTTGATTTGATCCGTAGGGAAAATTGATGAAGCTTGGTGGTTTCATAATGTGCAATGTTCTGTCAAAGAACACAACCCAAAAGCGTAAGCTATTAAATGAAGCTCCGAGAATGGTTTTATATTATTACCCGATGATTTATTTTATTTGTTGGAAAGGGATGGTGAGATTTGAACTTATAATCATTTGGTCAATGATACCATGTGAGATTCAAATGTGGAACTGTTTGGTCATTAAAACTTTAATACCATATGAAACAACTATCTCAACTTAAAAGTTTAAGCTAATGGTGAAGCCTATGGTTTTATATTACTCTCTCGACATTTTCTTTTCCAGGATGATGTGTGCATAGAGGATGAAGAAGGAATTAGACACTGTAAATTGATTGCCGTGCATGCTGGTTTAGAGAAAGCGAAAAATGTAGGCGAACAACTGAGATTTTTGAAAGCTAAGGAGACTCATCTCCCCAAGATAGAGGGTCTTAGTGGGAGGAAAAATGTTTGGGATATACCAGAGGTGATGGCTCGATACCTACTATTAATTTTTCTATCCGAAACTTCTTATCCTAATCTACCAATTTCTCCAGCCACTTACTTTCTTTAGTGGGAAATGACTCGGATGTTGACAGCTTTACACATTCAAGATATTATATATCATTGTCTTTTTTATTTATGCAGCTGAAGTGTGGATGTTTGATGTTTAATTTCTCTTAGGAATTAACTGAGAAACCAACCATTGTGGTTAGCGGCCACCACGGGAAGCTTCATATTGAAGGTCTTAGATTGATTATTGATGAAGGTGGTGGATTTGAGAATAAACCAGTGGCTGCAATTGTGCTTCCCTCGATGAAGCTTGTTCGTGATACTGATAATTTGACAAAATAGCTTGGAGTATATCATAGATCGATTCAAGTGTCCTCGGTCTTTCCAAACTTAGCCCAGCATACATATCCAGGCATGTAATCTGACTGATGGTGTCTTGGATGCATATCTTTAGCAACGTTTCAGTGCTGGCTTTGGAAGTTCTTGTCATTGATCTTTCTTTTTTTATGTCTCTCTCTGTGACAGGGATGCCTGGTTTTATCAATGTCTTTGCTAATATTTTAGTAGTTTCTTGGGGAATATCAATAAAACGGACTTGTGTCCATGCCACTTTCCTTGTGGAAATTCTCCAATACATTGAATTCAGTTTTTTTTTTTTTCTTGAGAAAAATAATGAAAATGCTGATGGGGAACTTGCATGTCTGTCAGTTTATACTGATTTCTAACATGAAGGCCAAGAGGCTGGCCTGCATTTATCTCGGGGTATGTCACTGATCATACCAGTTTTCATATGCAAATGTTAAAAATGATTTTGATTTATATGATCTGTATCTTGTTCAAATAGATTGTTTAAACTTACATGAACCTAACCAGCTGGTTCTGTAGAAATCGAGTCTCGGTCACACCAAATATCAAGTTATCTGTATCAGGTCTTCGTAAAATCTGCAGATGCAATGTTTTCATGGTCCATCATATCAAGCTGTTAAAAGACCACATAATCAGAGATCAGACCGTTTGAGTTTATCAATAGCTCGAAGGCCTCTCTTTTCATCTCTAGCTGTTAGCATTCACAGTGCAATGTTGACTTGGTAGAACAACAGTATATTTCTGACATTTTAATGAGCACGGCTGTAAATGGATCAATTTTGTTTCCTAGTTTCTAGCCGTGTATTCAGCCAACTTTAGATCCTAGAAAACTTACAATAAATGGATGCATCAGAACACCCTGTTTTCCATATCTTTTGATTGATTCAGTCATTCTAGATTCAAGATTTTGAGTTTTAATGCATGTTTCTGCCGACTCAAGACTTTTAGTTTCATTTTCATTCCACACTTCCTCTCCGTCGGTCGGGCTGCATCATTACACAAAAATCTTATGCCATCTGTGACATTCAAGACCCACGGAACGACGACTACAAAAAATAATCATTCTTAGCAGAGGACTTATCTCCTCCTGCTGTAATCATTTCAATACAAAAAGCCTTAACCAACCACCAGAAAGCTCCAAGGCTCTTTGGAAAGCATCAGCGTTTAGCAAAACTCCATTAATCGCAGCATTGTTCACCTGCACAAGGTTTAAAGCATTTACGAATTCAACAAATAACAGGACATTAAAAAAATTCTACTTCAAAAGATTTATTGTCCTAGCAAGATACCAAGCTTTCCAAATTTGGATGTTTGTGCATCCATATATGGTTGTCTACAAAAATTCATATGGTACACACCCAAGTACAAAAATTTAATTGCTACTTGCTAATCAGATGGGCAAAATAAAAACGTGGTTGATTACAAAGTGCAATAAGCGGCAGCAAGTATAATGGAAGAGTAATATTTTATTGAAAGTATTCATGTAATTGATGACGAATCTCCATCAAAAAAAGAAAAAAACAATTTTAAGCAAATCCTAAGAGAAAGAATCCGAGTACACCCCAAGTCCAAGACAGATTGCTAGAATAAAGAGATGAAGCACTGCTAGTGCTAGGCGATGCAGCATGGTTCGGTTTTGAAGTTGCAGGTGCGACCAGGATATCAATCTTTTGCCCTGCTTGGCAGTGACCAGGGTAACCGCAGATGAAGTAGAAGTGGCCCGGCTTTTCAAGGGCGACTGTATCGGAGCCGTTGGTGTAAGTAGCTATCGGTGATGTTGCATTGCAAGACTCGAAACCCGGATGCGCCACCTGCTTCACGTTGTGGAATTGGTTGTTGTAATTGAAGACGAGAGTGTCACCAACGTGAAAATTCTTGCTGGCAGCCCAATCTCGGTAATCAACTTGACCCATGCTTGTCCATCCAGCAGAGTCACCGACCTGGTAAACGGCAGCCATGGAGACTCCGCAAAGAGCCATCATAAAGAGAGAGACCACCAGCATTGATGTCCTGAGATTAGCCATGGTCGTTTGGAAGACGATGAATATGTAAAGAGAGTTCTGAGGTTGGCTTGAATGGATTTGTGAGAGCAATCGCCTCGGGTGTCCTGTATATATAGGGCGAATCTAATCCAGGTTATTCAAGGATACGGATTTCCTGATTTGTATATTCTTTTTTATGTAATCCGTATCACTGAAGGAGAACTTCATGTGCACATGCTGAGTTCGGATTCGCGTTGGTGAAGCCGGCATTATTCGTGCATTGCCGGGCAAAAGAATGAAGCCGAAACCCGTGTGGAGGTCTGCTGCCCTGTCAATACCCGTGTGGAGGTCTGCTGCCCTGTCAATATGTTAAAGAACTGCTAATATATATATATACTAGACAATGCCCCCGCGCTTCGCTGCGGGCGGCAAAATATTTTTTTCAATGTAAAAAATATTAATTGTGTGTATTTTTTATTATAATATAAATTTAGTTAAAATAATAAATCTGTGCAGAATTCATGTCAACTGCAAGTTTTCTATAAAATATATGAATTTAAAATCGATATAAATTTATCTATTTAGTAGTTTCAAACGAAATAACCAGCATACATTTATCATCATCATTAAAAAAGCAAGAAAACTCAGATATCTGAATTATTAAGTTCATTGTATTAAGATTAGTTCATTATATAATTCATTTTAATTCAAACAAAAATAAAATATAAATTGTGAAAATACTTACAATAATCAAATAAAAAAAATAAGTTGTTAATTTTCTATCAACAAAAAAACAAAAACATAGATTGAAAATTCATCCTGACATTATTGCCATTATCATTGCTATAAAAGCTAAAATTATTACTAACATTGCAGCCAAAACAATTAAAATAATTAAATTGCCATGAAAAAAAAAACAAAAGATTTTTACAAAACAACAATAAAAAAATAATAACTAAAATTATCATTATTATTGCATAAATAATAAAATCATAAAAATCATATAATCTGAAAAACAAATAAAGAAACAGAAAAAAAAATAATAAAGGGAAAAATAGAGTAATATTACTTTTAAAATGATCACCGATATAAATTAAAATTTCAGGAAAATCTTTCAAAACAATCAAAAGATTTGTATAAAAAAATAATCACTAAATTATCATTATTATTGCGCAAATAATAAAATTATAAAAATCATCTAATCTAAAGAACAAATAAAAATGAAAGAAAACATCTAGCCATGGCATCCGCGCCTCGTCGCGGGCGGAATCATATTTTTTTCAACATAAGAAAATATTTATTATGTATGATTTTTTTTATCATATCATAAATTTAGACAAAATAATAAATCTGCATATAATTTTTATGAAGTGCAAGTTTTGTATAAAATATATAAATTTTAAATGAATATAAATTTATTTCTTTAGTATGTTTCAATGAAATAACCAGTATAAAATAAGCTGTATTTTTCTATCAACAATAAGTTGCACTGTGGATTGCAATAATCTTTTTTTGTCGTCATATGAACAGTGGAATAATGTTTTCGTCTTATTTGAGAATATTATGATTATTGTATTATTTAAAACACACTTTACATAATAAAATGAATATATAAAAAACTAATATACATTTTTAGAAGTTTTACGCTGCACGCGCCATCCAAAATATGCATGAGCTCTGAAATTGGCGTCGCGCCCGAAGACGCGCCCATAACATCGCTACAGAAAATATAATTAGTAAATTACTAATACACCCCTATAACCAACTATTGGATTTTGTCTTATAGGGGGTACATACATACTTATATAACTCGCGGTGCGCATCAGCTGATCCAGACACACCGATTATAAAAAAGGGTCAAATGATTAGTCATGATGCGCCTAAGTTAACCCAGAGACCCCGGTTATAAAAAAATATATAAGTGGGAAAAAAATATAAGCATGAAAGCATTGTAGCAATCCATATTGTTTTTTTTTAAAAAAAAATCAGTCCAAGAATTAGTCGTGGTGTGCTTAAGCTGGACTGGAGACCACAATCATAAAAAAATTATATAAGTGAACAAAAAAACGTATAAGGAAAAAAATAAAAAATTGGTTCGGAGATTAGTCATGGTATGTCCACGCTGGCCTGGACACCCTGATTATCAAAAAATAGATTTGGTCCGAGAAATAGTGGTGGTGCACCTGAGCTGACCCAGAGATCGTGGTTATAAAAAAAAATATAAGTGAAAAAAAATGTATAAGTGAAAAAAAGAGTTTAAGCTGGCTGAGAGACAATGGTTACAAAAAAATATATAAGCGAAAGAAAAAAAAAGTATAAGCGTGAAAACACTATAGCAATCCATATTGTTTTTAAAAAAATTCGACCCAAGAATTAGTCGTGGTGTGCTTAAGCTGGTCGGAGATCCCAGTTATAAAAAAAATATATAAGTGAATAAAACATTAGTATAAAAAAAAGAAAAAAAAAATATACCAGCATGAAAGCACTTTAGAAAAAAAATGTGGGTCCGAGGATTGTCGTGGTATGCATAAGTTGGCCTGGACACCCTAGTTATAAAAAAAAATTGGATATGGAGATTAATCGTGGTGCATTTAAGCGAGCTCGGACACCCCGATTATTAAAAAAAATAAAAATATATATATATAATAAGAAAAAAATAAAATAAATAAAAAAAGGAAAAAATACAAAAAAACAGGCAAAAAACAAACAAAAAACGGAGGAAAAAAAGAAGAAAAAGAATAATTAGAAAAAAAAAAGCAAAAAAAAAAAGAAGAAGAAGAAGAAACGAAAAAAAAAAGAAAAAAATAAAAATAAAAAAACGCAATCAGAAAATCAAAGCAAAAGCAAAAAAAGAAAAAGAAAAAAAGAGAACTGTTGTAATCTACAGTGCACTGTGCCTGAGTGCACAGTGCAACTTCCCACGCCGTTTATATGTTTTATAATATATATATTAGGGCATGTTTGGTTAACAAGTAAAGGAAAAAGAGCTTAGGTTGTGTTTGCCAAACATACTCTTAGCTTAAAATCAAATACATCAAAAATATTTTAAGTGTATTTGGAAAACACGCTTTTAAAAGCCAAACAATGATTTAGTAATTATTTAAGAGTGTAGTTAAGGTTGCTTTTGAAATTATTTTTTATTTAAAAATACATCAAAATAGTATTTTTTTTTAAAAAAAAAAAATTGATATTAACTTATGAAAATAATTTTAAAATACCAAAAAAAAAATTTAATTTAAATTAAAAAAAATATTTTTGATATTAACTTATGAAAATAATTTAAAAATACCAAAAAAATATTAAAAAAAAATATTTTTTTTCAAAAATAATTTTGAAAGACAATATCAAATGGTCCTTAGTATATTAGAATGGGTTTGGGATTAGGCTAGCCATATAGGCCGAGCCTATTAGGCCCAATCTCAAGCTTATATATACGAGTTGGGCTCAAGCCCAACCCAGCTCATTTTTTCTAATAATGGGTTGGATTCGGCTTATCCATTTAGGTTGGCATAGGCTCGAATGAGGTCCAGCCTCTCTTTATTTCTTTGCAGAACATGAAATAATTTTGGATGGAAAGGCTGGTGAAAAGGTTGTTAAAGGTGTCTTCGGTTTTCCCCCTTGCCAGTCACAACTTTAGAGGAGTTATTCTTGATGGAGAAGGTCGTGGTTTTCTTGTTATGTTTTATTTGTTTGTTTTATTGTTGCGGTGGCCACCCCCTTCGTCTGAGCTCACCTCTATTTACGGGGGTGAATCATGGGTGATAACTTGTCCGTTTTCAAGCTAGAAATGTAGTAGAATCACATGGGTGAGAATGATATGTCTTTTGTCTTGTTTGGAGGAGAGATTATGAACTAAATACCTCTGAAAACCAATCACCCAGGCAATTCTTCCAGACAAAAAGCTGAAGATGAATAGTGGCTCGATGACTTGTTGTCTGACCCCTTTTAATATTTGCCCTTGATTAGTCAAAACAGTGTTATTTTGTATCAGAGAAAACTAAGTGGCAGTTTTGCTCTGCGGTAGCTTCTGTTTTTGAAGCTCATCGCAGAGCGAAAATAGATTTAACCAAACAGGATCCCAGTTTTATACTGTGAGTCCCACTTAAAAAACTGATTTTACGCCTTATTTTCAAAAGCACATTGAAGATGCTTTTCACAAACCACGTCTCTGCTATTTTTATAAATAAATATATATGTGAGATACTTTTTAAATAAGTTCTGTATTTTCAAAAAACAAATTCAAAAATATATATTTTATTTTTAAATTTTATTTTATATTTATATATAAAATTGATTTAAAATTATAAAAAAATCAAAAAATATTTTTTGAATACAAAAATAAACAAATTTCTCTTTTAGATAGAGAAAAAGATATAAATAAATTTATATGTGAGATACTTTTTAAATAAGTTCTGTATTTTTAATATATATATATATATATATATATATATTATTTTTATCATCATTGTCACCTTTATTTTAACACAAAACAGTAATTAAAAAAAACATGTCTACTTATCTATAAAAAATACAAGTAAAGATTGTAATTGCATCAATGTCATTACTAGATGATATTACTTTTGCCGAATATGATAGCAATCCTAATTTTATTCCTGAAGATATTTTACTAAATGTTGTTCCTAGATCAAATAGCAAGGGATCACAGAGGCCTTCACGTATGGATTTAGTTCATGATGAAATTGCAAGTAGTTTGATGGGAGAATAAAAATAATTGTCTAATTTACTTAAATTGTTAATTACTTTTTATTATTATGATTATTAAATTTACAATATTAAAAAAATATAAATGTGTGTCCTATAAAGTAATTTTACATGTTGACAGCAATATGAAAAATATAGTAACCAAACACATGAAACTACTTTTCATAAATCTCAAACTGAACCACAGTTTTAACCAAACACTTCAATTTTAGTTATAAACCGCAGCTAAAAACGCTTTTCATGAAACTATTTTTTTTTCAACTTTAACCACAACAGCAACCGTCGTGCCAAATAGACTCTAAGAGAGGTTGAGTCGTTCTCTTGAAATCATATGATAACTTGTTTTAAACGAACTAAAAGGTGATTTTAGAAAGCTTTTGTTGAGGTATTAAATCTGGGTTTATCATATGATAACTTGTTTTAGTTAATGTAATTAATTTTTCAATATTGATTTTAGTGTATGAGTTGGTGTGTGCAAGTATATGTCCCCACACGTGAGACACGTGAAATAATTCACTCGAATTTCAATGCAATTAACAAGATTTCTTCCAAGCTATGATTGCTTTCACCTACTTTTATAGAAATTAGTCGGGCCCATTGGTATTGTGGCACCGTCTGTTCTTATTCAATCAATTATTTACTTAACTAAATAATTTCTGTTTTTTATATATAATTACATTTGACATTTTAATTTTATATAAGGTAAAATAACTTATTTTTTATTCATGTATTCCTGCTCTTCTTTTTTACTTGTAAGAACTCGGTTCTTTAGTTTTGATCAAATTTATTTTTAAAAAACCTCAATTAAAGATATTTTTATTAAACCAAAATTTATAAAACTACAATTCTAAAAACTACCACTACCCCCAAACACACACTCAATCATCAACAAGGAAATAGAGCAATCAAATTGTTTGAAGCAATTGTTCTAATGAATTAAATTCCAAAAACAAAATTGACTCTTCCTCGAGAAAATGAATTATACATAAACTAATCCGTTACATATAGCAAATCAGAAATGCAGTAGATGAGCCAGAATATTAAATTCCTGCTTCCATTACTTGCCCTTCTAATTTCTGAAGTTAGCAGATTATGAGTTCAGGAAAACAAAACAAAACAAAACAAAATATAATGGTTGGGCTACAGAATCTGACCTAGTTTGAAGAAAAAGGCCCCGATGGAAAAGATTAGGAAAGGTCACTCAAGCCTTATTTCTCATGAACGAGAGGGCTGTAAACAGGGAACCACATATTCCGTGACACATATGCTACAGTCTCCGGCTGCACCCAAAATCACAGAATCTTTTCTTAAGAAAAAAAAACATTCACACGATAAAATAAACAAGCACGTAATTCCTATCATCATGTCTTGCAGCTATCTTGCTCCATACAGTGCAAATATCCAATTACTTTGATAAAGAAAGTATGCATATATGATACTATTATATGTGTTTGTTTATTCAATCGACAAAGAAAAACAAGTTTATTTTTGCATATATTCCTTGCTCTATTTATTAACACTTCTCAGATTAATATAGGTTCCTTTAAGCGTATTGCTTCCAATCAAAATAGAATTGTGTTTTAAATGGACATTTTTTTCATCATAAGTATTGCATTTACAATAGCTACTTACTTTTGACATGTGCTTGAGCTCCCGGGGACCTACATCACCATGTCCTTCTGCCAGGTCTTCTTCAACGGCTGCTCGCAGAACAGCAGCTCCTACCTCTGCTGTAATATCTCTAATACTGCATAAATAAACAAGGTGGCATCAATCGACAATGATCCTCCAAAATAGAGTAGAGTGGAATGTGCCTCTTTTTGTGTGGCGATGACAACTAACCACCAAGGCAAATAGGTTGCACTTTATTTACATCATTAATCGTCATATCCATTTGTCAATCTACCTTCCAAGTCTAATTACATGATGTTTTTCTAAACCATCATCTTTAAGAAGATGATAATCAGCTTCCATCAAGGAATGATTGGCTGCTCAAATTCCAGCGATATGCAAGAAGCAGAATATGACATTTTTGGCATAAAATGAAACAAAATGAAGATAGTGGTATGGTTGGCAGACGAATGATGTGTGTGGCCAGAAGCAGGTTTGTCAAGCAATTGTACTGACTGAAAATAATATCAACTCTCTAACTATGCAGATTAGTCACGCAACACTGAATATTTCAAATAGCAAAATGCAGGTACGAAATCCCCTACTTCCCAAAAGAAGAGATGGAATTGTAACCACCTACATCTGGAAACATTACCTATCAATAGATGGATACAATATGCCTTTTTGGATTTCTTCATCCGTCATGTATGATGCGAGGCTGTAAAAATTAAGCCGTGTCAGCAATTTACAGGGAAAACAAACTTCATGCTAAGTGATATCATCAGAAACATATAAAATATATCAACTAAATATTAAAGATACTTGAAGACCATTGAAAGGCATGTGCTATGTTTCGAGGATTTTTTTTCACGAAGGTAATTTGTTCACCAATAGTAGATGTCTAAGAACATACACTGAATATATAATTCTGCAAGCCATCTAGGTGGGGCACGAATCTTATTGAACAACTTGACAAAACTATCGAGGCATAAATATCCTAATGCAAAAGGATGTGAGAACTGTCAACCGCAAAATTCATAACCAACTTGTATATCTATCAATCCAAAAATATAAGACGCATGGGCATCACCTAATATCACCCAAAATTCAGTAGCCAGCTCATTATAGATAATTTTCAGGACAACGTGTCAGTTTGCATCATAGTGAGTAGACTACTACTATCATTGAAACATTTATTAGCTTTCTACAGCATCAACTATAGTTCATTCAAACAAAGCAGAACAGTTTTTGGTAAGAGAAGGAAGGCAAGTGAGCAAGTTATGTCTATACCATTCAGCAGCTGCTTGCAACATTCCATCAGTTATAATGTGCGCACCTGAGAGAAGGGTTCCCAAACCAATCCTGAAATGGGAGACAAAATTATACATGAACTTCATCATTCACACCTGGTTGGAAAAATATCAGAGTGAAACAACAGAAACACACGAACCCAGGAAACAGGTACATATTATTTGCTTGATTTACATGTCCTACTTTTCCATTTCCTGCAAACACGTATTTGGTTGTTGAAGGCAATAAAAACAATCATTAAAATCAGAATCAAATACCATAAGTTAGCAAAAACTTGCAGTAACAAGACAAATTCTCTAGATCATTGTTGCATTCAGTCAAAAGACTTGGCAAAAAAACATAAATATGAAAGTAGTGTACCTAGATCAACATCTTCGAAAGGGCTTCCACTTCCAAAAACTATATTTGGTCCAGCATACTTGAAAGCATCAGCAGCAGTGCATTCAGCTGTTCCACCGAAAAACAGACAGGGTATTAACAGAAAAAATCTTACAGCCATCATAAACTTTGGAGGTTTGAGGAAATTGCCATGACAAACCATTCATTGTGGGGTTTGACATGGCAAAAATAGCAGGTTTAGTTGAATCTGATTCTCGCATAGCCTTGAGCACCTGATTCAAATTGCAATCACTAGTAAGATTGATGGAAGGGTAAGGGTCATATTTACAGTTCAGAGTTCTTCTTGAAACAACATGGGGAAGAGATATTATTCATTCAGTACTTTATTTCAATTCAGGTTGTAATCATTATGTCTGAACACAGTGGAAAAAGTAATGACATAAAGGCAGTAGAACTCCCACCAGTAAGGAAAAGTAATAGTGCACCAAAGGCCAGTAACAACTAATTATAAGAAACTATGAAAGAAAACAAAGAGCCAGGAACTTCACCTCTTCGTTAAAGATCCCACCAACCCCAGACAAACCAAGAAGCACATGGGGCTTCAGCTTTTTAACCTGAACAAAATTTAGCTGTCACCAACTATAACTCTCACAAAGAAATATAATTCTAAGGTTGTGCGGATAAAAAGTAAATGTTTCTTTTCACAGATCATAAAACATCTGCCTTGAGTTCATGGAGATTTTACCACTTCAATTGGACTAGCTCCCTCCCTAAGCCCTTCAACATCTTTCAAGTCTTTAGCAAATGGTGCCGCAGCTGGATCAATATTTTTCCTCTCTTTTGTGATGAGACCCTGCATGAGAGACAAGTCTCTTTCTCAAACATTACTCTGTCAATGAAGCCAATCATGCAGATGATATTTCAATCACATGACGATCATTAGCACAAAAATAATTGAACCACTTTGTAAAATAGATTTTCATAAATACATCAGATCACTGATCCATTTTATCAAGTATAAGACCCTGCTGGCATGTCAGAAAAACATAGAAAATTGATATCACAAAATGCTGTGGTTGAAGAGAAAAGTGTATCATTTTACATCTTTATCAAGTAGATAACATTTATTCTTCACAGCCATTTCATTGTTCCCAGACATTCTTGAAAGAGCCTCTATTGCCATGTTTAGGACACCAAGCCCTGCGCTGTAAGCAGGAAAAAACAAAAAAGGAAAAATAATACAAAGGATAAGCACATGCAAGCATGGAAAAATTATTTGTAAATGCATTAACTTTTCTTGGGGGCGGATAAAAAGATGAGGGCCTGTTAATTTAACATATCAAAATGATTTTCTGGAATTACCTCCCAGCACCCACTACGACTATCTTTTGATTAACGAAGTCAGATAATGGTTGGCCCTGGGCTCTCACTGTTCCCAGTAACCCCGCAAGTGCAACACCAGCTGTTCCCTATAAGACCCAAAGCAAGCACAATTGCATTAACTGCAGATCATCCATGAGAGTGTATAGCACTCAGCAATAGATTACATACTCCAAGTAAATGCACTGACATACTGCAGCAAGTATGCAGTGCTCACCTGTATGTCATCATTAAACATGCAAAACCTCTTGCGATATCTTTGCAGTGTTTCAAACGCCCACTTCATCTGAAAGTCTTCAAACTGGCAGATTTCCCAATCATCAAGTTAATGGCATGAATGAGACTACCATAATTGAAAAGGAAAAAAATATGACAATCTTAGTAAAGCCAATACCTGTACAATGGCTTTGGGCCAGCGAGTATGAACAGCTTCCATGAATTCATCAACAATTGATAGATACTCTTCTCCTTCCAGCCTAGGTTGTCTAAGTCCTAAATCTGTGAAAATGAAAGTCATAAGGTCTTTTCTTAGAAAGAGCAGTTTCAAAAGCACTTAATACAATTCATTCATCAAAAACAAGAAATTGATACGATCCAAATGAAATGGAATGGTCTAAATGCGTATGTTCTACTCACAAAGAGGGTCTTCAAGCAGCTTTTGATTGTTAGTACCAACATCTAACATAACTGGGAGTATCTGTTAGCCATGAGCATAGGTTCAGTGATACAAGAGGTAATAGAATTAGTAACAAAACCAATAACGTATGAGAATGAGTAGAACTAAATTTGATTTCCAAAGTTTCAGAAACTCCAGATCTTCAAGCAAGCACTGCAAGTCATTCATTATGTATTTTTGTATATGTAAACAAAAAAAGAAGCATAGTAGCAAAATCCTGTCTCTAAATATTTAAACAGAGCTAATAGGCACACACAGAAAACCGGCAGGGAGAGAAAGAGGAGTACATACTCTCTGTGGATTGATACCAGCAGCAGCAACATATATGTCTAGTTTTCCAATAGGTATTCCTATTCCTTGAACTCCAAGATCACCTAGGCCAAGAATACGGCTGCCATCAGTAAGCACTATCATGTCGACCTGCGCCACACAAAAAGCAATTTTAAAACACAATCTTCATTGCTTTGCTCAACAAAGGTCCAATAAGGAAGAGAGGCCAAAGGAAAATGTTGTCATATCCACCACACTCATACAAGATTCACACAATACCTGATGAGCAGGCCAGTTATAGATCATTGACATCATCTCCCCCTTATCCTTCGCACTAAAATACATCCCTCGCGGGCGTCTAAATAATCCAGAGTAATTCTGACACACTAACCCTACTGTTGGAGTGTATATAATTGGAGCAAAATCTTTAATATTATCAATGAGGACCTGGAGAGGAAAAGACATAAAAAGTCAATGAAAGCAAGTTCAGTTTTAACCGTATTTTAACATATTAAAGATGAAATTTGCAATGGAGCTTACTCGGTAGTATAATGTCTCATTCCTATCATGCAGTCGGTTCAAGATCCTCCATTTTGCTAAAGATACAGAACCGTGTGGTTGACCCTGAGTATTCTTCTCAAGGGACCTATACGATTCCACTAACAACCAAAGCTTAATAGTGTTAGTTAAAGCACCGATGGAGAGACCATTCACTTATAAGAGGCAGTGAAGGAAAGCTACATGATGAAGAAAACATAGAAAGCTTTCCTCAAAATTCCAATTTCAATCAAAGAAATGGACTTTGAAGAGATGAAAACACAGGCAATTATCGAGGGGAATTAAACTCACTAAAACGATCATATTGATGCTCGAAGGATATAACACGAGGTGGAAGCAGGCCACGCAGCCCAAGTCGATCTCTTTCAGTCAAAGGAAATCCCGTATCCTGTTCTTAAATAAAAAAAGAAACCATGAAAAACTTATAAAAAATCATCAGCAATTATTATTTTGAGGGTTAAAGAAATGTAAAGGTCAAGGATTCCGAAGATTTGTAGCTAGTTAAACAAATCCAACTCGAGAAACCCAAAAAAGAAAAGAAAAGAAAAGAAAAGAAATTGCAAGATTTCAGAGCCAATAAATTCACTTTATGAAGAAAACCTATAAGAAAAACTTAAAATGCATCACAATGTAATACATTTCAACTAAATCAGAATCTTCCAATTCACGAGGAACTAACGATTCCTACAGCTTCTTTTCTGGCAAAGAAAATAACAGAATAGCAGGAACAGCTATCTTGAAAATACAGTTACAGAAATCAAAAGAGAGAGACAGAGATAAAGAATTGTTAACCTTATTGAACCATGGATCATGGAGAATATCAGTGCCACGTTTATGAACAATACATGGACCTGGAATCGCCGCCGTGTAGAAACATCTCCGCCGCAACGATCTGCTCAAATTCGAAGACGCACATCGCGCTAATCTCCACATTGGTTTTTTCTCAGACACAAACAAACCTGGAACCAACCAGACCTTGTTAGCTGAATAAAAAAAAAATCTACAAAAGGCTTCAAAGCATGTTAAATACAGACCAGCAATGATGACAATTCCACTAAGCTCACTGCTTTAGGTCTATTTATAGTGTGTTAAAAAAATATTAATTTCAAATATATATATATATATATATATATATATATATATATATATATATATATATATATATATATTATTAGTTTTCCTTCTTTGAGTTTTTTTTTGTTTTTTTTGTCGGGGTATGAAAACAGAAACTGATGGAGCAGTTTCTTGAAAGGGAAAGTAGGCTAAGATGCCCGAAAATAGGTTAGCGGATCCCTTTAGTCGAGGAGTCTCCTATCGTATTCTGCCACGTGGACCAAGTAACTTATCTTTTTATTTATTTTTTAAATTGTATTATATTTAAACCACGATTTAGACCGATTTCTTTTTTCTACAAAAAAAAGGAGCATAAATCAACGGCTAGGAGGACAAAAGGGTGGGCCAGAGCAGTTTCGTTTTCAAGCCTTTCATTCTGAGCACGACAGTGTTGAAATCGAAGCTCTACCAAGGAAGAGGTTCATCGTGTGGATCCCGCGTAAAAAAGCTCAACAGAGGTGTTGTGTTCCAAAGTTTTTTTCCCCCTTTCTATATTAAGATGTTAACACTTTAGATTTAGATGTTGTAGAAAGCAAGAAACCATCAAATTATAGATTCTGTCCGATGAGATTACGAATATGGCATCTTCCATCTCCCCTCTCTTGACTTTTCTTCGCGTGTTTCCTTTTCCTTTCAGATGCTTCGTAGCTGTTTGGAATTGCGTTTTATCTCCGAAAAACAAGATTATATTATATTTTCAAATCATTTCGGTTTTGCTCTGATCCAAAAACATGCTGCAAATTGGTTTGCAGAGCTGTAGCAGTGAGGAATTTAAAGGCCGCAGAGGAGAATGGCCACAGCAAAAAGCTTCTCTTATTCGCTAGATGCATCGGAGGAGAATATCATCCTGTACAAATCCATTGAAGGGGTCACATGGATGGATGGCTAGCGATGATAAATCCTTGCTAAAGTAAGAGCTCCAAGAGAACATGATACTAAATAATTCACCTTTTACAAACTGGAGAACTTGATGCCGATGATCCATCTTTTGTAATCCTGGCCAGAGCTTGTGAATTCTAACCAGTCAAATGGAATTGATTCTTCCATTTGAAATGCGATGCCTGTTCCATTGTCGAGATTTGTAGCTACTAAACTGATGTCGTTCGCTCGTTTTAAATCTAAATTTGACTCTAGAAGACTGAGAGCACACGTTCGTTTTTGGTCGTTTCTTATCGAGTTGCGGCAAACTGCTGTCGTCTGCTCGTTCGTCATCGATTTTCTGATGCTTTCCTTTGATTCCATGGAAAGGTCGTTCCCATCTCCTTATACACTTTTTCATTTGTGGGCGACACAAGGAGAAGGTGACCTGCGCGTGAAAATGAAGACTCCGGACCACTTTACGTGGGGCGGCGGCGCTCGGAACCCCTGCTTCACTGTCTGCCCCACGGTACCCAGAAGGATTCTGCTGTGATCTGGCAACTTTACTATCTAACTCTAACAAGCTTCATCGCACAAAGTCACTCAGTTTTTTCCCCCGCCATTCTCTCCTTGCTGCAAATTCTAGCGTTGCATTTTTTATAGTGTATTCTGGTTTGGATTAATACAAATAAACTATGAATATTTAAATAATTTATTTTAATATTTTTAACTTTTTAATAGATATGTAGAATGATTTTTCTTTGATAAAACAAAAAAAGAAAAAGCTATTTTTGGCTATTTAGCTAGCTACCCTCTTAGGAGCTGCAAAATTAGAAGGGATTTTTTATTTTATTTTAATGGTGATTAATAAAACTTTACATAATTATTGATTTTAGAATTCTTGAAATTAGTTTAGTTATAAACTAGTTAACTTGCCCGCGCGATGCGCTGAGCTTCTTTAATATAGCAAACTGATTGATTATTGCGTGTCTTTTTATTTATTAATTAAATATTTAAATAGTAAAATTATCATCAATAAAATCCATTTTAAATGAGTTATTTGTTTTTTGCATTGAAGTGATTGAATGTTGTTATTGTTCAAATTGTTTGCATAATGATTTAATCGCTAGATTGTAAAATTATAATCGATAAAATTCATTGAAAATGAGTTATGTGTTTCTTGTAACATACTAATAGATTGTTGTTTATGTTTTATTTTCTTTTTGAATTAATTCATGAGCAAATAGTAAAATTATAATCGGTAAAATCTAGTACAAATGAGTGATTTGTTTTATGCAGTTAACAATTTGATTTGTGGTCTTGTTTTAACTGTTTGTGTAATATTTTAATTGGCAGATAGCAAAACTATCATTGATCAAATTGACTAAAGATGAACTGTTTGTTACCTCCATTATACTAATTGTTTGTTGGTTATGTTTGAACTATTTGACGAATAATTTATTTGGCAAATAGAAAAAAGGGAATTGCTTAAATTTATTAAAGATTAGTTATTTGCTTTATGTTTCGAATTGGTTGATTGTTGCTATTGTTTTAATTGTCTGCATAACTATTTAATCGGCAAATTGTTAAATTGTAATCGAGAAAATTTATTGAAGATAAGTTAATTTTTTTTTTGTCAATTGATTAATGGTTGAATTTGTTTTAAGTGGTTGTGGATTTATTAAATTGGCAAAGATTAAAATTGCAATTGTTAAAACCTATTGAAGAAGATGAATAAAAAATAAAATAAAGTATAAAATGACATCACAATTGTTTATTTTTTTTGTTTTCACGAATAATTTCATCAGCAAATAGTAGAATTGTCATTGATTAAATTCACCACAGATGAGTGTTTTTGTTTCTGGAGCAAACCATATGACCGTTGGTCGTGTTTGAACCGATTCTATAATAATTTAATTAGAAGATTTGCAAATTTGTAATGGTTAAAATCTATTGAAGATGAGTTAGTTTTTTTTCCCAGCAAATTGATTGGGTGTTGGGCGTGTTTTAACTGCTTTGACAATTATGTAATCGGTAGATGATAAAATTTTAATAAATTAGATTCACTAAAGATGAATTATTTATTTTCTAGTAGCAAGGTGGCTGATGGTCAAGAGTGTTGAATTATCTGGACAATTATTGAATTGGTATATAGTAGAACATCAATCAATAAAATTTATTAAAGATGAGTTATTTGTTGTTTGCATTAAATGATTGATTGATGGTTTTGTTTTAATTATTTGATGAATTATTTAATTAGTACATAGTGAAACTACAATTGTTGAAACCTATAAAGATTTGTTTTTTGTTTTTTGTGCAATTAATTGATTGTTGGTATTGTCGTAACTGTTTTGATAATTATTTGATAAGGCGATAGCTAAACTGCATTCGATAATATCCATTAAAGATGAGTTATTTGTTTAATGTAGTCAATTGATTGATTGTCAGGTTTGTTTAAACTATTTGTCGATTTCTTATTTATGTCGATAGCAAAATTGTAATTGTTAAAATTTATGAAATATGACTTATTTACTTCCCGAAACAAATTAATTGATCTTCAAACATGTTATAATTGTTCAAAAATTATTTAATTGGCAAACTACAAAAACAAAATTTGATAAAATTTATTAAAGAATAGGAATTTGTTTTTTTGCAGCAAATTATTTGATTATTGGTTGTGTTTTAACTATATAGGTATCTTTCAATGGACAAAAAGCAAATAACTCATTTTTAATGGATTATATCAATGATGACTTTAATCGACAAATAATAGAATTGCAATCAATAAAATTTATTAAAGATGAGTTATTTGTTGTTTGTATTAAATTGATTGATTGATGGACTTGTTTTAATTGATTGACGAATTATATAAGCAACACATAGCGAAACTGCAATTGTTAAAACCCATAAAAGATGTGTTATTTGTTTTTTGTGCAAATTGATTGGTTTTTGGTATTGTGTTAACTGTATTGATAATTATTTAATAAGATAATAACTAAATTGTATTTGATAATATCAATTAAAGATGAATTATTTGTTTAATGTAGCCAATTGATTGATTGTTAGACTTGTTTTAATTGTTTGTTGATTTATGTTATTGGCCGATAGCAAATTATAATTGTTAAAATCTATAAAATATGAGTTATTTCATTTTTGCAACAAATTAATTAATTATTGGTTGTCTTATAATTGTTTGGAAAATTATTTAATTAACAAATTACAAAATTAAAATCGATAAAACTCATTAAAGATTAATAATTTGCTTTTTATAGCAAATTATTTGATTGTAGGTTGTGTATCAACTATTTAAATAGTATTTCAATGAACAAAAAGTAAATAACTATTCTTTAATAGATTTGATCGATTAGAATTTTATTAATTAAATAATTAGTCATCCAACGAAAACACACACAACAATTAATTAATTTGCCACATTAAAAAAAGGAAAGCGCGATTTATACACACACAATATAAATTGAAGGTTTAAATGTCGATTTTGTTGATGAAGCTTTGCTGTGGAAATGTGGAAAAAATAGCAAACCTTATGAGCATTGTCTTTGTAAAGGGCAAATATTATTGTTCCATAAATGACACTTTTGTCGCATGCAAAGTACTTTGGTAATAACACCTATAAAATTTATTTATTTGGGTGAGCATGCAATAATTTTTTAAATGAAAAAAAAACCTCAAAGCTAACCAAATGCAGCTAAGAAAAAAAACTCCAACAGGAAACTTATGCATCCAAATAAAACTGGGTGTTCATCAAAGTGTTTTGCTATTAGAATTGACTATCCATTTATTTGCGTGGTCTAGAAATATTAATTTTCTCGCTTCTTGTAGTGAAGTAAATTAAAGTTAATTAGACCAACAAAGAAAGACCGAATTGATGATATTTTTTTTTAGCCATTAGAATATTATTAGGCTAATGATAGCAAAACTAATTTACCAATCTAAACTACTCAATTGAAAAGAAGATGAAAAAAAGCTTATCAAATCTGTCGGCAACAAATGGCCAACAAAATCTAAACCACACAATTAATGCCTATGACAATAGGCAAAAATACACATGAAAAAACAGAAAAGGCAACAACAAAACATAAGTAAGCAAGAGAAACAAAAGCATTAATGTTTCATATCAAAAAAGATTGCACATACCAGCAGAGCAAGGGGAGCAAGTTTTAATCTCAATATAGCAGCGACCAACCGGTAAGACGGTAAGAAAAGCTCAAAGTATACTGACATTAGATACATAACACAAATTAATTAAAGTGGGAACAATGGTAGCAGAAAAAAAAACTACAAAGCAAGCAAAACATATAGCTAAAAAGCACAACGAAACACAAAGGCCAAAATAAGCTCAGACACCCTACAAGCAATGAAAAAAAAAAGTTCAAATTTCATCCTCCTTAGGTTTTTTTCTCTCAAATTTATACTTATTTTTTTCATTTTTTTATTAATGTTTTTTCAACGAATCCATCCTTAAAAATTAAATTGGTTAAGACTCATGCATCTTCATTCAACACGGGACCAAGATTTAATGAGGTGCAAAGTTTAAATATTAGACCAAGTTTAGAAGGTTCGTTTGGGTTTACTTGGTTTTTTTATCCTTTTTTTATTTTGATATTTCTTTTTTAGAGTTGTGTTTTGTTATTTTTTGCGATTTACTTTATTAAGTTAGCATTGGGTTGTTTAATAATCTTGATACTCTTTTTACCTCTTTTTTGCTGATTTGTTTGTCAATTTATTTATTTTTGCTGTATTTTTATATATTATTTACATTATCAATTGAACAAATAATTTAGGAATGATTCTTTTAATCGTAGCATTTTTATGTTAATAAATTGACTGGCCAACAGTAAGCGTAGGCAACAAATATAATTTGTAACTAAAATTCAAGTCATTAAGTATGATCTGGATTTGATAGTCCTTTTATCACCAGATGATCAAAATTTCAAATCCTATATATAAATTAGCCTATTGTAATGGTCTAAAGGGAAATGCTAGAGATTTAGATTTTTTTATCCTACATTTGAAAGAAAATGAAGTAGACTGACATTTTGCTTTGTTCTTCATAAAATGAAGCCGACTGTCATTTTGCTCTGTTCTTCATAATTTTGTATTATTTATTTTGGACAAATATAAGAAGGGCATGCATGTGGATGTAGATTCAAAGGTTTCTAGGTCTAAGCATATGAATTTTGAAATTCTCACCATTTGTCTCAATTCAGAACCCTTTGGCTTTTCAGCAAAGTGGAAAACTTGGCCCCTGCTGTCTATCTTCACCAGTCCATAACCTAATGCACGACTGCAAAGTAATCAAGACAAAATGTTATATTAAAAAGTTTTTCCTTGGAACAAATAAACAGAGAAAAAAATCACTTGAAGCACAACTAAGGACTCAATAGACTTTTCGCCCACAATAGCACATGAAATTGTAAAATCAGCATTATTATCAATATGATGTTGTTGATGAAGCAAACAGGTAAGCCCGAGTTTAAAAAATGCTAAATATAATCAAAGTTAATGTCATTAGAGGAATAATGACATACTTGCACGAAGTCCATATAATTCATTCGGTAAAAGTGATCTCCGAATGCAATTCACGCAGATAAAGGATTGACTCTCTGTTCATTTTTTAAATCGGGCAGGGTAAAGCCCGCAGTGCATCATCCTTGTTTTAATTTTTTTATTCGCGTGCACTTTTGTTTTTTTAACACGTAGCAGACGTGAATAAATCACCTTTCTCTGTGGCTCTCTTTAGATGGAAGCTAATAGTCCACTCTTTTTTGCTCCTTTCTCGTTCTACTGTAATCTTAACCATCCAGTGGTGGGCCCTTACATTGAATGCCTTGTAATGGCCTCTCTTTTTGTCTACTTCCTCACTGCACCTTTGATCTTTTAAAAGGTGACCTCTCTTTCTGTCTACTTCCTCACTGCACCTTTGATTTTTAAAAATGAAGGGGTGCATGTTGAAAGTAAGAAGTAACAGATCACGCATCCCAGTCCACAGTGGATCTGGGTGTGCGTGAACAGTTGATCTATAGTACATCAACGATCTCCTTTAGCTTTCTTTGTAATTTTGGAGTCGGTGAAATTAGTCCTGCAAGCTAGTTCAATCCCATTTAATAAAAAAAAAATATTTTGATTTTATTGTATTTTTGTAGATTTTGTTTTCAACTTTCCATCTTGGCTCGCTTCAATTAGTCTACCGGGAGCAATTCAAAATAAATTTAATTTTAGGATTTTTAACCCCTCAAAAACTCCATTGCAAGCTATTCAAAATAAATCGTGATCCCAATATTTATTGTAATCTATTTAATATGAGAATATAAAAAAATTATTTTAAACAAAAATTATTTTCATAAAATTCCTTCGAAAATATTTTTAAACGCATTCCAAAACAGCCACCCAAAAACAGGAAATTTTTTTTTTACAGGATATGAATATTTTAAAAAAAAATTAGAAAACGAAGGACCGTCGATATGAATATTTTACAGGATAATCGAACGGTTCAAGTAGACGCCAACAAGTCGCAAAACTGGAGCGCTTTGAATTAGGGTTTCTCCAACCCCTACCCTCCTACAATATAAATATAATCCACGCTCGCTTCCCGTTAGTGCTCGGCCCTTTCCTACCTTCCCTCACCAGGCTTCTTCAAACTTTTTTCTATGTATCGGTGTGTCTTTCTGCTCGTGTAACTCTCTTGCCCTGATTTTACTTTCCTCGCTTTTCAGGTAGAAAGTTACCAGGTTTTGTTTCTTGGACGTTGAACTGATTTTTAAAACTAGAGGGACAAAATGAAATCATGGGATGAAGAAAAAAACTGCAACAAAATGATCGATTAATTTCGTGATTACTTGTATTTAAGTCTCTGATGATTCCATTTGTCCTACCATTATTTGTTAATGTTAAGTATAGGAAGGTGGATATTCTTTTAATCTCAACGCGATTTACTGGGAGATATGATGAAAGAAACCTCTGGTCCGTGTTTCTGATTTAACCGTGACCGATATTGTTTACCAATTTCTGATCTCCTCTAATTTGAGCCTCAAGAGTTCTATTTTATTATCATTAGATTAGAAAGTGGATGTTAAAACTCAATTATCCGTTGCTGTGATGAGTCATGAATGAATTCAAATGTCAGACTTCAGATATGTTTTTCCTATCAGGAAAATGCGACTACTAAGAATCACGCTATTCAGTCTCGATAGAAAAAAACCCATTGAACAATTGCCACAGAGACCTTACGGGGGGGAAATCCCCAGATGAATTTGAAAACAATGAGTCGAGAAGGAGTCCACCGGGAGGTTTGCAATCAAGATTTCCACGGAGGGTGGTGATTAGTTAAGCAGTTGTGTATAATACGCTTGTGCTTTGATGATCCTGTCCAAAAGAGCCTTACTCCACTTCAACTGCTTTCTGTGGAAGTCTGGGACTTCTCAATAAGAGACTCCATTTTCTGGTATGGTTAAAGAAAATAATGTGAGGAATGAGTGGCACTTGCAGAAACAAATGGATTACAACCAGAAACAACTATTGGTGGCTTGTTAGGAAACTATGGTGATGTGCTTGGTTACTTGAAAGTCATACTTGTACAGATGGATTCCTCAAAAAATCATTTGAGTTGAATGTTCCGAGAAAGTGTTACACGGGAATGCTTACCACTCCATTCAAGGATTGAACACATGAAAACATTTTCAGAAGAATACTGGAAACTCTTTTTCTTTATTTGCACTTGCCAATAACAGATAAAAGTCCATACCTTTACTGATTCACAGACTTCTCCAAGTTTATTTAGCAGCATTTCCCCTTGTATTAAACCTGTGTGCTCCATTGTAGTGTAGCGTGGTGAACCTCGATGCTCCATTGAAGCGTAGCGTGGTGAACCTCGATGCTCCATTGAAGCGTAGCGTGGTGAACCTGTCATCTGCAAAGCATAGGCGGCATCTCTCGGTTTCAGGAACAGCAATTTGATGAATGCAGTAAAACATCTGCACCCACCATCCATCCTCCTGAGAGTTCAGAGTACATATCCTAATGAAATCGACTCCACTTTTGCAGGGGAAGTAGAAGTCACAGAAACTCAATGTCTTGTAAGCACAATCACAAGCAGCATCCAAGGTTCATTCCCCACAATAAGATAGCTAATATAAAAACTTAATCCATAATGGTTCGAGCTGTTACAAATTGAATAATTCATCTGGAACACGGCATAAGAACCTCAAATATGCTGCTACAGTGAGATTGAAGTCATTCGAGTAAGAATATTTCGATGGGAAGAGATAGGCATCTCAATTTGGAGGGGAGGAAAATGTGTTGGCATTCATAAATAAAAAATTGGAAGCAACTTCTAAAGAATACATAGAAAGATTAGTTTGCAGTTTCAATTACCTTCCAGCTTTTGGGTGGTGATTTAAAGACAGCTCGTCCATCGCTCAATGATCCCACTCTAGACAAGCTTTCCTCTTCAATAATACTAGTAGGTTTCCAACCTTTCCCGAAATCCTGTACATTCTTTGAAGCTTCTGTTATAATCACCTGCCAGAAATGCATTGTTATAGCCGACTTGTATCCTGCTCATCTTGTTTCAAAAACAAGAACATTCACGGTGAAGGAAGACAATAAAGTGACCAATCAAGTTTGGAAGGTGTTTGCAATACCTTCCTCAAAACTCCAGGATCAGCAACGCCCTGAACCTGAAGTTCGTCTACAGGTGCAGCTTTTCCATGCACAATGCTTTCAACTCTAAATGTTTGGATTCCATAAACGGACTGTAAGCAACCTATGAACAATCAGAGCATATTAATCTCACCAGTCTTTTTGAAGCGTTCATTCAAGGGTATACGGTTCGCATGCAAAGAAAATTGATTGAACCACTCATCTTTCACTGAAGAAGAAGCATATACAATTCATGGGTCATCCAAAAGGACAAAAAAATATGCACATTTGCAGTGCATTCAATGATTAGCTAGCCAGAGTTTTGACAAGAATACTTGGGAGTAACCAGAAATAATAATTAAAAAATAAAATAAAAAAGCATAGCAACTGTCCAACCAACAGGAAAATCTATTGATATTGCAGCAATACCTTGCTCAATAATGATATCAATCACCAAGGACAGAGGAATGCACTTCTCAATTGTCGTAGCACGCCAAAAGAGCATCGAAGGCCTTGAAAACTTCACACAAGAAAAATAATACTGAATGTAAGAATTGCATCTACGCTGCCAATTCTCTCTTGTAAATTATCCAGGAAAATAACAAAAACACTACACATAAGAGTACCTTGTAAACTATTTCATTAGCGGTAACATACAGTTTGCGCGAGGAAATATCCTTTTGAAGCATGTATCTTCTAATGGGAATACAGAGCAACATAACGATGCCAATCCCCCAAGCTAAAACCAGCAACAATGATATAGAAACCCATATAACGGTGTCATATTTAACATGATTTTTCGCAAGTTCATCGAAGGAAGCTGCATACAATATCGGTTCTTCGTCATCCTCGGCATTCAACTCTGATTCAGGATAGGCGAGCAGGGGATCTCTTGATGACCCAAGTTCTGATAAATCATCATTACGTCCCGAAAACATGCTTCAAGCTTTCTGAGAATGCAAAACAACAAAATTCAACTTCATTTGCAACATTAATTCAATAACATTGATTGATCCGAAAACACAACTGAACAAAATTAAAGCCAAACTACAGTTGTGAATGTTAAAAGAAAGAAATCCAGGAATCTAACATCAAACGTTCATAACAGTATTGTTCAGAATCGGGTAATCACTCTCATTTTGAAGTACTTAGTTAAATCGATGATATTAGAGCTTTTATAAGCAACCAAAGAGTTGAAAATAAAGACTTCAAATAACTCTTAGATTACCATTGAAAGTGGGAAGAGAGTGTGTTTTAGCTTTACCTGGCAAGTCTTCCGAATCTCGAGAGCCCGAATGCAAAAACATGAGTTGTGAATTTGGTAAGGTATGTTGTTAGGGGTTTGGTGTTTGAAACTTTGAATGGGTTGTGGTTAGCCAAAACTACCAGTCCACTCCATGCTCTTCTCCTCCTTTTCAATTCTTTATTATTTATTATTCGAAAGTTAGAGCTGCTTGTGAGTAAGTGATTTTTATTTATAAAAATACTTTTCTAATATTAATACATTAAAAGTATTTTTTTTTTTTAAAATCCGCAAACAGGCTGTTGATAATCCGTGTTTTTTATGCCAAAAAGGCATCTTGATCATGATTCTTACCACCAAAGTACTTCAACGGTCAACAGCCGGATTAATCGTACGATTTGGTCCCTATTCTCCTGAAAGTTTGCCAATATCGCCCGATTACTCTTGTTTTTAACAAGGCACCTCCAATCTAGAACTCTTTTTAATGTGATTTTTCCGTCTAGCTTCTAGAAGAGTTACCATATACCCTCTCGATACTATGTAACAAGCACAGCTTTAAAAACCAGCCTGATCTGGTGGACCAAGCAAGAACCGGTGACCTGAGCTTGGGCCGGGTTAGGCTAAAGAAAAAACTAGCCAGGGATTTGGCCCGGCAAAACCCTGTCGACTTGAAGCGTCAGCATTTAGTGGCTGAACAAACGTGGCTGTTATCAGCAAATTGCAACTGTAATCCAAGCATCAGCATCTACCTTTTCTATTGTTTTTTTCTTCCTTTTCTAACAAGGAGCTTTCATAAATATCCTCTCTCTTGGTTCCCCCCACCAGTTCTGTTGCAGCGAACTCATTTTTTTACAAATATATAAATAGAAGGAAAAAAAATGAAAAACCAAGAAAGCCCCCGGCCATCAAAACACATCCCGGGTCATTAAGGGTAAATTCGTCTGCACACTATTGAAATCCACAATAAATTACCTCACATGCTACAGTACAATAAACAGTAAAACATCTACGCCTATTATATACTAGCAACATAACCCGCGCGGTGCCGCAGGTATTCATGTATATATAATATTTTGTAATTATACGCATTTAAAAGTTATTGTCCAGTACATAAAAGGGTTTGTTGCGTAAAGATCAGTTACATTATATAATATTTATGTAACACGCAACAAAATAGTACAAAAGACTGTTAATTATACAATTTATATACTACTGCAAAATGTAGGGATGTTGATGTGTACATCGATGTTAAAATCCCTCCTCAAAATGTGCAATTTTTGCTTCTTGCTAATCTTCCTGCATTATTTGGAAAAACTTGTAATGAATTTGATGAATTTGAATAGCAGAAAGAATAATTACTAAAAAGTAAATATTGTGAAATAAGTGGTGCTTAAAATAACCTCTGATGAGGGAGATAGGATGATCCTTTTCTTTTTAGTTGTTGGCTCATCGTCTTCATCGAAAATTATTGCTTTTTGCTTGAGACGACTGGAAAATAGCAACAACGATGTAAGGAACATAATGATATGAAATTGTTTTACAATGATTAAGAGTATGAAATTTGATTATCTAATTTTTTTTAAATTAAAGAAAACTTACAGATTCCTGGCACCTCCAAACCTTGACCTTGAAGCTTGACAACCTAATATTGCTGGAATAATCCTGTATACTTTCCTTGTTTCTTTCTATCAACAAACACGAAGAGAATCAAACGCACCACACATTTCCATACCAAATTAACCTCACTACACGCATCACCTTAAATCTTTTGAACCTTTTATATCCAACAGGGACAATGCAACAATAGGTGTTAATTGATCTCTTCACTATTACATCTGCTGACAATGTTTTATTGACAAAGAGTATAATTAAAAAGATAAAGGTTATTGTAAGTACAAACTCTCAAAGACCAAGGAAATCATCATTGTGAAGAAACATTTAAAAAATAGCAATCAAACATTTAAATGAGATCTTTAAAGTGGTCTGCTGTAAAATTTTGTAGGTAAACCTTGCAAACCTTTTGTTTTTCATCAAGGCTTAATAGTTGCTAATGTTTCAGTTGAAGACTCAAATGTTGAGAATGAGGACACTAACAAACCTATTATGAACCCGTCAATATCAAACAAAGTTTATACTTTTCCAGCATTCACATTTCTAATATCTCTATTAAATACCTGAAACTTTAATAACTCTCTCTTCCCCAACACACACACACAAACACACTCCTGCAAATTGAAATCCGCAGAAGAAAGGGAGATGGGTAGGCGGAATATTATGTATTTGTTTCATAAAGTATGTAGAGTGAACTATTGATGGACTATTGATGGACTTGTAGTCAATGGTTTCTATTTCATTGCCTGCATGTTTATGTTAACTATAGAAGTTTTTCATAAAGTATGTAGAGTGATTTTCTAATTAATATGCAAACTGGAATTTTTATTTCATCAATCCAAATTTTAGAAGAGGGAAAACTTAGATGACAATAAAGGAGACATATATACACATTGTAAAAGAAAACATGCACCATGTTAAAGATAAATTTATAAAAGTTGAACAAAATAAATTACATTTAGCAAGATATTCATAGGAAGCGATAAAAAGGTTCATAGAAAATGTAAATGTTTGTAGTGATTAGCATGATTGCAAGTTTCAATGATATGATGTTTTTTAAGTAGGATAGTTTTGAAGGCAACTATCATAGCATGATTGCAAGTTTAAATGATTTGATGTTTTTTGAGTAGGATGGTTTTGAAGGCAACTATGATGTTGCACTTAGATAGGCAAAACCAGTACCATGTAAAAGCCCCTAGTCTCTAAAATATGTGATTTATCTTAGCCATGGACTCTAACATCATGTTTCAGGTTGGTTTCAAGCAAAAGGTGCTGGAAATCCTGGTTATCTGTGTCACAGAACTTGCTGGTCCTGCATTCTTATTGTGCATGGGAAACCGAATTCATATGTTGTGCATGCATGTGTTTTCTTGAATTTCAGCTATCCCACATGTTGAATTGAGGTATGGTAGTGCTGCGTGACTTTAGAAAGCTAAGATAAACAGATTTGTAGAAGTATGAAAGCATCAATAAGAATTTATCAGCCCTCAAAATGAAGTGTTAGCAAAGGAAAAGGGAAAAAGAACAGCTGCTTGCACTATCTTCTACCTGTATTTCTTTCCTCTAAAATAGGGTCATTTGTAGTAATGAACTAATTGGCTGTGTATTCTGTGCATTTTCTTGTCTCTTCTATTCCTGATCTTGGAATGAGGTCTACCTCTGTTTTCTTAACATATTTTGAGAATTATAAACCATCCTTTCTCATCAGTTTCTTTTATAGGGTCATTAAAATTACTCTCGTGTTGCGTCACATGTTTTTAGAATTGGTTTTATGGCGAATAAACATTTTGAATGCTGTTACTTCTGTTTTTCCACTTCAGTTTTCAATCAAGTGTGAGCATGGTTATAGCTTTTGGTCTGTTGCTTGAACCCCATCTGCGAAGGAGTTTAAGAGACAGATTTAAATGATGCTTTCTCATTCATGATAATCTATATTTCTTGAGTGTTTTTTTGGCTGAATCCTAGGACGAATGTTCATTGTTTGCACATAGATATGCCTTCTGTACCATACCTAGACAGAAACTGACATCTACCATTCTTTACTAAAACATGGATCAATCTACATCACTTTAATTTATCTAATTTGACTGTGAAAGGAAACTGAAAGCTAACCTTATATCCTACTTGACCATTAATTACTGACTAAGTTTTACATCCTCCTTCGAGAAACAACTTTCTTAACTCTAATTTCACTCTTATATCAATCAATTTTGGGGAAAAAATCATTATAAAGTTGTTTAGTTTTCTAAGACAGTATCTAAAGCTTTCTGGTGCATACAGCTGTAATCCAAAAGTTAAACAGAACCAGTTTTTCTATGCCTTTTGAAGCTGTAAACTACTGAAAAAACAAATGTAACATATAGTATATGTGTGAAACATGTCTTGTAAGATATATACTCTTGTTTGACAGCATATAATATGCTGTTCAGAACCTTAATTGATTATGGTTTAATAGCTAGCATGAGGAGTTTTTTTCTGTCAAAGTACTATCCAAGACAATGCCTACAATCATAAACAATTCTTCCATGGGTCTATCACAGACTCACCAGCAATCATTCCAAAATAACCACTTCTATCAAACACTACCAATTCAAAATAAAAAACAGATTCAACAACCTCGGCCAAACCAGCAAGAACAAAAATCCAATCAATCCCAGACCAAAAAATCAAAACTTTTCAATCAAGCAACACAGAATTCTCAAAACCACTCAAAACACAATTAACAACCACACAGCAAATCAGCAAACAACCACTCAAAAACATAAGCAACTAACCTCAAAAGTTGCAGGTATAAGAGAAAGGATGTTATGCAGGCTTGGGAGTAAAACGTGACAATCAGCAGAGAAGAGCTTCACAAAACAACATCGAAGGAATTAGAAAGAATTATTTAACATATTGCAAGCAAAGATGAAAAGAAAAGCAAGGAGGAAGAAAAACAACCAGCTGAAAAGAAAAGCAAGGAGGAAGAAATACAACCAGCAGATGATAGGGAAAAAAAAGCCAAAAAAACACCTAATATATAGAACATAACTGAAGGCTGTAGAATGATCTCGTAGTCCTTGCAGCACCGCCCTAGATAAAAGAAGTCAAAATAATATCATGTAAGCTGCCAAAGTTACACAGAAAGGCATTAAATGCGAAATGACAAATCGCAAAATCATCAACTAAAGTAACGTAACTAAAACGCAACAGTGAAACTATACGAACTAAAACAGAAATTGAAAGCATAACACAACAATACAAATCCAGTGAGTGCTGCTGACGCTAATTGAAGAAAAAATTGTGGAAATAGTTCATCAAGAAAAGCAGTTTGCAATACTAATGGCAGAACATCATAATAAAAAACAAAAGGAAACTGTTTCGAATTGTGTATATAATATTAGAGAAACAGCTTGAAACCGAGAGCAAGACCCAATTGAACCGTAACCATGAGCCAATTAAAGACCCAATCAAACCATAAGCCAATTAAACCAATAACCCACAACGCAACACATACAATCAACAAAACCCAATCAACCCGAACCCAACCCAGCAACATGCCCAGAACCAAATAAAGAAATAATGGAAAAACCAAACCAATTGCAATCAAATAAATGCAACAACCGAACACCCATTCCAGATTAAGTATAAATCGACAGAGAAAATGCAAGAAAAACACAAAGAAATGGAACACATTAACACACCCACATAACTTACGAAAAAACCCAAAAATGGAAGCAAGAAAATGAACTGGATCTTACCTCGCCGAGCCGCCAATAGAAACAATGAACGGAGCCAACGAACCAACAGCATGCCAGCCCAGACCGACCCGAAATCAACCCATCAACCCCCATAAATGACCGGCCGACCCGCTCCTCTCTGCCCAAGAACGAAAATGCAAAGCAGAAAATTAAACTACTATCTAAGCAAATGAGCAAATGGCAAAAACGACCCGAGGAAACAAAAGAAAAAGAAGGTTTCATTAAGGGTAAACCTGTCGAGCCACTGTCGAAATCCACAGTGTATATAGTCTACGTATACAGTGCCATCAACAGGGAAAATCCAACGCCATTTAGATAGTAGTTTAATTAGGTAATGTTGAATCGGGAATGTTGGATTACCAGCGATGGTTTGGCCAGAATTTGGCGAGAAAAGGTGAAGAGAGCGACTAATGACTTCTGTTGGTGTTTCAATCCTATCTTTTGGGGGGCTCACAAATTTTGATTGTTTTTGTCATATGACATACACTTGTCTTTGCATCTTAATTTTAAAAAAATGTGCTGTAATTTTTTTTAAATGATAGAGAAAAGGAAAAAAATTATTTAAACTATAAAATTCTATCGTATTTTTTAAAAGAATTTACTTTCAAAAATAAAAATTATTTAACTTGTATTCAGGATTTTTTATTGTTTTTTAGTTATATGAAAGTTGATTGAGACAATTTACTGTTTTTATAACTATAAAATATAACTCAAAAACTAAAAATTATAAAGCCCCCGTACATTTTCTTTATTTTTTCAATTCATTTTCATGCATCAACAACATTAAGTGTTGCAGGCAAATGGGCTTAAGGCCTATTGGGCCTCTTTGCTTTTAATTTCCTTTTACTCCTCTAGTATCCGTTTTTAGTCCTGATGAAGGTGGTGGATTTGAGAATAAACCAGTGGCTGCAACTGCGTTTCCCTCGATGAAACTTGTTCGTGATACTGATAATTTTTCGACGGAATAGCTCTGAGTTTATCATGGATCGATGCAAGTGTCATCGATCTTCCCAAACTTAGCCCAGCATACAAATCCAGGCATGTAATCCGACGGATACGATCTTGGATGGCTGGGTCTGGGAGTTCTTGTCATTGATCTTCTTCTTCTTCTTCTTCTTCTTTTTGTCTCTCTCTCTGTGACAGGGGATGCTTGGTTTTATCAATGTCGTTGCTGATATTTTACAGGTTTCTTCAGAAATATTTGGGAAACTTTTCCTGTGGATGTTCTCCAATGCATTGAATTCAGTTTCCATATGCAAATGTCAAAAATGGTTTTGATTTTATATGATCTGTATCTTGTTCAGATAGATTGTTTAAACTGACATGAACCTAACCAGCTATAAGAAATTATGAAGTTTATTCTCCATAAATCAAGTGTTAAAAATAAATTAGAGAAAAACACATAAATATATAAACAAATGGAATGAAATTGGAATATTCTCCATCGTGGACGGATCGAAATAGAATCACCAACCTTACTTTAAAAGGGATATATATATTGCACTCTACTTTTACTTTTCAGAACCCAAAATTGACTTTCCTTAGGGTCGAGAGGAACCCATGGGACGGGAATAAAATAAAAGTATTGGAGCTGTTTATAACTATGATTGTGAATATTTTTATTTATTTATTTAAAAATATATTAAAATAATATATATTTTAATTTTTTTAAAATCTTTTTAATATCACTATATTAAAATATTTAAAAACATGAAAAAATATAAAAAATAAAATCAATATTTTTTTTTAAAGTATTTTTCAAACACTATCACCCTTAATACTAATATTAAGGAGAAACTTCAATTGAGGTTTTGGCCTAGCGGAGAAAAAGACTTGTTTCCTTTGCACCACGTTTTAAGCCCTACTATGCACACCTATCACCCCACGTTGTCTTACCTGTTCACGGGGCTCGCAGGATATTTAGTGCATCCGAGGATTAGTTGTGGTGCGTGTAAGATGACTCGGATACCCCAACTATAAAAAATATATATTGAGGAGAAACCATCTTGTAGGTACCCAGGTTTGCTCTCATGCGGTCTCAGGTTCGAGTTCTATGATTGTTAATATGATGATTATTGAAAATTTATATAATTATTAACATTAGAGCTCATGTAAGTAATCGAGATTCGTGTAAATTAACCTGAATACCCACGTTAAAAAAATTAAATTAAGGGAAGGTGGATTCTACTGTTTATATTAGGATTCGGGAGGGATGAGAAAACTGTGCATTTAACTCTTAAAGCACGTGCTAAATACAAAGTAAAAAAGAAAAAGAAAAACAATATATTTTTTTGAAGAGCTATATTAAAAAATCAAAATAATATTTATATGTTGACGAGTTATTTTTATATATTGATCAAAAATACGAAAGACTTGTTTAATATATTTTATATTTTTTTTTCCTCATCAAAGCTGTATTACACTATTACTATTACTTTATCAGGAGCGAACCCCAAATGGCAGAGGCAGAGCTAAGCAACAACAGCGTGGTCGCAGAACCCAGATTAGTAATCTGCATAGGCGACATCCATGGCTACATCACAAAGCTTCAAAATCTTTGGTCAAATCTCGAAAGCCAATTCGACCCCCAACACTTTAATGCTGCAACAATTATCTTCTTAGGCGATTACTGTGACAGAGGCCCAGATGCCAAGAAAGTCCTAGATTTCTTGATAAACTTACCTTCGAAGTATCCAAATCAAAAGCATGTGTTTCTTTCGGGAAATCATGACTTTGCTTTTGCTGCTTTTGTTGGTGTCCTGCCTGAGCCGCAAAATGGGGTGTCATTTAAGGAAGGATGGAAGAAGTATGAAGAGAGTGAGGACAGGGAAGGGTGGTATAAAGGAGAAGGGTATGAGAATATGCATTTGCAAGGAAGAATGTGGGCTGGTCATATTAAGGCAAAATTTGATACCAAAGGGAATGAATTTATGGGCTCTGTTTATGATGCTGGTCCCACTTTTGCCTCCTATGGTGTCCCTCATGGATCTTCTGGTATGTCTTTATTTTTTTTTAAAAAAAAGAAGAAGCTTTCACTGGATTAAGTTTAATTGTCAATAGCTTAATCACGTCTCCATGCTTGTTTAGAAATGTATTGATGTTATTTGGTTTTCTGATTGTTAAATATGAAATAGGCTAGTGTTGTCTATCAGTTTTGAACTGAGTAGATTGTGTTTGAGTTGTTTGATTCTTAGTTTTTTAATGTAAGAGGGTAAAAATAATATATTTTGGATTAGTATAATCGTTAGGGGAGGATTGTAATCTTCTAATTCTTGCATTTTTTAAACTTGAGATGGTTTTGAATTCAATACAATTAATAGTGTGGTCTTATTGGTGTATTTTTTTTTTATCGAGACAGATTTAATGAAGGCAGTTCCTGATGATCACAAGAAGTTTCTAGCTGAGTTGGTTTGGATCCATGAAGAGGTAAAGTTTATTTCATTTCCATCTTTATCGTTTAGAACTTGTCAAATCTCGATTTTTACCAATGTAATGATGTGAGTTGCCAACAAAGGAAGATGATGTACCGAGTTTATTGCACAACACGAGTTCCATACCTTGTTGTTTGATTTGATCAGCAGGGAAAATTGATGAAGCTTGGTGGGTTTCAGAATGTGCAATGTTCTGTCAAAGAACACAACCCAAAAGCGAAGGCTATTAAATGAGGCTATGAGAATGGTTTTATATTATTACCCGATGATTAATTTTATTTGTTGGAAAGGGATGGTGAGATTCGAATTTATAATCATTTGGTCAATGATACCATGTGAGATTCAAATCTGGAACCGTTTGGTCATCAAAACTTTAATACCATGTCAAACAACTATCTCAACTTAAAAGTTTAAGCTATTAGGTGAAGCCTATGGTTTTATATTACTCTCTTGGCATTTTCTTTTCCAGGATGATGTGTGCATAGAGGATGAAGAAGGAATTAGACACTGTAAATTGATTGCCGTGCATGCTGGTTTAGAGAAAGGGAAAAATGTAGGCGAACAACTGAGATTTTTGAAAGCTAAGGAGACTCATCTCCCCAAGATAGAGGGTCTTAGTGGGAGGAAAAATGTTTGGGATATACCAGAGGTGATGGCTCGATACCTACTATTAATTTTTCTATCTGAAACTTCTTATCCTAATCTACCAATTTCTCCAGCCACTTACTTTCTTTAGTGGGAAATGACTCGGATGTTGACAGCTTTACACATTCAAGATATTATATATCATTGTCTTTTTTATTTATGTAGCTGAAGTGTGGATGTTTGATGTTTAATTTCTCGTAGGAATTAACTGAGAAACCAACCATTGTGGTTAGTGGCCACCACGGGAAACTTCATATTGAAGGTCTTAGATTGATTATTGATGAAGGTGGTGGATTTGAGAATAAACCAGTGGCTGCAATTGTGCTTCCCTCGATGAAGCTTGTTCGTGATACTGATAATTTGACAAAATAGCTTGGAGTATATCATAGATCGATGCAAGTGTCCGCGGTCTTTCCAAACTTGGCCCAGCATACATATCCAGGCATGCAATCTGACTGATAGTATCTTGGATGCATATCTTTTAGCAATCGTTTCAGTGCTGGACTTGGAAGTTGTTGTCATTGATCTTTCTTTTTTTATGCCTCTCTATGTGACAGGGGATGCTTGGTTTTATCAATTTTGTTGCTAATATTTTAGAAGTTTCTTGGGGAATATCAATAAAATGGACTTGTGTCCTCATCACTTTCCTTGTGGAAACTCTCCAATACATTGAATTCAGTTTTTTTTTTCTTGAGAAAAATAATGAAAATGGTGATGGGGGAACTTGCATGTCTGTCAGTTTATACCGATTTCTAACATGAAGGCCAAGAGGCTGGCCTGCATTTATCTCGGGGTATGTCACTGATCATACCAGTTTTCATATACAAATGTCAAAAATGGTTTTGATTTTATATGATTTGTATCTTGGTCAAATAGATTGTTTAAACTGACATGAACCTGACCAGCTGGTTCTGTAGAAATCGAGTCTCGGTCACACCAAATATCATGTTATCTGTATCAGGTCTTCGTAAAATCTGCAGATGCAATGTTTTCAGGGTCCATCATATCAAGCTGTTAAAAGACCACATAAACAGAGACCAGACCGTTTGAGTTTATCAATAGCTCGAAGACCTCTCTTTTCATCTCTAGCTGTTAGCATTCATAGTGAAATGTTGACTTGGTATAACAGCAATTTATTTCTGACATTTTAATGAGCACGGCTGATGGAAACCCACAAGATCATCAGATATGCTAGTCTTTGATTTTTTGAGCCGCTTCCAGACCCGTTGTCACATTTCTTGCAATTGAGATAACAACGATCCCATTAGAAGCCAACTGCCCACATATTTCAATCCCAACAGCTTTATTTCCTCTGACAGCTGCATACCTGCAGAGACAAGGGCTGTCTAGTTAATGAGTTTAATACGTAGGATAGGAGTTCAAAGAAGTGCATGAAAGAAAGCCAAGTAGAATTTACCTCCTTGTTTCAATGGATGTTTGTGCATCCATGTATGGCTGTCTACAAAAATTCATGTAGTACACACCCAAGTACAAAAATTTAATTGCTACTTGCTAATCAGATGGGGAAAATAAAAACGTGGTTGATTACAAAGTGCAATAAGCGGCAGCAAGTATAATGGAAGAGTAATATTTTATTGAAAGTATTCATGTAATTGATGACGAATCTCCATCAAAGAAAGACAAAACAATTTTAAGCAAATCCTAAGAGAAAGAATCCTAGTACACCCCAAGTCCAAGACAGATTGCTAGAATAAAGAGATGAAGCACTGCTAGTGCTAGGCGATTCAGCATGGTTCGGTTTTGAAGTTGCAGGTGCGACCAGGATATCAATCTTTTGCCCTGCTTGGCAGTGACCAGGGTAACCGCAGATGAAGTAGAAGTGGCCCGGCTTTTCAAGGGCCACTGTATCGGAGCCGTTGGTGTAAGTAGCTATCGGTGATGTTGCATTGCAAGACTCGAAACCCGGATGCGCCACCTGCTTCACGTTGTGGGATTGGTTGTTGTAATTGAAGACGAGAGTGTCACCAACGTGAAAATTCTTGCTGGCAGCCCAATCGTGGTAATCAACTTGACCCATGCTTGTCCATCCAGCAGAGTCACCGACCTGGTAAACGGCAGCCATGGAGACTCCGCAAAGAGCCATCATCAAGAGAGAAACCACCAGCATTGATTTCCTGGGATTGACCATGATCGTTCGGAAGACGATGAATATGTTAAGAGAGTTCTAAGGTTGGCTTGAATGGATTTGTGAGATAAATCGCCTCAGGTATCCTGTATTTATAGGGCGAATCTAATCCAGATTATTCAAGGATACGGATTTCCTGATCTGTGTATTCTTTTTTATGTAATCCGTATCACTGAAGGAGAACTTCATGTGCACATACTGAGTTCGGATCCGCGATGGTGAAGCCGGCATATTCGTGCATTGCCGGGCAAAAGATTGTAGCCGAAACACGTGTGGAGGTCTGCTGGCCTGTCATTATGTAAAAGAACCGCAATTAAAAATATTTTTATTAAACCAAAATTTTTAAACCTACAATTCTAAAAACCACCACTACCACAAACACGCACTAGTTGGAGATGAACTGACTGAGTTAAATAATTTTTTTTTTTATTTTAATTAGATGAAAAAGAAAATAATCACTTACTATAAATAAACCATATTTAAAAATATATGATTTTTTTTTTAAAAGAGAGAATATAATTTCATTTATAGGCTATTAAATATGAAAAGGCCGATAAAGGAGTTTGTTATGACTCCGGTTTCAGTTGATTTATACATTCTTATCGATTTTGCAATAAATGTCAGCATTTGATGCTCGTCTTCCTTGCCAAAGGGGGTAAGAAAAAGCAGATGATTGATCAAGAAGAGTGTTAATCACGTTGAAAACATTGAAGCCTGTTTGATGACCCATTTGATCTCTTCTTCTCGAACACTAGACCACCACCCATTTTAGGGTCAGTAAACTCAAATAATTAATATCTACTACTTTGTTGTCATAATCTTTTCTTCAAAATAAAACATGCAGATTGGAAAGCAGTTCGAGATTTGAGACTTGAACTCGAGCCTCTGGGAGAAATGGTCTCTGCAGAAAATGTTTTTGTACTTGTGATTCAAAAGTTTGGTACTTTTTCCTAAACCTGTTCCTGTTGCAATTTGCATAAGATTTGAGACTTGAACACGGATCCTGTCCAAAATCTACTTCTGTTTATCTGGAGGTTTCTCTGGTGATGGGTTTCCTGTGTTCTTGTTGCTAATATACATACATTGTGATATGGGCCGAATAGTAAAATGAGCACTTTCACTTAGATTAAGGCTGCAACAGCTATACTCTAATTTACAAACAATCATTCTTACACTTCTTTTTGTATCCTGTAACCAAATCTTGAATTAAGTACCAGTTTATCCTGTTGAATATTTTTAACCATCGCACAGTGGTAGAAAATGAGTACAGTGATCCAGATTCCCTATGGTGCATAATTCAGGTCTCTGCAACAATTTTATCCATGAAGAAGCCAGAAGTGTTTATTAATACAAACTGGAATTATGAAAACAAGTCAAACAGTTTATTTCCCTTCACTTTTGACACCAAGAATCAGAAAACAATGTGCCTGCACTGAAAACATGAAATCAATCTGTGTAAGCTGATTCTTTCCAGCCTCCATAACCTTCCTCCTCAGCATCAAGTGCCCTACTCCTGCGATCCTGCAGGATGGAGATATTGCGATCAGGGAAATATTAGCATAAAACATTAAATTGTCATGGTTATGAAATCAGAAAAAGAAAACAGCAATTACATCAGAAAATGAACAGAAGAACACTTCCTCTACATTTACTACAGTTAAAATACCAGTCCGTGTTCTTGCTTGGAATCTAACATCTCCCCGGGACCTGAGCCAGCTGGGCCCCCAAAAGGGTCATGAAATGAACCTACATTACCCGGCTAAAGGAGCTACATATAGGAGAACAGAAGAACTAGACAAATACCTCGGGAGTAAAACTAAGGCCAACTCTGATCTCTCCACGGTACTCCTCGTCCTTGACAACACTGTATGCAGTTGCTGGCAGATTTCCTTCTATGAATAATGGCTCTAAAGGAATGCTGCAACCAGGAATATGACGCAGATAATCTTAGACCTTCAATGTTCCAATGCACAAGACAGAATTATGCATGTACAGAACTAACAGCATATATATTGCGCTCTTCTTTGATAAAATCCACAAACATTTTGGTATATCGATCTTCCTGGTAGAAATAAAACATGTTGAATCAGATGAAAATGAATGCGACTGACCTTGCTTTTCCAAGGTAATCATCATCCGTGAGAGTGTCACGATCCATTATCTTCAGAACGAGTTCTGAAGTACCCTCGGAAATGGTAAAAACAAAGGTTTCATTCCATTCTGGTTCAGATCCTTGTCCTGCATAAATCAGTTCCTTATTCAATTGAATATATACACATATATAGTCATGTTGTAGTTGCCTGAAGGATGATTTAAACGGATACATTAGAAGCTGGCGTTGACCACCATTTGTAGTGATCAGCAAAATATCCTACTCATTTGATCTCAGACACAAACACTGAATTGAATAAAGATCTTTGGCATCCTCTGTTATTCCACCAAATTAATCTTGAATATGCGGTGCCTGAAAATATATTTGGAAAAGGGTCTAGAATCGAACCTGAAGCGACACTGCTTTTTTGCTCCTGAGTTCGGCAAGCGAGAAGCACATATGGATCATTATTGGCTGCTCATGAACATGTAAATCAATGCATTAATTCACCAGGTTAATTTCACAAAACTAATGAATAAAATAAAATAGTGTGTAGATTTTCAAAATCAGCATCGTTAACTAGAAACTGAGAAATCGTGACATGTCTGATCTGATCACTAACAAATCATCCATGTATAAGCAACCAATGAATTGAAGGGTATCAGAATAAACACCTTGTAATAATAATAATAAAAATAATCAGATGAACATGTTTTGACATCAATGCATGGAACCCTAGAATCTGGATCGATCATAGCAAGATCTCACATAAATTTCAAAGAGACATTGAAAGAAATCATATGGTTAGTGTGAAAAAGAAATTTATAGATAGAATTAGAACTCCTTGATCATAAAGCACACTTGAGACGCAACTATCTATCAAAACATATCTTAGGAATTAGGAGGAAAGGAAAAGAGAAATCTTACCTAAGAAATCGGTGCTCTCAAGACCTTTGGCTCCGACAAGAAGAACTTGAATGGTCCCTTCAGGCATCTTGCTAGCTTTGGTTAGTCCTTTAGGACCAGAAACGCAACACTAAATTACAGAGAAAAGAGATGGAGAATCAGACGATTGTGTTTTTTCTGATTCTCCGAGGATTTAGAATAATAAAGTCATGAATCAACTTCTATTATATAGATAGATCGCCACCTTTCTTCCAGCTAATTAGATGTGGGGAATGATCTGTCTGTTCCTGTTTTATTTATTTAGAGGGTTGACCTCTTACCTGTCTTTAGTTATGACTCACCATTAACTATAAACTAAAATAGATTTCTCTTTCTTTTCTCACAGATTACTATTTATTTACTTTTTAGTTTTTTATTATCAATTCTTTTTCTTTTCTATCAATTCTTTTATTAGGTCATTATACTTTTATGATTTGAATTGCAAATTTAGCAAGGTAATTCAGCTGACTTAAATTTATTTTTAATTTTTTTTAATTTCATCATTTAATAATGAATTGATTAGAAATTAGACTTCATGATTCTTTCTTACTTTTTAATTTTTTATTATCTTTTCTTTTTCTTTTCAATCAATTCTTTTTTAAGTTATTATACTTTTATGATTTGAATTGCAAATTTAGCAAGCTAATTCAGTTGACTTAAATTTATTTTTAATTATGTTTTTAATTTCATCATTTAATAATGAATTGATTAGAAGTTAAACTTCATGATTCTTTCTTACTTTTTAATTTTTTATTATCATTTCTTTTTCTTTTCAATCAATTCTTTTATTAAGTTATTATACTTGTATGATTTGAATTGCAAATTTAGCAAGCTAATTCAGTTGACTTAAATTTATTTTTAATTATGTTTTTAATTTCATCATTTAATAATGAATTGATTAGAAGTTAAACTTCATGATTCTCTCTTACTTTCTATTATCTTCTTCCCCATGACCTAAGGATAGCACTTAATGAATTAGCCGAAATTGTTTTTGGTGTCAATTGTTTTAATTGATTTTTAAAAAAATTCATCATTTAACTTAGGGTGTATTGAGAATTGTGTTTCATATTGTATTTTGATTTGATTTCAATGAGAATGTATTGGTCTTCCAATTCGGATGGTTCAGGATTAAAATTTATAATTTATTTTATTTGCATGGAATTATTTAGGTCTTTTGACCTATGTCATAAGTTTATCATGTCAATTGAGGCCAACTTTTTAGGTCTTTTTTAAATTATTTTTTTTAATTTCATCCTTCAATATTATATTTATTGGAAATTAGGCTTCATAATTTATTTTAACTTGTTTTTTTTATAATGTTATCATAGTCTCATAATTCAGGTCACAAATTAGACATGTTAGCCTAGTTTGATCTAAGTTAATCCAATATGTTGCTATCTTAATATTTAAAAATATTTTTTTTATTAATGTGTTTTTCAATTTAGTCCAAAGTATATGTTTTGCCTCAAGTGTAGAAAATTATTTTTATTAATGTGTTTTTAAGTTTAGTCCCTTATATTTGAATCTTGTCTTTTCATAATAATTATACTTTGATTTACCATTAATTTGAACCTATAAGGGTGTAATTAAATAAAAATCATTGTGACAATTCATAATAATTTATTCCTGGTCAAATAGTGACATGGAGAACTATATATTCCCAATACTTTTAAAGTATTTCTTAATATATAAATTAATTACTTTATAAAAATGATAGTAATTAACCATTCATATCTTTGTGTGCAAATATAAGAAAAACATGATCGATTAATATATTAAATTTTTTGTTGAGCAAAATTGAAAAAAAAATGCACTTCTTTGATTCTTTAATATATTCTTATTATTTTGTATATTATTTCTAATTAAGCTTTATTTTAAATAATTTTAAAACACGCCATCACTTTCATTTGATGCATTTAATGGATTAAGTCTTTTTTTAATATTAGTTTAAATGTTAGAATTAAAAGGGTAAAAAGAGAGCAAACTTTATTTACCATAAGATTTATAGTTTAGGTTTATGTATTTTAGACATGTTGTGAACATAAACTTCACCTATATTCTATAGGTATGGAGCGAAAGATTTACATAATGAAATATTTTATATTGATTAAGATTTTAATTTTTTAATTCAAAACTCATAAAATAATAAAAATAACATGTGTGAAATAGAGTAATTATTTAATTCAAAACTCATCAAATAAGAATAAATGTTATATAAATAGAAAAACTAATCCAAATACAACATGAAAAATAACATATTGTAACTTATGTATCTTATTTAAAATGTTTTTCATCTTCCAATTATCATGCACGTGTGAAATAGAGTAATTATATATATATATATAACACATATTTCTAATCATTACAACTATTATTTTATAATTTTACAAACAACATAACACTTACATAAACACATAAAATTTATATCAATTTTAAACTTAATATATTCTTAGCCTATTTCATAAATCACCACATGCATTGGCATACTCTTATCTTATTTTGAATTCAACATGAAATTCAACATTGTATTTTCACACCCAACACCTCATCACAAAAATCTCATATTACCAATTTCACATTTAAGTAGACAATTTAACATCTCCATACATCTTAAAATTTCAATTTAATATCCAGACATACAACCATCAATTTATATATTAAAAATCCATAAATTACATTTAGGCCAACTATTTAAATACTCACTTAGGACTTTTACACTCCATAATACCATGTTTTTTTTTATTCAATACACTAATTAATATTTAACCTACCAATCTATGGCTTTAAAATATAAATTCTCACACTTCCATAATTTCAATACAATGCCCTAACACAATTTCTTAGTTTCATATTTATAAAAATATAATAACTTGACCTCAAACCTTTTATTATATTCAATCATGTAGAACATCTGTTCTTACATAATTTTATTTTATTTCTCATAATCTTACATGAAAATAATCATGTTATCCTACTCACACTTAAAATCAAACATGCAACCATCTAGGAGGTGGGCGAGTGGTAAGAACTTGATACTAAAAGATTTGTTTTCATGTGGTCTCAAGATCGAGCCCTATGGTTAATAATATAATGACCACTACAGGATTACACGGTTGTTAACTTCAGGGCCCGTGAGATTAATTAAGGTACGCGTCAAGTTTTTAGCCAATGCACTTCTCAACCATATCAAACTTAGGATTCTACATTCCTTTGTTTTTCAAAAACATGGCCACAATTATCAAATCATATAATAATTCTAAATTCACCCTAATTATGATAAATTAAACTCATATATCATCAGTTAACACACGTCATTAATTCAATTTTTTCAAACTTTTTATCTTCACAACCATACAATTTCAGTAATATATAGCACAATTTAAGACAAACTAATTTACAACCTTTGAATTTTATTTTTGTACTTCTTCCGTTTCTCATCTAGTCATAAGACCCATTATTTATATGATCCATTACATATGAAATTCTTTTTGAACCCTGATATGTGTTTTTGGCAAGATGAAGGCTTAAAACACCTTAATGGAAATCTTCTCTTTAATGGAACTCTTTGACATTGAGATCAACCTTTTTTGTTATTAAAATATGTTCAACCAATAATTTTTCTCTCTTTAATTATTTTCAGACAAGTTTATCTCTATTCACCAAAATTAAGAGACTAAAAACAAGAACAAACTGAACTTTTAGACCAAAACTAAAATTCCAAAATTGAAAAGGATGAATTAGAGGACAAAGGAAAATAAGTGGGTGAAAAAGCACTTTTTTACCAACTTTGAGATTAACCATATGTTTTTTTTTATGTGTTTTACATCGTGATAATATCTCATTTATTTTTTTTCTCTCAACAACAATTTAAAGCTTAATCTCATGTAATTAGATAAAAAAAGATAAAATGAAAAGAAATGAAAAAATAAAAGTTGCTTCATCGTGATTAGACACGACATTATTTGCGTAACTAGTTGAGAAATAGGATTGGTGTTTTTTATTACCTAAAAATCTATTTTAAACTTATTTTCACATAGAAAACATATAATAAATATCCTTACCATGTTGATAAATCAATCTCTCAACTCAAAACTTTATAAATTGGTCTAAAAACACAAAGTCAAGTTGAGAAAAGATTATTTATCAACTCCAATTTGTTTTTGTGGCTTGAAAAAAAGATGTAAAATCACCTCAATAGACCTCTTCTTGTTGAATGAAATTTCATTGATACCAAAATTATTTTTTTAAAACCAGAATATGGCTAATCAATAATTCTCTCCTCTATGATGTCTTTTAATAAGTTTCTCTCATCTTTTACAAACCAGCAACTAGAACTAGAGAAGAAAGGAAAATAAATAGTCAAAAAACATTTCAATGTGTTTTGCCCTATTTTACATCGCAATTTATTTCTTTTAATCTTACTTTTTATAATTTAAAAGATAATCTCATGGAACTTGATAAAAAAAAATTAAATTGAAAATTAAATCTGAAATAAATTAAAAAAACATAAGGAATAAAAACAACAACATTAATTAACCATTAATCTTCTTTTTTTCCTTACTTTGTTTTAGTAAATTTCTCTCTTTGCGGCATCCTCTTATAATAATTTTATATTTCTTATAATTTTCAGGTTGAATTTTGCTATGTGAGCTGGCTTTATCATTTAGAGTTTGTTTGGTGTTGTAAAATAGTTTTTTTTTTTATATTTTTTATTTGAAAATATATATAAAAAAATTATTTTAATTTTGTTAATATAAACACATTATTATAACACACGCACGTCACGCACGTGTGTGTGTGTGTGTGTAAAATAGAGGAGTCGTCCAAAATTACGAGCGTAACTACGCTTAAGATACGGTGTGACTAAAGGAGCAGAGAGACGGAGAGCGAGAGAGAGAGATGACCGGAACCTCGTCTTCCTCTTCTTCTTCCACGGCAACCATATCCAAAGACCCACCTTCAGATTATGTCTCAGCAGTCAAAGGATTTTTTGCAGACATCGGAATCTATGCCACTCTCCCCCAAAACTCCCTTTCCAAAGACTTCTACTCTGATCTCATGTGCGATCTCCTTAAAGCCGACAATGTCCTACGTGGCCGCGTCTCCTGCGTCTTCCCTGTCTTACCTGTTGTTAGTGTAAGATTCTCACCCTTTTCTTTTTTAAGGAAAAAATCATCAAGAAATGGGATTGAAGCTGATTTATTTTTGTTTGCCGTTTTTTTACTGTTCTAGAATTACTATAACGGGCTACACGGAGGCGCTGTCGGAGCTATAGCAGAGAGAGTGTCAATAGCTTGTGCTAGAACGGTAGTGGCTGGTGATAAAGAGCTGTTTCTTGGTGAATTAAGCATCTCCTATCTCTCTGCAGCATCACTAAATGTGAGTTTTCCCAGTGGTGTCTTTCATGCTTGTCTCGCTTGTAATATAGAAAAAGCCTCAAGATTAATGGCGTGGTTTGTCAATATTAGCTGTGTTGCTTTCTTCAAGATAGTAAGTGTTTGAGAATGCAAGTGTGAGTACAAAGAAGAAAAAAATGTTGTCTTGAAATGCAAATAACTCGTGTAAGTTTAGAAAATTGCCCATTTCCTTCATTTGCATTTATTTTATGGTTCGTAATTCGTTGGCATATAATGCTTAATTTTGTATAATGATTTTGTTCCCTGTGTGGTTAGATTGGCTTTACATGCCTGAGGATTCTTATCTGATACACTAAAGTGGTAAAACTTTTAAAAACATTTATCTTGGCAGGAGGTGCTGGTTGTTGAAGCGACCGTAATCAGGAGTGGAAGGAATTTGACTGTAGTTGCATCCGAATTCAGAATCAAGAAAACCAGGAAGTTGGTCTACACTTCTCGCGCTACCTTCTATCACATGCCTCTTGCCAAGTTATGAAATTTCTGTGATTTGAAATATGATGTTGTCTTTATCTATTTGAATGCTCTGCCTGAAAACATTCATGAATTCTTTTAATTTGCTCAATAAGAATGTGGTTTATAAGATGGTTAAAACCATAAATCCAGGACAAAATTGCAGTACAGATATTATTTATGCTATTTCAGGCAAGGAATATGGTGTTACAGGATGCTAATGAAAAAAGGAATGGTGGCGATCATAGATTTGATAGGGCTCATCCTTCTAGGAGGCCGTATAATGAGACAAGCACATTCAGTCCTACTGGTAAGGGGAAAGTAGTACAACCATCAAAACTTCGGGAAAACAAGTTTCAATGAACAAAATGAATAGCTTTTATTTTGAAAAGAACATTATTATTCATACTTTTAATAAAACACAAGAATTTTCTCTAGATTTGTCAAGAGCTTGGGTATGTAACCCTTGAGAACCCTCGCTTTAACCATGCTATACACTGCATCAGTCTGAACTCAAACAGGGCATAATAATCTTAGAAACCCTATTTAATATTATGGGGGTCATTTGGTGTTCACTTTGCATTCAGCTGCTGCTGCATTCTCGTCCTCCATAGTGTTGTGCATTTAGATGCATGTTTCTTTGATCAGTTAGCAGGGATAGAAATTATAAGATTCCTTCTTTGCTTGGAAATTCGATATGCATCATGGCCAAATGCTATCACTCTTTCAAATGATGAAGCATCACTTGCAAATTATTAAATCGGACTTGCATGCTCACATCATCTGCGACATGAACGTCTCTTTGAAAATATGGCATTAAGAAAATAGTCTCAATAATCACCAAATCATGAAACAAAAGGAATTCATTGAAACTGGAGCATACCACGCAGCCGCTTCTAGCAGAACCATCTAGTTTTGTCAAAATGAAACCAGTTATTCCAACCACCTGTTAGCACAGTTGCATGTTAAATGCTTGAACAAGATGTTCAACACTGGAAGAAACAATAATTGAATCATGATGTTATTTCCTCCCATGAATGAGTTTTCCATAACCAACAATTAATCATATATCTTATCTCAAAATGCAGATAGAACCGTAATTATAAAACACCAAACAAAAGGTTTCAAAGCATTAAAATTTCTGCTAATATTCTTCAGACTAGGAACATGTAAATTAACCATGAAAGATGGTGTTGGAGACAAAGAAATGGTATAGAAGTCATGACTTGAATATAAAACATCACGATCACACCTTACATTAGCTGTGCCACGAACTATTTTGCCCACGACTTTCTTATATGCTATCAACTCTTCCATAAGGCTGTAATTAGTGTGGAGACCTGATAAATATATATAGGTTTCAGTTAAGATATAACAGGTAGAAAGCACATCGAAGTTGGATAGCTAATCATGCAATATCTGTTGACTCACATCCAGATGTGTCACTCAAAACAATATCAAATTCTTGTTCTTTCCCTTTCTTTAAGGCCTGAGATAGAACTATTTGAAAAACACTTTTGATCATATGTTAGTAGCTATGCCAAGTATTCAAACTTTTAGAGAATGGCAAAAGCTAAAGAAGCAAGATTTCATTAGATATCCAGTTGTCTATCTGATGATGCTTTGGCCTTCTCTCCTCCAGCCACAACAATCTCACACCCCGTCCTTTCTGCCCATATATCCAACTGGTCACTGGTAGCTGCCCTAAATGTATCGCCTGCTGCCATCAGTATCTGGAATGATAGCAAAATCCCAAGGAAATGAAAATAGACCTTTTGTAGATGAGACAATCTCTTTTTGGAAGATTCAGAAAGGACAAAAGGATAAGCTAAGCAGCAATTCAAGCCAAAAGAGAAAAATGGAAAGAAAATAAATCACAGACGCACAAGTACCGCAGTAAGATCCCTGGACATAGTCCTCTGACTGCACTCACAGGTATACCCTCTACATTTGCAAAGTAATAACTTTATTCATATCCCTGGGAGTCAAAATCAATTTACTAAGCCCCTGTGATAGTTATACATATTCAAGCAATTGATACAATGCTTTTCCAGCAGATCTATAACATAACATTCAAATAAAGGGCATTTCTAAATTTTCTTCTACAGTGTTCTAGTTTAACCCGGGATAGTAGGATACAGCTAATAGGAAGAATAAATGTTGTGTTTTGAAAGAAAAATTATACAGCATGCATTTCTCTACATCCATAATATCAGGTCCATACAACACAATTTCATTACGGAATTTATGTGGAGGAACTTGGAAGTCCTATAACACAGACCATGCACTTTAATTGCAAGACATGAAAAGGCTATAAGTTTTAAATTCTCTAAAATAAATCTAATTCTTAATCCATACCAGTAGAATCAACAGATAGTGTTGGTATTTGGTAAATAGCATCATCAAGAGCCAAAATTTAACAGCATATTCATAAAACTTTTGAGTCCTTATCACAATGAGCACTTTTTCCTTAGGATATCAAATCAGTTGCCAGAAACTTGGAGCAATATTAGCTTCAATTCGGCTCTACAGATAATGCAAATTTCAATTTCCCCATACTCTCTCTTTGTAAAGGCATTTGTCACATTGCAGAAAAAGCAAACAAAATATCACCTTTTCCCCTGCTTTCTTCAATCTGTATGCTAGCTTTCCTGCTGAGAGAGAGAGAGAGAGAGAGAGAGAGAGTCTCATACAGCTTCCAGGTCAAATTTTACAACTCAAACCTCCTCACAATTTAGAGCCAGATACTTCACCAACTTGCTTATCAGGGCCACCCTTCACTCAATGTGTAAATTTCCAGAACCATTAAAAAATTGGCAATCATTAAATTGGCTTAGGCAAATATTCCAACCATTCCTTAAAAAAATAACCCCATTTCTAAATTTCAATACAAGACCAATAATTAGTAGCTCGATTCTTCACTTACCAAGGGATGTTGTCTTCCCACCTCCATTAACACCAGCTATCATAACAACAGCCGGTATCCTGATAACACAACGTAAACCATAACAGCTCCAAATTAAAAAACCAAACTTGATCATCACATACCACCAAAAAAAAATAAAAAGAGAGAGAGAGAGAGAGAGACCTGAATACTAGTCGAAGTTTTGTTTTATTCCCTTTCTTCTATAACAAATTCAACACTCTCTTCTTCAATGCATCCTACAAACCAAAAGAGAAGAAAAAAATTTACAACTCAAATGGCAATGATTCTCTTTTATGAACTCGTGTAGATATTATAGTGATCAAATAAATACCTTTATTTCACTCCCTGATTTAAGCTTCCCAGCGAATATATCCTCCCTCAGACTCAACAATCTGTATAGCAATTATTGGCCCAAAATCAGACACCAAATAAGCCTGCGATCAAAGCCCAAATTAAATAATTTAACATTTTAGTTATTAAAAATTAAAATTTATATAAAATTTATTTTTTATACAGTTATCTTCAAGGTTATCAATACCGTTTCGGCTGTCGTTTTGTTTTTTCTATTGGTACGAAACATTTTAGTTTCGGAGCATTTCGGTGTACCGTTTCGGGGTTGTATAATTAATTAATTATATATATGAAAAAACTTAAAAGTAAAAAAATTTAATATGATTTTATTTTTAAAAAAATCAAAGTTGATAACAATTTTATTTTTTTTATAATATATATATATTTTTTAATTTTTATTTTTACATTTTCAAATTTAAATACATCTCATAAACAATATTATATATACACACACACACTGTGCGAATATATATATATATATATATATATATATATATATATATATATATATATATATATATATATATATATATATACTGCGAATATATATTATATTATATTATAGAGAGATGTCACACCACTAACAAAGTAACAATATAAAAATGCAAATTGCAATTTGCAAAACATTGGGAGGCAGATTAACGCATGGAGCGCGGGAAATGATTTTTTCACTGTGCCTGAAACGGAACACCCGGAGTGATTCCGGGGTGTTTCGGCCGGTATTTAACCGGTATTTCTGGTATGGAACGGTATTTAAAACGAGACAAAAATACCATTTTGTTTTGGTTTTTTTGTCTGATATGAAACAAAACGGTATCAATAACCCTGGTTATCTTAGTCGCATTATTTATGTTGTGATTTTAATATATGAACCAGATTGGCTTGAGTATTTTAAAAAAAAATAATTGTTATTTTTTTTCTTGATTTATTAGAAATAGCAATTCTTGATTTGTTTTAGTTTACTTTTTAGCAAGGTATTCCAGTCTCATGACTCGAATTATAAGTTTTACAGGTTGACGCAAGTAAACTCAAGTTATTTTATTTTGTCCTTTATTTAAATTGATTTTCTTTTTAATTACACTCCTTAACAATTAGCTAATTGAGAATTGTGCTTTATAATTTGTTTTTATTTACTTTATACAAGGTTATTTTAGTATCATAACACGATTCACAAGTTTGGCAAGACAACTTGGGTTGCTTTTTTTGTTTGTTTTGATGAGGTTATCATAATCTTATCTTTTAGATCATGGGTTGGGTGAGTTAACCCAAGTTAACTTGAGTTATTTTTTATATATTTTTTAATTGATTCATTTTTTATTTTATCTTTCAACATTGAGTTAATTGGGAATTAAGATTTATAATTTATTTTTCATAAGTTTATCTAAGCCTCATGAGTCAAGTTATGGATTTTGCAAGTGAAATCAGGTTGATTCATGATATTTATTATTTTATTTTTTAACATTGAAAATTAAATTTCATAATTTATTTTGATTTGTTTTATACAAGGTTATTATGGTTTAATGATTTAAGTCGTGAGTTTAACAGGTTAGGTTAACCTTATTTGTTATCATCTTAAGAGTTTTTTAAAAAGAGATTTTTTTTGTAGTTAATCTATAATTTTACTATTCACTTAAATTTCTTTGAATTCATCGAATCAACAAAATTATATCAAACTAGACCCTGAACATCCATGATCCATCTACAAGGAAGTTTCACGAGATGGGAAAATCCAATTAAATGAATCACGTGCTTTCAAATAATGGAAAGTTAAATGTGTAAAATGCTTTAAGAAATTATCCGATTATACTTTCGTTAAACTACGTACAGGGACGTGGATATAATCAACTGATCAAAACACATGGCTTGCAAGAGGTGCGGATTTGAGGAAGACAGCTCCTGGTTAGATTATATCAAGTCAAATGAATCAGACGACGACGTCCGTAGTTATCATTTCTAAATATAGAATTGAGGTGTTTGCTCTTATTCTACTGCTGGTCAGACTTTCTCTTCTGAGGAGGTCAAAGTTTGAATACCGACATGGACTCTACAAAAAAAAACATCCACGTACCGGCCTCGTGGCAGGTGTGCTAGAAAAGGCAGGTCTGGCTAGTTCAATTTGGATCTCATTTCGTGTACTTGAAAGCCAATCCGAATTGAGTTGTTGACTTCTCAGAAAAAATACTATGTCTTCTCATCACCTTGTCACAAAAGGCAGCGATCATACTCGGACGCCGACAAGAGGAAGAATTATTCCGTGCTCCATCGGTGATCATTTAATACATTAACACGATGGAAGAAGACCAACGAAAATGCCTTGATGAGGAACATGCTCTTCGAAACTTAGGTCAACTGCGCCGAGTTTTTTTTTTCTGAAATAATTTATTACCACAAAGAAGACCTAGGATCCTATGGGCTAGTGTAAAAACCAAGTGTTGGTGACATGGGTTTTTGTCAGCCGTAGAAAGCAATATCCGGTCCAGATTTAAGAGAGTATCGTGTCTTTATCACTTGCTGGGCGGGACGGGAGACTCAAGGATCTTCCCAGGTTGCTGAGCCCCGATCGAGCTTCCATCGTTAATCAAGTATTATTCCGGTATGGGTCCTGTTCTCACAATAAATGGACCCCGACCAGGAGCTTAATTCATCCGACATAAGTTTTAGGTTGTGCAAGGATTGACATCATTCGTTGAAGAAGAGATAGATGGGAGCTCTTCGTACTATATTTCTGTGCAAAACCAGAAATATAATGTGGAAAACACTAGAAAAACCTTGAGAATATTACTACTTGGATAGGGAAATTTTGTAAGAAAATAATTAGATAGGAAACTTGCTAGGGTGTTTGAACGTGGCTGAGCTTATGTGCATGCCTTGTTTATTTGGATGGATTAGAGAGATTGGTTTAGCAGGCTTGAATTAGGGTTCACTAAATGAAGGCCGCATTGTTTTTTCCTTGAGCATTTATGAGCCAGTTGAAGTGGTTTAACCAAGAAGAGTAAACCTCATTCCCTTTAGCACTTGTTATTAGCATGTGTAAGTTTTATTATGCATGCAAACTCAATACGCTATGAATCAAAATGTTATAATGATGATTTTATCCCTTTTCTAAAATTTATTAGATTGATTTTTGTGGATAATGCAATATCTTTATTAGAGCTAGTAGTCATGATTAGATTCATAGTCGGTCAGCTAAACATGAGCAACGTGCTAATTAAAAAAAATCTACCCACCCAAACTCTTTACTTTTCCACCCACCCAAACATCAACCCACTTTCCCTTTCTACCAAAACGCCACCTAAATCCAACAGAAAAATTTTGATTTTCATACATGATGACATATGAAAGCGGAGAAGAGCTTATAACAGCAACCACCCTTTCTTGAACATGATTCAGTGAGTACAGAATTAATATTGATGTTTGCAAACATGTGCCTTACAAAAAAAAAATATTATAAGAGAATAGATGCAAACTAAAAATAGGAGCAAACTATAGGGGATTCCATGCATATAATTAAACCTATATAGTAAATAAAACAATAAAATAAAAAAAATGAATTGAAAAACTAATTGGATCAGGTCAATTAGGGTCTATCTTAGAAATGATCCCACAGTTGCCCTCTACTTTCTGACCGAATACCTGGCATCAGGATTGAATCTTCGAAGGAACCAACACCCGTGGGTTCCATAAAAAAAGGAGCGTGGAAGATATTAATTGAGTCGTTATGGTTTAGGTGGACCACTGTTCAAAAAGGGCTTTTGGATAGAAGAAACGCCGCTAGCTCCTTCAGTATAAAACGCCATCCTGTGTATCTCAGTTGCTATCTAAAATTGTTTCAGTTTCCAAAACCAGGCATACAGCTAGCACAATCTCTTACACGCCTGCAAGTTCTTGAATCTTCAACATGGACAAAGTTCATAAGGCTTCTCGCACTCTAGAGATCACGATCTTGTCAGCAGAAAACCTGAGCCTCAATCGCAAATCCATAAAGAAGAATGTTTACGTTATTGCCAGAGTCGATCCCACAAACTTTGGGTCAACTAAAGCTGGTTTTGAAGGAGGCAGCGATCCTTCATGGAACGAGAAGCTTGCCCTAGATATGTCATTCCAGACTCGTTTTATAACCCTAGAAGTGAAATGCAAGACTAGCTCAGGTGACAGAGTTGTTGGCACGGCAAGCCTTCCTCTCTCTGACATATTGGGAGATTATACACCGGAGAGTTGCTTGCATTTCTTGAGTTACCGGTTAAGGGATTCTAGAGGTGAAAAGAATGGTATCATTAATGTTTCGGCAAGAGTTAAGGTGCCGGTAGAGTCCATGAGCCCGGCGGTGACAGAGAACCCGGTGAGAAGTGGGTGTTCGTCGTCGTGGAAGCAGCCAGCGCTGGGGGTGCCTGTTGGTCACCAGAAGAGTTATTACGGTGGCGGGGTGGCTCGGGGGGTTCCTATCTGGAGTTAATTTTAATTTTCTAGTGGTTAATTTTTAGAGCCTTGTTAATGATTTGACTGGTCGAGCCCAATTTAATCCTTAATGCTATTTATTTTTGTATCATAATGCTCACGTTGAAAAATCATAAGCACTCGAATTAAGGCCTATGCCCTACATTGAGGAGAGATCAGAAGTCAAAATATACTTTACAAAAAAAAAAAAAAAAAAAAGTGGACGTGGCCAAACTCGTTTGCTATTTATGAAGAAGGATTTCTTTGATCAATTGGTCCATCATAGACCATTGTTTTTGCGTTTTTCATGAATCATGTTCCACCATCTTTAAAAAAATGTGTTTGAAAGATAACAAGCATGAGGATTATTAGTAGTAGTAAGAGTTTAGTGGTACGAGATTTATTTTTCTTAGCATTTCAGGTTTGAGTCCTGTAATTATTAATATAATAATTAAATATTTATATAATTATTAATTTTAAGACCCGCAAGATTAATCAAGATATAGACACACATGTTAATTAAAAATAAAAAACATGTCGGAGAGCACAAAATATTTGACCCAAAAGTAAAAGAGTGGTGGGGCTCCCACGTTCCTCCTTATCAACATGCTTTTCTTGTCTTCGTTGCTCGGAAGGTGTCGGGCGTAGTTTCAGTCTTTCGATGCAATGGGAGCCCATCGGTCCGGATTAAGATAGTGGTGGGACTTTCAATTTAAAACAACAAATTGAAATATAAAAAAGCTTGGCTCGTCAAACGCCACTTCTTTTCTGCGTTTGAGACAACATCCTCAAAGAAGAAAACTGTGTAACTAGTTCAAGCTGTGTTTTTTTCATGACTTGAACAACGTGGAAGCGTCGTTCTGGGTTGTTTACCATCGTAATCTGACTTTTTTAAACAACAAAAAAAATGGAGATTTGGGTTCTGAAAATTACATGAAAACAAAAACAAATCAAGTGTCATTTTTTAATTAAGAAGCTAAGAGAGTCGTCATTAATTTTCGGTTTCATTTTAAATAATTTATCCGTTATCTTTTCTTCTTATTTTTTTCTTGATCTTGCGGGGTGTTCTTTTAACTTATTCCACATGCAGCTTCTTCTTCTTTTTCAATCTATTTAAGTCCAGCTGGATTTATTTATGCTTGTGTCTTTCCTCCTCATGGAGCACGTGGCTGTTAATGTCAAACAAGATACATCAATGGTCAATTTCTGAAAATCTCATGAACAGATCATGTCTTCTTCAAACACATGTACCCCATTAAATTAATTTATATCGCAAAATAGTGATTTTTTTTTTGCAAACAGCACTTCAAAGAGTTGAAATAAAATATAGAATTAGTCTAGGTGGCTAAGGGTCGAAAACGAAAAGTCTATATGTTAAAGTTAGTTAATATATAAAAGGCCTATGCAAATCAATAAGCACCAGTGGTCTAGTGGTAGAATAGTACCCTGCCACGGTACAGACCCGGGTTCGATTCCCGGCTGGTGCATTGAGGAGCGATGATGAAAGCTGTGCCCTAGCGATGGTAGGGTCTATCGCAAGCATCTGATCACCAGATGATACGCGGCACTGCTGAGCTCTTTTTTTTTTTTTTTTTTGGGGGGGGGGGTGTGATTTTAAGAGCTCAAAATTTATTTTATTAATATGTGCATATGAACACTAGGGAAAAAGTAATTGATTAATGATTTATATCCAAACCTCACCTAAAAAATCTATAATATGATGATGGTTTGTAGCTCTTTTTAAACTATCGAGTGTTAGGATTTTTTGTTCGACCAGGGCAATGTCTGGTAGAATGGCATCAAAGCAGACTGATAGTCTAGTGGCTGAACGCGGTCGTATCACGTATCGTGCCCAGGTTCGACCTCCGGCAAGTTTAGCTATAAGAGCAATGAGGAAGTTCAAGCTCTACGACTCCGGTGTAGAATGAGAAAGAAACAATACATGCAAAATCAAGAAATGCCAGCAGGATTCATCACGGTCAGGACTGGATAAGCTCTTATTTTCTTTCATATTCATTATTGTTTGTTTGTTCAGAGAGCAATTTGGTGGTCTTCATTTCTCAGAAGGCGATTACATACATGAAATTCACACGTTACAGACACTTTGCATCGATGCTAAACTTTAATCACCTATGCAAAGCGTAAACCATTTACATATGCCAGGTCAGTGCAAACATTTAGCACAACAGGAACCTCCGACTAGTTGAGCATGTTTGTTTTATCACACATATATACAGAAAAAAAAAAAGGGAAGTGGAGAAAACTGCATCTTTACAAAAACACACACAAAAAAAACATTTCCTCAAGACCTCGTAGATAGTAGTGGTACACAGACAGCTACATGATTCGTCAAGGGACGCCTGATCTCTATGCTTCTTCACTGCTACTTTGACTGTCAGCCTTTAGAATGTTGAACTTGCAGAGAGGGCAGGTTGCATTGATGCAAAGCCACTTGTCCAAGCACATGCAGTGGAAATGGTGCCCACAAGGAAGCTCACGTAGCTCGCTTCCATCTTCATAGGCAGAAAGGCAAATGCAGCACTCCTGTGATTTATAACAAATATTCATGTCAGAAGTGAATCGAGAATAAAGAGCTGAAAATGGGGAGCCAGCCCCTAACGTTAAAGTAACCATATAGTTGAGAGGAGGAGAGCATATGAGGTTTGCAAATTAAGATCCAGACATTAGTTTTTTTTCTAATATATATATGCACCAATGTCATGAGTAGTACGATGAGGGAATTTGATCAAGAACTAAAAACAAAAGAAGGTGCCCTGCGTTACTTTCCAGACCACACTGTTTGCAGTGTAAAGCTTCGGTTCAATGCAGGGGTGCAAGTCATCCCTCTGGAATAGTCGTGAACCAATTGTTCTACTTTTTACATTCAATTTGCCTTATAGAACCAATAGCTGCCCACATACCCCAGCCTTTTGCCATTAGAAGCTTTGACCTAAAGCCTCCAGAGCCAGTAGTGGCAGAGAGTGCAAGCATTTCTAGAAGAGAGAACTAAATTCCCGTTGGTATACTTACCGTGTCTTCATGGGAAAGGGCACGTTCAATAGGTGTGTCAGTATCACATTCAGTCATCATCCCACCAAAAGACTCTTGACTTTCACCATTAACGTTTTCACAATCCCCTCTCTTGTGAAACTTGTATTTTAGTAATCGATCAATCTCTTCTTTACTTGCTCCTTCCTGTTTTTGAATTGAAGGCAATGCAAGATTAGGCATAGAATATTGAAGAACAAGGACCAAAGATGCAATCTACAAATGAAATGCAAACAGAAATAACAACTCTTTGTGCATAGGTTGAGCAACAAGGCATCATAATTTGACATTATTCACAAAAAATGTAGCCGCCGTCATAATCAACAGTGCACCAGGTTATTGTTTCTTCAGGCCGGCCCACCAGACTTTAAGGCTTTGCAGGTTGGAGCAGCATATGCTCATTCTTCTCAGCCTTAATGCTGTCCTACTGCTCCTGCTTCCCACCAATGAGAAGTTGGAGATTTTAGGTCCATAGGATCCAGCCTCATAGGTTCAATCAAAGGGACAAAGTCATGATGGGGCATTGAAGGTCCTTCATCAAAGGTTGAGGGGAGAAAAAAAAGCAAGGGTAAAGATTCATCACTTGTCATCATTTAAAGGGAGTTTGGGGATTCTCTAAACATTGAAGACTGTAGTAGAGATCTCCACCAGAGCATGTGACCTGGAGGTGGGGCTCAATCTGGTAAGATTTAAAGCTCCAAGCTTTATCTAATTTGTATCTATGACTGAGAAAGAAGAAAAGTTTTTCCAAGTCCTAAACTGCAAATCCAGATATAGAAAGTAACAATATTTCTGTTCTAATTTCTAACTCCCTGTAGATTTAGTTGTTGCATCGCCAGTTCACTTACTAAAATTTTTGTTCAGAGTATTTTTTTACCTGGTCTGCCATAGCATATAAGATGCCGATTATACAAGGCAGGCAGCAGCAAACAGCAATTCCAATGAGGCATGCAACAGCAATGCAAATAATTACAAAGAGCGCATCAGCTGCAAGAAATGCAAAGCAGAGCCTGCAAAGCAAACCATCAAGCAAACCAATAAACATATGAGAGCCATAAGCTAAAACACATCAAAGCAAAATATGTTCAAACAAACCCGTAAAGCTGAGGCGAATCCTTTGCCAAGTTTTGGTGGCCAGCAGTAGTAACCAGGTAGAATCCAATAATCCAACAAATAATTGAAAACGTCGTCATTGCAGATTCCACACGCTTAGCAACACTGTACGAATAGAGCACAAGCATTCGCATATCTATAAATTCATAAAATCCATGGGCTTCAAATCCTCACATTCCAATAATAATAATAATAATAATAATAATAATAATAATAATAATAAAATAAATAAATAAAGAGCATCACCAAATGCACTCTGTATAAGCAACTTACAGTGAAAGAGAAGAATTATTGCCAGTTATATTTTTCTTGCAAGATTGTTCTCAATTTTCAGAAAACAGCATTAATCAAAAATTCAAATCTCACCAAGTCCCAACACAACTCCAGCTGAATATCGCAAACAACTTCACAAAAGAAAAATGGACGAACAAACAAACTTTTCAAGCAAAGCAAGGTAATTAAACCATCACTTCGTCTAGCAAAACAAACCTTTTGTTCTGCTTTACAATAAAACAAACACAAGCAAAATAATGACAAATAGCGAAAGTTTACCTAGAATTTTCACCATCATTTTCACTTTGTTGTGTTCTAAAATCCAAAGAATCCCCTGAATCTGAACTCAAAAACCCACTTTCTCTTAACCCCAAATTCCTTCTCTTTCTATACTCAACAACAACACAGACAACATGACACGAGCACAGCAAAACATACGCAACAATCCACGCTCTGAAAGGCACCCTTGGCTTCTCCTCCAAACTTAGCCCCAAAACACCAACAGCTATTATCACAATCGCCAAATTCCACAAAACATCAATAACAACTATCGGCTTCGAGTAACCCCAGTCACTTTGCCTCTCTTCAAGCTGCTCCGCCGCATTCTCACGAACACGAACAGAGGGCTCTCGGAGCATCATTCGGCGGCTGCTCGCCCGACGGAGGATACGGGCGGCAGCGCCACGGAATTGCGGTGGACGGCGTAACAGGCGGCGGCTACGGAGGAGGTGGTTGGCAATTGAATGGGTTAGGAGCGGTGAAGAGTCCATGGCATCGGATCGTGGTGATGTTAGTGAAGAATTTGGAGAATACATCTTCTTTTTTACGCCTCTCTCTCTCTTTGTAATTTGTACGAAAAATGAGAATTTGAAAGAAAGGTGTGCTTGATTTTTCACAAGATTTTGAATTCGAGGGAGTGTACTTCCTTTATGTGTTTGAAATTTTTGAGGGAATGATCTCTCGAAATATTTGGAGACAGGGTAGCAATTATTGTTCTCCGGATAACGACAATGCCATCCATGTTTTGGATTTGTAGTTTGTGCTCGCCTCTTCTAGCCCTCACATCCTCACACCGCCAGATCATCAGCCATCGATAAATCTATTACTGTACTGTTTCTATTTCAATAATATTTTAAAAACAATTGATTTTTTATTTTTAAATATTAATATTAAAAATATTTTTTTAAAATAAAAATATATATTATTTTAATATATTTCTAAACAAAAATCCACTATATAATTCCATCGATTAATTAAATTTAACTTTATATCCTTTATTTATAATATATTGCTAGCATGGCTCAACATCCTTTCGACTGCAAGTCAAATGATGTTTGAAACGATAAATATCTCCGCTGAAAATTTTCTAACAATACTTGCATTGAACTTTTCTTGAATTATTTTCAATATATATACCATGTTGTCATCCCACATCAAGTCTATTGCCATTGGTAATTTTTTTGGATGCCATGTAATCTGCAATTCATTGAAATAATAACAAGGTTAGATAACTTGGACATCTAAGGTTAGATGAATAGATGTTGACAAAAATGAAATTAAAAGATTGTGTATTCTTCAGGAAGATAGTTTTTCATTTCCACTTCTAATCTTTATTCTAACATTTCTCTCCAACAAACTGTGTTTACTAACAATTTCTTTTCAATCATAAAAAAAAAACAAGGGTCTTGTTTCTAGGTAGATAACTTCACTGCATCACTAACGTATTAGGAGCATTAGGAGCTCCTAATTTCAACCAGGAGTAAATGACATGATCCTCTGCTCTCTGAGAGTTTGAAGTGCATTAGGAGCAACGCAAAACTTCACTGCATCACTAACGTATATAACCTTAGTGAAATTTCATTAGAGTCTCCCCTGTATGGGACTTGCATAAAATTTCATCACTAACTCATATAACCTTAGTTAAATCAGTATTGACAGGGCATTGTACTAACTTGTTGCATTTGTTTATCATCAATGTTAAAAATGAAATCAAATTTGACTTTATGATCCTTTCAAAGGCTTATTATCATGAGCACAAATTAATTCCCACTTGGAACAAAGGAAATCAAAATACTAGAAAGAAAAATAACCACACCATCGATATTTTGTTTCCATACCATCAACACCAAATCAAGCACGCCGTTTTAATCATATTTTCTCACAATTTCAAGGGGCATATAACATTCAAAGATCAAGCTTGCACTATTTTTTTTTACGGCAGCGACGACGACAACAACAAAGAAAGACAAATTTGAGGAAGTCTGATGACTCTTCTCCAATAAGCGAGAAGACAATTCGAGAGATGAGAGGAGAGGACGATTTGGGGAAGGAAGAGAAGGATGGGAATAGCTGGGGAGGAGATCGGGTGAACTATACTGCCGATGAACTGAGAAGAAACGATTTGGGGAAGAGAATGGGTTTACGGCAAATGACTATGAAAAAGAAAGATTGAAAGTTGAAATAATTAAAATGAGTGTATTCATTATTCAACACTGAATAGTGAAGGCCGAACACCTAGGATTGTAAAATTGGACCGATCCGGTCCAATTTTATGATTCCGTACGAGTTTGACCGAGTTTTATCCAAAATGATTTTTCTCCCCAAGTTGACACGATTTGATGAGTTGACTCGCAAAATCATACAATTTTGCGAGTTAACTCGTGATTTTGACAACAAAGTGTCACAAACGTTATTGGTAAAACAAATTGATGTTTTATTTGCATAAAGAAACTTGTGTATACATATAACAAATGTATGCACGAAACATTTATGTGATGTGCTAGACAGACTAGATCAACATGTGATATGGGATGGAGTTTTGAGATGAGATTCAAGCCATTTGATTGGCCTAATAATATGGAAAAAAATGATTTTTCTTATAAAATATATTTATTATTATTTATCATCCAAATCTTTTAAACATACATGTTTGAAAGACTTTGACTATCAGAAAAAAGGAGAAAAATATTTATTGGATAAATATTACCTTTTTATGGTCATGAGCTTTTAGGTGAGATGATTTCTTAACATGGTATCAAAGCCTTGTTGACCCAGCGGTCACGAGTTCGAATCTCACCACCCCTATTCTATTTGATAAAAATCAAGCACAAGATGATGTGAGTCTGTGCAAGTTTCAAGCCCAAAGGGCTTTCACATGAGGAGGTATGTTAGAGAATAATATAAATCATATTATGGGGCCTCACTCACAAGCTTGAGCTTTTAGGTGAGATGGTTTCTTAACAAGTTTTACATTTTTGTGCTATGAGTTCTAGGATTTATTTGGGATTTTATATATGCTTTATAGAATCATAATTTTTCAACCTAACCTTTACCATGACACAATTATTGAAGAAATAAGTGTGTAACACTCAATGAGAAAATAGAGTCTCTATGACATTTATGGGCTCTTATGATTATTGATCTTTTCTTGCATCTAAGACTTATATATTAGAGAGCATACAAAAGAGAATCAAAAATAGGATTGATAAAGATAAGCACGTTTATGGTTAGGACATCAAATGAATTATCTTTATAGTGTGAGTGACTCCTTTAGTGAGTGAGAATATTAAACATACTTTACATGTCATTTTATCTCATTCATTCATGAAAATGAAGTTGTCTCAATGCATCTGCTGCACGTAATGAAGTTGTGTTGGGTTTTTTTGTTAATAGAATTAAGAGGTTGAAAATTTTCTTATATAGCTAAAACAATATTATTACACGTTTGTACTTGATGAGTGAGTTGATGGAGATATGAAGGAGCCAGAGTTTTGTCATCCATGAAAAGTATGATGAGGAAGGAGTAGAATGGTAATGAACTAGATTTTTGTTTGAAAATTAGTTTTTTTCAAGGGATAGGGTGATGGATTGATTATATGATTAGATTGACCACTAGTTTGAATTATATAATTGGGTTGGCCTGGGCCTTGAGTTGATGGGCTTGGCTGATAATTTCACTATTTACTTGAGAGAAAATAAGTTTCTTGAGGATCTACAAATTTCTTGATGTTTCAGTTAATAGGTGCACATAAAATGAAGATTATGGAACGCATGATTGTGTTTGTTGGTCTAAAAACTGTATGGTCTAGCCTAGTTTACCTCTCAATACGTAGATTTGATTGGCTGTGAGTATTAATTCACCCAAAATTAAAAAAAGGACTCTTAATTTTGGCGGTTATGCACAAATCAAGATTTTTAAATTTCTCTCGTGGTTGTCTACACAGTGCTGTAAAATCAAATGAGTTTAGTTATTCAAGAATAGAATCGAATAGGGTTCTCAAAGATTTATCAAAAGCGGGTCGAATTGATGATGCGCGGAATTTGTTTGATAAAATGCTTGACAGAGATGACTTTTCATGGAACACAATGGTTGCTGGTTATGCCAATTCAGGGAGATTTACTGAAGCGGAAAAACTGTTTTACGAGACCCCGGTGAAGAGTTCGATCACCTGGACGGGTCTTATATCGGGGTATTGTAAATATGGTTTTGAAAATGAAGCTTTTGAATTGTTTTGGGAAATGAAGCTTCAAGGACAAAACCCGAGTCAATACACATTAGGGAGTGTTCTAGGGCTGTGTTCAACAAAGGGTTTGCTTCAAAAGGGGGAACAAATTCATGGTTATGCGATAAAGACTTGGTTTGATTGGAATGTGTTTGTCGTTACTAGTTTAGTCGACATGTATGGGAACTGTAAATGTGTTTTCGAAGCTGAGTGTCTTTTTGAAATGGTGGCTGATTGCAAATACAATGCAGTCTGGAGTGCCATGCTTGCTGGATATTCTCATTATGGGTATGGGTATAAAGCGATTGAGTGTTTTCGAAACATGAGAACTGAAGGGGTTGAGTCTAATCAATTTACTTTTCCAAGTATTCTGAGAGCTTGCGGAGCGGTTATGGCATGTAATTTTGGGTCTCAAGTACATGGTTGCATAGTCAGGACTGGTTTCGGTGCTAACATATTCGTTAGGAGTGCACTGGTTGATATGTATGCAAAATGCGGGGATTTGAATAGTGCAAAGAGTGTGTTGGAGAATATGGAGTTTGATGATGAGGTTTCTTGGAACTCCATGATTTTGGGGTGTGTGAGGCAGGGATTTGAAGAGGAAGCTCTATCTTTCTTCCAAAAAATGCTTTCTAGAAATATGAAGATTGATGAATATACGTTGCCATCTGTTTTGAACTCTTTTGCGTCCATGAAGGATATGCAAAATGCAATTTCTGTTCACTGTTTGATAATCAAAACTGGCTTTGAAGCATATAAGCTTGTCAATAATGCTCTTATTGACATGTATGCCAAACAGGGAAAGTTAGACTGTGCAATCATGGCGTTCAGCAAGATGGTAGATAAGGATGTTGTGTCTTGGACCTCCCTTGTTACAGGATACTCGCATAATGGCTCTTACGAGGAAGCAATCAAGTTATTTTGTAAAATGATAGTTTCAGGTGTATATCCTGATCAAATTGCTGTTGCCAGCGTTTTGAGTGCATGTGCAGAACTGACAGTATTGCGCTTTGGACAACAGATTCATGCGACCCTTGTTAAATCTGGTCTTGGGTCATCCTTGTCAGTTGATAATTCTCTGGTTACAATGTATGCTAAGTGTGGCAGTATAGTCGATGCAAATCGTGCCTTTGACAGTATGCCAACTAGGGATGTCATCAGCTGGACAGCTCTAATAGTCGGGTATGCTCAAAATGGCAGAGGAAAGCATTCTCTACAATTTTACGATCAAATGATTGCCACTGGAACAAAGCCGGACTACATCACGTTCATCGGTTTACTTTTTGCTTGCAGCCATGATGGTCTTTTGGGAAGTGGCCGTGCCTACTTTGAAGCAATGGATAGAGTATATGGGATCAAACCAGGTCCTGAACACTATGCTTGTATGATTGACCTTTATGGGCGTTCAGGAAAACTAGCTGAGGCCAAAGGATTACTGAATCAAATGGTTGAGGCACCAGATGCAGTGGTATGGAAGGCCCTGCTTGCTGCATGCAGGGTGCATAAGGAGCTTGAATTGGGAGAGGTGGCAGCTAAGAACCTTTTTGAATTGGAACCCATGAACTCCATGCCTTATGTAATGCTATCTAATATGTATTCCGCGGCTGGTAAATGGGAGGAAGCTGTGAGAATCAGACGGCTGATGAGGTCCAGGGGAATATGGAAGGAGCCTGGGTACAGTTGGATTGAGACAAACAGCAAAGTGGATACCTTTATGTCTGAAGATAGAAGGCATCCATTGAGAGCTGAGATTTATTCGAAGATTGATGAAATTATTATGTTGATCAAGGAGGCTGGTTATGTGCCAGACATGAGCTTTGCACTTCATGACACAGATGTAGAAGTTAAGGAGCTTGGTCTTGCTTATCACAGCGAGAAGCTAGCTCTTGCCTTTGGGCTTCTCACTGTGCCACGAGGAGCACCAATTCGTATTTTCAAGAACCTCCGTGTTTGCGGCGACTGCCACACTGCTATGAAATACACGTCCAAAGTATATGCTCGCCACATCATTTTGAGGGATTCAAATTGTTTCCATCATTTCATACAAGGAAGATGCTCTTGTGGAGATTATTGGTAGAGGGCCGGATTATCTATTATTTACTCCCCTCAGATTTTTATTTTTTACTTTTTATTGGGGTTAATAGAGTGGATGAGATCTGTGGCCTTGACCATTTGCAAGATTTACCCTCCTGCAGCTGCAATCCACTTTTGGGTACTGACCAAACAGAAATGTGAACTGCAGAGAACTCAAGTTGTAGCACAGGATTTCACAGCTCGAACCAAAAGTGGGAATTCAGTAAAGTTTCAGCAAACAGCGACCACCTTAACCCACCACAGATACAGATCGTGCAACTACCACTAAGGGCAAACCAGCATTGGAGCCCAGTGCAGAAACAAACCGATGGTTGATAAATATACCTTGGGAAAGATCAAAAGTAAAGACAGACATGGTAAATAAAACCATGAAATTCTCATAACCTTGAATTTCTCTGTAACACAGTAGGCAAGCAAGAAAAGTATACATCGAGCCATCATAACTCGTCTAAATCATCAATTTAGTTAATTTTGCCACAAATACTGGCAAACTATACACTGGAACATGGAAGGGTAATCACAATAGCCTCGTCTTCCACGCATAGCGGCATACAGCACACCACATTCTAAATAAATAAAATGTTGGAGCCCTGGTACCAGGAGATCCTGCCCCCCTCAGATAATTCTGCTTCAAGCTCCATCCAAAATATTGGCATAGCCTGCCCGCCAGCCACTACCTTTAGTCATAACTAACAAGGTGAAGATTGAAAATTGATTTGGTCTTGTATTATTTGAGCAGGCAGGGTGCTTGCATGGGTGACTAGGCATTCAAAATTCAGTTGCACTGACTTGGCTACAAATCTGACCATGTACCCATTGTTGATTTTCATGGATTTTCTTTTCGTGCATGCTCAGGTATGAGACGTTGACGCAGTTCAGTTGATGCCCCAGCCAACTCTGCCAAGGCATTAAGCATGAGAAATGCAAAGGGAATCTTTGGTGAAAATATGGGCGACCAAAATACTATATTAGTTTACCTTGGGCAGTAAAATTGAGTAGTGGAGGTAGTGCTCGCCCATCAGGCAAGCATGCATTTGCATCTCTCAAATCATTAAAGAAGGGGTGTGCACATGCCTCCAACTGACAGCCAGTAAAGAGAGGTTTTAACAAAATATGTTGTAGGGCGTGAACTAGCAATTCATCAAGGAAAAATAGCAATTCAAGCTGAACAAGCAGGCCTATAGAATGTTGGGTAATTTTGAAACTGATTAAATTTATCTGAAGCAGTATCAGCACTCACAGCAGTGCACCGCATGTTTGGTGAATACTGAAGCAGCCTTGATACAAGATCCACTGCTTCAGGTGGCATTTGTTTATGAAATATCTGAAATTTGAGAATTAATCTGTTACCCACCAATAATTATGCACCAAATATAACAACGAAAATATCCTTTTGATAAAATTGTTAACAGACCTTGTGCCATGGGTGAGCCTTGATCTGAGGGAACTTGAATTCCGTGTAATTGGGATTCATGCACTTAATTTCTTCTCGGGTTGGTGTCCCCAGGACCTAATTTATAACCATTGAAAGGGACAGAATACTTCAGAAAAGAACCCAACATGTGGAGAAGTATAACATAAAAACAAAAGGCTTGAAGGTAGCATAGCATACCTTAATGATTTCCACAAGCTGATCGACACCGCTTTCGCCAGGAAAAAGAGGCTGCAAAATGCAACAGCGAGTAAACATCAGAAGTCATTGTGCATAATGGCATTCAAAGAATAATTCATTGAATCAACATGCAAATAACCTCACAAGAGCCTCACAATCACAGCATCAAATTCAAGTGATCAATAAGCAAAAAGTGAATAACAGCAAACATTACATGATTAGTAAACCCTCTGCAATTCCCTAGCCAGAAAGAAATGCGAAATTGTAGAAAAGAATTCAGAAGCCATCAGCTAAGAAGCATGAAAGAGAATACGCGGGCGTGTGTGTGTGTGTGTTGTGATTAATGAGTGCTCAGGAACATGGAGCCCTAACCAAATGCGCACCAGGTAGTGTTGGAGAGGTGTGGGAATTGTTAACATGAACAGAGAGGATTCCAAATTATTCTTTAGAATATTCTGTAACTTGCCATCAAGTTTTACCAATAAAAAGAAAGCCATATAAACCGACCTGTCCACGAAGAAGTTCGGCCAAGACACAACCAGCAGACCAGATATCAATGGCAGTTGTGTACTCTGGAGCACCAAATATAAGTTCCGGTGCCCTATAATACCGTGAGCAGATATATGATATGTTGGGTTCCCCTGGCACCTGAAGATAAAAAAGGTAATGGGAGTTTTCAACACATCACTGGCATAATCTAACATCCACTACAGAAAGTAACAGAATTAACATACCAGCATCTTTGCACTCCCAAAATCACAGATTTTTAGCTGATGAGTATGGGGATTGACCTGCAGAACGCATCAAAACCTCAAAAAGTTATCCTTTAGCACATATATAAACAACAAAACATCACATGGCTGCTATAAATCTTGCAAAAAATCCCATGATATATATTGCACAAATCACTCAGAGGCATGAAGATGAGGTGATGACCAATTGCTTTCAACTACCCTTTAATAGGAAATATTTTCTAGTCTCACTGCAGGAAAAGCCAAAAAAAAAAGCATGTCCTGGACTGTGGCGGCATATTCTCCAATTTGTTACTGGTGAACAAGCAATTCATTAGGATCTGTAATCTTCAGCACAGAATTCATGTGAAAGAAACTAAACTAGACGGGTGAAATTTTTAAATTTTGGTGGTTATGAAAAGCCGAGGATTGGAAGACTTCTATCATTTTTTTCACTTTGATGCCAAAAAAAGAGGGAAATGGCAGAAAGAAAACTTACCAGTAAATTTTGTGGCTTAATGTCACGATGGCACACCCCGATCACATGGTGCAAGTAATTTAGTGCACGACAAATCTACAAAGCCAATAAGTAGAATAACTTGACTCATGAAAATAACATACCATATTTTTTTAGAAAAATATCAAGAGCGCACCATAGGAATCTCAGTGTGTTTAAAATAAACCCAGAAAAGGCATGTTAAAAAAAATAATTATAAAGTTTACCTGGTAAGTATATAATTGAACATATATAATGGGCATGTGTTGGTGGTTCATCCTGTTAAAGTGCCTTGAGACTCGATGAACAGTCTCTGATACATACTCCATAACAAGGTTAAGATATAGTTCATCTTTTTCAGTGGTTGAATAGAAACAGTGTTTCAGTTGAACGACATTAGGGTGGTCAAGCAGGCGCATGATTTGAAGTTCTCTGTTCTTGTATCTCTTATCCTGTAATACCTTCTTTATTGCAACTGCTTGACCAGTTTCCAGGCACTTAGCCTGCCGACCAAAATAAAATATAAAATAACAGAACATAATATCATTAACACAATACATGCTAAACAACAAACTATTGTGGTTTCATGCAATATGCTGGCTAATTCCACAGACCTGAAAGACAACACCAAATGAACCTGTGCCAACCATGCGCTCTGCCATATATGAGATTGTCTGGAAAAAATAACATAATTTTAGCAGGATGGTCAAAAACTAACCCATGCGATGTATAAAATTAACATGTAGCACTAAGAATCTGAAATAGTTAAAGTGACATATAGAGAAGTTGATCAATAACATTCTTTCTCAAAGGCTTCCTTGGTAAGGTATTGCTGGACCCAAGATTTGGGAGGGATGGCATGGTGCCTAAACATTACATCTCCACATATACAAGTGGAGATCTATACTGCATTGTTCTTCAGGACAGGGAAAAATCTACTTTACTAAAAAAGCCATGGCATTTAGTTCCAAAATAAACATATTCGTAATGCTCCCTAACTACATGAAGAAAATGTGATGAAAAAACAACCCATGAATTGCAAAAACATTCAACAAGGGTCGTCAAATAACCTGCTTTGGCTGTCCATTCCGACCACCAACTGTGGTTGCAATAATCTGACCAGATTCTGTCCCATTGCCGCTCACAATGGCAGCTTCCATTTCCTACATGATCAGAAACTCAATGACTAATAGAGCATCCCGAGAAACTATGTCACAGCTCATTTTATAAAAATATTACTGAGATCTCCCCAATTGTGTTTGGTGTTTAAGGTGGAGTGGATTAGGTATATATGAAAACTTGCATTTTCATCATAATTAGTGGTTTTCTCATCTTTGATCTTCATTTGATGCATCTCTTTGGGAAGCTGATCATAGCCTGATTTTTCTGTTCTTGTCACCGAAGTAATGTTGGATGTGCTCGCAGCATTTTCCTGTGATGTAGAAGCCATTCGCTGCTCCTGACCTGGAACTGTTACACCTCTTTCTACTAAATATGATTCTCCATCAACCTTTCGTTCAATTTCTTGATCAACCTTAGCCCTCTTTGTTCCAGCATCCCCACCCTGTAAGAAAAACATCACATTTTCCACAGGAAATCAGATGAATAGCATACTAAATTTTCTTCTTCATCTCACACTTTCACAAATATAATTGTACCATATATCCCATTCTATCTCGCATTTAGTTGCTAGTGTTATTGCACAGTAATTTCATATTCATTTATGACACTTAAATTTCATTAAAAAATATAATTCAAATACAGGATGCACCAACTCGCAAAAATCAACATATGATCCACGAAATAAAGAAAATAAATACCTCAGCTGCTAATAATTTCATACGCTGTGGCCTAATATGGCAACTTGGTCATTTAAACATTTATCCAAAATAATTACTCAAACTTGCCCCTAGGTAGAACCAAAATGATTAGACTACAGACAGGCCAATATGGCAACTTTGATTACTAAAACACATATCCAGCATTACTACTCAAAATCCAGTCTAGGTAGAACATAAGTAATTAGACAGAAATAACACATCCAAAAACCCATAATTCAAGGATTTAAGTAGATGTTGCACTCTAATTAATGCTTCTTCAAGTGAGCACTTATAAATACAATGATTCTTAATATCAACCTGGATTCTATTTAGGCAGTTAATCATTAAGTGCAAACCTATCACAAGATTCCATTGTTAACATCATAAAAGGACACCGCATCTTGTGTGAATAACTTTCTTCTAGCGCTCCATCTCAGCTTCACCTTTATTTAAAAAAGGGAAAGCTGATAAAGATACATATTAACCATTCTCAGAAAAGAACCTAGAATTGCAGCATGACGCACCACCTACCCCCCAACAGCAACACAGTAAGGAAAAACAACCGATAAACTTCACTTTCACCGTTGGGTATCCAGATGAACAAATAGCATTAATTATATCCTATAACATTTTCTATATAACCATAGTTGGCACACAATCAAAATAGAGCTCACAATAATAGAATCATCATAGGGTAATAATAGAATCTGATGTTACATCTGAGCTACAAATATTATGCTAACCGACATTGATCAGCCAACCAATCAAACCTCGTTACAGGATTAAATGAACATACAACAAGAATATGATTTGCTATAATATATGGCCCCACAAGTTAAAACCACATTGAAGGTAAGAAAGGCTACTTCCAACTTCTAAACATCATCTCCTTTTATATATAAAAAATTTAAGAACAAATTAGACCCGGTGCTTCCAATAAATGAATAAGAAAAACCATGGGATTTTGAACATTTTTTAAGAAAAAAATAGAACATGAGCCGAGTCAGGAATCGGTCCAAACTCAATGAAAAGAATCAAATTCGACAAATAAATAAATCGAGAAACATGCAGGAAAAGAGATGGAAGAAAAAGAGAAACACATAACCCCCTTGTTTCAAATTTAGCTATCATCCATAGGAAACCATAAAGCAAGCAAGAGCCTTATCTAGACATTAAAGCTCCTGTTTTTTTTCACTTATTTACGTCATTTTCTTAGAGCAAAGCAAGCAAGAATTTTAAAAATAAAAACAGAATAGATTCAAACTTACAGAATCGGATGATGATATAGAAGTTCGACCTGAAGCAATGCTCTTTAATCTACGCATCACATTCATGGTTTCCTTTCTCTTTTCACCAACAAACAAACCAAACCCTAAATTTCCTTCGAAGAAAATAAAAAAATATTAAAAAAAAAAAAACACGAACTCGACCTTCTCTCCACCAGCAGAGAGATGTAGACAATGGTGAGAGGAAAAAAAAAGGGAACCCAAAAGAGAGAAACAAACAACGACAATAAAATCTTTCTGTCTCTTTCGGATTTTCTCTCTCTAAAAAACTCAACTTTCTCCCTCTAGAAACGCCTTGTGTCTGTTTTTATATATATATAGATTCCGTGGTCAAATCTAACCGCCCTGAAGGATCAACCAGCTCTTGTACGGCAGTCAAAAGTGTATTTTCAAACGTTGATCGGAAATTGTGAGGAATGATCAAACGGTCCTTCTTGAGGATTGTTAAAAAGCTAGAGGTTGGTGTGTTGGTATGTTACTAAATTGCCCTGGACTTTGTTGGGTAATGACTGGAAACGGGTTTGACGGCAGATATCTATGTTGAACGGCATGTTCGGGTAGTTGACCGGTCTTTGATGATATTTTTTGGGCGGGTGACATTTTCGTGGGTTCACACAGGTTACCCCTGCCTGTCTTCTGGGCAAAATCTTCACCATACATTTTTTTATTTCTTTCTTTTACTCAATTTTTATATTTAATTAGCTTTAGCTTTTTAAAATATTATTACCATTCTATCCCTTGATTTTTCACACAAAAAATAAACTATAGTTAATATGAATTTTTAAAGACAACACTTATAGAACAATAAAAAATGTTAATAAAATAAATTTAAACAAAGAAAAAAAATTGAAAATAAGTAGGATGATAATTGGATGTTTTATATGCTGTCACCTGTAGCACCCAAGTCAGCCGTAGAACACTTGATTATGATTTAATTAAATTTTGTAGTAATTAAAATAAATATTTTAAAAAATAATTACTTGATCTCTTTATCATTACATTCAGTTTAATAAAATAAATAAATGTGTTCTTGCCCTAATATTCTACGGGTATGTAAACAATAGTTCGTGCAGACAGCTACCATAAAAATAAGTTATTGTTAATAAGACCACTTGTATAAGCACACTTCATGTTGTTTATGTTAAATTAAAACTAAACTTACCCTTTTTCCTGTGGAAATATATTTGAATTATAACCTTCAAGGTCACTAGGGCTTGTTGGGTTAGATCTAGAAATTGTTTAACACTCAGTTTTAAAAGTATTTTTGAAAAAATTATAAAAAAAATTATTTTGTATTTTAAATTTAAAAAAAAATAATGTTTTAGATCATTTTCATCTACTCATATAAAAAACAATTATTTAAAAATAAAAATAATTATTTTAATATATTTTTAAATAAAAATTACTTTTAAAAACAACATCAAATACAGTCTTTAATGCATCTAATCTACGCATGTTTTAATATATAGGTGCAAGCCTGAGTTTTAGAACATGAAGAACTAGGGTTTCCATGATGCAAGCCAAACTAGCTATTGAAAAGAAAAACTTTATATGATTAATTTTACTTTAAAAAAAAAGCCATGAAATAAAATTCCCATTAGCTTTACGAGAAAAGAGTGTATGAGTCATATGTTGATTGGATATGAGAAGATATCTGGAGCAAGTTTAAAAAGATTGAAGGTGAAGTGTTCATAGTTGGTCAATCTTGAAGAAGATTGAAGGTGAAGTGTTTGATCAACAGTCCATGAACTCCCTCAGCCTAAGTAGCATAAAAGATCTTATGATGTTTAAGTTAGCATGTATATATATATACACACATATTACCTAACAACTAAAAACCGTGGGCAATTCACTGTTCAGAACATTGTGGATTGTCTCTAAAATTACTGTGGATTACGGCAGTGTGCGCCCCTTTTTAGCCTTTGCATTCTCAGCTCTTTGTACGGGTGGCATGGGGGCCTTTTCGTTTTTTCATGCTGTTGTCCTTTTTTAAAAAATTTTAATCAGTCATGAACAGTGTATTAAGGGTTTTGACCCTCAAGCCGGAAAAAATAATGTTATGCGCTCAGGGTTAAGAGTGTAATTGCATGTATATGGACCGGTCCGGTTCGCCCAGTCCGCCGCAACTCTTTTTTTTTTAACGGCTAAATACGGATATAGCCCCTCAATAAGACAAAATCACTAACTTAGACACAAGGGTGGAACGGTAATTGACCCATTTTTTTATTATTTTTCTCGAAACACTGTCGGCGCGTGTGGTCCACGCGACCGACAGTATTTCGCCTCATGCCCTGTTAAAGTGGCGCATGTAGGCAGATAGCGTCACCGGAAATGGGCTACTAGCGTCTCAGTCGATGCGCCTCCGCATGGTCTTCCTCTCTGTGCGGTGCGTTGCATCATCCGATGTCCGTGTACGCGTCGGTGGCCGGTAAAAGTTGTTCGTTCCATTTCTCTCTCTCTTGCATACAAATGTACAGTCGAGGCCCCCAGGTTTGTTAACATTTCACTTCAGTCCCTCGACTTTTAATTTTCTGTTTGGTACAGAAGAGGCCCCCAGTTTGGACTTTCACTTCGGTCCCTGCATTTTTTATTGAGTCCTTCGATTGAAATTAATTAAATGTTAATGTTTCACTTTGGTCCTCCTTTTAATTTCCGGATTGAGTTAAAAAACCTTAATATATTCGGTACAGAAATTGTGATTTTTTCAATTTTGTCCTTTGATTAAAATTGATTATATATTTGATTTTCATTTTGGCCCTTATCCTTTTAATTTTAGATTTTAGTCCCTATATTTTATCTTTTAATTTGATCTTTTGTTAAAGTTCTTAGGGTTTTTTAAATCTTTCAATTTTTTCTTTCATTATTAGCACAAATATAATAATAATAATAATAATAATAATAAAATTGTTTTTCTTGCTTACGCTTTTGTTAATGTTTTTTTGGTTTTTTTTCTCTGGATAATTTGATAATTTTTATTGCCTTGACAGTAATAACAATGATAATTTTAATTTTTATTTGTTTTTTTTATGATCTTCTATTAAAAAATTTCGGATTTTTGCAGTCCTTCATTTATTTATTTGTTCTTTAATAATAATAATGATAATAATAATAATTTAATTGTTTTTCTTGCTTACTCTTTTGTTAATGTTTTTGACGGGTTTTTTTTCCTCAAGAACAATTTGATAATTTTTATTGTGTTGACAATGATAACAATGATAATTTTTAGTTTTTATGGGTTTCTTAGTCTTTCATTTATTTTATTTTTTTCATCATTAACACAACAACAACAATAATAATAATAATAATAATAATAATAATAATAATAATAATAATAATAATAATTTAATCGTTTTTCTTGCTTACTCTTTTGTTAATGTTTTTTAGTTTCTTCTTTCTCGGGATAATTTGATAATTTTTATTATTTTGACAGTGATAACAATGAAAGTTTTTGTTTTATTCTTTTGTTTGATCTTTTGTTCAAGTTTTTAGGATTTTTTTTTCTTCCATTTTTTCCCTTTCATTATTAACAAAAAAAAATAAATGAAAATAATAATAATAATAATAATAATAATAATAATAATAATAATAATAATTTAATTATTTTTCTTGCTCACTCTTTTGTTAAAGTTTTTGAGGGTTTTTTTTTCCTCAGAACAATTTGATAATGTTTATTGTGTTCACAATGATAACAATGATAATTTTTAGTTTTCATTGTAGTTTTTTTGTTTGATCTTTTTTTGTAGTCTTAACAATTTTTTTAATCTTTCATTCATTCATTTATTCTTTCATGATAATAATGATATTATTATTATTATTATTATTATTATTATTATTATTCATAATTTAATTGTTTTTCTTGCTTGCTATTTTGTTGATGCTTTTTATTTTTTTCCCTCAGTATAATTTGATAATTTTTATTATTTTGATAGTAACAACAATAATAATTTTAGATGTTAAGACTCCGTGTTGCTATTGTTATAATATTTTAAATTAATATTGCTTCCTTTTCCCCATTATTTTTTTAATTATTATTATTTTTATTTGCTCTTTGTATTAAATGATTTTTATAATTTCACTATCTACACAATAATGACGATGATTTTACTTTTTTATTTTTTTCTTATAAAAATATTTTGCTCTTTTTTTTAATATTGGTTCGCGCTCTTTTTTGATCTTTTATGACACAATACCTACATTCTAAAAGATGTATTCTATGCTTACGCAACAAATTATACTTAAAAATTTATACATTTTATCTCATAATCTATAACTTTTATGTAGTTATATCATATAAATTTATCGTTATGGATTTATTTATGTTAAATTATATACACAAGAATGCCCGCGGCACCGCGCGGGCAATATAGCTAGTATATATATATTTGTTGTATGGGTATCGAATGGAGGTGATGAATACCATATATGATCATTTTTTGTTTAGTTTGATTTTTATTTATAAAAATAACCAAATAAAAAATAAAACTAGTTTAAATTGACCATGTTCGATTCAGTTTTTTAAATAAAAAACTAAAAAATAGTTTTTGATTTTTTTTACTTAACCAAAATTTTCTTTTCTTTCATTTCACCAAAATGAAATTAAACAAAAAACTTTGAACTAGATCGGAAGAATAACAAACTTTTTATAGCATTTTTTTTAATTTGAACCGGTTTGATTTTGGTTTACTAATTTTAGCCTTAAAAAAACCAAAACCAAACTAGAAGTTTTAAGAAAAACTATAATTGGCTCTTTGAATGGTTCAGCTTTTCTAAGTTAATTTCTCTCTATTTTATTTGTTTTTTGATTTTTTTGCTCATGAATACAGAAATGTAGGGGAATAGAATTCTTTGGCATATCTTTGTGTATAAGTAAACGAGTTTAAATTTTATAGAGTGAAAAATGGGCCAAATTCTAACATTAGAATATTTTAACATCATTTTGTGATCCAATGATTAAATGCTAAATACCTATAAAATAAAGGGCTAATAAGCATGGGTTGATCCAATGATGGGATTCAGTTAGACCTATGTTGTTAAAATCGTGTTTTTACTCCTAAAATCATACGATTTTATGACGCAAACACATAAACCTGATAAAATCAGGTAGAAAAATTGAACCTCGTTAAAATCATATCTCACTCGATAAAATCGGTAAAATCGGACTACATTGGTCTTATTTTACTATCCTAGCTAATACTCAGTCAATCGGTTAGTTAATTACTTTACTTTCCTTTTCCCTATCATTATGTTTTTTTTCTTAACCAAGATGGAACGCAACTCAATGAGACATCCAACTAGGCCATGCCCTGCTCTGTCTCTCTGTCTCTCGCTCTTTGAGATATAAAATAACATATATATATATATATATATATATATATATATTGTTTTGACATATTATATTATAAATATATTAAAAGACATCAATATAATATTTTTTTCAACAAAAAGTATATTTTTAAAAAACACTTAAAAATTTAAAGCACACTTTCTCTTATCTTAAACTCTTCAATTTCGAGAGTATTAGGCATTGTGTGTCAAAAAAAATGAAATTTTTTATTTTATTTTTTATTTTAAATTTAAAATATTTTGGTGTTTTTAGATCATTTTCAAGTGCTAATGCTCAAAATAATTTGTTGGAGTTGGTACTTGCAATATCAGTGGTGGTATAAGTGGTAGTACTAATAATCATTTTGATAGTAATACTTTTGATGAATATCTTAAAAATAACAAGGAAGATGACGGAAATGAGGCTCATTTTTGTTTACATAGCACACCAGTAGAATATTTGTTTTAAATTTATTAGTTTTTACCTAATAAAATTCTATGGACATAATTATTCTATAATGTATTTTTAAGTTATTTTAAATCATGTATGAACCTTAAATAATGAAGTTTTATAGCCATAATTATGTTGTATTATATTTAGAAATATTTTACTTATGATTTTTTCTACCAAAAAATGTTAAGCTATGATTTTATGATTTTTGTACAGCAATATTTTACTTATGATTTTATGATTTTACGATCCGATTTTATGATCCGAGTTCAAATATCAATTCTGTATTGTGTCAAATCACGGTTTCGACAATCTTGTTTAGAGCAACTCCAATGCAAAAGGCTATTTTAAAGAGCTAAATTGATAAAAATGACTTTTTGAATAGTGTAAATATAGCTTTTTTGTTTAGGTATATTCCACTGGTAAAAGCCATTTAGAAGAGCCAATTGATGTATATTATTTTTAAATATAATACATTTATTTTGTATATAATATAATTATACAATTAATATGAGTAATTTATATAATTAAATAATTACTTTTTAAAAACCCTCCAACATTATAACTATTAATTTTTTAATTATATTTAAATAAAAAAATTAAATTTGAAATAAAAAAAACTGGCAACATTGGTGATATGTTGTTTTCATAATTAGAAGTACATTTAATGGAGGTGAAAACACAAGGATTTCAAGTTACTTTGCAAGTGCTATTGGTGTTTCATTAGACTAACAGTGAAAGTTGAAACAGAACAACCAACATGCTAATTCCTAGAATGCATCTAGCTCACAACTGATCAAGTGGGGTGTTTGTGAATACACACACCTTCAACCATAATCAAGGAACCAGTGCAAGTGATCCAGGGGGAGGGGGCATCAGCTTATCTGTATTTAATTGAATTGTAAAAAATCTTGGTCTTTTTAATTATACCGTGAACATGAATAAAAAAAAAATTGAAGTATACAATCAAGGAGGAAACAAGACTTCCCATTAGAAATAGTGAATGTTGTACTGACATCAAAGTTTAACCATATACTCCTATAAACAAATGGAACTTGGCTTCAGAAATCAAGCATCTGTACAAAATTGCAAAAGTCAATTCTTATTGCTAAACTTTTTAGTTGAATGTCTTTCATTCAATTATTGGTTCCAAAAGTTATTTCTGCAGTGGAACTTTACAGTTAATTTATTTTTTCAGAAAAAATCATGAAACTCCAATGGACAAAATAAGACTAAAGAACCAGAAACCAATTATAATAAAAACCACAAGTTTAAGACAGGATGGGGCAATAACCTCAAAATAAAATCCATCACTCGGATACAAATTTCAAGAACAAAAAATTGGAAAACATTACAGCATGCAAAAAAAAGAAAAAACCTCAACTTTAACACAAACAATCATGCACAAAAATTAAGAAGTTAAACTAAATAGACAAAACCCAACGTTAGAAAAAGAAAATCAAATCGACAGTGAAAAGCAATATGTGGAGTTAGATTGAAGGAATGAACTTTCTTTCTTTGTAGGACATGAAATATATCTATAATGAGCATGTTTGGCTTTTGGCCCAGCCATCAACCCCATGGAAATTTAATCAGAATTTTGCAGATTAGACAAGTCGATCAATTGGTTACTCTCTCTACCAACCAAGATATGAATTCTTTGAGCCTAAAAATCAAACTTAACAAACACAAATATATACTATAAAAAAATGATAACACTTGATAGACCTACTTGTATTTGATTATGGATTTGAATGCCTAATTAACCTCCTATTGCATTGCATCTCCCTCCCATTCGTCTCATTCCCATCTCCCAAACTATCAAGTGGATTGTGAATTCAACTTTGTTCTTTCAATAAACTCTCTGAATTCTCAACACCAAATTCTAGTCATCCATGATAGCAAATACATTATCTTTTCCTAAAACAGCAACAAACTCTGGATCATAGTAGCAATTATAAATAGGTAAAAAAAAATGAAGGGTTTCTCCCATTTTTCTCCTACTGAATGTTACAATCAGAAATGCATACATCAAACTCAAATTCCACCACTCCACATAGAAATTCTCGCATCCGAATTTTAAAGAACAACCAACCATTCCTCCTCGAACTTCTAGACGGATCTAGGGGCAGTCATAGCTATGACCCCACCACCACAAAACTGACGTTTGGTTTGGTAAATTGACCTAACAAAACCAGCTGCTGCTGAGATGGAGTGGGCAATAGGTTTTGGTGAAAGAGTTGGGAATAGATAGGAGTGCAGAGATGAATTTGGGAAAAGTAGGTTTAGTGAAGAGAAGTGTTTTGGTTGAGGGGTGGTGAAAAATGGACATGGCTATGTACTTTGGCTTTTATCTTCGGGTAGCTACAAATAGCACATCAAGAACTATTTTGCCTATTGAAATAGCTCTTCCCTTGGAATGTTTTAAAATAAAATAAAAGGCCAAAGGGACATTTTTTTTAGATATGGTTCTTCTAGTAGTTGTAGCATTGGATTTGCTTTTAGAGCATCTTCAATGGTAAAAGCCATTTTAGAGAGCGAAATCTCCAAAATGACTTTTTGAATAGTATAAGTATAACTTTTTTGTTTATATTTACTCCAATGGTAAAAACCATTTAGAATAGCCATATTTTATATAACATTTTAAATATAGTGCAATTATTTTGTATATAATTTAATTATGCAATTAATTATAAAATTAATAAGACTTATATAATTAAATAATTGCTTTTAAGAAACCCTCCAACAATATAATTATTAATTTTTTAATTATATTTAAATAAAAAAATTGAATTTAAAATAGAAAACCTAATTGCAACAAAGTGACAACAACAAACTCTCTCTTTAGCAGAACCATCTTCAATAGCATCAACAATAGCTTTTATCCCTTCTTCAATCGCAGCTAAACTACTTAACACCACCATTACCTTCTTTGTCATCATCCTTGCCCCTACCTCCACCACCATCCCCACCAATGGCTTGACTGACCCAACAACCACAACCCTATTTTATTCTATTTCATCAAACAAATCTTATACAATGTAGTCAATGCATCCTTTTTATCCCTATTTGAACCATTAATCAAAAGCAATACCAATGGTTTTATCGCCCCACAAACTCCAATAGAGCTTTTGTTCTCTTCAATCAAAGCCAAACTAAGCAATGCACACATTGTGTTTTGCTTAGCTCTTTCTTGTTTTCTTCTTCCTTTATCCCTCTCATGTTTGAACAGTACTATGGCTTTTCTATTTGAGCTGCTACAAATAACAACTCATGTAGGGAAAAACTATTTTAGCTATCAAAATAGTTTTCCCATTGGAGAGAAGAAAATTATGCAAAAATGCTAAAAATATACTTTTTTATCTATGTCTCTTTGAATAGCACACCCATTGAAGTTGCTCTTAGAGCAAGTAGAGCGGGTAAGGCATCTGAGAAGGCAAAACCAAAAAGTTGTCCTTTTGGCTTTTGTCCTTATTTTTTTCCTTCTACAACGCATGAACCATATTAATTGCTAAAATGGCTCTTCTCATCTTCAGATGCTATTAATAGCAACTTCAACAAAAAAAGCCAAAATATATAAAAAAAAAAAGTAAAAATATTCAGTCTGACTTGATAGGAAGGAATTGAGTTCGGAAACGATGAAGATAGTGGACTAGGATTTTGGGATGAGTATGGGGTTACTCTCATCGAAGAACCTCCTATCTCTATTGGAGTTGGTCTATGTCCCTGAACAATAAAAATGAATCAAACATAGAACAACAAGGGGTCATTAAAACCTTAAACACTAGTGAAATGATTTTAGATAGAGAGAAAAAACAAGTCATTAAAATAAGATAACAACGATTCAAGCTTAATCAATTGAGTTTAAAAATAGAGGAAGACCATCTTCTTTAATTGATCATTGATGGTTAATTACACTGACTGGATTCATTACAATGCCTCTTACGATAGCAATTATTTAATTATATAACTTATTCCTATTAATTGTATAATTAAATTATATATAAAATAATTGTATTATATTTAAAATGATATATAAAAAATAATTATTCTAAATGGTTTTTACTATTAAAATAGACATAGACAAAAAAGTTATATTTATATTATTAAAAAAACTATTTTAAAAATTAAACTTCCAAAAAAACTTTTACTATTGGACTTGCTTTGCTCTTAGGGCTTGTTTGGAATTGCGGTTGTGGTAGCTTTTCAAAAAAAATTTCGTGCCGAAATATATCAAAATGATGTTTTTTCATTTTTTAAAAATTATTTTTGATATCAACACATCAAAATGATATAAACGCACCTAACTGCCGTTATTTAAAATGAAAAAATAAATAAATAAAAATTGTCAACCGCAGCTAACCTGCGGTTTGGCCGCAGTCCCAAACAGGGGCTTAGTATCCTAAGTGGGTGTTTTGTATTGTGGTTGTCCCTGAGGTTGAAAAACAAAACAATGCATTTTGTGTTTGGCTATGCATGAAACACAGCAGTTGGCCCACAAATTAAACCCCTCAAACCATGGTTTAAAAGAAACATGAATTTTGGAATCACGACGAACACCATTTATTGTCACCACAAAAATTAGTGTTGGAAAATTAATTCCAAATTAAACCCTCATATCTCGTCCTCACCAATTGTATCAACAAGGGCCTTTGTTCGTGGGTGTTTGTTCGTTCATATGCATCTCCCGTTTTGCTTCCCCCACAGTTCTCTTTCGTGGGTTTTATGGAGCAGGAGGAGAAAATCACAGATTTCAAGTAAAACCTGTTGTCATGCCATTAAAACTACCTAACACCAATATACCCACTCACACACAAAAAAATCATTTACTGCCCTGGAGAGCTCGAAGACAACCTAGAAACTCACAGGCTAAAACCGAAGAAGAGGATGAAGCGAAACATGTATCCTTGTGTTCAAGTGTTGAAGCTTGGATTCAGAAACAACTGCAGCTACTTTAGCAAGACTTCAAGCTTCCTTTCCTCTCTGTGGATCGAAGTAAAAGGAATGTACAAAGCCAAACAAGTCAAACAAAACATAGAAAATAGGAGATTTAGGGTGTGTTTGGCATTGCTTTTGCTTTTGCGATTGAGGTTGAAAAAAAGCAGTTTCAAAAAAAGTGTTTTTAATGCGGTGCAAAATAAGCTGTGAAGTGTTTGGTTAAAACTGTGGTTGAATTGGAGGTTGAAAAAAAAAGCAATTTTAAGTGTTTGGTTACCAAGCTTTTGATATTGCTTTTAACTTGTGAAATTACTTTAAAGGGCATAGACATATACACACACACATTTTTAATATGATAAAACTGAATTGAATTTATGCCTTTTGAAATATTATCATAATCAATTAAAACAATCTTAGACTCAATTGATAATGCATTAATACATTAGGGACTAAACTTAAGTTTCTCAAAAATCTTATTTTTTCTATCGACTAAAATCTTGAAGAGAAGGAGCCTGTTAAGCAGCCGCTAACCCCTACATCCAAGGGTTAATAATAGGTTATTACAAAACACAGGATCTAATCTAAGCCATACGATCTCTCCTTCACTCCATAACCCCTCCTCCTCCTACTTCTTCACTCCGGATCCGCCACACCCTTCTCTTCCTCCACTCTCCTCTCTTTTTCTCTGAAAAACACCGAAAAGAGAGAGCCTTTCTGTCTCGATTTCGGGTCGGCCTCGATCCAGTTTTTCTTGAAGGTCCATTTCTTTTTCTTCTCTCCTAAGAATTCTTTCACAGTTCTGAAAATTTGAAACTTCAGTGTTCTCTCGTATTCTTCTTTGAATTTCGAAGTTTCTGTGGCCATAATTTCGCTTAACCACCCAAATACCATAAAATCTTTCTACGGCAAACCCACTTCACTCTCTTTTTCATCTCTCTCTTCCACTTCTTCTATCAAGCCCGTTTCTCTTTTTCTCTCCTTTCACCAACAGCAACAACAACCTTTGTCCTCTCGGTTTCTAAAAAATATTGCCATTTCATCTGACTTCGGGCGCATGTAGGTTTTTTTTTCAACGGTTTTTTTTTCTCAAATGTGTATCCATTTCAATAAGCACGAATCGCAGATAAAAAAACATCAATTTCCCACACTATATTGTGTTTACCTGTTATCCAAACAAAAATTATGAAGTCGTTTGGCAATCGTGGATCGTACCATAATGTCAAACGACCACTTACTTTTGGTAAGCGGGAGTAGACCCAAAGATCTCTCTCTTTTTTTTTTTTTTAATCATAGTGATGAAAAGAAGTGGTTGTCTTTTGGGTTTAATAAGAGGGAAATCTAGGGTTTTAGTTTGAACGGTTTGGATTGGCTAAGGGAATTTTGAAGGGGAGGGCTCGGTGTACTATGTTTTATTTATTATATATTATGTTTTCTGTGTAGGGAGGGGTTTATTATTTATTATATTTTCTTATAAAAAATATATTTTAATATTAAAATAATATAAAAATTAATTAAAATATAAATAAATATATTAGAAGAAGATCTTAAAATAATTTTTGCTTCGCAATCCTAATTTGATTTCAGATGATATTTTACTATATGTTATTCTGGGATTGCAGATGACTTCACATATGAATTTATAGTTCGTGATGAAATTACAAGTAGTTTAATGGGATAATAAAAACAAATATCTAATTTACTTGAATTATTAATTATATTTTATTATTTTAATTATTAAATATTTAAAAAATAATATATATACACACACACACACACACATATAAATAAATAAATGTGTGTGTGTGTATGTTATGTCATTTAAAGTAATTTCATAAGTTGAAAGCAATATGAAAAGGTTGATAACTAAACATTAGAAATTGTTTTTCATTAACCTCAAATTCAATTACAGTTTTAACCAAACATTTCAAAAATTATTTTGAATCGCAACTAAAGTGCTTTTCATGAAACTATTTTCTTAAAACCTCAACCACACACAAAAAAACAATATTAAATACTATTTTCCAAGTAAGAGTTCGAGCACCACTTGTCCCAGACCCACTTTCAGGATATCAATCTTTAAGGCCTCATCATTTATTTTTGAAATTTTAATATCAACACAGAAAAATATATCTAAAAAGTAGTTTAATATGTCTCAAATATAAAACAAATCTAGCACAGCGCAAAAACCAGGCTCCCTTGTAGTTTGGGAGGACAGAGTAGAGTGCACTTAGACCCAGCCATTCACATGACGAGTCATTTCTGCAATCTTCCAAGTAGGGTACTGTTGGCAAGTAGTCGTACACATGTCCGTTCAAATCAATGGTACTGGACATTGGTCATGGCTGATGAAAAAAAAATTATTTTCTTTTAAAAAATATTTTTAAAACGTAAGAAGAAGAAGAAAAGCCTTAATAGAAAGCAATTAAGTTACAGAACTAATGGCCCAATTTGCTCTTGCCTTTTCGCCATCACTGTGGGCCTTTCTGGCTGGTGCAGGCCCCAGTCCACATCATAGGTCCTTAGTTTGTTTCATTCCTTCCTTCCCATTCCTCACGATATCATTTGCCCGCACTAACACATCGGTTAAATAAAAAATAACATTTAGCATAAAAGTAATATTTTTACATTGCTAATATTTATGTACCTTATGGAGATTGTTTTAGTCTAACCAAATACCTTATCAAAGTTTAAATCAAAATAAATATTCATTACAATAATTTGTTTATATAATATTGACATAATAAAATATTAAATCGATTTAGGTTAACCTAAGTTAATATGTCAATTTGCATGACGAGTTATGAGATAGTGATAAATATATATAGAACAAATAAAATAAAATTGTAAAATCTAATTTCCAATAAACCTAATGTTAAATAATAAAAATGAAAACCAACAAAAAAATATGAAAAATGACCCCAGTTAAATGAGAAGTAAATTATTTAATTTAATTCATAATTAATACAAATGTTAAAGAATAAATAGAAAAAAATCAATTAGCAAAATGACACGAAAAATAATCTGAGTGAACTTAAGTTGATAGACAAATTTATATCATGATTCATGAGACTAGGATAAGCTCATATAAAAAAAATTAAAATAAATCATGGATCTAAATTCTCAATAAACTCAACATAAAATGATAAAAATAAACAATTAGAAAGGAGAGGGGGGACTTGGGTTAACTAAGCTAACTCATCAATCTCGTGGTCTAAATCAAAAGACGAAGATAATCTCATACAAAAATAAATTTTAAAAAACCCCCAATTATAAGCAATAAGATGGGTGTGTAAACAGTGATACTATATATAGTAATTTTGTATAAGAAAACACTCATGTGTTTTTATTTATTTGATAATTATAATTTAGCATTCCTACCGATATTACTTTATTTTCACTCGCTCTTTCTCTTTTATTTATTTAAAATAAATAAATAAATCTTTTTCGTTTTCTATCTCTAATATAATTATTTATCGTTCCACTATTGCCCCCTGATTTAATCAGTAATTTACACTTCAATTTATCCATTTAACCTTCCTTTTCACCCTCAATGATTTCTTCAATAAATCTGCTGCCCAAAATAATTTATCTACCAAAAAAAAGTGTTCACGTGAATATATCAAGTATACCCGTGACCTCAACGGGAAATCCTAGAGATAAACATTAGAACTCGCTATGAAAATGGAAGTATATATTTTTTTAAAAATATAGATAAATAAAATAAAAACTATAGAGGGCGTAAGATAATTCTCTTGTAATTTAATTATTTGTTGAGCTTTAAACATATGAAAGAAAAATGATATATTAATGGACCTCACAAGAATATCTATTAAATCTAATATCTAATCTAGTTTAAAAATAAATTAAATCTATCATTCGGTATAATAATTACCGCACGTAATTTTATTCTTACAGGGAAACTGAGGTGAGCTAAATTGGATTACTATTACAAACAGAGACTTCTTTCATTCCAAAAATAGTTGAGTGCATATTTTTAAAAGTATTTTTCTGTTTAAAAATATATTAAATTTATATATATTTTTTTTAAATATAAATTATTTTTTACATTAAAATGATTTAAAAATATTAAAATTTTTTAATTAAAAAAAATTATACTTTTAAAATACACTGTGAAACTTAACAACCCTGTATAGTCCACAAGTGACATCATAGCTTTAACTTCCATGACCGCATTCCCTCTTCTCGCACTCGAATAGATTTAGCTTTCAGAGCCACTTCTCTTCCTGCTTCCTGCATTTTAAAAATAGTTTTGAAAAAACTTGAGATTTTTTTTATTCAAATTAATATTTCCGGATCATTTTAAAATATTAATATTATTTAGAAAGCAATTGCTATCTAATTTTAAACCTATGCAATGGATCCATGTATTAAAAAAAGGATGTCTTTAGCATCAAGAGACCGAAACGAGGTTACTTTCATCCGAGGCTCTCTCAAGTCTCATCCTGCCCACTGTCTCCTTCAGCCTCCAAGATACGTGTCAATTTCTCACTGGGCCGTACACGCAAGCTAGAGACAAAAGCGCTAAGACCCCTATAACGTTAAATGACGGCAACACTTTCTCCCAACAGCTTCTGCTCTCATTTATTGCCTCGGCAGCTTCTTACCTTTAATGCCTATTTTCTACACATATATATAGACACACAAATAATATTTAATACATTATCCCAAGTCGCCACCTTCCGCGGCCCTTCACACCGTAGCACGGCAGCCAAACTAGGGCTCCTCGCTCGACAAGGGTTGATCGGAAACCCCCCGTTGACAAAAACAAATAATCAGTGTCGCTTTAAGAGTTTAGATACGAATAAAACATCCTTAATATTTATGGCCAAACAATTATTGCAGCACGAACAATACTAAAAGAAAAAAAAAACCCTAAAGCCTGATTATGCTGAGCTAAGTGATGAAAGAAGGGTGATGACAGGGGAAAGATTAATTAGTATAATAATTGACAAAATAAAAGGGGGTTATTATTAGTAAACTTAGAATATCATAACAATACAGAACCCCATAAACAAGTCATTCCAAGTTCAACAAAAACATATATATATATATATATATATATATATATATATATATATATATATTAAGGAAAGAAAAAAAGCTTATAAAAAGACAAAAGGATATTAATTTAAATATCAAAATGACCCATTTTTTCTTTCTTGAAACACTTGGTTTTCACTCTTTTTGTTTTTGTTTTACTACTAGTAATTGATGCAGGGTCGACCCTGAGTCAATACCCGAACCACCACCCTTGCGTCGTGTTAAAAGAACACTCTTTGCAGCATGCATGCAAACTACAACCCGGGTAGCAGTCACCGACCCATAAATCCTCACCACCCTGCAAGGAGTCTCCACGCGCGGTTCGTTCTTGACTCAACACCCACAAACATCAGCAAGAACACCACTCTTTTTTTTTTTTCTTCCAGTATCGCCACTCATTTACCAAGCTCTACCCGTGTTAAAATTTTAAAACTGATTGATAAATACTCACTAACAGGACAGCTCAATCATCATTGAATAGCCAATCAGCTTTCACACTGTAGAGCAGCCTTGATCTTTTGGACTGTGCATGAAATAAGGTTCTTGACGGTCTCCACGGATTCTACAGTGAGCTTGGCCGTAGGGAGACTATTCACCAATATTTGGAACGCCACCGTCAAAAGGGACCCACCTACCCTCTCCTGCCCCCCGCCATTATTATGAGTAGTTGGGTCGCCACTGGTCGTCTGGGGCCCATCCGGTACGATAGCAAACCCAGACGGAAGAAGGGCCACGTAAGCCGAGTCACCACCGTTCATCACTACGTGCATCGCCGGAGTGTCAACGGGAGCGTACACTACAAGGGAGCCTGCTGCATCTATGCAGGTCTCTTGCAGTATCAGCATGCTGCTCTGGCTTGCATTCATAGCCTGCCATGAGAAAAATAAAATGAAAAAAAGAGAAAAAGGTGAATCACAAAAATGGTCCCTGAATTTGACTCGAGTTTACATTAGATTAGAAGCCTTTTCTTTAACGTGTACATGAAAGTCAAATCAGATCAGATTTTCTACATAAAAGGTGGCAGGCGTTTTTTTATAATTTGACTTTTGAAGCTTACGAAAGATAGAAACTGTGCCTGAAATCTGATCCTGTCTAACACATGATACTTCCAAATTCCAAACTCGTCCTTTATGTTTTACCTTTTCTCTAACCACGACAAAGACGAATCCACCTCACACACCCTCCAAGATACACGCCAGAAATTCAGAGCATACCCCCACACATGACATTATTGCACAGAAAGAAACGTCATATCTAGCTGGGAAAACCTTTTATAATTACCATGCAAGTTGAATCTAATGGCCTGCAACAATTCTTTTAGATAATATTATTATTAGTATGCCTGAAAACTTGTGTTTGTTTTTATTGGTTCAACCTCTTTTGAAAAGAAAAAGTATTAGATTTATGTTTTTTTTTCCATGATGTGCTAAATAGTGAAAAGATATATATATATTATTTAATGCAGTTTTTAAAAACAGCCAATCATTCTCGTGGCCCAAAACAATTTTATCTCGTCCACTGCAGAAAAGAAAGAGAGGAGACATGCAAACAGTATATAATATTAAATAACTATGAAGAGGAGAGAGAGATTACGCTAGCACGTAGGAGAGAGACACAGTTGCCGTGATCCTGGCCTTTAGCAATGTGGGCCATTTCCTGCATTGGTCCACCGTTGGAGAGTATGTCCCACTCGCTTCTGAGCCGTTCATTGCGCAGGAAATCAAAGAGCCTTTGTGGAGAAACAGGTAGCCAGACAGAGGTCGCAGCGCTCAAAACAATGCCGGGTGGCTCACCGGGATCGTCAACGCTCTTTCGGGTCATAACCCTAACATCTTCATCAACATTTCCTGCATTCAGTTTGTTCCATTTGTGCACCGTGGAGGCACAAACCCCAGCACAGAAGTTTCCGGTCATTCTTTGAGCCAGCTTCAGCATGCTTCGGCGACCACTTGTAGTTATCGCTACACAAAACACTTCACAATGTCAAACAAATGTTGTTTTGTCTGGTTAAAGAAAGCCACACCGCTCAGGAAATTAACATTGGTATTAACCTGTGTGATCTCTACTAGGTACATTGGAGGACATGAGGATGGCTAAACACTCGCATTGACGTTGAAGGGTAGCTATCCATCGCTGTGCACCGAAGCCCATGCCAGAGCTTATCAACGGCCGATATAGCTGGTGTACCTGGCTTTCATCATATTCTGCATGCTCAACCCATGTAACCTGCATTTTAATGGTTTTGATAGTTATGACATGGTCGATTGGACCAACAGCTCAGATGGGAAAATGATATATTCATCATTGTTTATTGATTTGCTTCTGTTATTGAGCAAAAAGATTAAATGTTTTTACTTGGCTAATGATTGGAAACCAAAGCCACACAACATAAGAGATCGAATGCCAGTTCCATGCAAGGCCAAATTGCAGTCAAAGTTTAAACAAACAGCAAAAAAGATGCAAGAGGTTCATATTTTATGACTGCAAGTATCAACCTTCTTCGGTGTCATTTTATAATATTTTACACATATCGTGTCCATGTCTCACACTTTCAGAGCAAGTTTCTGTATTAATATACAAGGAAAATCTAGGGAAAGGGCTCAAGGTTGGGCTCAAAGAAAGAAATGGAATCAAACAGTCCTGCATAAAATAATGAAATGGTAAAAGATTTTGCGAGATTTGAGGGAGCAAAGTACACAGTAGAAGGTGACATCGAGATGTGTACTATGGTCTACATATATATAAACTTGGGTACTCAAACGGAAACAAAGTAATCAGTCTCGGACTTCGACAATCAGGTCTCTTCATCGAGTTGAGAGAAAAAACTAATAAAAATCACAGGGCTGGAACCAGGTCATAAGCTGTAGCATGATTAAATATAAGATAATGAAGATAAACACGATTGCATCAAGGATTGGATCATTGGAATAGAAGCATCAAATACATTGTTTATTCAACCAAAGATCGAGGATAGCTAGGCATTTACTAATGAAGGATATGAAATCAATGCGTTTAAGGCACCGCGATTCAAGTAATGGAGACTTCTATTTGATAAAATATATGGTGTGATCTCGATTTGCTGCTGTACCATGCAATTTTTATTTTATTTTTTAAGAAAACAGCTCCTCTAGTTCTTGAAACTCGAGATATAAACAGTGTTTTGAAGACAATATTATAGGAGACTCTCGGAAGGTTCAGCTGTGACAGGGGAGAAACAGCAAGTAATCTATCACTTGACAAACAAGACTCCTGGATGCATGAGCTCTCTAAGAGGCTTGGGAGTGCAAATGCTCGCGATTTTTGACCTAGTGTTTTACCTCAACATTAATTACTATTTGAAGATTGTTTTTGAAAATATTTTTTGTATGATGTTATTTTTGTTTTTTTTTTTAATATTTTTAACATTCACATAAAAATATTTAAAAACAACATAAAAATTTAATTTAAAATAAAAAATAAAAATATATTTTTTAAAATTCTTTCAAAAAGACTTTTTACTACGAACAAAACACAAGGATCTGTTTGGAAGAGCTGTTGCTGTAGCATTTTAAAATGATTTTCGTACTGAAATATATCAAAATGTTTTTTTTATTTTTTAAAAATGCACATCAAAATAATCTACAAATACCAAAACATATTTATTTAAAAAAAAAACAAAAGCTGCGGCATGGCGGGTGAAACGCTTTGCCAAACAGCTTCCAAATGTTCTCAAGTGAAACAAAATAAATGTGAAGAGAAGGGTACCGACCGGGCATGCCGCAGACCAAAATGTACACTAGTTTCTAAATTATTACCTTGGAGTAGCCATTGGGCATATCTTGCACCACGCAACCGGAAGGAAGCCTCCTGCAGTTCAAAAATGTCGGTGGTGCACCTGAAGTTTCTCGGATGGCATCAATGGATACATCAACAACAGCCCAAACCCCCTCTGCATGCTGCTTGCAAAATCGGAGAAAATTGACCTCACGCACCGGAACCAACGGGGTTAAGACTTGGAGCTCGGCATGCATCTAAAAATGATTAATTATGAAAATATTTAGAGTTAAACAAACTGCAAAACAAGCACCGTCAAGAACAGTGGAGATCTTCCGAACAAGAGTGAGCAAAAGATGGGCAGCTTACCAACTGCAGAGAACCATTTCTAGTCCCCCCCATTCCACTGGCTATCACATCAGTGGTGGAGGTCCTTGCAATCATACAAGGAAACATTTCTGCCCATCGGTCCTGCGAACGAGAAAGAACACAAAAGGTAATTCCAATGAAGTTAAGAAAAAAAACATGTATTACACAGTCCAAAAAAAACATGCTTCAATTCATGAAAAATACACCAAAAAGGAGAGATTTTGAACAGCTCACCGAATCCATCAGTGTCTCAACTAAGGCCAAGCTGTTTATGATTACCATACCAGTCTCTCTAGAAGCCTCCCGAACAAAGCCACTAGGCTTCATTCCAATGCAAGGAGTGAAGCTTCTCAGGTGCTCCTCATGGTTCAATATCTCCCTACCACCCTCAAAGCTCCCGATCCAAAGAGGCTCATCCGCCTGCGCCATCTTCACAAGTTCATCCATGGCAGCTAAAGCCAACTCCAGGAACATGGATCTCTCTAGTGATCTATCAGTACCAGGAACACCAGCTGTTGCTAGTCTAGTTTGAGTTACCATGGGCAAAGCACCAGAAATCCCACCTTCAAAATGAGGTCCCAGAGGCAATGTTGTAGCCACGGTGCTCATACCAGCAAAACCATTACTACCCACTGCAAGTTCCAGGCTTGAATTCGGCATTGGAGGGCCAAGGGGAGAAGCTAACGAAGATATGGGGCGACCCAAGAACTTGCCAGCGAGGGCACAAACTCGATCTAGTTCATCTTTTAATCTAGCATTCTCAACCCTCAAATGCTGTTCTTCAAGTGAAATATCACCGATTATCGCAGGACCACCACAGTTTGAGCACGATGGATTTCTCATGGCATCTCTTATGGACATGTTTTCTGCTCGAAGCTTGTCGTTATCTTGCCTGAGTAATGAGTTCTCATGGCGCTCCAGTTGAGTCTGTTGAAGCAAAAATTCAAACACACTTTAACTTTCTATCCATAAAAATCCAGCCCAAAAGGGGAAAACATCTATGGTTTGTTAATTATCATTCCTCACCTTCATTTGGGTTCTACGATTTTGAAACCAGAACTTGACTTGCCTAGTCTCCAGGCACAGCCTTCTACTGAGCTCCAATCTTTGTTTTTCGTCAGGATGAGGACATTCCTTAAACAGACTGTAAAACAAACAACAGCAACACTCTCTCAATATCACTCAACAAATCCTGTTGAAAATGCAAATTAGTTGTACATATCATACGCTTCAAGTTCTTGGATTTGTTGTGGAGTGTGTCGGTGGTATCTCTTTTTTCTTGGAGGATTATCATCTTGATCATCACCAGACGCACCATCCATGTTATCACTACCAGATCTGCTCTCATGTTCCTCTTCTCTGCTTCTCCTTCCCACACTTGCCTCAAAGTTCTCAGCCATTCTAGAAATATCTCCTTGACCATCTATGTTTGGCTGTTGCTGATGAAGAATCAAACAAACACAAACGAGAACGTAAAAGTTAACGACTTCACCAAAAAAACAACCCAGGTCACTTAGAAGCCAAACAAAAAAAAAAAAAAAAAAAAGAGAAAGGTGAAGGTATGTACAAGGGCTAGAGAGAGCCCAGGAGAGTTGAACATGGATTTAGTGATAGAAGGAGAGACAAGGCGAGTCTGAGCTATTGCACCAGTGGACATGTTGTTGTTATTGTTATAAGGTATATCGGCCACAAATCTTGCGCCGCCGCCACCACCAGGACTAGTGTTTTCAAGGAAACCCCCAAAACTCATTAAAGCTCAAGCCTTCCTTTTTTTTACTCTATTTTTACACTAGACTTAACCGCTCTTTCTAGATTCACAAGAAACCATGCATAACCAAGTTTGAATCTTGAAATTATCATTCAGAAAACAAAACACAGATAGCCAAACAAGAAATCCTGAATTGGGTTTTTTTGAAAAAAATAATGAAAAGTACAATAAGACTTTCACAAAATTACAGAAATCATAAGAAAACAGAAAACAGAAGCGAAGAAGATAGAGAGGTAGAGGAGACACAGGGATAACATGTATCCATCCAAATGTCTCAAACTCCCTCTCTCTGCTTAAGACTCAGAGAAAGAAAGAGAACGAAGGCAAGCAAACCCTTTTTGTTCTCTTCTTCGCTGCTTACGCTTCCTTCTCTATCCCTCTCTCCCCTTTCTAAAAACCCTTTTAAGTTTTATATATGTCCGACACTCTAGCATTCAAAAGGCCTTAAATTGGCGTTGAGAAAACTGGGAAACCCTAGTTTTTTTGGGGAAAAAAGTATTAGTATCTCGTTCTTTGCATGCTTGACTGACACTGAGAGAGAACGGCTTCAAAAGGAGAACCAACAAGAGAAAAGATTAAAAAATAAGGAAGAAGGAAGAAGACGAACGGTCCTAAAAAGGATTTTGTACAGACAAGAAAGAGGAGAGAGAAGAAGCAAGTAAACCCCACATGAATAAATAAATAAGCCTAAGATAAATTGAAATTATGTGGACTATTGGAAGCCTTACAAACGCAAACCTCCAAAGGAGTCGGTTGACTCTTCACCCTCCTTTTCTCTTAAAAGTCTGCGAATAAGCATTTTTCTGGTTTAGATTCTAACCCTTTTTAGATGACAGTGTAAGAGTCAAAGAGTAAAAGCAAATTTACTTTCACAAAGTACTCAGATTCGGTGTTGCCCTTCTGGAGATTTTTCCTTCTCTTTTTGTTCTTTCTATTCTATTCGGACATGGGGATCTGTTCATAGATGTATAGGAGGGGAAGAAACTGACCAAAACCTTATGCGGCCGCTGACTGTATTTTTCGTTTACTGGTGAATAGCGCAAAAGCTGAACATCTGTACAATTCCGAGCACAGGAAACCTAGCTGGTGCCTGGATTTCACACCACCATGGTGTGTGTATAGTTTTATAACAGTGTTTGTGTAAATTATATCTACCACCACTTTGTCTATATATATATATACATATACATGTTCTTCTCTCATTGCAGGGATTCGAATATTTGTTCTCTGTGCTCATCGCCATGCTCTTTTGACAATCAATTTACAGTGCCAGTGAGCTGCACAGAATTGAAAGTGCAGCAGGGGCTCATTCTTTGAATATATATATATATATATATATGTGTGTGTGTGTGTGTGTGTGGGCGTTCATTCTCTTATTCCCGTTTGACTACAAGAAATATCTCCTAGTTAGACTGTCAATCCCTCAGTTTTCATAAATTTCTTCAGATATAAGCTTTAGATTCGAACCCAAGAAGTCGATGGTCTGAGACTCTGAGGTTTTGTATAGACATGCTGCACGTTCGATTTTTACCCTTTTATTAATTACATGCACCAAATTGCTTAAATTTAAGAGGGTGCATGTTTAGTGTAAATGTTTTCATTGGCTGAACAAATTATTCACCCGCGATTCTTTGTTGGTTGGATGCAATTGCTGCACCCTATTTAGGTTTTCAAAGATCTAACATATATTTTCAACAGCAACAGCTTAATTTAACCTAACCATCAAGTTTCCAAGTCCTTTTTCAAACATCAAATTTCTTATGTTAGAATACGCAAATAAGTGAAATAATACAAGTTTTGACAAAAGTTTCCGAATCTAAATTAAAATAAAAAATAGCAAATGTTAAAAGATCATAACTCTCCAGTAGATTATCATTGAATATACTGTTGGATGGCTGTACTCGAATTACTTCGGGTATTTGACACTATGTTTCAAAAGTGTTTTTGAAATAAATTTTTTATTATTATTTTAAATTAAAAAAATTATGATTTTAGATCACTTACATGTGCTAATGTCAAAAATAATTTAAAAAAACATTATTTTAATGCATTGTTCAACAAAAAATACTTTTAAAAACAACTTCATTCACACTTTCAGACAATTTGCATGACCATCATCATCATCGTCTTCAATACCCAAATCATCTATATGAACAAAACATGATTTTGATTCAAAATGAAAGCACTTCAAATAAATAGATTAATTAGTTAACATACAACCAATAAGTGTCGAAACATTTAAGCAGACAACACATCACAGGCATACCCACCCTGAAAAAGAAAGGGGGAATAAAGGAGCGAAAATGAGGGTGGGTGGAAGATTGAAAATTAAAAATGGAAAAAAACAATAATCATTTAATTAATTTATACTTGCTTTAAACTTTAATTGACGAGAGTTCCTCCCCTTGAAAATTACATCTAATTAATAATGCTTAGTTTTAAGTTTAATGCCAGCATACGTCGTAAATTATTTTTGAATTTTTTTTTACCTACAAATCATCAAAAATAATGTTTGTTTTTTTTTGTTTTTTTAGAAATTATTTTTAACATTAGCCTATAAAAATAATCTAAAAACAAGAAATTAATTTAAAATTAATTTAAAATAAATTATTATTATTATTTTTTAAAAATATTTTTGAAACATAGTATCAAAACCTCAATTACCAGGGCATACAAGCACGAGCTTCATGGCTACATTCAAACATTATTTAAGCAAAATTATTAAATATGATACTTTCAAAATTGTATTTGATTTGAAAGACTTTTTTTAAATCTCTATTTCCAAATCAAGAATTGTTTTTATTTTATTTTAAAAAATATATATATTTAATTACTTTTTTCTAAGATAAATTGCGAGCACATGATTTTTTTTGAACAAAAACTTGTTTGCTCTCTACATTGTTTTCTTAGTTTTATGACAATTGACTTATTATCATGATCATTGTTTTCAAGTAGTTTGACAATAAAAGATTTGTTATTTATACAGTAAATCTTGAGTTTAAATTAGAGTGTATATTTTTTATAAAAATCTGAGATAATCATAGTTTTACTCACTCACCTGAGCCGACAAAGTATACTTTCTATAGGGTGGAGTTTCCTCCACATAAAAAAACTTTTAATCATGATCATCATTTAATTATCAATCACATGTCTTCTCTCTATTATTATTATTATTGTTGTTGTTATTGTTAATACAACTAAAAAAACTTCATTATTATTAATATTATTACATCAAAATTATTAAATATTTATATAGACCCTGGTCGACATTGCGTTTTAAAAACGTATTTGAAAATAGGTGGTTTTAAATCAATTTCATGTGATGATATTAAAAAAATAAAAATATTATTTTAATATATTTTTAAACAAAAAATATTTTAAAAAACAACCTCAAACACACTTAATTCTTACATTAATATGTTATTAAAATCACCCCGAAAAACTGGATAAGTTCCTTTATCACGTCAAGGTTTTATTTATTTTCCCTGAAGAAAAAGGCAAAATAGTAATTTGTCATCGCACTTATCCTTTCTCCTTCACAATCCGCCACCAACAACTCCCTAAATTCACAACAAGCCCACAACCCCGTATCCCTTTTACTGGCACTTACGTAAATAAGTTCGTCTTCCGATCCCATTTCACAATCCCTCACGCTAAACCCCATCAACAGAAGAGCTGTGTCCAATCCCCTCCCTTCAAAAAAAATCACCAGAAAAATGGCCACTACCTCGCTCTTACCCTCCTCTGCGGCGGCGTTTTACGGCCGGCTCCCCACTCTCCCACCACCCTTAACCGCACGTGTAAATTACGGGAGCCGGAATGGGGTGCTGTCAGTGAGAGCCTCTGGAGATATTGTCTTGGTGGACAAATCAGAAGCAGAGAAAAGCAATCGGCTCAAGACCACATTCCTTGAAAAAATCGTCCCTTTACTGGTAGAAGAGTTCAGCTACACTAACATTCACCAGGTGACTCCTTATAATTCTTCCAATTTACCGATAAATTTATTGCACTTTGCAATTTGCTAAAATTCGGATTTCTCATTTCTTTAGGTTCCAAAAATTCAGAAGGTTGTGGTAAATTGTGGGATTGGAGATGCTGCGCAGAATGCAAAGGGGCTGGACGCAGCGATAAATGATTTGGCTCTTATCACAGGCCAAAGACCCGTAAAGACGCGGGCCAGGAATTCGGTTGCTACCTTCAAGATTAGGGAAGGCCAACCACTTGGCATTGCTGTTACACTGAGAGGAAATGTGAGCATTCGTGTTTTTTCTCTTCATCGATTTTTCTTGTTTATATTCATGGCTGTGGCTACATATTTCATGATAAAGTTAGCTAGGAGTCTAAACTTTAGAGGCTATATATTGTTTGGCCATCATAGCGCAAGATTTCTTCTTTTGTGTTTTGGAAGGGTGTTAGTTTTTTAAGGGTTTTTGAGGAAAATGATTTTAATGAAGGATCTGTCAGGAAACGCTGCTTCGGTATAGTTGAAGTTACAGGTGCAAGAGTGAAAAATACTGCATGTCCAGCTTCTTTCTAGATAGAGAAGAAATGCCAGGATGCATATTTTTCTGATAATTACTGTAATGGTTGACTCGATGATGGGTGCTCAGCATGCAGATCATTAGTTTAGCTTAGCCGATGATACTGGCTATCAGGGAAGGAAAAGTTATTGATTTTTGGAATTGAGCTTCTCACTTAGATTAGATGACGGATTTCTCTTGTTTGATCTTGCAAAAAAAAATGCTTTTAAACTCCAATTCTATACAGGATTTGAGGCTTATTGTCAAGTTTTGAATGATGATGTATGAGTTTTTGTTTTGGTGTTCGCTTCTGCATGTGGGAGATATAGTGATTGCTCAAGATGATGGATTCCTTGAGTATGATCTCTCACTTCAATGATGACAATGCTCCTCACTGAAATTTTAGATGAAACACGGTAGAGATGATTGCTATGGTCCATAGTTTTAGTCCTGAGATGATCGCCACTTATCTACTGCGGGAATTTTGTTCCTTTCCAGCTCAAGTTAGAACTTGTTTTCTTTCTTCTGTCTTTTATCACAATGATCCGTGCTTGAGTAGGGCATTCTTATACCTGTACACACTCCCGTGCCACTTTGATCTTGAATAAACACATTTGTCTATCGATCTTGTTGCTCATATCCTGATTTTACTTGTTGTTTAGATCAGATCATAACAGGTGCATCCCATTACCAAATTTGTATCCTGGTGCATTTTGTTGGTTGCATTCCCTTTAATTTCACATGGAAATTTTGTAATTTGTATTGTTGGACCATATTTTTCAGCTGATGTACTCGTTCTTAGACCGACTTGTTAACTTGGGGCTGCCTAGGACAAGGGATTTCCAAGGTGTGACCCCAAACAGCTTTGATGGACATGGCAACTACAGCATTGGAATTCGTGACCAGAGTGTGTTCCCAGAGATTAGGTTTGATGCAGTTGGTAAAGCCAGGGGAATGGATGTTTGCATTACAACCACAGCTAACACCGATCAAGAAGCACAAAGACTCTTGGCTCTCATGGGTATGCCATTTAGAGAAGGTGGTGGTGGTGGTGCCGCCGCCGCCGGTCAGCCTCGCAAGAAGAAATTGAAGGCACACCACTTTGATTCAAAATCAAAGGGAAGGAGTAGGCGATGATAAGAGTGATTACTATTCCCGCCCCAGTCTGTAACATTTCCATGCAGTATTTGTTGGATCCCAAATTTGATGTAACAGACGAAAGATTTATCTAATTGTTTCCGACAAAGAATGGGCATTGAGTTTAGCACTAACTATTCAATGAGAGAAGCGTAGAAATTAGTACATTGTAATGACCAAAACTAGTATGGTCGATGAAACTGTAGATTGCATGTAGCTATTTAACTAAGGTATTACCAACAACATCCCTCGGTCATCCTTGTCCCCTTTTAGCTATTACTAATAAAATCAACCAAGAAGAGATTAAATATAGAACATGAAAAACATATTGTACTTAATTGCGGATCAAACTTGGTAGTAGTCCATACTTGTGTAACTACAAGATCCTTTAAATAGTGAATGAATCAAGATGAGTGAATAGAAGACAAAAACACCCATGTATTGCAAGATCCTTAAATTAAGAAATGTCATAGATTAAAATAATAGTTACCTTTAAATTTCCTATTTAAAAGAGGATTCTAGAGAGGAACAAATAATCAACAACAATACGACAACTGTTTTGCATTTCAATCAAGTTCAAAAGATATTTAATATGTTTCTATCAACGAGGTGTGTAATTATAGATTAGTGATACTATGCTTGTAATTATAAACTGATAACAGTAGGCTTGTGATGGAAGGCTTGTAATAGTAAGCTCATAGTTTTTATTATAATCAGTAGGGTTGCAATTTTCATTACAACCCCCTCCCCTAAAAAATAAATTATATATAAAAACTTTTTTTTTCATAATAAGAACATTTGTATGATTAATTCAAAGTTCTCTTAGTTTTGGTGAACATAAAAAAAATATCAACAATAGTGAAGATAAGACTAAGTTGTAAGATGTTGGACTAAGATTGAGAAAAAAGGAAAATCTTTATTTTTACTAGTCCACTAAGTAGAACTCTCATTTGTTTTGGTCTAGGTTTTAATCTTTCTATATGGAGATTTGACATATTAAGATCTTATGTCTTGAGTTGTGATATAACTGTTTGATTCTTAATGATGGTCAAATCAATTACTGTCACTAACATTATTGGTTGACCATGTGTCCACTTGTTCACATGCACAAATTATATATATATATTAGTTTTTAGAAGCTTATAATACAATAAATGCTTTTTTTAAAAGAAATCCAGATGCTTAGGTTAAGCCTAAATGGGCAGGATAATGTTGTTTATGCATGAATAAGTTTTTCATGCATCTATTTTCATTTCATACATTAAAGTTCAAACAAGGCAATAAATGAGTCTATTATACATGTTATAACTTATCCAGGTATAATTTCCAAGCCAATGTCATATAAAAGCTACACTCATATTCAAACTCCTTATAACTTTATTTTTTTACATTATTTTATTCTTATATATTTATTGACTTAATCATTGAAGAGTCCCCTATTTCTCATGGGATTTGCTTTTTCAAGTGAGCACCTAACCACTTGTTCAAGCTTATTAGATTAGAGGCTAGCGTTGCCACACCAATAACTCAAGAAGCAACCATAAAAAATTTAATTCCTATATAAAGCTTTTCATGACTTTATTAGTGATGTTATGAGAGAGAAACTGGAGAAGAACAAGTTTGTTTTCTTTCATTCCTTGTCAAAGGCATTTCTTATGGATAATAAAACTCCAAGATATGAAAAAGTATTTGATCTCCTTACCATAAAAACTTCAACTCCCCAACAACTTTCCCATTAGGTTCAAGTGTCCAATGATGTTTTTTCTAATTATACAAGAAAAACTTCATATTCTTTCATTTTATCAATAAAAAACATAGCATAAAATTTTATCATAAGCATCCGATGCACTGTGATAACTTTAGTTTCACAAAGAAACATGAAAAAAATAATAAAGTTTGCATGATACTCCAACTTAATAAAAAAGCCTTCCTTATTATGAAGATCATTCTTTTACAAGTCCTAGATATAAGCATAAGTATCTCAATCAATCTTCCATTAACTTTTACTCGTATATTTCTTGACAAAAAAAAAAACCTCAATTATGAGATGAGATCAAATACTAGTCCCTCCATGTGAAGACTTTTACCTTTTCATTAAGTGTTACATACTGACCTCTCCAAGGAATATGTATTTTCCAAGACCAACCTTAATAACTATGATAGTTGCATAAATCATAAAGTATATATTTAAAATGTAAAAAACATTCTAGAGTTTATGATACAAAAGAGTGACACTATGTAAAAAAAACGCTTCTAATGACATCTCATGAATATGCTCTAGGTGGTATCACTCCTTTAATTCTACATATATCCTTGGTTTTTATAATATTTATATCAAATTCATCTCTCATTTCAACACAAGTATTCTAGTTAAAAAGAGCATTATTAAGTTGTTCATCATTACTCAATAAGAATATGAAAACACCATAACATATCTTTAAAGATTCAATGAAGAAATTCTCAACATAAAGAATCTACTTGAACATGTTGTCATTAAAGCCACGATAATTGGAATTTATAACTTTTTTTTATTATCATAGCAATTGTATAATTTCTATAAAAGAACTCTTTACAACGAGAACTAAATAATAGAGAACCATGTTCAAGTAGAGAAAACAAGTGTGACTATGCATGACATCTTTATTTTTAGAAAATAGAATCTCCACAATGTCTTCAATCTTAAGGCATTAAAAAAAAGAAGCATAAAAAAGTCCATTCATGATTGTCAGACATTCCTTAAGCTTTTAACCATACCATTATGCATGAAGAGATGTTAGCTCCCACCAGGAGAAAAATATTTGTGTGATACCCATCTCATATGAAAAAGACACAGACACAAGAAACCTTAACAAGTTTTATCACTTTCACCATGATTACAAGAAAAAGATTAAAAAAAATCTCTAAGAGATATCTCTAATAATTAATGGAAAAAAAAGATACAACATGAATAAATATGAAAAATCCATATGGTACATTACTTAAAGATCATATTAGTCTTAGATATTATATCTTAATTATCTTTTTAACTTGTAAATAAAAGTGGTAACAATTTCTCCATATCTCCATTCACCTTTGAACTCTTTATGACTTGATGAAAAGTCTTCACGATAAGATCTTAATATGTTTAAATGTACCTTCATGACAAGATCTCCATATCTCTATCGAAGTCCTCACGACCATGAAAATATTTTGGGCGAGATCCCCATGACTCCATGAAAAATATTCATGCCGAGATCTATTTGTCCTCGCTACATTTCCAACAGAAATCTCATAATAGGATCTATTGAAATCTCTATACACAATACCTCTTTACACAATACTTTAACACCACATCCATGATCGTAAAACATTTTAATTTTTTTCAGCAATATTATTCTTTATTATAAAACACACACACATAAACTAATCAAAGCAATGCCTCTCTTGCATAATACACATTCATTTTCATGCGAGCATAATCACAAAGGTAATGACAGCTATATATGCACTCCATATAACTTCATTTTATTTTATTTTTCAACATGTATATTATTTTCTCCTTTTACATTTGTTAAATTGAACATTTGAGAGTTCTCTACTCCTCAAGAGACTAACTTTTTCAAGTGAGCACCTAGTCACCCGGTCAACATATCAATTAGAGGCTAGCTTAGTCACAAGATCAACCCAGGACACAACTATGAAAAATTCAATTTATGTTTGAAGGTTTTTCACGATTTCATTAGAGACTTTGTTATTTCTCCTCAATTATTCTCTTAGATACTTTATGACCTTTTGGATTCATTTTTATCCTAGACATTTCATATCTTCTAGTTAAGTTAGGTTACTTCATATTTCACAAGGTAATGGGAAAAAATATCACAAACTATAAAAGAAGAATACAAAATTCAAGAGATTGTGTGTAATAACCTAAACCTCCCTCAATCAATTATGTTATGTCATGCAGGAAAATAAATGCAAATAATAAAGAAAGTTAATCCACACTATGAAGGGATGGAAATGTAAACAAAATTAAAATTGTTATATTAACAACTCGCAAACTTTTCTTAAGACTATGAAGGAAAAACCTTCTCAATCATAGAATGAAGAGGCCATAGAAACTCAACACATTCTCAAATCAAATAATTCAAAACCATGAATAAACAACATAAAATATTGGCATTAAAAGTATAGCTCAATTAAACACTAATATAGCTATGCAAGGCAACTATTTTTATACCAGTAACTTGCTTAATTCTTACACCATGTTCATGGTCGACAAGTCAATTTTAGATGTGTTTTTTTATTAATGTGAGTGTACGGGTCAGCTTGCGTGCACCTCAACAAATACCACAAGTCTGAAGTTAACGACCATATAAGTTTTTAATAGTCATCATATTAGTAAGCATATAATTTTAACCAGCCAAAACCATAGGTACACCAAATCTTTTATTGTCAACATGGATGTCTTTTCTTTATGTGCCCAAAGCATGCTGAAGAAATAGGTAGCCTTTTTCTAGATACTGCAAAAAGCAAATGCATGATTCATAAATTTGGGAAATCACAAGGAACGTGCTCCAAGAGTAGGCAAAGATCATAAAGTCAATGGAGGAGGCTGTATTTACTCAAATTTGTCACGAACTTCTCTACTTTTTTGAAGGCTTGAAAGTCGCAACTAAAAACCAAGTCCAAATGTCAGAATTTACTTATTTTCATGTAAATGTAAGGATTGTAGACCCAGCAGAGGTGGGTTGGGGGTTCTGTTCCCATCCACAGCCCCACATGACCTTTCACTCTCATCGCGGTTGTAATCTGAATGTAAAAACTTTCTAAATTTTCCTGTCCATGCAAAGACTTAGCTCTATCAATCCAGGCAGTGAGACAGTAGTTTCTGCCGGGAGACATCAGGCCCACACAACCCTTTGCTGTTGCATTTATAACCCTTTTGCCATATTTCAAGCCTCGTCACCTTCCTTGCCTGCTCACATTAAAGCTCGACACCTCTCCTCTTGCTGTTCTTGAAGATGGCCAGCGAATAAGGTCGTGCATTGAGGAGCTATTTCAAGACTTTATGAGACCACTTTTTATTTCTCTTTTTCCTTCCACCACATCACTTTCAAGCTCGCCCATCGGACCGGGGGAAAAGAAAGAAAAGGATTTTACACCAACGCAAACCAACTACATATCAAACACAGAAGAAGCTCCTGCTTTTGGTGCATCTCAGGATTAGAGAATAGATGTATTCCATCCCAAGGGATTTATTAATTAATTTTCTTCTGATGAAGATAAGATCGTACTTGTCATATCTGTAAATCATGTCCATGGTTGATTAGAACTGTCTGTTTGAAAAGATCGCCCATGAGGTGTGGGGACAGCTTACCCTCTTCATTTCATCGATGTCCCGTGTGATGGGAACATGTGGAGGAGTTAAGATGGAGTGACAAAATATCATCTTCCTGTCAGCTAGTCCCATGTCACCAGCAACATTTAAGGATTTGGGTTGACGTTTCCAGCCCGTTGAAGTATTCAAGGATGAAGAGATTTTCTTTTTGTTTCTTAAATACACAATATAAATAAATTGGTTTGGGAATATGATAGAATATCTATCTACCAGCATCTGAAATTTACTCATCCGTTCAAAATTGTTTATTTTGATTTTAGTTGGATATTTACAAGATCATCCAGGTGACGATCAATTTGATGATGAAGAAGAAGAAGAATTTTCACCTGATGAAACTGTGCGTAAAAATTCAATACTAACAACCCAGCCATATCAGCTTGAGCTGATCTCATAGCAGCATGGCTAGAAGGAATGCCGACTGAATTTTGATACCTTACCACCCCTAAGGAGAGGTGCGGATCTTCTTGACCGTGGGTGGGTAGCCTAGCCTCTTGCATGGGCATACACGTGAAAACAACACCTATCCCTCCGACAGCAGGGCATGAAATACAAAAAAAATATTAATTTTTGTTTCATGTTTTTTAATTGTTCGAGAGAATGTTGAGAGGATTGATTTTGAAAGTGTTTTTTATTGAGAAATGTAATAAACTAATGTTTTTTTTTTTCAAAATCATTTTTGAAATCAGCACATAAAAATAAACTAAAAAAAATTAAAATAAATCTTTTTTTTCAGCATTTGAAACACCTCAAATGATCAGTTTTCTGGAAATGTGGGATAAATGTGCTACCATGTTATGGTTCAGCCGGGAGTGGAAGGAAAACACATAAATTGAAAAGAAAAAAAGTGATTTCAAGCAAAAAAAATCACCAGATTAAAATTACCTCACAAAACGAGAAACAGGCAAGTGTTTAAATTGAATAAAAACAGAAAGAAAGAACAATTTTTATGCATGGTTGTCAAAATCGCGATTTTAACATGACACGGAAAGGGCTTCTGAAACTCGGATTGTAAAATTGTACTTGAATTTTTCCGTACAAAAATTGTAAAATCACAGCTAAAATCGTGTAAGTAGAAAAATCATAAAATCATAAGTAAAATATTTCCGAATACAATATATCATAATTATAGCCATAAAAATTCATTAGTTAAGGTTCATACATAATTTAAAATAACTTAAAAATAGATTACAAAACAATTATGTCCATAGAATTTCATTAGGTAAAAACTAACAAATTTAAAACAAATATTCTATTGGCATTCTATGTAAACTAAAATCAGTCTAATTAGTCATTACCGTCATCTTCCTTGCTATTTTTAATACATTCATCAAAAGTATTACTATTGAAAATATTATTAGTATTACTACTAGTACCAACACCCCAACACTGATATTGATAGTACTAGCTCCAACTCCAACAAATTATTTTGACATTAGTACATAAAAATACTAAAAAAAATGTAATTTAAAGTAAAAAATTCAATTTTAAATTTTAAAGTTAATATTTAAATAAACATGAGAATCAAGAAATTTTTATTGTGTAAAAATGATGTGTGCATGGCTACATGCATTTAACAAACAGAGAGAGAGAGAGAGAGAGAGAGAAAGAGTTGGGGACCCCCCGGGGGGATCCGGTCTGATTTTATGATTTCATATGATTTTATTGTTTTTTTTACTGATTTTGATTCAAATTGATTTTTCTACCCGAGTCAACAAGATCTGATGAGTTGACTCGTAAAATCTTACTCACGATTTTAACAACCATGTTTATATGATAACACATCATATATATCTATTAACTTAGTTATATATGAAGGCGAGGAAGGTGAGGTCATCAATAACATGGCCAATACAAGTAGCTTGCTGTATATAAATTTCTGGTTCGTACAGAAAAACAGGGAGTAACTCACCAATCATGGTAGACTCCATTAAGGCCCCAGTCATATATTACTCCAAGAGTAGATCATGGCTTGCGAGCAGGAACAACACTCAGCATCCAATGTGAGGGCCGCTGCGAAACTCCCAAAAACTGCATTCATTTGCGTATTGCTGGAGTTCCTAGTTCTTATAGTAAGCCACCCTCCTTACCAAGCGCCTCGTGTCAGTCTCAGACAAATCTATCCCCATTTCTCACGTGCACGGCCCTGGAAGGAGCTTTTGTTAGCCTCTCGGACCACCTAGGAATTTTCCCAACAACATAATCCCCCTCCACAGCAGACTCCCTCCCTGCCCACACAATTCCTTAACTTGAAGTACCTGCTACATAATTGAGCTGAGCTTCGCTTCAAAATCACGATATTCCCTTGCAAGTAAATGAATATCATCTTGAGCCTGGAGCTCAATTGATTAGGTTGAAAATTAAAGGAAAGTTTATCAAATTTGCACCTACTTAAACCGAGTGCATTAGTTGCCAATGGTCGAAAGGAAAGAATAATGGCAGCATTGCCATGATCCATGTTGCTGCAAAAACTCTTGTGTAACTTGTAGAAACTGGGGATGAGTTCGTAGACAATTACCAAACATCACATAATTGAAGACCAGATTCATATTGGTTGGGCAAGCATGAATCTCCAGCGAGCTTTTTCCATACGACAGTGTTTCCATCCACAGCAATCAGCCCATTACACAACGCTCTTCCCACAGCCTGGAGATCAGCCCATTCCTTTTCCTGTTTAGCCCACTGTATAGGAGGACCAGAAATGAGAGGATATCATACCCCAAGACGAAGTAGCGGATCATTTACTTCAATAAAATAAGCTGCATCTGCCAAAGCAGAACTCGTCAATGAAAGATCTGCTGGCCTGGCAGGTTGTATATGAGTAAGACAAAAACATACTGGCAAGTCATAAAGAGCTTACTGTGTGCCGTAAAAGTGATCGAACTTCAGGAGCAGTTCATGTCAAATGAAAATGCGGGAAACGGGAGTCTGCGGGCGCCAACAATAGCAACAAAAGCCATGTACTCAACGCGAATCACATCCATTACGAAAAACACCAATATCTTAAGAGATTTTGTGCTGGGTAACCTATCGTTGATGTAGCAGATATATATATATATTAAATCTTTCTGTTCGACCAAGATAACAAGGTGTAAAATATTTTAAACCTTCAGAGAACAGTGCTGCTGTGGTGATGAATGAATTTACTTTCCGTGATAGAAAATTTTGTGTAACTGCTGAAAGATTTCGATTGCATGAAGAAACTGGCGGTACAAGATCACTCAAGTACAGTTAGGCCAATCATGTTGCTGCTGCAGTTCACTTGCAAATAAATCACATTGTCCAACTCCTGACTTTCACGGGGCTTGTTTCCTTGCCCGCTATTCAATTGCGCTCACATTGGTTTCATCCACCCATCACCATACAAACACTCAAATTTTGATTTCCCACTTTCAATTCATATTTCCAAATGTAGTCGTGTGATTGTGTAAAACAATAAACAACGGCCAAAAGGTTACAAAAGATGGGAGTGCAACAAAAAATTTGTGACCGCAACTTCTTAAATAAATCCAAGTATATACAAAAAAACATCAGCCATAAATTGGCATGGTGAAATCGAATCTTGCAATCCTCCAAAATGAGATTTTCCTCCATAGAAACCAATTTTGATTGAAGATTTAAAGCCCCAAATCACTGCACTGGGAGACCCAAGTTCCGGATTTCCCAGAAACAAATAGAGACAATGTTGACCAGGTCTCTCATTGTCCCAGTTGACTGGAAATTCATTTAAAGTTTCCTAGATGCCTTGTATTCAAGTTTGATAAGATTTGCCCTCAGCAACATTGCTCGAACATCCCTATCAAACTCATTGCCTGTCTGCAGTACCCGCTGGAAAGTGGCATTCCTTTGATCTGCATGCCGTGCATATAGAATTTTGTTGTGTGAGTCGATTCGTGCCTGCAGAGGAATGATGTTCTTATCAGCAAGTTATTGAAATAAAATGCACAATGGGGTGAAAGCTTTGGCAGTGAGACCTGAAAACAATCATTGAATATGCCCAATAATACTGAAATGAGATCAGGTCAAAACCCCATCATGAAGGTCGGGAGATTCCAGTCACATGACGGGACATTTCCTTCTTTTTTGGGGAAAAAATGAAGGATTCAGACTGTTGTTTAAGCTCGACAAAAGAGGAAAAAATAGCAATGCAAATTTCAAGGCAGACCTGTATTTGATTATCAGTAATCAAAGCTTCAAGTTCTTTCTCTAAGCCCGCAACAGTCGTTTTGAAAGCATTAGCCATCACGTGCAGATCAACAGACACAAATGGGTGTGTATACTGAATGAGAGCTTTGTTGCGGATTTGATCGTACAGTGTCTGGACATGGTCATGCAAATGGATGTCAAGCATCAGGTTTGCTTTGAGATTTCCCAGATATTCCAGACATGAAGCGTAATGGCTGCAACAGAAAACAGAGTAGAAAATAAAATTTTGTTTAAATAACAGGCTTCATGCCCAGCAGTGAAGGTATAACTGCTGGCAAACATATGAGAAAAGGCTATGAAAAAGAAAAGAGCACTCAACTAAACACCAGGACATCAATTAGAGTTGAGCAGTGATAGATATAAAAATATGAATATAAGCTCAGCTGATGGCAAGCTAATGGAAAAGGACACTAAAATAAGAAGGCAACTAATGTTTCAGGCTACCAATTGGTGTTAAGTATCAAGATGTTGACATTATAATGCAAACTCTACAAGTAGCCTAGTACAATTCAATAATTTGACACTACCAAGATGAAATGAGAAGGAACTGTATTTTCCTTCTTTTTCCAGTTTTTTCGTGCTTTAAGCAGAAAAAAGACAGTTACAGGAAAACAGAAAGCTTAACCCAAAATGATTTCTTTTGGAACTTGGAAAGGTTGATCCCAGAGATTATAGATCTACTAATGGAGAAAAACTCTTGGAAAAAATGAGCAAGTATTGAAAAATCTTCCCAGTGTTAAAGAACCTATTTGCTCAAAATCAATATCCAGACTTTAATTCAAGAAAACGAAAAGATCCAACATCTGCTCCTAACTAAACCAGCACATAATTTCTTGAATTTTACAATATAGAGCAGAATCGCTCATTGCCAACTTGCAAGAATATATCATCACGAAGTCAAAGAATTAAAAAAGCAAATCAAATTGTCTACCACCATAAAGAATTACCTTGAGTAGAAATCATGAATAAGCTCTCTTACTTCAGGTACCAACTCCAAGAAATTACGAAAGTTGATACTGTCTATGACTTTGTTCTGCCAGACAAAAAAGCATTGATTAGAAACTATCTCTAAAGTACATTAACAGCCAGTGAAAAACAAGATTACAGGGAGAAACTGAGAAGGAGAAGAAGATACACCTTCAGCTCCATCCGGTCAAAACTTGCAAGTGCACAAAGTCCTCCATATGTTGCAACATCTTGAGGAGCAATAACTTCATTGTATGAATTTCCCAATTCAGGAGCAACTTCCAGGAACTGAACCCATAGAAAGATAACATGCACAAAGTAAGATCATAATTACAAGAAAGATGTGGGTTGCCTCTAAATTACAAAGAAGATACTGTATCTCTATCAGCAATAAGTGACAAAATTCCATCAGTAAACAGAAAAAAAAAGATTCTTCGGTAGCTGAAAGCATAATTATAAACTTAATAATTTTGAAAGATACTTGTAAAATGCAAATGTGGCAAATGCGAGTTCTTTACAGCCTGAATAATCACGGGGAGCACAACTCATACTATGCAACCAAAGGCACTTGAGCACAACCAGTCATTCAGATAATGAGAACACACCCAGAGAGAAAGCAAATATCAGCTGTGTAGTCCAATTCTTACTTATCTTAACTGCATCCCAAGTAATTATAATGCTAAAAATGCAGAATTACCAATATTGCATGGGTTAAAAGGAAAGAGAGAGAGAGAGAAAACAGAGAGACCATATTGATACTAAACAGAATACATTGGACGTACACAGCACAAACCTTCCGAGCAGCGAGTTTGTATTTTTTAGAATCCAAATGAGCCAATCCCGCAGCACAATGTAATTTTGAGACTGTATTGGGGTCAAGGGCATCCACTGTTTGTTCTGCTTTGCTGATATAGCTTGTGACATGAGTAAATTGACCCGTCTCAATGCTTACAAGAATTGCACTCATGCACATATGAATAACGTGCTTTGATGTAGTGCAATAATCACGAGTACGAACATAACTTTTAAAGGCATCCGCAAGGGAACCATGAGTGTAATGGTAATCTCCAAAATCATTATATCCCATTCTTATGCTTTCTTTGATCAAATTTGTCTGCACAATAAATTTTAAAAAAAGAGTAAAACACACCAGAAAATACAGTCATCATAATAGTGAACAGAAGGGAGAAATTTACTAAATCCTACATCATAGTCTCAACTATCATAATCAGAAGGATAATCATAAAAAAGTGGCAGATATTCAGCTACATAATGTCCGTTTATAGTAAATACATGTCCACCATGCCACAGTAAGCCAACAGTACAAACATCGCTGTATCTTGAAAAAAAAGAAAAAAAAAAGTAACCAACATTCAATTAACAAAATAATCATCACTAAAACAAACCCACGACAAAAAACATAACAAATGACTAATATTTGCATTACAGCGTAAATGTAGATAAAATGTGAATTCCGAACATCACCAAAAGAATAATAATCACTGAAAGATGCTCATAATTTATTTATTTATTAAAAAAAAAAAGTGTTTTCTTACCCTGTAAGCATTAAGTTCATTCTCAAGCTTCTCTTTCTTCTGAACAGCTCTCCTATCCACCGCCTCACACCAAGCACTATCCATTCCATACTTATCTCCCAACCTCCCATCAATCTTATGCACCACGTCTCTAAACAATTGCGTGTTCTCTCCTTTCTTGATCTCTTCGTAAGCCATTCGAAGCGCTTCCATCTGCATCGCCGTATTGTTATTCTGACCACACTGGTCCGCGATAAACAGTAACCGCGTGATTTTCGTTCTTCCTGTGTACAGTCCAGCGTATGCTTCGATGTCGAGTTGTTCGCCGCTTATGATTGGTCTGTTTCTGTTGTTTGAGCTGTCGGGTTCGCCGTTGGCGTAGATCTCGTCGTCGGGTTCCATTGATTAAGAAATTTGTGGGTTAGGGTTTTTCTTGTTTTTTTTGGGTAGGTGAATTCCTATTGCTTGGTTAACCTTCTGCTTTCGTCCTGTACGATGGCTTTTATATGGTCGTTTGTCTAGTCTAAGGTTAACTAAAGTCGGCGTCGTTTCTCTTTAGTAGTTAAATTGATAAAGGTTAAGTAAATAATTTTTATAATTATTAGAATTTAAACAATTAACATGTTTTTCTAATTCAAAAAAAAAAATAACATCTATATGGTAAGAGTTGATATAATAAAATATATTAACACATATATTATAACAACAATAACATCAAAAACTTAAAATCTAAAACTATCATTACTATTTTTACTAAAACAATAAAAATTATTAAATTACACTGAAAAAAATCAAAAACATCAACAAAAGAGAAAGTAAAAAAAAAAAAAAAAACTAAAACTAAACCTCATTAAATGATCTTTTTATTCTTCTAAAATACAATAAAAGATCAATTTTGCCCTTACAAGGAGAAATGAATTGTGGACCCATGGGCCTTATGATCTTCTTAAATAGTTTTCATGGTAATAAACATAGGGATTGCTTGACAATGTGTTTCAAAAATATTTTGAAAAAAAAATAAAAAAAAAATAGTTTTTACTTTAAGGCCTTGTTTATTTTGAGAAAAGTGAATTCCAGGAATTCACTTTCCTCACTTTCCAGTGTTTGGAAACACTTTGGAAAATGAAGTCAACGGAATTGCTTTTCCCCACTTTCCCGGTCAATATTTTTTAAGCTTTTACCACGCGGAAAGTGTATTCCGCTCTGAACGAGCGGAATACACTTTCCGCTCGTTCCATCTCTTTGCCTCATCGTCTCTCGTCTCATTCTCATCGTCTCTTTCCCTCTTTCCCTCATCGTCTCATCGTCTCATCCTCTTTCCCCGTCCCTCATCTTTCACTCATCTCTGCACCGCCTCTCGCCTCCTCTCGCCTCCCTCTCCAGTCCCTCATCTCTTTCCCTCATCTCTCTGCACCCTTTTCTAAAGCAAAACCAGACCCTCTCGCCTCCTCTCTTCTCCTCACGCCTCCCTCTCAGTCCCTCATCTCTGCTTAAAAAAACCCTAAGCACCCTCTCGTCTCTCGCCTCCTCTCGCCAGGTACTCCCTCTGCATCTCAATCTTTTTGTAGTAGAGAATAGTTTAAGGTTATTGGTTTTGTGGGTTTTTTTATGAAGTTTGTGAGTTTTTGATGATATGAGAAATGAGGTTTGTGGGATTTGGGTTACAATTGAAATTGCCGAGTATGGTAATGGGTGTGATTGCAAAGATAACTACTTGTTTTGATTTTTGTTGTTCTTGTTTCTATTGATTTCTTGAATTTCTGTGCACCTGATAGCTGTTGATCATGGACCTAATAGCAAGCATGCTTTTGACTGGGCTTTGATTCATCTTTGCAGACTTGCCGACACCATCCATCTTGTCCATGCTGTTTCAAGTATGTTGTCGATCTCATATTTTATGTTTTGCATGATTGCGTTCTGGAATCTGGCTTGATTTTTTTCATGGTTTTTCCAGGTGTGCATAATACTGTTGTTTACGAGACAAGCCAGCAGCTCTTGGAGAGGCTTGCTGTGGAGGCTTTGCAGGTTGCCATGGTTGGTGACCCACCTTTTAGTTTCCTTTAAAATTATGCTACTCCATTTTTGTTATTCATGAAAGTAGTTATTGATTGCGAAATTAGAATACTGTAAGGAAATGTTTTGCAAATCAACTGTTTATTAACTTGATTTTGAATTATCATAAACATTTCGACTGGTTCATGATACATCTAATACGCATAAATTGCACCTAATATATGATTTGTGTGTTAAATTGCTTATGACTTTGACAATTAAACCATTTTTGCTTAATGAGCAATGACTGACCAGACATCAAACTTTCAAACACACAAGCTTTAGTTTAAAACGTTTTGATTCTTGTACTTGTCTCTAATTCATACCCTTGTTGTGATAAAAATCTGCGTAAAATCAATGTTTTCCACCAATTTCTTTTGAATATTGGTTGTTTTTTATCAGGTGAGTACCGTGGCTCGGATTGTGGAAGGGGATGCTGGTAAGATAATTTGCAAGGAAGCAGAAAGGTTAAAGCCTGCAGCTGTAAAATGCCAACCCAACTCCTATAACTTGGTTCCAGTAAAGAAGGCTTGCTTGTTTTAGCATTTGCATCCTTTTTTTGCAAGTTTTTTCATCTGGAGTGCAATGGAAGCAGGGCCAGAATTTGGGGAATGTAGAATGTATATATGGAGTGGGGAGACTACTAGAAAGGGTTGCCATGGTTTTCTTGGCTATTTTTGGGAACCCTCTTTTGTTTTGGTTCTTGGAGACTCAGTTCCTTGTATGAGAAGACTCTTGAGGGTTTCTTTTTCAAAATGAGAAAGCTTATTGTAAGAAGAAAGTTCAGATGAAATAGTTAAATGTTGGATGCTTTGGAAATTCTTGTTTTCATCAAGGTCAATGTTTCTTCAATGGTGGCTGATCACATCTTGTTCATTTTGCTTGTTTTGTTTTCAAGTTAAAACAAATTTTAAGCTTTTAAAATTGAAAAAAATATATATTAATAAGTTTTACTTAAAAAATATTTCACAAACTTATTTCTCTATAATATGATATGACATATATTGTTATATTTTATAAAATAAGCTATGTATGAATATAGGATATAATAAAAAAAATTCATCATTATACTGATTTGATTTCATTTTTTTATTTTAAAGTGATTAAATATTTAATATACATGGGATAAAATTTAAAAAATTAATAATTTATTAATAAATTATTTTCCAGTTCATTTTCCATAACACAAACAAACACTGAAAAGTGTTTTCCAGTTCATTTTCCATAACACAAACAAACACTGGAAAGTGTTTTCCATAACACTACCAAACATCGGAATTCACTTTCCGGGAATTCACTTTTCAGGAATTCACTTTCCTCGGAATTCACTTTTCAAAAGGAAACCACTTTCCAGCAAACAAACGGGGCGTTTTAAATTGAAAAAAAATGGGTTTTAAATCATTTTCATATGCTAATGTCAAAATGATTTTTAAAAAATAAAAAAATTGTTTTGATGCTTTTCTAAACAAACAACAATTTCAACTACACTTTCAAATAGATATAAAGAGTAATCTCGATATTTTCTCCCATGGTATTATTTTTTATCAGTAAAGTTGCTGGCATGTTTTTACCACTCATTAGCACGTGGGAGGCATCACGTCTTTTGGACAAGACGTAAAGGGTCTATTGGTGATTTAATAATTTTTTTGGTTATTATTAGAGAATCTCCAACGCAATAGGCATTAGAAGAAGCAAAGCTAAAAAAATATATTTTTAGTTTTTATGTTTAATTTTAACATCTCTAATGAAACTACTATTTGAATAGCTAAAATAGTTGTTCTGTTCTTCAGCTGCTATTTCTAGATGCTCTGAACATAAAAGTCAAAACATAAAAAAAAAGTATATATTCATGTTGAAACACTGCTCAAGCTAATTAAAACGCAAAGAAATCAGAAATGTTGCTTCCGTTGGAAACCAAAGCCCAACAAGATATTTTTTATTAATTAATAATCGTGCTATAAAATTGATACCAATCCCTAAAAACTTCAATAATTGATTTGACAAAAGCTCTAAATTAATATTTATCAGTTGATATCTCACTAGTTCAATTGTTATTGTATTTTGTTTTAACTGTTAATGTATTTTGGACTAATATATTGCTTAAAATCAATGTTTATCGGATGATATCTCATTAGTTCAATTGTTATTGTATTTTGTTTTAACGGTTACTGTATTTTATTTCAAATATTGTTGTATTTTAGAGTAATATATTGTTTAAAATCAATTTTTATCAGTTGATATCTCACTAGTTCAATTGATATTGTATTTGTTCTAACTGTTGTTGCATTTTATTTTATCTGTTACAATATTTTGGAGAAATATATTGTTTAAAATCAATGTTTATCAGTTGATATCTTACTCTTACTAGTTCAATTGTTACTGTATTTTGTTTCAACTGTTACTGTATATGTGGCGCTTCTAAATGATTTTTACCTTGGGAATATATATAAATAAAAAAATCTATATTTTTATCAATTTAGCTTTCCAAAATAGCATTTTGCATTGGAGTTACTCTTAAATGTGTCGTCACTTCTTTTTTCACTAGAGGCTGTGCATATTGTTCTTGGTGTGGTGGATTACCAATGGTTGACCTTTTATTTTTTATTTCTCTTTCATCCCTAAACATAGAGTGTTTATCTTTTATTTGTTATTTCAATTTCAACTCGTATTCTTTTTCTTGTTTTACCTTTTTATTAGAATTTTATTTTCATTTTCAATATAGTTCTTCAATTCCAATTTGACATATTTTAGTTTTTCACTTTGGTCCTTATTGTGTTGATTCTTGATTTTTTTCCCTTTCTCAATTTTTTATGGTTCTTAATTTCATCATTAAATCCAAGTTTATGGTGTTATTTTATATATATATATATATATATATATATATATATATATATATATATATATATATATATATATATATAATTTAATCCATGTTCTTTTGATTTTTTCCCTTTAGTTTAGTTTCTTGTTTTTTTCAATCTAACCCTTCGATCAAATAATTGTTTCCCCCCTCTAATTTATTTTATTTTTGATTTGATTTCACCTTCATTATTTTAATTGCTATTTTTGTTTTAAATCTTTTTGTGCATTTTATTTTAGGTTACATCATTCAACATTTGTTTTGTTGAGGACCGGACTCATATAGGATTCTTCTAATACAATGACCAATTTCACAAGTTTTAAAAATTATCAATAGCATTAGCTTTCAAACTTGACACAAGGTTAGCGTGAGGCAAGTCTTAAGCTGAATCGGGTTAACCTATATTTTGATTTCATAAAAATATAAAAATAAGATTATTTAATTTAATTTTAAAAAAAGGTCAAATGGTTTTTAAAGGTGTTTTCATTGCTAGTTGTTTTATAGGCCAACCTTATTTTTTGACTGAATCAATCATCATTTTATACTTGGTACTTGTTTTTTTAATATAATTAATTTAGGATGCATTAATTTTTTATTTTTTTTAACGTATAAGAATATAAAAATAAACCCACAGGCAGGCCCACAAGATACGGCACACAACTAGCTGCGGGTTGCGTGCCACGTGTAGCTATAACTCTAAAGTTTTTAAAAATTAAAATTACTTTTAAATTCAACACATGGTGGGTGCCAGAAGAACGGCTACGGTCGAAGTGCTAGTAAAAATTATCACACCTCCTGAGCTGACTCACCCGGGGCCTGTGGCGACTAATTCTTGATTCAAATCCCTTTAGTGTTTTTTATTCTATCATCAAAATAATTTTGGTTTGTTCAAACCCGATCCAGGCTATAATATAGTTATTACGAGCTGACTTGCCCGCGCGTTGCGCTGGGCTTTTTTCTATGTAGAGAATTAATTGATTTTTTACGTGTTGTAATTAGTATTTTTTTAATTTTTTAAAAATTATTTTTGACATTAGCACATCAAAATTATGTAAGAACATTTTTTTTTAATTGAAAATTTAAAAAATTTAAAATTTATTCAAAAGCAATTTCCAGACGCATTACCAAACACTCTTGTAATCTCTCACCAGAATCACAATTCAATCAACTTTTTTAAATAGTAATGAACAACGAAAACCACAGTTCAAATCACTTTTTATTACTGTTTGAATTTGCAATCTCCTTTAGCTATGTATAAAATAATAGTCATGGTACACGTAAGCTAGTTTGGACATTCTAGTTATAAAAAAAAAATTATAAGTTGAAAAAAGCAACAATGTCCAAGGATTATTCGTGGCACGTGTAACCTACCCCGGATATAAAAAATATATATACGTGAGAAAAAAAATATGGTGCGCGTAAACTGACCCGGACATCGCGATTATCAAAAAAACCAAAAAAAAGAAGCCTGAAAAAAAGAAAAGGAGAACACATTTTCAAACATTAATAAACAGTGAAAATTGTAAAAAAAACAATTAAGTTTAGAGATTTATTGTGATGCGCATAAGCTAACCCGGACATCCCAATTATAAAAAGAAAATGACTGAAAAAAAAAAACATGTCAAAAACTAATGAACAGTAGAAAACACTAAGTAATGAACAGTTGAAAACACTGTTCTTTACTCAAAAATCATTTTCGGTGGCAGGGGGACTCAAACTCCCGCGACCTGCCACGTACATGTCACCATTACCACTCGCCCAAGTGACTTCTTCTGTCAGTTGTAGGATCCAAATAATTATAAAATCTTATATTTTTAACTATTCCAAAAAATCGTTGCGACAAAGATTCGAACTCCCGCGCCCCGCTTTGCTTGGGCGCGCTCCTACCATCCAGCCAAGCAACTTCTTTAGTCAGTTGTAGGATATGAATAATAATAATATAATATTGTAATTTAATTATTACAAAAATTCGTAGCTATAAAGATTCGAACTCCGCGCCCCCCTTTATTTATTGTAACCACCAGGCTAAGCGATTTATTTATTTAGTTGTAGTGTACAAATAAAAAAATTATTATTGAGTAATTTGAGTGCTCCCGTCTACAGTTATCTGTGTCTAGGTGAACAGTGCAAAACACTGTTATTTTAACTTATAAAAGAAATTTATACGTGGAAAAAAATTAAAACAAATGTTAAAAATGGGTCCAAGTATTATTCGTGACGCGTGTAAGCTACCCCGATTATAAAAGAAATGTACACGCGGGAAAAAAATTGTGGTGCGTGTAAACTGACTCAAACACCGTGATTAAAAAAACCGATAAAAGAAGGGAAAAATAAATTATAAAATAGTAATGAACAATAAAAATTATAAAAATAAAAGTTCACAAATTTATCTTGATGTACCGGACACTTTGGTTATTAAAACAGGGAAAAAAAAAGCCCGGAAAAACAAAGAGATTACCCTTTGCAACAGTGATTTCACTGTTCATTATTAGACAAAATTGTGCTGCTGAGATTCGAACTCAGCAGCGCCCCACGCGAATCGTCGTTGTGACTGCTCGGCCAAGGTCTTGTTTGTGCAGATATTGGATACAAATAATAATAATAATACTAATAAATATAATAAATGTTCCAAAAGATAGTTTTAGTGGGATTTGAACTCGCGCGCCCAGCGTCGCTTGGGCGCGCTGTAACCACTTACCCGAGCGGCTTTTTTCATCATCTCTAGTATTCAAATGATAATATTATGCTTAAGTAATTTCACTATTCAACTCCACGGTGCTTCTGAGTGTAGATGAACAGTGGTAATTGCTACAGTAGAACCGCGATTGGTTATTAAAATATAAATATCATCACATTAAACAAATAAAATGAGAAAAAATATGAACAAAACTATAAAAAAATAAGATCTGAGGATTAATTGTGGTGTGTTTAAGTTAACCCAAACATCTCAATTAAAAAAAATATATATATATATATATATAAGTAGGAAAAAAATATAACCAGAAAAAAAAATATTTCATGAAAAAAAAATAGAAAAAGAAGAAGAAAGGAACGAAAAAAAAAATAGGAAAAAAAAGAGAAAAGTAAAAAAAAAAAAAAAAGGAAATCACTGTCACATTAAACAAATAAAATCAGAAAAAATAAGAAAGGAACGAAAAAAAGAAAAAAATAATTAGAAAAAAAAGAGAAAAGTAAAAAGAAAAAAAAATTAGAAAAAAAAAGAAGAAAGGAACGAAAAAAAATAAAAAAATAATTAGGAAAAAAAAGAGAGAAGTATAAAAAAAAAAGAAGGAAATCACTGTCACATTAAACAAATAAAATCAGAAAAAATAAGAAAGGAACGAAAAAAAAAATTAAACAAATAAAATCAGAAAAAATAAGAAAGGAAAGAAAAAAAAGAGAAAAGTAAAAAAAAAAATACTGTTCAAATCCACAGTGAAAGCAGTCTTGATGAACAGTGGAATCTGCACAGTAAATGTGCGTCCTCCTTTAGCTGTATAGATAATAATTTTTTTGATGTTTTTTTGTTATTTTGTCAGGAAAAAAATCAATTTAACTCCCCAATCAAAAAATTGTTCTTGCTCTCTAATTTATTTTTTAATTTGATTTAAACCTTCATTTTTTTAATCGCTATTTTTTATTTTAAATCTTTTTGTATAATTGACTTCCCCTTGATTTCATCATCCGAAATCATGCATCATTTGATTTGTTGATAGATACCTACCTGAGCCAAATGAGTGCTTATATTTTGGAAAATTATCTTATCGGATAATAAATCGATTATAATATTATCAAATTTAACCTGAAAAATTAGTTTAAAATATTTTTATATAAAAAATATTTTTTATCATATTTTCATATCGTATTATTTTAGTTTCTATTATGATCATTATTTTTCTAAGAAAACAAGCAAAACCGAACCAAAACCAGTTTAAACTGACTGATTTCAATTTTTAACTAAAAAGCCTAAAAATAGTTTTCAGTTTTTTAAGCTTTTTTTTTTTTTTTTTACTTTAACCAAGTTTTCTATTCTTCCATTTCATCAAAATGGGATCAAACCAAAAAATTTGAACCGAACTAGAAGAATATAAAAGTTTTTACTGTATTTTTTTTTGAATTTGAACTGGTTTAATTTTCCTTACCAGCTTTAAAAAACAAATACCAGACAAGAAGATTTTTAAGAAATTCTAATCGGTTTTTTTAATAATTTGTTTTTTTTTTTTTCAATTTTCTCGGTTTTTTCGCCAACGTCTACTTTTAACCAAAGTTATTGATCCCGTCCCGTTCCGGCCGGAACGCCCCGTCCCGTTGCAAAATCCGGGACAAAACGGCGACGTTTTTGTCCCGATCAAAATCCCGGTCAGATCCGGATTTTCCGGCCGAATTCCGGCCGGAACGCCCCGGTTCCGTACCGGGTGTTCCGTTCCGGTACGGATCAAAACGACATCGTTTACATAAGTAAGAAACGACGTCGTTTCCCCAGATGTGAGCGTCGTTTTCCGGTAGCATGTGCGCGTGTTAGCCACAACAAGGGTATAGACCATCAAGTGTCGGAGTGGAGCTGGCCATGTGGACCAATTAACTAGCGAGTAGCGACAGCTCACAAGCTGACCCACCACCTAAGGTTTGGCAAAGGGTGGTGCCTTCCCTGTGTAGATTATTAAGATTTTCTAGAATAAAATAACATGGTTTTCAAAGTTATTTTGTATTAAAAAACTCAGTTTAAAACTAAATCTAGTTTCATATTAGCTTTTGAGTTCGAGTTAATAAATTATCGAGTTAACTTGTAGAATTCTATTACTATGATTAATAGCAAAATATATTAATGATGTAGAGGATGTTTGATGTATTTTTCTTTTATTTTAGAACATTTTACTTTCATAATATTTTGGAATTTCAAAGATGTTTCTAATTTTGAGATTATGTTTGTATTGTATAATTTAAATTTCATTTATCTTGAATTTAAATTATACTTGTTAAATTAATATTTTATTTGTTTCATATATATAATTAAATAAAAATGAACAGTACAAAACCGAAACGGTACCCGGAACGGTACCGAAACCGGAACGTTCCGTTCCAAACACAAAACCGGAACGGTACCCGGGACGGGATCAATAACTATGCTTTTAACTGTTTCTCTCGTAGTCATTTCCTTTCCCACACTTTACTTGAAAGAATCATGAAATGCAATCGAAAAGCTTTGAGCAATTAAACATGGGAAACCATATTTGCCAGTTGCTTCTTTGAAGTGAATCCAACTCCCATTGTTATTATTTTTTTAAATCAAAACAACATGGTTTCGAATAAAAATAAAAATAAAATAATATCATTTTAAATTACAAAATTTTAATGTCAGAGCTTGAAAACCCAGACTATTATCGAAAATATACTTGACGTCATATAAACAACACTGGATTTTAAAAATTAAAAAGGTGTTCCAAAAGAATAAACATAAAATCCATCTCTAATCAGCTACCCTTCCTTGATCTTGGTCTGGATTGGGTGCTGTCCAGTACTTCTTGGTTGCAAAAAGAATCTTCTCCCTCTCGTGAGGGCCATCTTCATGGTCAGCAATTCTGCCATCCCATTGCATCACATCTATGATAGCCTTGACATTCAGCAGGATATCGACGTCATCTCTGATGATAACACTACCTTCTGGCCTCAAAATCCTATCCATCTCTAGCAGAATATCTTCCATGTCACATCTGCAGTGCCAAGAAGCATCAGTGGATCAGTATCTTCATCAAGAACATTAGCACAGATAGCCGCATAAGGAGCACAGAAATTTCACCTGTTCTTGTAGAGGCTGAAAAGAGAATCGGCATGGACAAAATCGTAAGTCCTCGGGTAAGTAGACATGGCCTCGCACCTGGAAAGAGAGATCAGTAAAGCAGTCAGCAACAGCCTCAACATGATTGAATGAGCAGTCGGACAAATTATATATGGACTGATAATAACAAATCAAAATCATAAGTCTTGCCAAAACCAGATTGACCTGCAAGTTTCATACAATCTGCAAAAGCAGCCACCGAAAAGCGGTGGCGGGTCTGGGTGGTTTTTACCTGCTGCTTTTCTCTGAGGGAGCTGCTACCTTGTTTTTTGTTTTTTGTTTTTTGTTTTTTTTTATTATGATGCTTGTTTTAATTTGAACAGGGAAACCACCTTAATTACGTTAAATTACAGGTCCCCTGATCAAAATATCTGTGCCTAAATTGGAAGGAGATTGAGAAGCATACCAATTTTGATACGTTCCGATCAGGCCACGTTGGAAAATGACCCCCAGAGTGTTCATCTTTGCCTGGACAGGGACAACATTCATGACCCACACTGGATCATCAACAAGAGCAGCTGCAAAGCCTCCTAAATGTGCGTTCATATCAAGCAAGTTACGGTACCGCCCGGTCTTTGCTAGCTGGAAGTCAACCTTCTTGTAATATGCCACTCTTTTTTTCCACAACCTCGAATTTTCTACGAAATTATTTGCTGTAACTCCCTCCAAACTTCCACCGCTAATCCTAGAAGGGATCGCTTCCAGCCTCTCAGGCCATTTTGCTAACTGCCCACCAGCTATATCTCCAATGCTAGCCACTTCCGGCAGCGGCGTCAAACAAGTCTCCATTTTTGTGTACCTATAAAACGAGGATAGATCATCGAAAAAGCCAATCAAACAGTGCAAAAGCAAATTAAGCATTACAGGAAATCAGAGGGCAATTTCTCAAACAAATGTCAACTCAAATCGAAAGGCACTAATTACCATGCCATATCAGGATTCTGCGAGTTGCAGAAGAGGGGGCGTTTGAACACCTTCCTGTTAGCTTTGCAATGGACGTGATTGGTGGGTTTTTGCCAAATAGCAATATCTTTCCTTTGAACCAGTTTTCTCCAGCACAGGCTTTTGGCTACTCTCTCAATCTGGGATTGCTCTGCTTGAAGATCTTCGCGTGTTCTATTCCAGCCTCTCCAATGAGTTTCCCAGTTGACTGGTGGCCCTGACAGAATCCAGTATCCACCCGGACGTAGAATTCTATCTATCTCGATCAGGTACTGTCCATCTGCTCAGAATATTTCTTAAGAGCTAAATCAAATCATAATTACACAGCATCAGATAAATTACAAGTCAACTGTATCCTCTGTGCTGTACCATATTGACCCCAGGGAATGAGGCAGCGAGAGCAATGAGCCATGTCAAAAGATCTTGAAGGGTAAGGTAGCCTGATGGAGGCAAGAATTCCGATCAATGCAGGGACGCCACGTTCAAGAGCAAATTGCACCTGAGACACATGAGTGTCTCTTGGTGCAAATGAAACTGTCAGAATGTTCCTGGAGAGAAGGTAAGCTCCCCAGCTTGCAACCTGCAACATTGGGGCCCGATGAATTATAATAAGAAAAGGATTACATGATCGCGTTTAGATAATTAATAAAAGGGATTGGATTAATCAAGCAGAAATGTCAAATAACTGAGCAAGGGAATCATCATGGGCAGCATCATTACATATTAAAATAATTTTGATTATGTAGAGACCAGATTAATTAGTTGAAAATATTCTGGCACAGCTAATAAAAAATGACAGGATAGGAGAGGACGGTTCTATTACAGGAGGAAGGTTCATTAGGTGGAAATAGTTATTTAACTCTTGTGTTTCGTTACATGCCAACCAATTTCTTCAACAAAAATAAATAAATAAATAAGTATACAAGCTTCATGTCATTCTTACAATATATACAGCCACCGCAGTAAAAATAATTATCTATATCATTTCTACATGAAAACATCATTATACCTGCAATAATTATTTAGAGCTGTCTTAATTGTCTTTAGTTCTTAAAAGCCAAACTCAATTACATATGGCGTGTAAGAAAAGAAGATTGATGTCGTCAAATTAAACTTTGAGTTTTAGAGACTCGTTAATTGATGATTGTTTACGGGGGTAACTTGGATATGCAAAAGGCATTTCCCAGAAATCAAACAAATTATTATCCCTTGCTAGCTAACCACTTTGCTTGAAATTGAAGTTTTTTATTTTTATTATTAAAAAAAAGCACGAACACGAACACGAACTTCTCATCTATTTGTCAACTCGATCTCCTACAAAACTAAGTGCCTGAAATGATAAAATAAAATAAAGCCTGTCCAGTTCCACACTGTTGCTCTCTTTGACTTGACCCACAGAAAGCTCAAGTCTATTTTAGGCTTTATATAATATATATATATAAAAACATTATTTTGTTGGCCGTCTATCCACGGGTTAGCCCGGATCACATTTTGGTGGGCTGCCTAGCCACGGGTTAACCCAAATCACATTTTCTTGTTCAAGGATTGTTGACGCAGTATGATATTTTCAGAAAACTGGCCGATTCATCCATCTCTTCAAGAAACTGGAAGAAAAACAAGATAAACAAGAGTAAAGATGCTACGTACCCCGCAACCAGTATCGATGGCTGTCCTTATTGACCCATCTTTGAGATTGATCAACCTCCCTATATCGTCAATATAAGCATCAGCACCACGAGGAAACATGGTTCCACCACCCGGGAACCTGAGCCGCTCTCCTTCTACACGAACCCAATTCTGATTCTTTTTCTCAACCGTCAAATCTTTATGAGGCACATTAGCATACCATGCCGATTCTCTACTCTCCGGCCACTTAAAAGGCACCTTATAACCATGCGGAGCCGGTACGCGACACTTCAAAATCTCATGGCTCTCCGGGCAGTGTCTCTCTCTGTATATGACTCTACTCCTGTCAAATCTCAACGAACGTTTCGCGTCCTCACAGGGGGTGTACTCGCTGTACTCAGGGTCACATGGAGGGAAGTGATGCTCACGAGCCACTGGAGACGGTGGGATCAGAGCAAAGTGGTGTGCCCCAAAATCTAGCTTTGTGGTTTTGTTTGCAGGGGCGCATCTGAAAACCGTGTTGGATGATGATGATGTTGTGTCGATGGTGATAGTGCCACGAAAGTTTTGAAAACCTGCCAAATAAGAGATTGTAGATAGGATTATGGTGATTGTGATTTTGTAGAGATTGAGTTTCTTGGCTTGGAACGTGAGAAAAGAAGGAGATAATATTGCCATTGAAACTGCAACCAGACAGAACAAAACCAGCTAGCCTCTCAATTCCAAGATATCATCAAGAGGTGTGTCTCTGTGTGTGTATATATATTTATCTATGCGCGTGCGTGTGTGTGGGAGAGAGGAAGACTCACGTGAGAGTGACGACGAGTGACGTTCAAGAGGTGGGATTAAGGGGAGGTCTATTTAGGACCTGGGAATTAAGGAGTATATGCTATATGGAGGAGGGAGATTGAGGACAACGCGCGTACGCGCTCCCCCCGAGAGTAGTTTAAAGGTTGTTACTAGACACCATTTTAATAGAATTTGGGTTCTTGCGTTCCGGAAAAGGCCCGTATTCCTATTTCGTCCATTTTTGAAACCCGTCGCATCCATTTTTGGATATTTCACCGTTTTTTATCTTTCCTTGATACATTAAAGCATCTAAAATAAATAAATATAAAACTCAAATGATTTAAATTTAATAAGAAAGCTTATTTTTTAAATAAAGAATTTTATTTTATTGCTCATTATGTTTTTTCACGCCAACATGTTTTTCTTTTTAATAAAAAACATAGTTAACAACTTATCGTTACTATTATTGCTAAATTATTTTATAGTATAATTAAATTATTTTTATGCGAAACTAAAAGAGTAATTAATTTAAATAACAATTTAGGGACGAGAGAATGGTGGTGACGAGTTAGATTTGGATAATGTTTTATTTTTATTTGTCGGGGGATTTTATTTAAGAGAGTTACAATGAGAGAGTTGCACGTAAAAGGGAAACAAAAAGGCTAAAAAAAAAGAGTGGAGAGAAGATTTTGGAAATCAGAGTCATGCAAAAGACAAGGAAACTTGTTGGCTTTTGTTTTGTCCGAGGAGAAGAAAATAAACATTATTATAATTATATTTATTTACTACAAAAAATTAGGTCCGGAATTACACAAATTTAGATCCAAATCTTTATTACATTATTAAAAATATATATTATTTTTTACTTTAAATTAATTTTTTTAATGATTTTAAATGATTTTCATTTCATGATATCAAAAATATTTTTTTTTAAATTAAAAAAATATTATCTTAATATATTTTCTAAACTAAAAATATTTTTAAAAATAATCTCAAATTCACACCACCGATTATAACAATTACTTGGTAGCTTACCCAAGCATTCAGCATGGCTCCATCCAAATGCTTTCCGGGAAATCCATGGAGATTTTGTTGTCGAACGAGTTAGTGAAGGCCAAATTTTCAATGAGTCAGATTGACTGCACTCACACGTACAGAACGAGTTCTCTGTGTTGACACTGCCATTCCCGGTGAGATATGTAAAATGAAGAAGCATGGTGGTCAGCATTGAAGAAGAGAGTTGAGGCTGATTTGTCGTTGGGGTTTACAGAGTTTCACCCGGTCGTTCGTTGTACATCTTCGGTCCTTCTAATCTTGCAGGTCCTCTGATTTGTAGGACTTTTACATTATGATCCCTCTACTTTGCTGTATTGCCGGTACTCACGTTCTAGTCAATTTTCCTTGAAACCAAAACAGAACGACCTTCATTTGTGATGATGTTTCAAGAGAATTCAAATAGCTTAGAGTTAAGGCTTACGTCTTAGATAATATAATATTGGTTTTGTCTGTCTAATGTTTTTTTTTAGTCAAGATGACCCATACCTTAGAAAGATCTATTTTGATGAATTTAAAAAAAATAACGAAATTTCAGAGAAAAACTCTAAAAATAAATATGTATTAGAGAATGAAGATCGAACACCTAGAGTTTGGAAGGTTCATGATGTACTCAATGTTTTTCTTGAGCTGAGCCCACAAAGGCGGGACTCTTTATTCTAGACTAAGCCCACAAACATGGGAGTCTTCCTAGAGATTGAGCCTAGAACATCTTGGCTCTTTTTCAATACTACAATATCCATGGAAAAAAAACTGGAATCTTCAAGGAGTGTTTTATACGAGGGTTGTTAATACCATTCCGTTCCGGCCGGAATATTCTGTGCTGTTAAAAAACCCGAGATAAAATATCGTTATCTTCATCTCGGTTTTAATTCTGGTCTGTTCCAGAAATACCGACTAAATACTGGCCGAAATGTCTCGGTACAGTTCCGAGTGTGCCGTTTCGGCCTTAAAATCCTCCTTATTTTGATTAACTTGTGGTCGTGTTTCTAATTGTGAGATTATATTTGTTTGACTTTGTGTTTGTATTGTATAATTTAAAGTTAATTTATCTTAAATTTTAATTATGCTTGTTAAATTAATATTTTAATTTTTCATATATATATATATAATTAATTAATTATATATGAACAGTACAACCTCCAAAACGGCACGCCGAAACCAAAACGTTTTATATCAATAAAAAAACCGGAACGACGATCGAACGGCATTGACAACCTAGGAGTTAGATTTGAGCTTATCCGTACGATTCTTTTCGTTTGATAAAGGAATTCTTTTCCTGGGAACGGCATCCCGTGTTTTTGTACAAATATTTTTTTGCATCTGACCTGAGATTTTTATACTTTACGTGTGTTCATGTGGTTCTGTTGCCATTACGTTTCATGTTTTGTTTCAGGAACAAGGTGAGTTGGATTTTGGGTAGCCGGGTTACAGAGTTAATTAGAGATGATCTCTCCTGGTATTTCTGTTGAATCTCTCTACACCCATGGCCGTATCCTTAAGAATCATTTCGTGCTTGCATGTATTATTGTTTAACCTGCACAGAATCATGCGCTCTATATCTAAAGTGTAATCATCTCTCACAGTTTTATCATAAAGCTGAAAATACTTGAAATGCTTTAATCACACTCTGGGAAAACAAACAAGGAGAAACACCATGAATACAACTAGAGATCTCTCAGCTACACTAATTAATATATAGATAAGAAATCTAGGACAAATATATATGCTGATAAAGTACAGTACCATCACACGAACTTAGTAAATAAAGTTGGCTACAGCACAATAGAGAATTAAGATTGACGCCGAGATGATAGACAACCCATTTTAGGAGGGGAATTTTCTCACGACATGTTCCCATTTGTGAAGTTTAGGGCAAAGTTGAGGTTATAATCTCCCTCGTCAATTCCGTTGAAGGATTCCAGTTGTGTTCGTAGTTGAACGTCTTCCTGTAGAGGTCATGGTAATTAAGTTCTTGATATGCTACTAATTAAGAAACAATTTGAAATTAAAAACTGCCTGTAATTCGTGCTATTTCTCACCTCAGTCACGTTGGAAGTACTTGATTCACCCCCATCAAATGCTGGCGTATCATCTGGACTTTTCTTGAGTTTGTAGAGAATGAAGTCCCTCTACACAAAGTTGACCAAAAAACAGTTGGTAGCAGCATTTCGATGTATAAGAAAAACAACAGCAGCTAGAGAACAAAAGGCAGGATGTATAATCTGATCAAAAGAGCTGCTGATATCAATAATCTTTTTATCAAATGATCGAAGAAAAGTAAACCCTAGAAAATTACTTTGAAAGAGGGCTAGCATACCTTGTTAGGGAAGTCGAAAGTTGGATTGTACTCGTGCATGATCCAATTGGTCTTGACTCCATTAGGAACACGACCGCTGTAGAAAACCAGAGTTCTCTTTGTTGCAATTTGCTCCCCTGTGCTCTCAGCCGTGACTGCACGATCCTTACCGGTGCCTTTCCAGTATCCAGCCTTGGTAGTCCTGTTAGCCCTCTGACTTTTGGAGTACTTGTAATTGCGAGGAGAGAAGAAATAACACTCTGGATCATTTGACTGAATTGCTGATTTCCCTACACAATTAATCAACATGAAATTTGTTCCTTAGCAAATCACAAATTAGAAAAAAGATTGAACAAACATGCATGCACATGTGCTAGCACGTACCAGGTAGTTCCCAAGGTTCAAAATCGCACACGTTAACCTCGGCGATTGTGCTGACTACGTGGTCAGAGCCACCTCTCATTTTCAACCTGAGGAAATGGTTTACTAACTCCTCATCGGACGGATGGAATCCATAACCCACCGGGGCAGCTGATCGGAAAGATGTTGTCGAGCTTGTCATCTTTCTGCCACTCACTTCGCTTGTAGCTGAAATAAATAAATAAACAAAAGAGTTACAACCCGTTTCACAACTTAGAGCAAGGCCACAGGATCATCACATTATCTGACCTAATCACAGACAGATTTTCACCAATTGTATAGAAGAAACTCTATGTTCTGCAACCGAAAATGAAGGTGGAGGCAAAGAACTAGAAAAGGAAGCGATGGAGCAGTGACAATGTGTAAGATCGATCAGTCTCTCTAGCTATCTGTGATGAGCACAAGAAGCCGGGGCATGTTTGTGTGTGTATATATAGGCAATATTCTTGTGCTTCTGCCCTAATTACATCTGAGCATCCACTTGTTCCTAAAAGTCCTCTACTTCACCAAGAAGTTCGTCGTCTCGAAGGCGTTGATTTCCAATCTAAGTGGGGCCTACTTCAAACCGCGTCTTTGTGTCCGTACAGCATGTTGCCCTTTGTTCGTGAGCTGATCGATGCGTGAGTGGTCTCACGTGCGATGGCCAATGTGATTTGTAACAGTGTTTTTAGTTTTAATAATGTGTTTATATTTGATATTAGTATATTAAAAAAACAATCTAATATTTTTATGAAAGCAGAAAATACTCAACCACGATCTCAAATGTAAAAGTAAACTATGCTTAAATCAGCAATAAAATATTACAGAAAAGGAGAAATTATATAACTTGTTTATCCCACAACTTCCAGCTCAAGGTTCTTGGGTTCCACTAATGAACTTGCTTGTTCCCTTCCCAGAAAAATCGCTTACATAGAAGAAAACTCACGTGTAAGTCAAAGTAAACCTCCTTCAAAATTATTACAGCCTTCTTGAAAAATCTTCTCGATAGGAATCCTCTGTAAAATGTATAGTTTGGTATTGTGTTTTAAAAATATTTTTTTAAAAAAATGAATTTTATTTTATTTAAAATTTAAAATTTTAATTTTTTAAATTATTTTTATTTGATGATGTCAAAAATCATTTCTAAAAAATAAAAATAAAAAGCATTTTAATATATTTATAAACAAAAAACATTTTCAAAATCAATCTTTATCAAACTTCCTAAAAGTAAATATCAAATTAGTGATTGTCCTGTGTCACGACTGCAAGTGCTTTATTTGTTTGAGATATGTCTTATTTATGTTTTCACTCGTTAGGCTCGGTTTTTTATTTTTTATTTTTTTAAAGTAATATTGATGTGATTCACAATTATGATAGTTAAGGCTTCAAATGGATTATCAATTAAATTAAAAAAAAAGAGAGAGACAGGCTAAAAACTATTCATTTTGAAGTAGTTGACTGTGTTGTTTTAGTGTTTTTTTGGAAAATATTATTTATTTATTTATTTATTTTGATTACTTATAAAATATAAATCTTGTAGGTTATATTATAGAGAAGAAAGAGATATATTCTTCGTTTTTAAATTTATTCTAAATTCATTCTCATTAATTAAAAATATAAATATTACATTTTAACTATGTTTTTATTGGTTAGAGATCAATGTGACATTGTTTGGAGTTGATGATGTGTCAATTGTCTATAATTCACTATTTTTTCCCCTTGAGTTTTACATCATCAACAAGTACCTAACAAAACTAAAACATACCGTGAAAACATTGTACCTATCTTTCTCTATATTCAATTTGATCCTTATTCTTTACTAACTTTCCAATTTAGTTTTAGGTTAATGGAAACTTGTTTGGGAGAGTCATTTGGCAAGCCCTGGGTGCAGCAATGAAGAAAAATATTTTCATGCCTACGTTTATACCACCCGAGCCATTTGTCATTTTACATGGGGCCGGGCTCACCTTTTTAATTTATTTTATTAAGCAGAATCAGCATCATTTTGTATTTAAATTTTAAAAAATCATAATACCCAAAAGCAAAATAAAAATTAAATTGGCTAATAAAATAAAAAGATCTTTGACTAAAGAAATGCATTTTTCTTTGTTATTTAAACTAAATAATTTCACTTTTGACAAATACTTATTTTAATTCTTATATTTTTTTTAATAAAAAGCTACTCTTTCAAAATAACAAAAAGAAATTTTGACAAGAGAAATATATTATTTTTCTTAAAATTTAAGTCATTTAATTTTTTATGGATATTTATTATGGACTAAATAAATATTCAATATTAGAAATCTTTAAAATATAAATTTTTATTATCATAAATTAAATAAAAATAGGTCCTAGAAATTAAACTATGACAACTCATAAGTATTGGACTAGCGTGAGTGTGTATATGGATGATGTTTCTAAAGGGCATGATGTGAAGATAGAGGGTTTGTGATCTGCAAAAAAGATTTCGAGTTCGAGTCAAGATATGTATCTATTATGAGTGTCTGGAACAAAAAGATTTTTACTCGGTCACCTGGATCTTCAAAGTGTATTTTTTGGAGGGTGGAGTTTCCCCCCATAAAACAAGTGTATGTGATGGTGAAAATAATTTAAATAATCTATTTTAATATTTTGGCTTTTTTAATAGACATGTAGAAATGATTTTTCTTTGGTAGAAAAACTATTTTAGCTTTTCATTCGAAGTTGCAAAATCATGGCAGAAAAGATAAAAAAAATATTTTTTTATTATTTTTTTCACTTTTCTTATTGAAGAGCCCTAAGTAAAGTATATTAAAAAAAAGTAGGCAAAATGTATTTTTATATAAAATTAACGACAGGAAACAAGATTGTGCGAAGTCACAATCACTTCCTCGAGAAGTTAAAGAGCACAAACCGCAAAGAGAATTCTGTAGAACCATCGTTATCAAAAAAACATCACAGAAACTGCACGCTAACTTGTGGCGTAGTGCTACTTAGGGCAATTCCAAAGACAAGAGTTATTTTGAATTTGAAAGTTAAATCATAAAAATAATTTTTTTAAATAATGTATAAATGGTTTTTGAGTTAATATGCTCTCTAATAGTAAAAACCATTTTGGAGAGTCATTTTTTTTTATCTTATTTTAAATAAAATTTAATTATTTTGTATATAGTTTAATTATACAATTAATAGGAGTAAGTTATATAATTAAATAATTGCTTTTGAGAAACCCGTCAACAATAAAATTATTTTTTTTATTTTTTTTAAATAAGCTAATTGATCAAAAAATTCGTAATTTATCAATTTCGCATAATTATTTTTTTTACTAAATATTATTATTAATTACCTCCTTTTCTTGTCCAAAATATTATTATTAATTACATCCACAACAATTCTAAACACAAAATTTACACAGTTTTTAAATCTAACAGTAAATTTAAAATATGTAATTAAGCTAATTGATCAAAAAATTCTTAATTTATCAATTTCGCATTATTATTATTTTTTACTAAATATTATTATTAATTACCCATTTTTTCCCTAAATATTATTAATAGACCCCCCCCCCCCCCCCCCCCCTCCAAAACCCTACACTTTCATTTGCGCCACATCCACCCTTTCATCTCAATATCTGCTCGCCCCACAGCTCTCAGCCACCTCACTCTCCCATGGCGATCTCGCCTCCGTCACTCTCTGCTCCCTCCCCCCATCTCCCTCTCCCATGGCGATCTCACCTCCGCCACTCTCTGCTCCCTCCCCCCATCTCCCTCTCCCATGGCGCTCCCCCCCTCTCCCTCCCCCCCCTCTCCCTCTGCTCTCTCTGCTCCCTCCCCCCATCTCCCTCGGCTCCATCCCCCCTCACTCTGCTCCCTGCTCCCTCCCCCACTCTCCCTCGGGCTTGATATCATTTTCGATCTTTGGCACAAATCCATTGCTGAAGAAGAAATCAAAGCTTCTGCTATGATTTTCTTGTTCAAGTTTCTATTACATGGGTTCTTGTTCAACTAGAAATCAAAGCTTCTGTGAAGTTTCTATTACATGGGTTCTTGGTTTTGATCAACAAACCTACTTGTACAAAAAAAAATAGATTAAGTTTAGAAAACAAACCAAAGATGCAGTATGCTCGTTGGATTTTGATGAAGGTATTTTCTGTGATTTTTCTTGTTCGGATTGGCTGGAAAATATATTGTGTTTTTTCAATTGTTGAATTCATTGTGTTGCTATGTTGATGTGTGTTTTAATTTGGACAATGGCAACGGTAACATTACAACGGTCGGATTTTTTTTTGCCTCTGCAGGAGAGATATGTAGGAATGCCTCCGGAAGATGCAAAAGTCATTTTGGCTCTCCATTTAGCTCTCCCCATTGAAGACGCAAATTTAACAAAAATAGCCAAATTTTTAAAATTTTGGCTTTGTCTGCCCTGATGGCTCTCCCCGTTGAACTTGCCCTTATAACTTGATCATTGTCACTGTTTAAGAATGGAGTTGTGGTTATTTTTAAAAATATCTTATGAAAATATTTTAAAATTATTAAATGATAATAATATTTTTTTAATATTTTTTAAAAATATTTTTAAAATATAATATCAAGTCATGTCTCCGGTTGAATGTAACTACGTATATATATTTTTTTCTCATGAAAGACGACCTTATTGGATCTACATTACAGAAAGCTTGAACAGAATTTGCAGGATGGGATCAAAACTTATGAAAACACAACAAAAATCATGAGAAAAAGCATTGAAATACTCTCCAGCGTGTGTGTGAATTTTTTAGAAAAGCAAATTAGCAATTTTAAAAAAACTTTTGGTAGAATAACACTATTTAAAAAAGATTTAGTATATTAATAACACAATATCACCTTATCTCGCTTCATAGACGTGAAACTTTCACTAAATTTTGATATTATAAAGTCCGACAAGATAGCTGTTATCCTTAGAAATAGCTCGTCATCCATTCTAATGTTTTCCCAAGTCAACGTCAGGTTGATAAGAAAAAAAGAAACAAACTGCTGCACCCAAGTGCTGAAACCAAGGTTATCATTACTATTTATGTTGGCGTTTTGTTTTTTTAGTGATACAAAATATTTTGATTTCAGAGTATTTTAATGTGCTGTTTCGGGGTTGTATGTAGTTAATTAATTATATATATAAAAAAATTAAAATATTAATTTAACAAACATAATTAAAATTCAAGATAAATTAACTTTAAATTATATAATACAAACACAAAGTTAAACAAACATAATCTTAAAATTAGAAACATCTATAAAATTCTAAAATATTGTGAAATGTTATAAAATAAAAGAAATATAAATTAAATATCTTCTAAATTATTAATATAAAAATATAAAAATAAGGATCTTATTTGTGTCCAGCTATAATTGCTTGTACTTTCTTGCCATTTTCTAACTTCATCTGTGATATTTGTGTTTTGCATATAACAATTATCATTATTTGCCAAGTCGACAACTTTTCTGGGAGTTCAAAAAATTGAGTAGCTTCTTTCCATTCACCAGCTTCATCAATATTATCAGATCCTTGAGATGACAAGGATTTCCTTCCATGCTTCTCATCAGACTTTTTAGCTGTGTTGAGATGCCTTTTCCCTAAAGAATCTGGAATTGTAACCTTTTGCCTGTCATCCATTCCATTCTCTTCACTTTCACAAAGTGCCTTGCTCCCATTTACAGAATGAACAAGAAATTGCAGAAGAAGAAAGCCAATAAACTTTCACGGTGAAGAGGACGTTGCACGCTTGCATGAGGTGAGGACTAGGGAGCTGAGGACTGAGGAGTTGAGGATGTTTGATTTGGGTGAAATAGTGAAATTGATTTGGGGAGGAAACTGGAAAGGGGGTGCGGCGTGCGGGGCTTTCACTGATTTTTTTAATAGCCGAAACGGCACAGCCCGGCATGAATCCGACGTGTTTCACCCCGTATTTGACCGAAATTTCCGGTACCGACCAACATTTAAATCGAGACAAAAACGACACCATTTTGTCTCATTTTTTTATTGGTACGAAACGTTTCGGCCGAGACGAAACGATATTGATAACCCTGGCTGAAACTGGCAAAAAATAACAAACCAGTTTAAGCTTTTAGGTGAGATGGTTCCATAACATGGTATTAGAGACTTATTGACCTAACGTTCATGAGTTCAAATCTCACCACCTTCATTTTATTTGATAAAAATAAAGCACAAGGTAGTGTGGGCTTGTATGCAAGTTTCAAGCCCAAAAGACTTTCACTTGAGAGTGCGTGTTAGAGAATAATATAAATCATATTCTGGGACCTCACCTAACAGCTTAAGTTTTTAGGTGAGATGGTTCCTTAATAAACATCTCTCAATTTTTGGGGGAATTAAACATATGACGTCATTGTTTTGATGGCAAGGAAGGTGTATACGACTCCACATGCACATCTTCGTATTGGCAGGATTTTATATCCCCATACAGAATGTACTAGTTAATTGTCCGCACTACATTGCGGGTCGAGCAAACAATTTGTATAACTGTTGAGATTAAAATAGAATATGTATATATGTAAAGTTTGATATAATAAAACAGATCAACATACCCTATTATAATAACAGTAACATCGAAATCTTAACTTCTAAAATTATCACCACTATTACTACCAAAACAATAAAAATCATTACATTACCCAGAGAAAAAAACACAAAAAAAATTAACAAAAAAACAAGTAAGAACAAAAACTAAAATTATTATTATTAATATTATTATTGCAGTAATAATGAAAAAAAAATTAAATCAAAGACTAAAAAAAGCCTAAAAACTTTAACAAAAGAGCAAATAAATAAATAAATGATAAAACAAAAATAAAAATTATTAGCTGAAAAAAATCATTTGACTTGAAAATTAAAAAAAATTGCCCGCACTATGTTGCGGGCTGAGCAAACAATTTTTATAATTGTTGGGATTAAAAAAATTAATAGGATTTGCTAGTTCAAAATTAAAATATAATATCTATATATACAAAGTTTAATATAATAAAATAGATCAGCACACCTTATTATAACAATAGCAACATCGAAGTCTCATCTAAAATTATCATTGCTATTACTGTCAAAACAATAAAAATTATCAAATTATCTAGAGAGAAAAAAACTCAAAAACATTAACAAAAGAGTAAGCAAGAAAAACAACTAAAATTATTGTTATTATTATTATTATTATTATTATTATTATTATTATTATTATTATTATTGTGTAAATAATGAAAAAAAAAACAAAAATAAATGAAAGACTAAAAAAATCCTAAAAACTTTAACAAAAGATCAAACAAAAAAAATAAAATAAAATTATCAGGTGAAAAAGATTCAAGAGCAAAGGGAGAAAAAAAATAGAAATATCAATTTTCAAATGATCATAGACACAAAATAAAATTTAAGAGCTAATTTTTTTTTTAAATACCACCTCAACAAATAAGAAAATAATAAAAATTAAAAACCAAAGCTAAGGGAATACTTATCTATACATGGACAAAAATAGAGACTGTTCCAGAAATATAAAAATATATAGGGATTAAAATCAAAAATTAAAAGTATAAGGGCCGAAATGAAAATCAAATATATTATCAATTTTAATCAAGGACAAAATTGAAAAAATCGCAACTTCTGTACCGAATATATTAATGTATTTAAACCCAATCCGGTTTTTAAAAGGAGGACCGAAGTGAAACCTAAATATATAATTAATTTCAATCGAAGGACCCAATTGAACTAAACCAAAACTTATATAACAGAAATCAGGACCATACACAAAATTAAAAGTACATGGATGGAAGTGGAAAAAGCATAAATCCAGGGGCCTCTCCTGTACTTTACGTGCAGGAGAGAGAAATCAGGAAAAAAATGTTTAACCGGCTACCGTCACGTCTACGGCCACCCTTTGCCAAAACGCGCCACACTAGGAGGAAGATAAGACGGCGGCGTATCGTTTGAGACACCGGGAGCTCATTTTACACTGCTGGAGTATGCCGCACACACCACCCGAAGAGGGCGTGAGGCACACGCGCGCCCAATTTTTGACAGATAATAATAAAAAAAATGTAGTCAGTTACCGGAACACCCTTACATACAATTCTTCAATTTTGTCTTATTGGGGGTATAGTAGTATTTAGCCATTTTCAAAAAATGGGAAATCCCCATGGTACCCCTCCCCTACCAAATACATTTTTTGTCTTATATGGGGGCAAAATAGTATTTAGCCATTTTAAAAAATTGTGAAATCCCTATGAAGCCCCTCCCAGAAACAACAGTTTTCTTTTTCTTTTTTAGGGCTAAAAACGTTATTTTACTGTGCAAATAATGATAAAAAATCAATAAACCGGTAAGCCAACCGAACCGAAAACCGAACCGACCAAAAAATACACTATTACAATCCACAGTATTTTCACTCACAATCTATAGTGAGACACTGATCTCTTTTAGTATTATTTATAATATAATATCCCTCCTCCTTGAACCAAAAATTTTTTTGCAACAAATTGCACTTCAATAACTATAAAAATTTAGGATGAAGTGTGATAAAATGCAGCTAATTAATAAAACAATAATTTGAAGGAGTCCTTAGTGGCAGGTCAGAGAGAATTCGCAAAAGGATTTCTATAGAAACTTGAAAAGGAGATTGGATTTGGATGTATGGATTTCTTGAGAACTGGTTTTAAATTCACACGGAATCATTAGAAAATAGAGAAAAAATGCCAGAAGAAAGATGTACGGATGGAACAGAAACTGTGATTTGAACTCAAATTGCCATGAAGAAAATCATGTGCCAATATTGGTAGGATGTTCTGTGATCATTCTCTAATGAGACAAGAACAACAAGTTTACAAAGAAAAACCGAGCAGAAACTGTTGGAATTTTCCAGCTGCTAACAGTTGCTGTTGATCTCAACAGTTACTGTTTTAGAAGAAAAGATTCAAGAACACTGGACATTAATTCACCGAAATCAAGAGCAGAATGCAAGATAAGGTTACTGCCATCCCTCTTCTCTTATTTATAGCAAAATTGAAGTGTTACATTCAAATAAAAACTCTAGTTTGATTACAACTCCTTCTCCTATCTTTGTTCTAGATAAACTTAGAGTTATAGTTGTAATTGAATTGAAATTGATCAAAACAATTGATCTTTATTTAGGAAAGAACAGTAATTGAAATCTAATCTAATCCTAACACTAATTGTAGACTTGGAATCAATCTTCAATCTTCAACAGAAACTAGCACAAGGAGAAGACAGTACGAAAAGATATGCAGTTAAAGGAGTGAAGAACATACTCTTCTTTGGAGTTGAATGCAGACGAAACCACATCTTCTTCAATGGAGAGAGGAGGGATTGCAGCCACCCCATTTACCATTTCTTCATTTATTTGCATTTTACGTGCTAATTGCTGGATTTATCCTGTTCCGACCTCCTCTCTTTTATGGAAAAAAGAAGGCATTGAAACGAGATAGATTACTAAACATTTACACGGGACTGTAGAATTTGTTCTAAAATTTTATTTGAACGGGATAGATTACTAAACATTTGCCCTAGAATTAGAATGCTTTTACAGGCTTGTACTTTTTTCTACAAGATTATCCAAAGCAAGGGAGAACATTCTTTCTTAGACTAGAAGACGTGCGTACAGGCAACCATAAGCTGCACGCCTGAAAGATTTCAGCTATTCATGTTGGAAAATTGAGATGCTGCTGGGGATTCTCAGGCTTGTTTCCCAGGTTCTTTCCGATCATACCACTTTTGTCCTCCAATTTTGCTTCCAGGGCATCCATTGGTCGCTACATTCTCACATCCGCCTTCAACTAGTCACCTGACTGCAAGTTTGATTTGATTGCTTAAATGACAGGGCAGAACTCCTGTTCTCTTGCTTGATCCCTGGTTTTTGTGCTAACAACGCTCCTGTTGCTTTCATATGATTACTTGCTCCAGATAGAGGTGGTTGTTTCCCATGCTTTAGTTCTTCTCTCCTGGATGTCGAGCTTGGTGCAGGATTTCAATGATCAAAATAAAAATGAGATGCAACTTTGAATCACTAACATGTTAGAAACAGGCTCTAAGTCCCTTCTGTTGTTAAGCTAATGGTACAACAAACCGATTAAGGAACAATCTCACCTAAAAACTTAACCTGTTAAGTGAGGTCCTAGAATATGATTTATATTATTCTCTAACACACACCCTCAAGTGAAAGCCTTTTGAGCTTGAAACTTGTACAAGCTCACACTACCTTGTGCTTGATTTTTATCGAATAGAATGATGGTGGTGAAATTCGAACTCGTGACCGCTGGGTCAACAAGGCTCTGATACCATGTTAAGGAACCATCTCACCTAAAAGCTTAATATGTCGGGTGAGGTCTCAGAATATAATTTATCTTATGTATGCATACTTTACATCTATATATCCTATCACTAACCAGCTAGCATTCGACAATTAATCATGAGAGGATAATAACCATTTACCAGGACTGAAATTTGGGTCAAATTGATCCAAAGTTGATCGATATAATTCTAATTAATGGACGTAGATTTCTTATCATCACAAACTGTCTACAACATAATCAAGACGTTCCAGTACTAGTATTCTGCATCTACACATTAGCAAACTAAGCAACAATTAACAAGGATACGAAGAACTATCAATTAAACAAAAGAAAATTGTTTTAACATTGTTTAAACATAGCTGATACTGAGATACAAGGTCCATAAGAGCTTTTCGCTCTCGATACATATAATCTTCACACAACCAGCAACAAATAACAATAACAAGCAAGCAACTGTACATAATGTAGAGCTCGGAGGTTTTTCCGAGATAATAACTTCAGTGGTGAGGGATAACAATCGCATCAGGACCACAGAACAAGACGCATCTTCTGCTACATCTAGTAGAATCTTTCTATGAATATAGCACAGGCTATATTCTAGATGTTCGCAGCTTGAAGCAGCATTTTACCATAAAAGAAGCAGAATAAGCATTAGCATATCAGAGGAGCATTAGTATTTGCCCTCTTAAGCCATGTAATAATAAACTGCATCGATTGTTTAGGATGGATGTTTATGTAAAATTAAAAAGCAGGATAGGAACGCGCGGCTGATGTAGAGGTCCAGAGAACAGATATGCTCAAGTACACGCGGAGGTGTTATAGTCCATGCAGGAGTGACTTCCCTCCACGCACACAGGGCTGAAGTGCTGTGTCAGGGCTGTGTTTTTGCTCAGAAACAGCTTCCAGCTCTCTAGGAGTTCAAGGCTTACCTGTAGAAAGTATTATCATGTGAAGTAAGAATATGGGTTTGTTTCTCAAATCACATAAGAAAAAACATAAGGAATCTGTAAGGCATGCTAAATAATTCTCACCTCTGGAAGCGCAAGATCAGCTAGGTTATTTTCTGAAAAAGGGGGCGTCAAGTAACTCGAGTAACCTTCTTCATGGGTTGATATGTCAGCCTTCCTAGAAGGACTTTGATTTCGGATATCCGAAGTTGTTGCTGTGAGAAAACTCCATTCACCTTCATCGAAGGCTGATGAATTAATCTCCTTTTGTAGATTTTGGTTTGTAAAACCAGAAGCCAAAAGGCTACTTGGTTCGCTTTTATCATAGGTTGACTGGTTTGTAAATTTACAAGGTATCACCAAGGAAGTACCATATTCACCTTCAGGTGGAAAGGGTAATTTTGTATTTTCAAAACCATGAGAAGCCATTAACGAGTTCTCACAGGCTGATGTAGACTTTGTATTGTTTAAAATTTGATTGTCCGAGTCAAATGGCATATGCTGACTTTCACTGACATCATATGCTGAATCAGCTGTCAGCAGCGCATTTGGGTTTGGATAATGTGAATAAAAATGGTTTTTGCCGACAATGTAAGCTGAATTAAAAGTCAGCAGCTCATTTGGTTTTTGATACTCCGAATCAAAAGCCATACAATGGTTTTTGCTGACAGTATAAGCTGAATCAACTGTCAGCAGCTCGTTTGGGTTTTGATAATGGTTTTTGCTGACAGTATAAGCTGAATCAACTGTCAGCAGCTCATTTGGGTTTTGATAATGGTGTTTGCTGACAGTATAAGCTGAATCAACTGTCAGCAGTTCATTTGGGTTTTGATAATGGTTTTTGCTGACAGTATAAGCTGACAGTTCATTTGGGTTTTGATAATGGTTTTTGCTGACAGTATAAACTGAATCAACTGTCAGCAGCTCATTTGGGTTTTGATACTCCGAATCAAAATCCATATAATGGTTTTCGCCGACAGTATAAACGGAATCAACTGTCAGCAGTTCATTTGGGTTTTGATTTTCCGAATCAAAAGCCAAATAATGGTTTTTGCTATCAGCAAAAACTGAATCAACTGTTGGCCGATTCCGGTATTGAGTTTCAGAGTTAAAGTCCGTGGAGTGGCACGAACCACTTCCATCAAAAGCTAAATTAGACCTTAACTTATATGAGCTCTGATTTCTAAAATCAGAAGCCATGGCGTGGCTTAATTCATTAACTTGGCGAGCTGGGATCAGCTCGCTCGAGTTTTGGTTTCCAAAATCAGAGCCCTCATCGTGGCTTAATCCCCTATCACCACAAGCTAAATCCACAACCATCTCACTTGAATTTTGATTTTCAAAATCAGAAGTCATAATACTCTGACCTGGTACAGCTTCAGAAACAGAGACTGGAGCCATGAGGTGATTCTGTTCACCTTTCTTGATCCTCTCATCTGTTTTGTTCTCCAACCTACAGAGAACATATTGACCCTGCAAATGTCAAAACACAAAAGTGAACGAGTTCTTTAGATCACAATTTCCCAACTCATCCATCAAACACAGTGTTACTTCAGCCATGGATTTACCTTTTTAGAGAGGCTAGAATTGGTGACAATATCGAATTCGTATATCATCCATCCAGTCCTCACATCTTTCGGCCGAGCTGTTCTATAGAAAGTCAAAGTCTTCATGACACCAATGTTTTTCATAGTATGCTCGGCCATGATCGGCTTTTTCTTGCAGGTTAACTTCCAGTATCCGGCCTTTGTTTTTCTATTGCAAAGTTTGCTCGTCTTCCGGTACTTAAGATCGCGACGGCAAAAGAAGTACCACTCTTGATCAGCTAAATTTAGAATCGATTTATCTGCGAAGAAAAGAAATCCATCCATCCACCTTAATTAACAAACTATTCTGACATACACATAGATAGATAGAGACAAGTTATTACTGGGTAGATCCCATGGTTCATGCTCGCAAAGGTTAACCTCTGCCATGGGCACGCCTTCCACCATACGACCACGTGATTTCGGCACCAAATAGTTGATTATCAATTCCTCAGGGGATGGTTGAAACTTAAACCCAGCTTTCATCAATTGCATTAAGCTTATAGGATTCGCCATGACTGCCATAACCAAAATCAACACCAACTGATTAGAAATAGTAAACAAAACCAAGCAGTGCTGGAGATGGCGATGATTAGTGTTGAAAGGGTGAATTCGACTGACCTGATGAGAAATCGCAATTCATTACTCTTCCTAAAACAGGACTCTTTATCTTAAAATTTATTTGCAGAAGTACTCGCCCCAGTTGGGAGTGAGTAGGAAACAAGAGAAAGTAGTGGATGGACAGTGTGAGTAAGCTTTCAACATTAATATATGCTCCAAGTGCTAGAGATTCTCTTCGTATGAGTAATTGACCAATAAAATCAATGGTGAGTCCACTAATGTCGTGATGTGGGCCATTGATTGGAAAAAAACAAGTCCATCAACTCTGTACCAACTACTTCGTCGAGAAGAAGTTGAAGGCATTGGACTCCGAAATTCCACGTTTGAAATTTTCTACAGAAAACGCGTTCTCTCTTGACACTTTATGAAAAGCATTTTCCACAGGGCAATCACTATACTCAAGTTCTTTAGCCACTCTCCCAACCCTATATGGAGAACTCTTCTACAATAATCTGGAATGTTCACTCTTTGAAGCTCTACGAAGACTACAGAATACCTTGTACTATACAAAGTATTTGATTTTATTATATTCTTCTACATGGTTGTAATAGTACTAAACATTCGACTTCCCGTTTTCTACAAAAGCATTTTATTATTTTCCCAGGGTCTCTAGTTTTTTGCATGGTCCTATAGCATGCATGGCGAAAGGGCTCCTTCATGGGCCATGGAGAGAGTCTCGGCTGGTCTTAAAGTTCAGGAACCGGGCATTGGTTTTTTTAAGCTTCGTTGGTTTTAAAGGTCCAGGGGCGGGGCCCAAGTTTTCAAATCTTCTTCGGTCTGCTTCCTTCATCGTTTTTTTAGGCCCGCCTGTTTGGGCTTCAGCTTCTTTTCCTTTGCAGTCTTTGGGCTGTTTTGTCTTTATTTTTTTTAGGCTTGTAGTTTTTTTCTGGTTTGTTAAGCGGCTGCCGCTTCCCTGCTCTTTAGGCCGAGTCTTGTGCCGGTCCTAGCAGGCCCCTGTTAATTTTCCTTTGCTTAATCCATTTTGAAATTGTTCAAAAAACTTGCAATATCAAGTTAATTTACAAAGCATGAGGCCTTGGATCTTGCTACAAGATTATCCGATCCCCGGGCATGGGAGGACTTTCTTTCTCGGACATGCTGGAAAGTGGAAACCTTATAATTAGTTAGTTATGAGACAGAACGGATCAGTCATATGCAATGTTTGTTGGGAATTTGATATGCGATTATTAGAGATTTATTTTCAAACTTGTTTCCGATGTTCTTCTCTCCGATCTCAGCACTTCGGTCCCCCGAGCATTTTTTTGTTTCCATCGGTCCCTTAACTTTCACATCTTAGTTATCTTACTACAAATCTAATTCGATTGCTTAAAATGACACAGCAGAGCTCCGGTTCTGCTTGCTTGTTCCCTGGTTATGGTGCAAAATGCTGACAACGCTGCCATCTCTTTCATTCATCACACGCTCTCAGGGCTGGATATTTCCAGTGATTTGGTGCTTCTGTCCCGGATGTTGTGCTTGATGTTGGGTTTCAATAATACAGGAAAATGGTCTTGTTTTGAGATTAATGACAAGCTCCACAGTTTGATACAGGAAAACACACAATGCCACTGGCTTCTGAGATGCAGATCTCAACCAGTAACATGATAGCAAGAGGCTTTCAAATCCTTCTGTTACGCTACTAGTTCATCTAACCAGCTAGCATTTAACATTCAATCGTAATAGGATCATAGCCATTCACCAGGACAGAAAGTTGCATCACATCTATCCAATGTTGATCGGCACAGTAACGTCATTCTAAACTTTCAGTGACATTATCCCCATATTCTAGCGTCGTCAATCTGCCTTCACTTTACATCAGTAACCCAGCATTCAACAAAGATAAGAAAAGAGAGCTAGAACATATCAATTAAACATAAATGTTGTTCAACATCTTTGAAACACACTGATACAAAGATACAAAATCCATAAATAGATGTTTGCTCTAGATACAATTTCACCTTCACACACCCATAATAACAAGAAAGTAAATGTACTGATATAGAACTTGCTCACTACTTGCAAGTATAATGTCTTTAGGACTGAGGGGCAGCAATCTCATCAGGATCATAGGAGAAAGCTGAATTGTCTGCTAATAGCAGTAAAACTTTGTATAGATATAGCTGCAGATTTGGGACAGCGAGGCTATATTTTAAAGGATTGAGGCCTGAAGCTGCACGGGCTGGATGAAGCCGAACTAAGCAGGATCAGCATTTAAGCAAGCGGAATATATAGATCAGCAAGCATTCAAGGATCCAGACAATTAGAGCGACACAAGTCACCCTCATTAGCTGATTAGAGGAGCATTAGTAGTTGCCCTCTTAATCCTTAACTAAAAGACTCTTTTTGACTGGTCGGTATGGATTTTGTTTTCTGGTTTGTTAAATAGCAGATAGGAAATTAAGGGGGCATAGACCTAGAGAACTGATATTTTTAAAGTAGATGCACTGGTATCAAAGCGCATGTAGTGGCTGCATTCCACGCATACTGGCAGCTGAAGTGCAGCGTGTCCAGGCTGTTTTCTACAGCTCAAGAATTTTTTTCAGCTCTTCCAGTGTCATAAGGCTTTCCTGCAGGAAGTATCTTGTAAGGTAAGAATAATAGCTTGCTACTCAAACCACATAAGAAGAATTAAAAATAATCTGCAAGGCATGTTAGTTAAAACTCACATCTGAAAGTGCAGCATCAGCTAGATTATTGTCTGAAATACAAGTCGTCGAGGTACTAGAATAACCTTCTTCAAGGGTTGACATATCAGTCTTCTGATTTTGATTTACAAAATCCAGAGGAGTTTCTGTGAGGCAACTCCATCCACCTACATCGAAGGCTGATATATCGATTTCGTCGTCTACATCTTGATTTCTAAACCGAGAAGCCATTAGGCTTCTGGGTTCACAATCATTAGTTGATTGATTTATAAACACACAAGGTATCTCCACGGAAGGACCGCGATCACCTTCAGGTTGCGAGGGCGGTTCTTGATTCTTCAAATCAGGAGCCATTAACCATTTTTCAAAAGCCATTAGCCTATTCTCATCAGGTGGCATGGTAATCGTGTTGTTTGAAATTTGAGTTTCGGAATCAGAAGCCTTATAGTGGCTTTTGCCTCCTTTATAATCTGAACCAACAATCTGCTGATTCCAGATTTGAGTTTCAGAATTAGAAGATATGGAGTGGAACGACCCACTCCCAGCATAAGCTGAATTAGACTGTAGCTTATTAGCGTTCTGATTTCTAAAATCAGAAGTCATGTAGTGGTTTAATACACTACCTTGACGAGCTGAGTTATTCATCAGCTGATTTGAGTTCTGAGCTTCAGAATTATCAGAAGCCACATGGTGGCTTGGTTCACTCGCATCAAAAGCTGAATTCACCGTCATCTCACTTCCATCTTGATTTTCAAAACTAGAAGCCATACTCTGACCTGGTTCAGCATCAGAACCTGAGACTGCAGTCATATGGTGATTTTGTTCACCTTTCTTGGTCTTCTCATCTGGTTTTTTCATCAATTTACAAAGAACATATTGCCCCTGAAAATGTCAATACACAAAATTGAACCAACTATCCAGACCACAATTTCCCAAATGATCCATCAAACACAGTGTTACTTCAACCATGGAAATTAAAGTTTGCATTTACCTTGTTAGACTGGCTAGAATTGGTGGTATTATCATATTCGTATATGATCCATCGAGTCCTCCTACCTTTCTTCCCAACTTTTTCATGGAAAACCAAGGTCTTTCTTATACCGATCACTTTCTTGGTACGCTTGGTCTTTATGGGCTTTGCCAGGCAGGTTGATTGCCAATATCCCGCCTTCGTTCTTCTGTTATAACATTTTCTGCTCGCATACTTGAGATCGCGAGGGCAAAAGAAATACCACTCTTGATCATCTGACTTAATAATCGATTTACCTACGCAGACATAAGAGCTAGCGACATTAATAAAATATTCTGACATTAACATATACAAGATACACAGATGTCTGTTTTTATTACCTGGTAGATCCCATGGTTCATGCTTGCAAAGGATAACCTCTGCCATGAGTCGCAAGTCCTCCACATCATCACCACGCGTTTTGGGCTCCAAATAATCACTTATTAATTCTTCATGGGTTGGACGAAATCTGAATCCAACTGGTTTCATTAACTGGAACAACTGGAACTGGTCTGAGCTTATCGGATTAGTCATGACTAACCAGAACAAAAAAAAAAAAAAAAAAAAATGAGAAAGAGAATAAAACAGGAATTGTAATTCACACCTACTAACAAAGTGTTTCAAGAGTGAAAATCTGACCCACCTGATGAGAAATTGTAATCCACTCGTCTCCCTAAAGCAGGAAGGAAGAAGAGGCCAACTGGTTCAAAAACAGAGGAGGTGGATGGCTAGCAGAGGAGAGTGTGTGCATGTGCGTGTCTCGATCCTTGCCCTATTAATAATGGCTATCACTTTCTCTTTTGACCAATGGAATCCATGGAGAGTCCAGCACTGTACTGATGCGGGGCACTGATTGGTGCAAAATGGAAATGGTCACTGCTCAGTCCTTTCAGAAGAAGCTGGAGGAAACAAGGGGACTGGTTCCTTTTTATTACTTCTGTTAGAAGCATTTTCCCCAGTCAATTGTGATAATGTTTTTTTTTCAATTCAAATGGAATATTTTAGTTTTGAATTGTTTTGATTTTTTATTTCCAGATTTTAATGTTTATGTATATATAATTTAATATAAAAAAATAGTTAAATTTCAAAAATAAACTTATTTAGAATTGTGTAATTTAAAAAATTAAATTGACATCTTAGAAATAATTTGATGATATTTTGAATCAAACTAGGTTAATCTCTCAAATGTGTGACCTGTGTTATAAGACCATGATAACTTTAAATAAAGCAAATTATAAAGTTTAATTCATAAAAAAACTCTTTGTTGAATAATAAAATTGAAAAAAAAAATCTAAAAAAAGACACAATAAAATATTTTTTCTGAACAAAATTATGAGTCTGAATAATATTTTGCGAGTGTTATCATCAATCTCGTAAGACCGATACATTCTCTGATTGCTCTAAAGTTTTAACATAATATATATAAATATGTCAAGAGACTCCACATAGAATTTTATTTCAATCTAGTGGTTAGATTAAGAAATACAATTGATATTGTAAAATTATTTATTTATTTATTTAATATTATTTGGTCGGAATGGAACGAGCAGAACATTCTGAATGAAATTTGAATAGAATTTCCGAAACGATCAAAATTTCTAAGCGATATAAAATTTGTTTTATTTTTTAAATTGGAACAAAATATATTATTTTTTGTCCGGAATTGATGGGGGCAAAATAGTAAGCTTCCTTCCTTCCTTCCTTCCCAAGCTGTCGCTAGTGACCACTACAGGGCGACCCACTAATTGATAACAGGAGGGACTAGGGAGCATTCTGATTATTTAAGTGGTCAATTATCCAAATTTCTTTTTTATCGCTTCTCAAATTTCGTCGGGTGATTACACTTATTTTCCAATTAATCTCCGAAGAGGGAGCATAAAGCTTATGCCTTTCAAATATCATCTCCTTTTAATGAAATTGCTGCGGGTTAAACAAGTGCTTCTACTATATATTCTTTCAATTTCACCCCTACAATATTTTTCAATTTCACGTCTTGGGATTTCTTAATAAATCCCTTCATGCCTGGAGTTCTGGAAAATGAAAGGTCCAGCTCAGTGGATCGCCACTTGAAAGCACCGACTCTTGGCAACTTTAATGAGATTAGATTCTTGAAACTAACTCATAGATGAAATCAACGGTGAGATTCTATGCTCTTCATCAAGTATAGATGAAATCAACGGTGAGACTCTATGCTCTTCATCAAGTAGGTCGCTGGGTTGCCATTCCTGCGCAAGATGTACGGTGGATCATATGCACGTGTATGTATGCATGTGTATGTATGCATGTGAGTATATAAAAGTATTTCTGGGTGACATGAGTGAGAGAAACAAGATGTCAAAGTGTGTCCAAGATAATATTAAAATAAAGAAAACAATAATCATGTACAAATGATGAGGGAAGAGAATATCATTTTTTAAAGTCATGCATTGAAATAATGTTATTTTTGTGCATATTTTGTTTTTCAAAATGATGTAGTTTTGATTTTAAAATGGAGATTTTGTTTTCTTAAACAGTATTTCAAGTTTTATGTTTTTTTTCCAATTAGGTATTATTTTTTTAATTCTTCTGTTTTCAACCAATTTTATTTTTTTCTCTTTTTTTCTTTCGATTTCATCCATGATTGTGTTAAAATAAGTCATTGAATATTGGTATGTTTTTCAATTTGGTCATTGTCTTTTATTTTCAATTTTTAGTTAATTTTAGCCTTTTTTTTCTCCCAGCTCCTTCTAAATCTTACCCCTAATTGAGTTATGATAATTATATTTTAAAAAATAAACTCAAGCTCTGACATGCAAGAGATGAAAGATATAGAAATAGCAAGACTTGATCATCATCATCATCATCAATTTCAACACTAATAGATAAAAATATTTGTAACAAATCATTGATCAAAGAATTAATCAATAATTGTAGTGTCTTTTATATTTCTCATTTGTTATTCCTTACAATTGTAATTGTTGGGTGGGGGTCTAATTATTATAGCCTTAGTATATCGGTGTAGATTTTCTGTTATGTCAAGCTTAGCTTCAAACTTAATCTTATTCTTTTTTAGGATATGTGATCAATTCAGATTGGAGGCTTCTACATCTTTGTATTCACATGGTTCATATAAGATTTTACCTTTCATTAAAAAAAACTTATAGTTGTCCTCTAATTTATTTTAATTTTGACTCTCATTATTTTTTTATTCTTTTTTCAATTACACCCTTCAATAAAAAAAATATCTATCCTCTAATTTATTTATTAATTTATTTTCATGTTCTTTTACCTTATATTTTTGTTTTGAATCCTTTTGTATTATTAAATTTATTTTTTGATTTTATTTTTCAATATTTGATTGAGTCAATTTCATCATCCAGTCAATATATTTCGAGTAAGCATTTAAACAATTTTTTTTGTAATTATATATTTATTTAAATAGTTTTATTTAACTAGAGGAGTTTATATTAAATTTATTTTTACATTTAAAGGTCTTGAAAAACATATTTGAACATTTTTAATTTTGGGTTGATTTTAATTCTTAGATGTTGAAAATTTATCACGTTTTCTAAATTATTTTCTAGGTGTTTTAAATAAAAACCTTGGGCTCGATTTTCTTGCCAATAGAATTTCAATTAATAATAATAATTACAGAAAGAAGCATCGAATTATGGGTGTCAACACAACCATTCGTTTTGTTACCATTGTCCCTACCAACTCTCTCTCTGTCTCTAAACAAAAATTTTATATCGCTTTCTCTCTAGGTTTTGTGACAGGTGCATTCTTTTCTTCATCAACAAAGGTTCCTTCTTTGTCCTCTCCCTACTCTCCTCTCCTCTCTCACACTCTTTTCAAAAATTCGGCACTCGCTGTTTTTCCCCCATCAATTTGCAAAAAAAAACACCTTTTTTTCTAATTGATTTTGGAGAAAAAATTGATGGGTTCATCCATTTCTGGTATTTGTGCTGTTATAGGAGGGTTAGATGAGAGTGAACTGAAGCTTTAAATATAAGCATCAATATTGGAAACTACATGAACTGTTGATGTTATTGAATGAAGTTTTTTAGTAATGCCTCTTTATTTTTTCCCCTTTGAATCAGCTTTCGAGGTTCAAAAAAAAGGAAGCACGTCGCTGTTAGGAAATTGGTTGAAGTCGTTCAAAATGGAGATCCGTATGGATTTCTTGAACTGGCTTGACCATGACACATCGATGAAGATTCTTGGGTGCTTACAAGATCCGGCTGATCTTGTCCGTGTTAGTTCTGTCTCTCGTTCTTGGCGACATTTTGGTGAGTATTCAGTATTATTTTGTTTAGACTAAACTCCTTAAGTATTTTGCATCTGTCTTGGTATCTACAGAAACTCATTGCAAGAATGATTGTGCTCTTTAAGTGATCGTCTAGTTTCTGCCAAAGGAAAAAAGTAGACGGCATATGCTGCAATGAATGTTGGCTGGATGCTGTTCTGTTTTTCTATTCATTTTAGGTTTAAACAATAGTTATCTCTTTCATGTAGAAATTTATATTAAATTAAATTTGCGAAGCTGCAATTTAGTTAGATTCTCCTTGAGGTTTGTTTGTGCAATTTTCCCCAAGCTCTATTTTATGGGATCAATCATCTGCTGTTGTTGCCCATGCAGTTTTCAATTCATTCTTAACAAGATTGATCCTAGTTGCTTTCAACCTTGCTACATATAATGAACTGATTGTTTCATAGTTTTTGAAAACATGTCTTGGCTACCTTCTCAACTACAATCTTCATTGAAATTTTAGAGATGGTTCCAGGGTTTGGCTAGTGGAAGTTTCCCTTTAACATTGAATTTTGCTATGGTTATGGAAATGTTTTAATAGGCTTTTGTTTGCTTCACAGTGATCGCAAATGGTCTCTGTAAGCAGCTTTGCTTGAGAATGTTTCCTCAATTTCTTAGAGTTGATTGCGTCATTGAACCCAGTTGTGGTAATGAAAAAGCTTCAGAAGTTGGATGTAGCAAATTTGTGGAATGGGAAACTCTGAAGAGGGAGCATAAAGCGTATGCCTTTTTAGCTCAAGGGTGCTTGTTATTTCCTTTCAAAGAGTGCATTCTTGATGCAATAAGTGCGTCTAGCACTGATAATTATCCAGTGGAAAGCATCCGTAACACTCTGCTACAAGGAGACCATAGTGAAGGTAGACCTTCATACTGGTCGAGTAAAGGACAACGTGATGCTGAAGTGCCTGAGACACTTGTTTATAAATTGGTTGCTGATATTTGTGTTATTACTGAAATCGATATACAACCTTTCCAAGGTTATTCTTCTGATACGCCTCATATATTTCATTCACTCTCTCAATTTGTTTTGATCTTCTAGTAGTCATTTATTGAGATATCATATGGTTTTATGTTCAGCTTATTTTCAGCGGGGTTCACCTATATATTCGGCCATATCTGTGCGGTTTTTGATGGGTCATCCCAAATGCCCAATGGGTGATCCCTTGGGTGAACCACTGGATGACACTGCCCATGACAAGTTCATATGGACTTATACTTCACCCGAGTTTCCAATGGCCCAGGTATGTCACTATTTCTTCCTTTATTTTTGTCATGATGAAGATGGTGTGATTTGTTTTCTTTTCTTAACTAAAATACTACCTATATCAATGTTGCCACGGAACTGCTTTACTATAAAATACAGTTTCTTTATCAATTCAATAAGCGGAGCTTATGTAAAAGACCATATTGAATATTGATTAACATTGGCACAGTTGTGGCATTCTATGTTCAGGCATAGTAGATGATTCTTATTGTGGTGATTTGTGGCAATCGAAGACATTTAGACATGGAGTTGGGATTTAATATGTAGACACGGCAGCATGCATCTGTATTGGCTACTTATTGCAGGAAACCTTGGGGAGTAAATTAAGCAATGTAGTGATCTTTCATTTGCAATCTGAAAGGATGTTCCTAAATCCCAAGTAACATGATCATAAGCCATATACTGTGATTGATTTTGTCTCCTTTTGTAGTCTTTGTGATAAAAGAACGGGAACAGTGATTGGAATTACAAACTCTGAGAACACTGAATGGTAACTTAAACCCCATAGAGCTGTCTTCATGTAGCAGGAGAAAGTTTTTGCATTTTAGAATTTTCTGTAAAGAGAGCAATATTTTCTTTTATCTTTAATTTAATGGCTTGTATGGTTTCTATCCTAAATATCTCCTTTGTTAGCTACTCTGTGTCTGTGTCTATATGTGCTCTTGCTTGGGGCATGAGCTCCTATTCACTAGCTTTTGAGTAATTACAACTTTCTATGATTGAATTCTCAACAGAATTCCTAATTTGTCAAAGCCTTCTACATGAACAGGAGAACAGCTTGCAGAACTTCAAGCTTCCAGAACCAGTTGTTTGCATTGGTGGGATTTTGCAGATTGAGCTGTTGGGAAGGGTTCAGAGGCAGGAAATGGATGACTTGTTCTATATATGGTTTGTTCAACCCACTCATCTTCAGCGGTCTTTTTTTGGTGTTGATATATATCATGCTGCCCCACCCACATAATAGAGGGATTTATGGTTAGTTATCATGGTGGATCTCACTTTTATGTGAGTAGGATCACTACACTAGGAAGTCTCGCTCTCTCTTCTCGCAACCTTGTGTGTGTGAGAGAGGCTTTTAGGGGTGTGCTAGTCTCCTTGAATATGTTCAAATAATAGTGTTGATTCCCTGCATGTGCGTAAAAAATGATGAGGTTAAGTGCTCGCGAAAATCTTCGTTGTGGGAATAAAAATAGAAACTGTGCTGGTTGACGTTGCAGATTGATAATTTTTTCAAAATTCTTGTCAGCCTACAAATATCTGAAAATCATAAGAATCTATTCCTCAATGCGGAGCTATTGCAATTGTTACCCTGTACCACCAGTTGGCAGTGTGTTGGGATCAAGACTGCTGGCTATCATGTATGGTTTCTGTTTTTAATGAACTTTTCTGCTGTATTGCAGCGTGGCGCATGTTCAAGTTAAAGGCAGGCCATTATCACCAGCATTTGGTGTTGAAATGCTTGGGCCTTCAGGAAAGTTTGTGTTGAAAGCCCTGAGTTGTGACCCACCAAGCTTACCTGATGATGACTCCTCATATCATGGTGGACATTTGCATGGGCGAGTTGATTTGGAGCTGATTATGAATGCGTGGAGGGGAGAAGGAGACCTTGAATATGATTGGGATTCGGAGGATGAAGTGGATGATGAGTTGGCAGCATTTTAACCTGTCACTATCTATAATAATTATAACCTACCTTTGTTTATATTACCAGCCCTTCTGGGCTGAGTAACAAGTTGGTATCCTGATCTTTCTACGCCAGAGCGACCATGCTGGAAATCTTGCAGGGCCTCTACGCTAAAGCTAAGCTGGTGGTGTATAACCCTAATGTTAAGCATCCCATCTTAAAGCCCCCTCTTCTAATTGTATCATCTCCTTCCCGGAAAAGAATATGGTTTTTCCGTTTGATTTTTATTTTTATTCTTCCGCGTGAAAGATCTCGTTACGTCCATCTCTGTTTATTGTCGCCATGGGAATGTGCTAATATAAGAAGACAGGTCGTGCTGTTAAAGTTTTTACTCTCCATCATGTTCAAAGAAATAAACAGAGAGAACTGTGAATTGTGCTGAATAATAGTGCGAACTAAATAGGTAAATAACCCTCCAGGTCACACACACACACATGACGGCAAGTAGCCAGAAAGCTTTACACCAACACTGGCTTATCACAGAGTTCAAATAATTATTGCGATGACATTTTTGACTTCTTGAGCAGAACAGGCTCGTGTCTTCAATTTGTCTTTGGCTTTTGTGGTGATGGAAGCAACTGCATGGCAGAAAGAATATCCATCAGTAAAGATTGCGTGCGCATCACCATCCAAAATCTCAGGGAACTTCAATTTAAAAAACAATATAAAGCAAGTTCAGTCCAGCAGTGCTTCATACAATGCATGCACATTCAAATTCATGGTAAAACTCTGTCTCTATCTCTCAGACACTCAGATGAGCGCACTCACAGCACAGCACCCTTCTCCTTCATTTGGTTAGACTGGTTTGAATCTCAATATTACTGCATCTTATCATACGCCAGGGAAAAATGTTGGTTTGAAGAATATATTTGATGTGTGCTCTCAAACCAGTTTACTATGTTGAAATGATGACTAATAAAATAATTAACTTACAAAATTCCAATTAAATATAGTTTACTGGGAGCAAAACAGTTTTTTTTGGTTGTTCGGTAATAGCAAAATGTACTCTCTAAACACTAAAAGTATCAAATTTACACCGACACTATTTGGAGATGCAAAGGGAGGAAGCAAAGGGGATGAAGAGTCAATAATGAATCTAGGATTGGGCAGGAGATATGCTTCAGTGGGCAATACTTAGCCGATCTCAAAAAAGTTAAGTAAACTGATGATTTCCTGGTTACCAATGAAAGCAGTGCATGAGAAGAATGGATACCTGGTAGCAAGAGATTAGAGACGAAACAAATCCAAAAGCTCCTGTAACGCGAGGAGTGACTTTCTTGGGTGCCAATTGAAGTAGCCCCACAGCAACTACAATGTCCATGGCTGATTTGACAAGGGCGAGAGACCTTTCATTTGATTTTTTAAGTTTGGCACGGTATTGCTCATCCTGTGCTCATAAAGGACCACCAATAAGAAGGCCTTGTTACATGAAACCATTTAAACAATCAGCCTGATACAACAATGATGTACATACATGATATTTTTCGCCATCCTTAAGCTCCTTCTCTAACTTCTTCATTGATGCAGAAAGCCTCCCAATCTCCCCAACCTGAAGTGGAAATGGTGGAAGATGTCATTGATACCCAACTTCAGCTTAAAAAAGATGCTCATTCCCTCAATTTCTAAGAGAAGAAAGGGAAGTGAAAAGCTACAAACCTCAACCAAAGTAGTACAAACTGACGCTCCTATCCAACAGAAAAGTGATATTCGGCCAACTAGCTCAACACGTTCTTTGTTCTGTAAAAATCAAGATTTCTCAGGTTTCTAACAAATGTTTCTCATAGAATTTCATTCTGAAACATTAAAAGATTAAATTAGAGTGGAGCATTTCATACCTTGTAAATGCCACTTCTTCCGAGCCAAACAATTTGATCAAGAAACAAGAAAGTTGACAACAACGCATTTTTGGACTGAAATAAGCATCCAATTGCTAAAGTCACCACCATGAAGACAGTGATACTGTAACAAAAACATTTTATTAACAAATCATTCTTACCTTTCCCAATAAAACAAGAGGCACGGGGGTCCCCTGAGGAACTGGACTAATAAGACCATGCAGATCATTGACAAACTGCAATTGGACAAGATCAAGAAGCATGGTGAAATTTGCCAAAACATGAATATAAGAAGATTAGCTTTAATTCCTCTTCATAGAGTGACCACATGAAACACTGCCAAATGTAGGTCCTTCAGCATTTTCGTTCATTCCACTAGTTCTTTCTAGGAACAAAATTGACAACCAATTTAAAGCACCTTTTCAGCTTCCATTTACTGAACAATTACACATGTTTTTGGTTACAGAAAATATTTCCTAGATTTGAAGGGATATAAACAAAGCCAGATGTAATTCCACGTCATCGTATCTAATGTTATATCATATAACTCTACCTTAAAAAGACGAAAAACTTTCCTAGCTAAGCTGGTTGATTTGTCAACATTTTGGGCTGTACCAGGCTGCCCATCACTCAAGAATTTTGAACCATATTGAATTGCCCGACAAATCTTGTCCCTGGCTTCAGCCTTATTCAGATACAGAACTATAAGAGCGAGTTCTGCTCTTGTTGCATCGAGTGTACTCATCTTTTATCCTGATCAAACCTGCAAAACCAATCAATGGCCTATCCTTAGAACTCAAGAAGTAATAGAGTTTAACATAATTAAACATAGACAAGGCAAACATTCCATCTTGAAAAAATGAAGAGAAACACAAAAACACAACTCAGAAAAATCATCTTTAGGGAAAGAGATTCTCGGGATCCTTAGATTCTGTCAATGGCTGTCTATTACAAAAAAAAAAAAAATTGTCTTCTAAGCAATCTTTTAACAAACTCAACAAAGCCAAACTATAAGAAATTGTCTAAACCCAACAAACATAGATAAAAATCATTGCAGGTATCTGATTAGGCACACTCATTCCTCGACTATAATTTCAAATCAAAATCTTTTAAGCCTAATCCGCACAATAGAGAGCAATTGAGGCGTATACATGTAGCACCTCAAAGTTTACTCTCCTTGATAAATAATAGACAAGCAACCCATGCAATCTTCCTTAGCAGCCAAAAAAAACAATTCCAGTAGATTTTCACCAGTTTCTGTCATATGTTCATGTCATAGTTTCTTGATGAATCACCAAACACACGTAAGTCTTAATGAAACAATTCTCAATTTAAAACTTACCAGGTTCCCAAACTCTTTCGAAATTGAAGATTCTAGGAATCTAGGGAAGTCAAAGATTGTATGTCTTTTGCCTTCCTAGTATAGAGAAAAGAAAAAAAAAGAGCAAGAAGAAAACGGCCAATCAAAATTCAAGCCTGAAATAATGTTACTGGCCTGATTAAACAAAAATATTACATCTATCTGAGCCCGTATAAAAAAAAGACAGTAACAGTAAAAGTTAAAGAAAGAAACAATATTGGCTTTTGAACCTGACAATCAGTATTTCACATCAAGAATCCAACAAAAAGAAATCAACTTTAGAACACCCAGATAGAAGTTAAGACAGATAGCAACCCCAAATTCACCAACAATAAAGTTGCAATGATTAAAAATAGCAAACATGAATATGCTCTAATAAAAAAAGACCAAAGCTTGACCTCAGAAAAAGCACAGATCAAGAATCACACACAAGGGCTCGCAAATTCACTGTTTCTAAGGAGAAAGTGAATAGAGAGTGTGGAATACCGAAGGAAGTGCCCAGATGGATATGGACTCGAAATTCACAATTTCTCCTTTGCTGTCTCTCTCTACAAAAACACTGATTCTTAGAGAGATAGAATAGGCAAATGTGTCAGCAACCAGTGTTTTTTAAGTTTCTATATCAGCCAATGATAGATCATGACAAGGCCATGTTTGGTGCGCTCTCTCCCAGTAGTAATAAAATATATAAATTAATTTTTATTTACTTCCTTGCTGTGCATGAAATTCGATGCTTGACCACCCACTCACGATCAGATCGTAGCCATTGATCACATGTACGATCTCTCAAACTGGTTTGTCAACATCTACGGCTCTGATCACATGTACGTGTCATGACATGAGTGTTTTTTGTGTGGATGATGATGTGTATAAATAGGCTGATTTTGAAAGTGTTTGTAATTGAGGTTTCACATGGTGTCTATTAAAATTAAACTCTTTTTTTTAATTACTTTTTAGTGTTTCTAGAATATTTTAATGTAATAATGTCAAAAATAAATTTAAAAATATAAAAAATATTTATTAATATATTTTTAAATAAATTTAAAAAAAAAATACTAATTAGCATTGCAATAACTTTACATGAAGATTCGAAGGGAATGTAATTGTTAATATATGTGTGTGTTTATATTAATGTTGAGATATGTATATATAATGTCTTACAAATATATTTGTGTAATATAAATATATATTTAAAACTAAGTTCAAGCAGTTTTAAAATAAGAATTGATAATATTCATGCATTATTCATTATTGACAACTAAAATAACTATAAGAAAAATACTCAAATAGTCATGTAACCCATGCTTTTGAAGCATGGAACCAAAAAAATAGCAAAAAAACAAATGAAAATAGGTGTTCTTAATTGTTTTTTGAGAAAAAAAATGGAGTAATAAATTAAAAATACCATGCATGTATCTAACTAAATATATCATTAACTTGTGCTTATTATGGGTTGTAAAGCATAATAGTGGATTTCCAATTTGACTTGCTCCACTATAGGCAAACATTTGCACTGATAAAATGATGAAAAATAAAAAGAAAATTATCCGGTAAATATAAAATATAGACAAGCTTGAAAACCAATGCTAAGATTTTTCTCAAATGCAAATGTGTTTTTCTTTGTCCCAAAGCTTATCTTTTATTGGCACAAAATATTTTTTTAATCCCTAGAAATAAAGTTAATTTATATAAAGCACAAAAAATAATCATGGAAGAAGAAATTAAGCCTCACAACCAAGATATAATGAAGTTAAAATCATATGCCTATATAATATTGATTAATTTAATTTAATTTAATTAAAATTTCAGGTTTTACAAATTAATCATAGTTGGTATAGGTAAATTAAATGTGCCATCGTCTTATTATATCATTTAATATATTTTGATTTTAGAATTTTAAAAATATTTTTGTCCCATATGCATCAAAATCCAAAGTTTTTAACTTGTGAATATTTTTTTAAGTTGGAATTTTTTTTTTGTCTAACCCGTAGTATAAATGAGCTTATTTTGTTATAAACTTTAAAAAAAAATATTAAAAACAAATATGTAGGAGATGTGATGTTGGACAATTATGTTTTTTTTAAAATAAAAACTAATTTAATTTAATTCAAGATCAAACTTATTTTCAAAAAGGCATAAATTTGAGAAAAAATGATGAATTTAAAAAACTCAAGATAACCAACTGAGCATTGAGCCAATTGGGTTGCACAATTTTAAATTACTTAAATCAAAATTAAAATGTAAGAAAATGAAACGTGCGCGCGCGCGCACACACACACGCACACACACACACACACACACACACACACACACACACACATATATATATATATATATATATATATATATATATATATATATATATGAAAATGATAAAAAAATACCTTGAGTAAATTAGACAACCAATTTGGGTCGACATATCAAATACATGACACAAGACATAAAATAAGAATGTCCCCAAAAATAGTGAAGCGAGGAAACAAAATAACTTGTTTTTGTCTTTTCTAAGGGCATGTCAATATTTTTACTCTTCATAAAAACTTGAAAAAACAAAAACATTGTCATCGATAACTCTAAGTTTTTGTCTTATTCAAGATCGTGATGGTTATTTCATTGTTCATCAAAAATGTGAAAAATAAAAAATATCCTTATCCAGTCGATGTTTTTTTTTGTCTACTTCCAAGGGCTAAAACATAGTTTTATTGTGCAAGAAAAACCAGAAAAAGACACAAACACTCCCAAACAATTAGCTAATGACAACTTGTTCAATAAAAAAGTCAAAAATATCCTAAAAACTACCAACTTTTTTTTAAATGAATGACAAAACAGTAGTTATACTATTACAATCCACAATAAACTGTGTATAGAGCTACAACGAATTATCTACATGGTATAACTTGTTTTTTTTACTAGATGGCATGCATGTGCTCTATCATAGGCTTGTGGAGCAAATATGTCTGATGCTGTTGTAATTGCAAACCAATGCTAAATTTAACCAAAAATAAAAGGCGTTGATGTTTTACAGTGTCCTTAAATACATATCAATTTGGATTTCAATAGTGAAATGACATTTTTACCCTTCATACCAAAAAATTTAACTCCCGGTACTGAGGCTTGTCACTGCAGATTATTTAAGTTTTTTTTGTCTTTTTCATTTTTATTTGAACAATGAAATTATTTGTTTACCCCTGGGTGTTGGCAAGAGGACGAAGGTTGATTAGGGGTAATTTTCGTTTTTTTGCCAGATCTTTAACAATGAAATATTGGTTTGCCCTTAGATGGGACACGAGAAGCACTGCGTTGGAGGTTTTTTCATGGTTATTGTTAGGTCCAGGAGTGTTTCAGTAATTCTATATTTTGTTAAAAAAAAAATCAAGGTTATTGCAGGCACGTCTTCTGGACGTGCCAATAGTTTTTTTGTCGAATGCACCTTTCAGGCTGTTAGGCGACGATGGAAAATATCTGGTCACCGTGTTTATGAGTGCACAACCATGTCCTTTTCCTCATGATGGGAGCGTGTCGTATTTCGATGGGCAGAGGATCGTCGGTAGTCAGTTTTTCTTCCTCCTTTTTCTCTCTCCCGCAACGGCAAAATGCATACAGATCCTCTATGTTTATGGGTGTTTCATTTCAATCTTTGGTTATTTGATTTCTTTTTCTTTATGATTTCTTCAGTAGAAGTTTTGATTTTTTTTCAATTGTACCCTTTAGTTGAAATTGAGTATATATATATATATATTTTTATTTGAACCCTTATTCTTTTGATATTTGGTTTTTTTTGTTCCTTTAATTTTTTTAGTTTGCAAGTTCTAATTTGTTTCAATTTTGTCCTCCATTTAATATTGGTAATATATGCTACTTTTCATTTCGGTCCTTATTTTTTTGTTTTTTTTTAAATCCCTTTAATTTTTCTGGTCTCAAGGTTTTGATTTTTTGCAGTTTTGTCCCTCAATTGGAATTAATTATACGTTTTTTTATTCATTTGAGCCCTTATTATTTTAATTTTTTATTGGTATTAATTCCTTTGGTTTTTTCAATCCTTCTTGGACAATGTTTATTTTTTGTACGAATTTATGTATCTATGCTTTTAGTTGTGGTTTTTTATTTTTTTCATTTTATTTTTTGTTTGAGCTTTATTTTTATTTGGTTCAGTCCTAAAATTTTAATATATGTTGGTAATCATTTTAAAAATAATATTTCTTCCTTTTTCTCTTTGTTTTTTTAGTATTTTCTGATATTTTTATTTGTTTTTTGGATTAGATTATTTTTTTGCTCATAATATTATTTTTGTTTTGTTTTTGTTTGCTCTTTTGTTTTTTTTTTTTTATTATTCTTTGAGATAATTTTATGATTTTCATTGCTTACACAATAATAATGATAATTTTAGTTATTGTTTTTTTTTCTTATTTGCTTTTTCTTATAAAAGTGTTTTACTTTTTTTTTCTTCGTGATAATTTAATGTTTTTCATTGTTTGGGAAATAATGAAGATAATAATTTTAACTGTGATAGTTATGATAATGATGGTAATGTAACAATAAATTTTCAATGATGTTTTCTTCAATTATAAAATTAATGACTTATTTTTGTTGTTTAGTTACTGTAGGTGTTTCCACAATTTATATTTTATTATTGTGTTTAATTTAAATTAGATTATAAAATAAACTAATCCTAACACAGTGAATTTGATAATTTAGGTATTTGAATCTTCTTATTTTTTTTTATTAACAATGATAATTTTATGCTGATAATTTCGGTGAAACTTATTAAACAAATAAATTTATATCGATTGAAAATAAATATATTTTATTAGAAACTCACATTTCACAAAAATTCTATATAAATTTATTATTTTATATTAAAAAAAATATAATTCAACCCAATTATATTTGGACAAACACAAGGGTGGCGGCTAGCAAAGTAATAGATACTAAAGGTGTGATGGAGCCAATATTCCATTTGAGCCAAAAAAAAACAAATTCAAAGCATAATCGAGAAAAAGAAAAGAAAAGATAAAGAGTTAACTTGCTTATGTTTATATGGAAAAAAACTGAAGAATTTATGGGTTGAAATACCATAAGAGGCAACCATGCTAGCAAGGTTTGGTTTCCTTAGTTTTGTTTTGATCAAAATCGCTTAAAGTTTTATACAAGTTAAATAAACCAGATAAAATATGGCAGTTTTTATCTCACTTAAGATTTCTGCCCGTTCTAGAAATTCTGCTCAAATTTCAGCCGGAATGTTCCGTTTCATTTCGCCGGTTCTATTTCAGCTAAATAATTTTTTTTATAAATAACCAATAATTTTACAATATCAATCATATCTTTTAATTCGACCATTAGATTGAGATAAAATTTACGATGAGTCTATTGATATATTTATATATATTATGTTAAAATTTCAGATCAATCAATGAATATAATGACCTTGCGAGATTGATGATGATATTCTTATAATATTATTCATATTTATAATTTTGTTCATAACATCATTTTATTATGTATTTTTAGATTAAATTTAAATTACACAATTCTAAATAATTTTATTTTTTTAATTTATATATATATATATATATACAAAAACACTAAAAGGCATCGCTCATTCACTATTCATTACTGTTGCTCAAGACTCATGTGCACTGTGTATTGGCAATTTCGCCTGGTGCTTCGCGGGTGCACCTTTGCTTTTTTTTTCATTTTTTCTACAGTGTATTGGCAAAAAAAGCCCCCGAAAAAGACAAAAAATGCCGCCGGTACCAGGGGCTCCGAGGTAATTGGCCATTCCGATCCGGTCCGATCCGGAACGGCCAGGCGGTTTTTTTTTTTAATATTTCTTCAAACAGTGCAGTCACCGTTTTATCCAAAATAATGCACAAGGTGGGAGGGGCAAAACAATAATTATCCAATTTTTTATTCTTTTTCGCTCCCGATTACTGTTGGCGCGTCCCAACACGCGCCATCCATTTCCGCGCGCACGCATGTTTCTGGCGGCGTGTGCTACGTCATACGACGACCAAAAATGATCAACAAGCGTCTAGAACGATGTTTCGCCATACGCTTTTCCACATGGGGCGGCGCGTGTATACATGTGGTTCCCAGGTACGTGTCAATAGGCGTTTGAATTTCCCCCCCTCATTTCTCTCTCCTCCTGCGCAAGCTAACGTCAGCGAAGCAGTGTTTTTGGCAAAGTTCATTTCAGTCCCTGCACGCCCGAATTTGTTGTTCTTGCCCTTATTGCAATTATATAAGTTTTGATTTGTTTCAATTGCGTCCTTTAATTCAAAATCATTATAATATATAGTTTCAGTTCGGTCCTCCTACTTTTAATTTCCGGATTGGCTGAAAATAGCTCAATAAATTCAGTACACAAATTTTGATTTTTTCAAATTTGTCTTTTGATTTAAATTGATAATAAATGTGGTTTCCATTTCAGCCCTTGGACTTTTAATTTTTCAATTTAATCCCTTTATATTTGATTTTCATTTCAGCCCTTATACTTTTATTTTTTTATGTTTCAAGAATAATCCCTACTTTTGTCCATGTATATATAAGTGTACTTAGCACAATAATAATAATAATAATAATAATAATAATAATAATAATAATAATTTAATTGTTTTTCTTGCTTACTCCTTTGTTAATATTTTTTTTTCTCCGTATAATTTAATAATTTTTATTGTTTTGACAGTAATGGCAATGATATTTTTTTTCCTTTTGTTAAAGTTTGTAGGATATTTTTAGTCTTTCATTAATTATATGTTCTAATATTTATTGAATATTATCTCGTAGGAATATATATAGGGAGAAGAAAACATGACCTAGGATTCTTTGAATAAAAAAAATTAATATCAGATATCTTAAATATATTTAATATAATCATATAATGAATAAATCGAGTAACATAAAAAAAATTTGTCTTCGAATTTTAATTTTGTACTTAACACAATAATAATAATAATAATAATAATTTAATTGTTTTTCTTGCTTACTCTTTTGTTAATGTTTTTTTTTCTCCGTATAATTTAATAATTTTTATTGTTTTGACAGAAATGGCAATGATATTTATTTTTTTTCCTTTTGTTAAAGTTTCTAGGATATTTTTAGTCTTTCATTAATTATATGTTCTAATATTTATTGCATATTATCTCATAGAAATATATATAGGGAGAAGAAAACATGACCTAGGATTTTTTGAATAAAAAAAATTAATATCATTATTCTTAAATACATTTAATATAATCATATAATGAATAAATCGGATAACATAAAAAAAATTTGTCTTCGAATTTTTATTTTGTACTTAACACAATAATAATAATAATAATAATAATAATAATAATAATAATAATAATAATTTAATTGTTTTTCTTGCTTACTCTTTTGTTAATGTTTTTTTTTCTCCGTATAATTTAATAATTTTTATTGTTTTGACAGTAATGGCAATGATATTTATTGTTTTTTCCTTTTCTTAAAGTTTGTAGGATATTTTTAGTCTTTCATTAATTATATGTTCTAATATTTATTGAATATTATCTCATAGGAATATATATAGGGAGAAGAAAACATGACCTAGGATTTTTTGAATAAAAAAATTAATATCAATATTCTTAAATACATTTAATATAATCGTATAATGAATAAATCGAGTAACATAAAAAAAAAATTTCTTCGAATTTTAATTTTGTACTTAACACAATAATAATAATAATAATAATAATAATAATAATAATAATAATAATAATAATAATAATAATAATAATAATAATTTAATTGTTTTTCTTGCTTACTCTTTTGTTAATGTTTTTTTTCTCCGTATAATTTAATAATTTTTATTGTTTTGACAGAAATGACAATGATATTTATTTTTTTTCTTTTGTTAAAGTTTGTAGGATATTTTTAGTCTTTCATTAATTATATGTTCTAATATTTATTGGATATTATCTCATAGGAATAAATATAGGGAGAAGAAAACATGACCTAGGATTTTTTGAATAAAAAAAATTAATATCATTATTCTTAAATACATTTAATATAATCATATAATGAATAAATCGGATAACATAAAAAAAATTTATCTTCTAATTTTAATTTTGTACTTAACACAACAACAACAACAATAATAATAATTATTATTTTATTATTATAATAATAATTTAATTGTTTTTCTTGCTTACTCTTCTGTTAATGTTTTTTTTCCTCCGGATAATTTAATATTTTTTATTGTTTTGACAGTAATAGCAATGGTAATTTTTTTTTATTTTTTTGTTTTATCTTTTGTTAAAGTTTCTTGAATATTTTTAGTCTATCATTAATTATATGTTCTAATATTTATTGAATATTATCGCATAGGAATATATATAGAGAGATGAAAACATGACCTAGGATTTTTTGAATAAAAAAATCAATATCAGTATTCTTAAATACATTTTATATAATAATATAATGAATTAATCGAATAACATAAAAAAAAATTATTGAATATTATCGCCTATAAATATATAGAGAGAGGAAAAAAATGACCTAGGTTTTTTTCCTTAAAAAAAATTAATATCAATATTCTTAAATACATTTAATGTAATAATATCATTAATAAATCTTATAAAAAATTTTTTGCCTTTGAATTGAAATTTGGTACTCTTTTGTTTAAGTTTATTTCTTAAAAACAAATTTACAATATTTTCATTTGTAATATTTTAAATATAATATTACCGGGGAAAAAATTAAACTAAAAAAAATACAAATTTACTTAGGTTATCTACAATTAAAAAATATACAGGTCACTTTCCATTTTGATTACATAGATTTTATCATTTATAATTATACTAACTAAATATTAAAATAATAAAATACAATACATATAAAAGCAATCAATTTTCTACATAGATAAAAAAAAGCCGCCACATCGCGCGGGTATACCGCTCGTATTACCTATAATATAAATCCTGTGGCCAAAACACTGTGATGTGCACTGTGCACTAAGACTAAAGCTATTGTGGATTGTGGCAGTATCCGGACGCTTCTGCCCTTAATAAGCTCGTCTGTTTGATTTTGTCTGTAGGTGTTTGTGGGCTGGTTTGAGGTCGGTCTGAGCCAGTGTTCGGTCGTTTCATTGCCTTGGTTTGCCGGTTCGTTTTGTGGCTCGATGAGGTATGCTTTTGCCCTCTGTTTTGTGTAAATTTCTAGGTATGCTCGGTTTGTTTTCATTGGGTTCATGGGTTCAATTTCATTGCTTTCTTTTGCTTCTTCTCTCTCGGTTTATGGTTTTTCTGGGCTGGGTTTTGGGTGGTTCGTTTTATTGGGTTGATTTTGATTTGGATTTTTTCTTCCTGTATAGTGGGGGCTGGGAATTTCGTTTCGTTTAATTGGGTTCAGATTGCTTTCATTCTGATGTTTGTGTGTGTTGGGTAGTGGGTAATTGGTTTAATTGGGTTGCAGTTCGATTTTTCCTCCGATTTAATGTTGATTTCAGTCTCGGGTGGACTTTGGGTTGGTTTTGATTTGGGTTATTTGCATGCGGGTTGGTTGGTTCTTGCTTTGTTGCTATCGATTTGGTTTGATTCGGTCTTGTTTTTCTGCATTAGGGTTAATAAATTCTGCCTTGCTTGCTCTCGGTTTATTTCTGCAATTCAGGTTAATATATGATGCCTTTGTTGCTCTTGGTTTAGAGGTAATAAATTAATTCATTATTGTTATGTTTTGCATCCCGTTCCATTGCTTCATTACTGTTTCTCTTTCGTTCATTTAGTTCATTCAAATGCTATTGTAGCAATCTGATTTCTTTTCTTTCATTAGTGGTGTAACATTATGTCATTTTGCATTAATGTTGTTCTCTGTGTATTTTGCAGTGTCACATGCTCCTCTTTTGACTTTTCTCACGCCGTCATTCTTCTTTTGCTAAGTTATATATTTCCCTTTTTTCTTTGTTTTCTTTTTGTTCTACTACATGCTTTTGTTCCTTGGTATATATATATAAATTGTACAATCTTAAAATGACATAATTTGAAATCAAAATATTATATTTTAATTGAAAAAACAAAATATCAATAGAAACGGAATTGGAATTGACATCCTTTGTTCCGAAGAGTAAAAAGAAGACAAATTAGTGCATAGATGTCTTTAATTTGAAAGAAAAAACACAACCATACTTCCTGTTACCATAATCCCCACCACCATCTCTGTCTCTAAACAAAAGTTTATATCGCTTTCTCTCTAGGGTTTGTGACACAGATGCATACTTTTCTTCATCATCCACAAAGGTTCCTTCCTTACTCTCTCCTTACTCTCCTCTCTCACTCTATTCACTGTTTTTCTCCCATCAATTTGCAAAATAATCATCCCATTTCTAATTGATTTTGGAAATATATATTTTTCATGGATTCATCCATTTCTTCCTGAAATGGCCAATAGCATTAACTTATCTGATTTTTTTTTTTATTCTTGTGTTATGTTTAGTGATCATTGCCATCATCATCTAAATTAATTACGTGAGTGATTAGGGAATAGATTCTAGTTATTCAGCTTGTACAAGGTCCCAGTTCCTTGATAGCTTCTTGGAAGTTTGTGGTTTCCATGATTTTGTTTGACTTTGAATTTGACATAAGATTTTGGCATTTGTGTTGTTATAGGAGGGTTAGATGAGAGTGATCTGAAGCTTTAAGTATAAGCATCTGGTTTTTCAATATTGGAATCCACTTGAACTGTTGATTTTATTGAATGAAGTTTTTTAGTAATGCCTCTTTATTTTTTCCCCTTTGAATCAGCTTTTGAGGTTCAAAAAAAGGAAGCACGTCGCTGTTAGTGAATTGGTTGAAGTAGTTCAAAATGGAGATCCGTATGGATTTCTTGAACTGGCTTGACCATGAAACATCGATGAAGATTCTTGGGTGCTTACAAGATCCGCCGGATCTTGTCCGTGTTAGTTCTGTCTCTCGTTCTTGGCGACATTTTGGTGAGTATTCAGTATTATTTTGTTTAGACTAAACTCGTTAAGCATTTTGCATCTGTCTTGGTATCTACAGAAACTCATTGCAAGAATGTTTGTGCTCTTTAACCGATCGACTAGTTTCTGCCAAAGGAAAGAAGTAACGGCATTTGTTGCAATGAATGTTGGCTGGTTGCTGGTCTGTTTTTCTAGTCATTTTAGGTTTAAACAATAGTTATCTCTTTAATGTAGAAATTTATATTAAATTCATTTTGCAAAGCTGCAATTTATTTGGATTCTCCTCTAGGTTTGTTGTTTATGTAATTTCCCCAAGCTCTATTTTATGGGATCAACCATCTGTTGCTGTTGCCCATGCAGTTTATAATTATTTCTTAACAAGATTGATCCTAGTTGTTTTCAACCTTGCTACATGTAATGAATTTATTGTTTCAGTCTTTGAAAAGATGTCTTGGCTCCCTTCTCAACTACAATCATCATTGAAATTTCAGTGATGGCTGCAGGGTTTGGCTAGAGGAAGTTTCCCTTTAACATTGAATTTTGCTATGGTTATGGAAATGTTTTAATAGGTCCTGGTTTGCTTCACAGTGATCGCAAATGGTCTATGTAAGCAGCTGTGCTTGAGAATGTTTCCTCACTTTCGTAGAGTTTATTGTGTCATTGAACCCACTTGTGGCATCGAAAAAGCTTTGGAAGTTGGACGTAGCAAATTTGTGGAATGGGAAACTCTGAAGAGGGAGCATAAAGCGTATGCCTTTTTAGCTCAAGTGTGCTTGTTATTTCCTTTCAAAGAGTGCATTTTGGATGCAATAAGTGCGTCTAGCACTGATGATTATCCAGTGGAAAGCATCCGTAACACTCTGCTACAAGGAGACCGTAGTGAAGGTAGACCTTCATACTGGTCGAGTAAAGGACAGCACGACATTGCAGTGCCTGAGACACTTGTGTATAAACTGGCTGCTGATATTTGTGTTATTACTGAAATCAATATACAACCTTTCCAAGGTTATTCTTCCGATGCAATTCATCAAATTCATTCACTCTCTCAATTCGTTTTGACCTTCTCGTAGTCATTTATTGAGATATCGTATGGTTTTATGCTCAGCTTATTTTCAGCGGGATTCACCTATATATTCAGCCATATCTGTGCGGTTTTGTATGGGTCATCCCAAATGCCCAATGGGTGATCCCTTGGGTGAACCACTGGATGACACTGCTGATGACAAGTTCATATGGACTTACTCTTCACCCGAGTTTCCAATGGCCCAGGTATGTCACTATTTCTTCCTTTATTTCTGTCATGATGAAGGTGGTGTGATTTGTTTTCTTTTCTTAACTAAAATACTACCTATATCAATGTAGCCACAGAACTGCTTTACTATTAAATACAGTTTCTTTATCAATTCAGTAAGTGGAGCTTATGTAAAAGATCATAGTGAAATATTGATTGACACTGGCACAGGTGTGACATTCTATGTTCAGGCATATTAGATGGATCCTTTGGTGGGAAATTGTGGCAATCTAAGACATGTAGACATGGAGTTGGGATCCAATTGTAGACACAGCAGCATGCATCTGTGCTGGTTAATTATTGCCGGAAATCCTGGGGAGTAAATGAAGCAACTAGTAGCCAAGTTTTTCACAAACAAATGCAAATAGTGACCTTTCATTTGCAATCCTAAAGGATGCTCTTAAATCCCAAGTAACATGATCATAAACTATATACTGTGATTGATTTGTCTCTTTTTGTAGTCTGTTTGATAAAAGAACAGGATCAGTGATTGGAATTACAAACTCTCTGAGAACACTGAATGGTAACTTAAACCCCATAGAGCTGTCTTCATGTAGCAGGAGAAGTTTTTGCATTTTAGAATTTTCTGTAAAGAGAGCAATATTTTCTTTTATCTTTAATTTAATGGCCTGTATGATTTCTATCCTAAATATCTCCTTTGTCAGCTACTCTGTGTCTGTGTTTGTTTCTGTGTCTGTGTCTATATGTGTTCTTGCTTGGGGCATGAGCTCCTATTCACTAGCTTTTGAGTAATTACAACTTTCTATAATTGAATTCTCAACAAAATTCCTAATTTGTCAAAGCCTTCTACATGAACAGGAGAACAGCTTGCAGAACTTCAAGCTTCCAGAACCAGTTGTTTGCATTGGTGGGATTTTGCAGATTGAGCTGTTGGGAAGGGTTCAGAGGCAGGAAGTGGATGGCTTGTTCTATATATGGTTTGTTCAACCCACTTTTTTTCAGCAGTCTTATTTTGGTGTTGATATATATCATGCTGCCCCACCCGCATAATAGAGAGATTTATGGATAGTTATCATGGTGGATCTCAGCTTTATTCGAGGAGGATCACTACTCAAGGAAGTCCTCTCTCTTAACAGACAACCTTGTGGAGAGAGAGGCTTTTCATGGTGTGCTAGTCTCCTTGAATATGCTCAAATAATAGTGTTGATTCAAGTGATCAGGGTTGATTCCCTGCCTGTGCGTAAAAAATGACGAGGTTAAGTGCTAGTGAAAATCTTCGTTGTGGGAATAAAAATAGAAACTGTGTTGGTTGACGTTGCAGATTGATAAATTTTTCAAAATTCTTGTCAGCCTACAAATATCTGAAAATCAAAAGAAACTATTCCTCCATGCGAAGCTATTGCAATTGTTACCACCAGTTTGCAGTGTGTTGGGATCAGGACTGCTGACTATCATGTATGGTTTCTGTTTTTAAAGCACTTTCCTGCTGTATTGCAGCGTGGCGCATGTTCAAGTTAAAGGCAGGCCATTATCACCAGCATTTGGTGCTGAAATGCTCGGGCCTTCAGGAAAGTTTGTATTGAAAGGCCTGAGTTGGGACCCGACAAGCTTCTGACGACGACGACGACGACACATATCATGGTGAACATGTGCATGGGGGTGTTGATTTGGAGCAGATTGCGAATATGTAGATGGGAGATGGAGACCTCGAATATGATTGGAATTCAGAGTATGATGAGATAGCATTTCATCTATGATAATTATAACCTCTCTTTGTTTCTTTTACCAGCCCTTCTGGGCTTTGTAACACGCTGGAAACCTTGCAAGTCCTTTATGCCAAGCTGGTGTGTAACCCCTTTATGTTAAGCATCCCTTCTTAACACCCCCCCTCTCTTGTAATTGTATTCTCTCCTCGTAAAAATAATAAATAAATAATCACTTTTACGTTTGCCTTAATAGGTAGGAAAAGCCAAGCCTAAGAGCAAAATTACATTTGTTTATTTATCTGTTTATTTATGACATGAGTTATGAGATTGGAATAGTTTTAGAAGCATGATCAAACAAGAAAAAAAAATGCAAAATTACTACGGTTTAGAATAGAGTAATAATTGTCATCTCTATTCTCTACTATAAAAAACATGATCACACTAGTATAAAATTAGCCTTGTTTCTTTTTTCTTCTAGAAATAGGGTGGGCCCAAAAAGTTCCAGCCTCTGCGACTTCGTTGACAGCACATAAGCCCACTGAATCATAGATCATGGTTGGGCTGCTTTAGATAATTATGGTAATAATTAGAGATGTTATGTTGACTCGTGTTCTTACCATATTTATATATTATCTATTATTTTTAAAAATAAAATATTTATATCTTTTTCATTGGATTTCAAATATTTATATTATTATGAGTATTATTACTCAATATACGATAAAAAAAAATTATTTATTTAAATCAGCTCCGATTAATATTTATGGAATCTTATATTGTATTTTAGGTTGGATTACAGAATGTGCAATAAATTTTTTTTTTTTTAAATAATTAAAATAATATATATTTTTTAAAAATTATTTTTGGAAATATACGTTAAAATTGATCAAAAATACTAAAAACAAATCAAGCATGTTAAAACTCACTCTCAATGTAACCGGCAACATATATTCTTAAGGTCATATTTATATCTTCAATTTTACTTGGGCACAGCTAATTCAAACGGAACATAAATGAAGTCTAGGAAATTTTTCTCGAAAGGTGGGATCTTTGGCTGCATTTTATCTTCCAAGTTTAGGTTGCGAATACAAATTTAAATCACAGAAAATGAAGTTTTGCCTTTTTGCTTCATGTACGATTGAAATGATTGACGTTTCTTTTAGGCGCAACTGGGCCTTGATCGAAGCATCGATGTTATTAGTCTTTACACCACCGTACATTAAGCACAATAGTGGGATGACACAATCATTTCCTTGCTATTGAAGATGATAATGGCTGTGCAGCAGGTGTTCTTGGGGAATCTTTAGCACCCCAGTTGTGGATGGCAGCCCAGAAGAGCTTTCAACAGAGAACCCTGAAGCTGACCAGCTGCATTGCCTTGCAGGCTTAAATCACCGGCTGCCCTTGAATCAAAATGATGATCTGATAAAACGACAATTAGTACACTACTTGGTGTGTTCACGAAAGGTTACCAAGATTCAGGAGGTTTTCTTTGCATCTTTTGAAGTGACGGACGAGACCCTAGTGAATCTGCATGGAAAATCTACCTTTGATTCCACAGATAAAATATGACAGTTACAATGTTCTGCAGACTGGCATGAAGATCTGCGATCTATCCAAACATGTAGAGAAGTGGAGTGACAGAAAGAAATGCAATGCATGGGGCCAGAAATATGATGGCTGCAGCGCTGTCTGCGTGCGGAATTGGGAAAGCTAGAAGAAGAATAAAGGAAACATGGCTGCATAAGAGGTTTCTTCTATATTTTTATAAATAGAACATCGATTGCAGATTAGTACACTTTTTGAGTGCTCCAGCTTGCCATTGGCTACTTTGTTTCGTACAGAGAATTAAACGGTGAATACATGAAGGAAAAAGGGAAGATAACTTATTATACAAAAAGTAGATTTTCATGTCTCTATTTCTTACCAAACAAACTACTTAATTTCCCACTTTCTAGTCGCTCGAGTAGCTTTTTGGCGCCCGGGATGTCCATCTCAGTAAGCTTCTTGAGATAACCAATCGCTCCGTATGAAATCATCAACCTCTTACATTTCCTGCACGAAGCGAGTGATGCAAGGGATGCTACAGCATATTTCTTTGCCGTGTTCTGTGGACTTGGATCAAGCAATTGCACTAGATTTGGCACGCTTCCATCATCCCTTATAACTTTTCTTCGATTCTGGGAAAGGGATACCAAGCTCGAAATTGCTTGCGCAGAAACCTCTCTAGCACTGTTTGATTTAGCCTCGAGCAATTTCACAAGAGGAGGGATGCACCCGGCTTCACCCACCAGTTTTTTCACATCTGCTGATGTGCAAACCCTGCAAATTGCAGATGCAGCAGCCTGTTGGGCACCCAGTGATCCAGACCTGAGCACATGAACCAAACGGGGTAGAAAACCATAAGATACCAGCATTTCCATAGAAACTGAGCTAACCAAATTCCTTAATGCCCCAACTGCAGATTCTTGGGGCAGTGGACCATCAAGATATACCAATAGACTTCTAATTCCACCTTCCGAAATAACAGCTCTTTTCAGATTGTCATTGCTGGCAGTGAGATTCTGCAAGCATTCTGCTGCATATTCTTTTGATCCCAATAAAATTCCGCAATCTATGAGACTGATCATTACCTTCACAATTCCTTCTTCAGCTAGATCTTGTAGAACCTCAGGGACAGCTGAGATATTCTTCAACGTGCAAGCAGCCGCGGCCTGTGAAACAGAATCACCAGTTCGACAGATCTCAATCAGTGGTCGAGCACCACCATGCCCAACAATTGCCCTGGCTGTTTCTGCTGACATTGACAATCTCTGGAGAGAAATTGTAGCCTTCTCTCTGCCCACCGTGCTGCCTGACTCAACAAGCCTTATGAGAGGTGGCAGAACACCCTCTGAAATGAGCCAATTCTCACAGCTTCCAGATTCTGCAAGTGAGCAGATTGCAGTAACAGTCTTTTCTCGAATGCAAGGAGAAGTTGCTGTTAGCAACTGGACTAAAGCAGCAACGTTGCTCCGCCCCAAAACAGCCAAAACAGTCTTTTCATCCTCTTTCATGACATCGACAAGTGTATCGAGAGCTCTATGCTTCGCCTCCAAGTGCCCAATCTGAAGCCGGGCAAGCAATTCCCTTGTATTGCTGTGAATACCAGCCTCGGGTTCTGTTGATGAGCCAGCCACAGCTAAAGGCATAGTAGCCTCGCCAAGCATCCTAGTCTTGATCAAAAGTCCACAGTCTCGTAAATTCAAATCCAGTTTACCAGATAAAGCATCAAGATCACTCTGCGTCCTAAGCTTGCCCCAATAATTCTCACCCATACATAAGACTGCCAATTCAATTGCTTCTTTGAGTGTTTTTGATACAGCCTGCAATTGCTCCTTGCAAAGAGAGTTCTTGGAGAAGCAAGGGTGGCTTGACAAGTCTGATAAACACGATGGGATCTGCTCCAACTTGGAAATTATCATCTTCCATCTGCCGGGAAAGCCCTTAACTTCCTTGGCCCTGTCAACGGCTACAGGAGCAAGCTCTTGTGCATGACATAACCAGTCTTCAACTGACTGGATATCAACCACAACTTCTTTCCCTCTATCTTCCACCATGATTTCTAATGCGTATGGATCAAAGTGGCCACCAGAGCTGGTACAGCTGAATTGCGAAGAAAAGCAACCTCAAAGTGATGACCTGGGTACGAAGGAACGAGAAAGGAAATGATATTTGCTTAGAAAATTCAAAGGTAGTGGAGCAGTTACAGTCATCATACATAAATTATAAACTAAGGCTACTGGTTCTTTAAAATAAAAAACAAATACGATAACATCAAGGGCGTCGAGAATCTTGTATGATCACAGAAAGCTTGTTTCACTGAAAACAAGACATGGCCAACCGAATCTAAGTGCCCTTAAAGATGCTCCCACAAATCATTTCCATGGCTTTTTAAGTGATCATTAAATGCCAACCAAAATTAAACCTAAAAGAGTGCATGTCCAGCAAAACACGAAACTGTTGTAATTTATTATGGACCGAATCGTGAAATTGAAAGAACTACCTTTTTATATACTAAAAAATATTGCCGTCCTATTAAGACATAACATTATGCAAATTCCAAAACACCCTTTCCAATACCATCTTCAGCTTGCAAATACGACCACATTGTGTCAAGAGTATTTTATACCAATGTCAAGGGTACAATGGGAAGTGAGAATTTTTTTCTGAAACTTCACTTTTCAACCATGAAGAAGGTAGAACATGGGTATCAGATTTATCTTCGAAAGCTTTGTTAAGGTGATCTGATTGATATCCGATGGTCAAGATTTCATTTTTGGATAAAAAGCTGGATTCTATGCCGTGTATTGCCATTTTTATCCCCGTAAAAAGAGAGGTAGCTGGTTCAGAGAGAGAGAGAGAGAGAGAGAGAGAGTGACTTTCCTTTGAAGAGAAGTTACAGGTCTCTATCTACAGTTGTTATATACATTAAGTGTATATAAATTCTTCAAGATTGATTCAGTAGACCAGCCCCACTACAAATTCATTTTTATTCAGAAGAAAATTCAAATCAATAAATGCAATACACACACACCTCAATTAGATTTGACCTTCCTCAACATTCAAAGACCTCCACAATTCAAAGCCCCTCCTGTTTCTTCGGGAAGAAAATGATACAGTAAGAGAACGGAACCATTAAATATGTGAACTGGCTGATCTTTCAAAACCAGATAAGATAACCCAATAAGAAGAAGAAGAAAAGCAAAAAGGGGGGAAAGATCACTTCTTTTTTTCCAAATAGGATCATAAAAGGCAAAAGAAATCAACTCCAAGAACCAACCTTTACGCCCCAGGAATCAGAATTTGTCATCTCTCCAGAAAGCAACAGCCAACTGTATAGCTTGATCTTCAAACTTCTCTCTCCTTTTTCTCTCTCAGTTGAGACCTGGACTGCTTCTAAAGTTCTCACAACTCTTGTCTTCAAGACTCAAACTTTATCGAATCCAGAACTGTTTCTCTCTCGATCGAATCCAGAAAGTCACTAGCAGGAACAGCGACTTTGCCTTCAAGACTGGCTTCGAGCAAAGCTAGAATGAAGTTCTGCCTCCAAAATGAACGATTAGAACCAGTTTGATCTTCAAAAGCAAAGGAATCCCATTCTTCTCACTCACTGAGAATGAGGAATGCCCAGAAGCTGCTTTCGTTTGAAAATAGAGAAACTGACACAAACAGTCGAAATCATTGTAAAAAAAAGAAAGGCTAGAAAGCTAGCAGGTCAAGTCTGAATTTAAACACTAGCAGACACAAGAGAGCATGATAAATAATAGCAGTAGCTATCACATTCAAAAATCAAACTCTCCCTCTCTTTCTCTCTCTCGGCTACTGGTAAATAATTTGTCAGGCCTCCCTGTCTGCTAAAAAACATTTATTTCACTGCAGAGTGCACTTTCACAGTGTAGTCAAGATCCTGTTTTTTAAGAAATTATAACATTGACCCCTCTAGTTTTGTAAATTATAACCTCATCCTTCAGTCAGGCTTGCTTAAAGGAGGGAGGACTAATCTTACTGTAATATTCTTTGCAAAAACTGTCCATGCATTGAATTCTTTGCAAAACCTTATTCTCTCCTCCCTTGTTTTAACAATTTCCATTCTCATCCCTTAATATGAGAATTTATGACAAACTTATAAATTTCTAAGACTATAAAAACCATACATGGTAAGAGAGAAAAAAAACTACACCATAGCCTATATTTTAGTTAAAGTGCTGGATTGTGGGTGGAAAACTCTTTCGTTCTCGTTCAATTGAAGCATATTACTACCCGTACAAAAAGTCTCGATGATTTTAAACCCAACCCAATGATCACTAAAAACATACTGACAGCTGCATTCAAATTTCCTGCTGGGAGTGTTTCCTGTGTATACTAATGGGATGTTTAGGGTTTTAAAGTGTACTTTATATTCAAATAAAATATTTTTATTTTTTTTAATATTGGCATATCAAAACAAGTTATCATAAGCTTGATGACTGCATCTTAATTAAATCATAAAATAAATACAATTACACTAAATTAGAGGAAGTGAAATGACTGTAAAAGAAACAGTGGTCATTCACAACTGGCAGCAGTAGATAAGCAGAGGACCTTGTCGTCTACCGAGACGCGTGGATGCATAACCGCTCTGTGTCGGCTTTATACAATATGTGGGGATAAGACTGTTTTTTAAAATATTTTTAATTTAATTTAGATTATGTAAAGTAAAATATTTTTAAGAACCAAGAAGGATGTAATTTCAATATATAAAAACAGGGGTCATGATAATGGAATAAGTCATGCAATGATCACAACGATGTCACTTTATGTATAACAATGGCATCTACATTAATTTAAAAATAAAAATAAAAATAAATATTTTTAGAGCACACAAGTCCTAATGCTAACAGCTCCCAGTGCATGCATTTAAGAGAGAGATTCTTGGCTGTTCATAGAGTGCCAGTGGAGCCCCTTCAATTAAATAACGGTTAAAAAGTAATTTTTTTCACAAAAATAGAAAGGGAGCTACGACATGAATAATTCCAAGTGATGATGCTCTGGACAGATAAACTCCTACATGCAAATATTTGCAAAGGAAACATACCGCCAACAAAATAAAAGAATCAAGGTGGGTTTGACCTCCACATCAAGGTGGAACTTTGGCTGACCGGGTTTGACCCAAATTGACAAAAACTAATTCATGCAAGTTGCCACCGGAAACCTAATCTATCATTTCCACATTCACCACAAGAAAAGGAGGCAATTTCACTCGCGAAAACAAAAACATGGCAAGCGCACACATTCAAATATTTGCATGCATGCAAAAAGATGCCCACAAAAACACATAATGACACTGTTGTCATTGAACAAAGGCCCAGTGATTTCAGTGTTAATTGCCTAAACAATCGATTTCTCAACTCGAAAAGTAGAAACTGTTCTTCTCCAAGAAAAGGGATGGAATGACAACAACAATGGTACACAATTATAATTACAAGCAATTGCTCTCCAACTTCTATTCAACATTCTAAGTCCCAGCTACGAGATTATTAAATATGAAACATCACAAACCAAGTCAATACACAAGATGCCGCTAGAGCTAACCAACTCAACAATGTATCAATGTCAGAATCACCCTCTTAAAAAAGAAAGAAAGAAAATCACTGATACAACCGGAGTAACCCAGCTACTTGAATTGACCAGTCGAAAGATATAAAAGGAGAGACCGACAAACAGACCATTAAACCTTCTGCTTTTTCTCAAGAGCGGGACCTTTCTCGAGATGGAGAGGAACGGCTGCATTGTAAAAATATGGTCAAAATGCTAGTAAACACAGTGTGTTCACGTCATGGTATAGCAATGAAAATTTAGAAAATGCGCACAAAGCAAAAATAACTGAGAATTGCAAGTAGAGGATAATATATGAACCTGCAGTATCTTTCATTTTCACGACCTTCAGCTTTATCATAAGTGTGATTTCCTCTTTCAGGTCTGGAATTTGTATTTGGTCCATGGCTGTAGTCTGGGCTACCCCTATCTCTACGATATGGACTTGGGGATCGTTCACGATTATAATTTCTGCCAGGAGATCTGTCACGGCCTCTTCTCTCAGGACTGTAACCGTTCCTTCTTTCATCATCATCTTGAGCAGCATATTCCACTGAAATGACCCTATCCATCAACTTGCTGCAGCACGGTATCAAAATAGAAAGCACTAAAATAAGCACAAGTTTCTGAAAAAAACTTTCAAAAGCAGCAAAAGTGAAAATGCCAATGGGAGTTTGGAAAAACTTTTAAATGAAAACACTTAACACGGTCACTTAATGGGGTTCTTGGGACTCTCTCACACATTGAACAATCAGTTATTGCACTGAAGCATATTAAACTTGGTTAGAGTATCTTGTTTTAACCTAGAAAGCACAATCACTAACATAACAACTTAATCACATCTTTTATTGATAATTACTAAGACAAAGATTGAATAGGGTTAATAAATGAGACTGTAAGCAGCTATAAAATTTAACAAGAAAAAATCGACCTCATATTAGTTGCATCCAATGCCTTAGTAGCATCTTCCTGTAACTCATACTGAACGAACGCAAAATTCCTCCTAATCCTTGTGCTCACTATTTTTCCATAAGGATCAAAGTGCCTCTCCAGATCCCTAGTTCGGGTATGAGTTGGATCAAAATTAATGACAAACAAAGTTTTTGAGGGAGTCATATTAGCCGATGATCTTCTCGAACCAGCAGGCCTACTGTCACGTTCTTGCTGCGATACACAGTTTTGGTTGATTTGATTAATTATAGAAAAAGGCATACAACCATGTATACATGAAGTACATTTTTCCCAATTAACATTGAAACCAATCCTTGAGAAAGCAAGGAGAAACTTGGAAGCCAGGAGACAGAGATTTTAAACAGCACATACTTGCAAACTTACATATGAAGGTCACGTTTTTAACACACATATAGATACAGTTTCTGTATGAACACACATATGCATAACTATGTATGGAGCCAGTATATACCATGATGTGGGACAAAAGAGATTTAAAGCTAAAAGAACAGAGAAAAGAAGAAGCTAAGAAGAAAAGGCCAAAGAAAGAGAAGAATAGTGGTAGGAACTTTATTCAATTTATCAAAACAGTATAACATTTATAAGAACAGGATATAAATACTCAAACCCTAACTAGAACAAATAATTGGGCTTATAGCCCACTGAATAAAATACCCAAAAATAATTAAATTAAGCTCAACAAAATATAGCCTAATTAATAAACATCAACTAAAAATTCCAAATAATTTAAACCAAAACATGAGCTAAAATCCAATCTCTCAACAGTTTGGGCTATCCTCCATCATCTATAAGTGCATAAATAGTGTCTCGGGTTTGGTGTCCCCACCACACCAAGATATGGAATGCAAAATACTACGAAACAATTAGACTCCATGGCTTACACATCTTAAGTAATTACCAAACCTACCTTAGTCCACTCAACACGTAGACAACGTCCTTTTCTCCCAAATTCTGTTCGGTCAAGCCTACGGATGGCATCCTCGGCATCTCTTTCATCCTCCATATAGACAAAAGCAAATCCTAGAAAACCAGAGTGTCAAATGACCAGGAAAAAAACAGTTACAACCCGGAAGGAAGATCATCCTGAGTCAAGCATCTTTAATGTAGACATTATACACCATGAGAAAATCTCAACAAAATTTAGTTTTTGAAAATAGATCCAAAAGAAGACCTGTTGGGAGGTAATATGACAGCTGTGGCTTTGAGATCATCATGATTTCTATGCTGAATGATTCCAAAATTAGAACATTGACCAAAACTCATGAAATTAAGGCAATGGTGTCTCATGGATGAAGGAAGACAGTTCCATGGTGGATCAGGTTGGTTCTTGTGGAAAAAAGACAGGAAGAAGGTGATGCTTGAAAACATGCCACAAAAAGAAATTCAGAGGAGCAAATCCAACCAAGAAGAGCATGGACATTCCAAGTAATCCTGCGTCAAAGAAATCTTTGAGTATATAGGTTCACACGCTGATGAAAAAAGTGTTGTGTTCTCCATTGAAAAAACTAATATGCATCCAAAAATAATTATTTCCAAAGAACAATTTGACCCTTAAGACATCAGTTCAAGGCCTTTCCCTAACAGCTATGGGAAGAGTGGATGGCATGAAAAAAAGAAGGTAAGACCTCATTTTCTAGTGTATTCAAACTTTCAGCCAATAGGAAAATTTTCTTGGTGCCAGAGTTCCAACTGCCAAAGTGCCAACTACAAGTTCAAAATATCAGCACCCCTCATTCCCCACCTAGAATTCACACACAGTTGTAGCTCACATCTTCTAGACTATTTATACAAGGAAAATAAACACTAAATTCCCAACAGAACATCAACATGAAGGCTCATAAGCTCTACCATAATTGTTCTTCCATCTCCAAATGCAGCAAAGCAGCAGACTAATTAGTGTGCCACACTCATAGTGGTAGCTTTAGTTTAAAGTGCTTGTGATAAACACAGAATCTGACATAGGTTGATCTACAAAAACTCAAAACACTAACATGCCCCCGGATCCGTCTTCCAATTAGAGTTTCAGCAATCCAAATGCCCTGGAGATCTTTCAATTTGGCCAAGATAGGTATCTATCTAGAAATCGGGTGCAACCCATGTTGCCCAATGCCTCGAGTGGCCAGTTGAAAGGATCATTGCACCTCACGTCCGCTGTAGCAACTTTGCGACATCCAGAGTGGGAAACACAAGTAAATACTTTTGCCCTAGTTTCTAAATTTGCAAAGTTCAATGACTCAAGTGGGCAGGCGAGAGGATCATCACCCCTTACAAAGACTCCATTCCATCATCAAGACAAGTAAATAACATACCAAACAACATCCAGCAAAATGTACCAGTATCTTTAATTTTTTGATCTATTCTCAGACAGAAACATTATACTAAAATAAATAAAAAATGACTAACCAGACTTCATATCCACCCTATCAATCTTCCCATATCTTCTAAAAAGACGCTCCACATCAGACTGGCGCGCGTCATAATCAAGATTGCCGCAAAATATAGCCTTCATTCTCCCTGGCAATTCGAGTAAAGCATAACGTCCAAGGCCAAAAAGAAAATAATAAATAGAAATACAGAACCAGGCAAATGAAAATGGATCAAAGAAACGCAGCAAGCGAGTACCTGGTTGTCTTTGTGAGGCAGAAACACAGAAGAGAAACCTAGGATAGGCAGCGTAACTGGACGAACTACAGATCAGCAATCGAAGATAGGCAGCATAGACACACTAGCCAGGCAGACAGGATGGTCAAAGGAATAAAGAGGTAACAATACGACAGCGTTTAGTATGGCGTTTTGAAACTTGAAAGTTTCTTACTTTGTGCTCCAAGAGAGAAAGGTTTTTCTCCTTCGGATAGTGACCGATTGTTTTTCATTAAATTTCAAAAATGTTTTTGAAAACAATTATAAATATTTTAAATTATTTTAATATACTAAGTATCAAAAATATTTTAAAAAATAAAAAAGATATTATTTTAATACAAATCTAAATAAAAAAATATTTTAAAAATTAATCACACTCCAACCACTGAGATGTCGTTTGGCTCCATGGCTCAGGCTGCATTTGTGTTGAACCGCAGGGCCAAACACAGTAATTAAAAAACAGGACCCTAAATTTTTACTGTCGATCCTATCAAAAAATAACCATTGGGTCGCAGCTACAAAAACAGTTGAGAGATGCTTTTGCAGCTACGACGTAAATTAATTCTTGCAAAACTGGGGTTGTCTCTGTGTTGGTTGGGGCTGTGGGGGGGGTGGGCGGGGTTGGGGGTGCTAGGAATAAGAAGAGTTGAGGGGAGGGGGGCTAAGTGTGTTGTATGGGAACGAGAAGAGCTGAAGGAAGAAGGGGGGATGAGGGGAAGGATATATATATATATTGAAAATGATGTAATTATATCAAAAATATTTGTTTTTATTAAAAAATACATCAACAAGGAAAAAAATATATACAAAATTAATAATTATATTGTTGGAGGGTTTTTTAAAAGCAATTATTTAATTATATAATTTACTCCTATTAATTGTATAATTAATTGTATAATTAAATTATATACAAAATAATTGCACTATATTTAAAATAATATATAAAAAATAGCTCTTCTGAATAACTTTTACCATTGGAGTAGATATAGATATAAAATTGTATATTTACACTATTCAAAAAAGTCATTTTAGAGATTTAGCTCTCCAAAATAGTTTTTACCATTGGACTTGCTCTTATGGAAGGGCATTGTAGGAGGGTCTTCCTAGTTGTTAGGATTATTAGGATGAGGTTGTGTTGTCTGTTATGTAGACATGATTTGTCATTGTATTTTAAAAATATTTATGAATAAAAATAAAAAATATTTATTTTAATTAATTTTGTTTCTGAAGATATTTTACCGGATGTTGTGCATCGATCACATAGTCAGGAATCACAAATGTGTTTATGTTTGGATTTAGTTTGTGATGAAATTACAAGTAGTTTGATGAGAGAATAAAAATAAGTATCTAATTTACTTGAATTATTAATTACATTTTATTTTTATGATTTTTAATCTATAATATTTTAAAAAACTTTATATATATGTGTGTGTGTGTTTTAAATTAATTTCAAAAGTTGACAACAATATGAAAAACATGGTAACCAAACATGAAACTGATTTTCATTAAACTCAAACTCAACCACAATTTTAACAAAATACTAAAAAAATTTAATTATAAACCACAACTAAAAACATTTTTGATGAAACTGATTTTTTTCAACCTCAACTACAACAGCAACCACATAGTCAAACAAACTCTAAATAAACTAATTTGACTATGGCCGGCCCAATCCCCAAAGGTGGGGATGACAATTTTTCATTGGGCTTAAATCCAATGTTTTCATAAGCCCATCTTCTCTATTTAACAATCTTATCTTATAGCTGGCGTTGTTGTTGGATGTCAAAATCCAATTGAATAAAAGTCTTTCAAACTGGATACTGAAATATCACTTTTTTTCTTGAGGTTGAAAAGTGAATTTTGCAAAATAAAAAATAATTATTTTTATATATATTTTAATATGTGTTTATAAAAAAATAATTATTTTTTTATATCGAGCTTATTTGCTGAAAATCCGTGGAACATTATATGTTCAAAAACAGACTAATAATCTTTTCTCTTCTTTTTTTAAAGTTTGAATTAGAAAGAAAAAAAAACATTAAACTTATTGCAATATTTCTTCATTTAAAAAATTAATTTTTCAGGCTTGTAAATTTATAATAGTTTAGAAAATACATTTTAGAGGTTATCTATGATTTTGTTTTACAAGTTTTCTATTATTTTTCAAATAAAAATAATCAACAATTCAATTATATATAAGCACTTCTTAAAAATGTACAAAAAGTAAAAATAAATCATATAATGTCATAAATTTAATTTGTATTTAAATACAATACATTTTTTTTTGGAGTTAACAATGTAACTTTTTCATGATAATTTTTAATTTGAATGAAATAAAATTAATATTATACAATTAGATTATCATGAATATAAAATATTAAGATGCATACTATAAATTATAGTTTCGATTTTTTTTTATCTTCATTGTTAACAAATGAGCACATTTTTTTAACTTTTAATTGAAAAAAAACTAAAAGTGGAAAGGGAAATCATTCTTTTTTATTAAATTTGTACTTTCTGTTGTTTCTTAGTCTTCTTCTTCTTCCTCTGCATCAAAACTGTGTTATCATATGATCATATCAAGTCTTGCTTGTTGCTTCTACTAGTTAATAGATTAACCCTCTTATAAATTAATCTTCTACATTTGAATTATCCATCCTCTACCTCTTATATATATATACTAGATAATTGCCCGCGCGTTGCCGCGGGTAGTTTTTTTGTATATAATTTAATACAATTAAATCTATAACGATCAATTTATATGATAGAAATCAATAAAAATTATAGATTAAAAGATAACATGTTTAAAATTTTGATTTGAGTTTGTAACGTACGTATAAATTACATCTTCTCAAATATAAGAATTGCGTTATAAACGATTACAAAAGAGCGCGCACTAACATTGGAAAAAATAGCAAAATATTTGCATAAGAAAAAAAAATTATTGAAATCATTATTGTGCAGATAATAAAATTATTAAAATAAATTAATAGAAAGAGCAAATAAAAAAATAACAGGGAAAAGGAAGCAATATTCATTTAAAATATTATTATAATAGCAACCTCGGATTCTTAATATCTAAAATTATTATTGCCTCTAGAATAAAAACAACAAAAATTATTAAATTATACCGAGGGGAAAAAAGAAAAAAAAAACTATTAAAAACCAATTAAAAATTATCATTATTATTATTATTATTTTTATTATGAAAGAATAGATAATCACTATTATTCTAATAATAGCATACATAAGCATTATTCTTACAATATGAGTAATAATCACCATTATTATTATTCTTATGATAATTATTATTATTATGTTAATAATGAAAGAAACAAAAGTAACTGAAAGATTAAAAATATCTTCGGAAATTTAACAAAAGATAAAAACAAATTTACCATGACTATTATTGGCAAACAAAATTTTATCAAATTATTAGGAGGGAAAAATATAACAAAAGAGTAAGAATTAAAAATCATTAAATCATGATTATTATTATTATTATTATTATTATTATTATTATTATTATTATTATTATTATTATTATTATTATTATTGTGTTAAATACACTTATATATACATTAATAAAGTAGGGATAAAAAACAAATAAAAGTATAAGGGCTGAATTGAACCTATAAAGGGCATAAATTAAAAAATTAAAAGTCAAAGGGCTGAAATGCAACTTGCATTTATTGTCAATTGCAATCAGAGGACACAATTGAAACAATCGGAACTTTGGTACCAAATTGATTGCGTTATCAACAAACAAACCTGAAATTGAAAGTCGGAGGACCAAACTGAACCTTTTACACCCCGGAGAGAGAGAAACGTCGCCGCCTTCTTTCACCGGACTTAGAGGCGTCAACGGACTGTTTTACGTCACACGCGCCACCGCGGGAGGAAGACCACGCGGCGGCGCATAGTTCTGGCATCCGTTAGAACTTTTTTGGACACCGTAGGACACCGCACGCGCCGCCAGAAGAGGGCGTGAGGCAAAAAAACGTCGGGCGCGTGCGGCGGACGCCCTGTCTAACCGGATTATTTAATTTTTAAAATAGAGACAATTACCGTCCTGTCCCTTGACCGAAAGCAGTGGTTTTGTCTTATTAGGGGCTAAACTCGTCTTTAGCCATTTCTGAAAATAATTAAATATTCTAAATATGCGGCGGACCGGACCGGACCGGACCGGTCCGACCACGCGCAATGACGATGGTGCCCCTCAGCTTTAACCCCTATTTTGTCTTATTACCGGGGACGAAATCGTCAATACACTGTTCACAAATGAATATTTTAAAAAAAAATAGAAAAATCAGAGGAAAAACCGGAAATAGCCCCGTTGCCAGCCCCTCTCTCCCGCGCGCGCCAGGGCCATTTTCGCCCTTACACTGCTCGAATCCACAGTAACATGTGAGGAGAGCTACAGTGGAAAACCCACAACGTTTAGTGTTTTGGTAATATATATATATATCAAGGTGCATTCAAGGCTGTATAAATTGCCTTAAACCTTAAGGTAGGTTATCTTCATCTAAATATTAATCTTCATCTTCTTTAACCAATATAAATGTACACACTGCATAGCCTCTACAGCTTATTTTCTTCCTCGCCAGTATTAATCTAAGTATTAGGGGGTCCTCTAAAACCCAACATGAGAGTTGTTTTCAAGTGTTCTTGCTACCCAAGTCTTGCATTCTTAACCTGCCTGCTATATATATATTCCATCCATCAGCCTTGAAAGAAAACTTATCTTTCACATTAAGAATTACTTGTGCCTCGTACTTGGTCGGGAGCCTTCAGACCAGGGCAGGTATATTCATTTTCTTATGATAGTAACGTATGTTATATTGACATGTGGCAGTCATGCTGTGCTTTACACAGTTCTGGTTGACATATTCGTTCAATGTTGAGCTTTCTATTTAACAACTCAAGAGCTTGAATCCTGATGGGTATAGCTCAACTGATCAGTAGTATCATTGAATGTTTTAACTAGTCGTTAATTTTAAAACCTGTAAGATTAATCGAAGTGCATGTAAACTGACCCGAATACTCATATATTAAAAATCCAAACTCAAGTGCTCGGAAGCAATAGAATTGGGGTCCAATATGTTCTCACACGGATTGTGATGCTTGTACATTGTCATGCATTGTAATTGCTTGATAACGCCGCATGAAAATGTAATGATCGATAATTTTACATTGAATGCGATGTTGAGTTGAGCCTCGTGAATAGATTTGTACTGTGATTGTACGGCACATCAAATTGGATTGAAGCAATGTTCCAGGCTGACAGGTAGCTTCTTCGACTGGAAGGGGAAGAGAAGAGAATCCTCTTTTATTGCACAGTGAAAATTGGTTCAGACTGTAAGGAAATCTCGTGCCTGTAACTGCGGCAAGTGATTGGCGCAGGTTTCTGCGTTTCACTAAAGAATCTCTGTGCAGATAAATCCTATGAGGATGCTAATACTTATTAGTATTATTATTTATTTATGTTTAATAATTAGAATACTAGCTAATAAAGCAACATTTTAACATGATGAGTCAAACCAGTAAAGGACAGTTCAGAAACAAACCTGAACGATGGTGGGAGTTCAGAAATAAAATTGCTAATGTATGAAGTCATCGATGTCAATATATATATATATGGAGTTCCTCTAAACTTTACGTGTTGAAATCTGGTAGAGTCAGTGCAGAAAAAAAGCTAAAGATGATTCGGGCTTCTTTTTTGAACTTCTAAGATTATTGAAATTCTCTTACAACGAATTTGACTTTGTCTAAGTAACTCCACCGCGAAGTACACAAGAAGTGCTATGTACCAAAGAAATATACAAATATCACGGCGTATATACCTGTTCCACCATGTAATTCAATGTCTCGAAGTGTATAAGTTGTCTCAAAGCACACATGTAAGCATTCCTCGCAAAAATGAATGGTACAAGTTACTGTCTTGACGGCACCAATTTGTTTGGTTCATCAGCGGCTTGTTTGTGATTCTCCAGGAGTAATTTCTGGGTTTCCAGGAACAGGGTCAAGATGACTTTGATTACTGTGGTTCGCCGCTGAACTCTGAGAATATTCACTCAGAGTATCAGGACTATCAATTGATTGGAACATACTGATTGCTGTCTGTCTCATGTGCTTTGCTTCAAAAGAATCTTGTACTGGGAACCGACAGACCGGGCATGTCGACTGTTTTCTTAGCCATACATCAATGCAAGAGAGATGGAAGTTGTGGCCGCATCCGGGCATGATTCTTAATTCTTCCTTTTCTTGGTATTCCTCCAAGCATATGGAGCACCTGTTGAAAGAAAAAATATTGAGTCTTTTCTGTGATTAACTCGGAGAATATCAGATGGTACACTGAAGTCAGGAGCATCAGGACTTCACTTTCTTTATAGGTTTGACTGAACACGAGAGAAGCAAATTATTAAACAGATTCAATAACAACAGTAATGGCCGCCTAAGATTGACTTCAATGTGAAGAGAAACAGGGCAAGGAAGAAAACACAGTATTCAATTGATGAAAAGATCTCCATGGCTCTATCGGCGGAGGGATTTCAAAGCTCAAAACCAACTTTGATAATAATCTCAAGTTTAAAGCTGTAGAGTTAGCAGCACAAACTTTGATAACGACAACAATTTGGACTTCGTCCACCAGGAAGTAAAGAGAATACAGCACATGGATATTATTGAATCTTAATCTAAAGGGAAACAACAGAAGGAATAATAGGAGGTACGTTTTACGTTTACACACGAGGATAACGAAGAACCAAAATTTTCTTGATTGTTAGAGGGGGAAAAAAAACTTTTGCTTGTCATGGAATAACAAGAAGAAGAAAGCTTCAATCTCAAACTAGCTGCATGTTCTGCAAAACATGGCAAAAACTCTATAAAGATAGGCCATTTTAATTTGCCAAAGCTTACTGTGCATCTTCTGCAGAGCTGAATGCCTCCTGGGTGAACCGTAGAGTGGGGATTGCAGCAACCAGAACTGGCTCAAGGCCACTATCACGATGCTCTGGCTGCCAAAAATAGAAGGTAAGAAAATTCAATGCTCCGATTTCAAAGTTTTTTAATTAACTCCCAAAAAGTAAAGGGCAAATACTAATTCATAACGTGTTGGGTGCGTGTCTTCTGAATTCCCTGATGTTATGGCTAGCCTGTTCTAGTGAATAAATGGCTATAAACATGAACCAGAACTTATGCCACAAATAAAATGCCAGCCCACCCTTCCATCCCAGTTGCCATGTGACCATGTGAAAAGATGCTATGTGGAGAAACTCAATACATGATGACAAAATCACTGTGCCAAATAACAAGGGAAAGAAAAAATTACTAAATCAAAAGAAAGATAGAATGTCACCTAGAATCGTAGTGATGTCTATATCCAGAAAAACAACTCTCACCAAACATGAACATGCTACAAAGAATTAAAAATACCTGTTCAAGATCAATTCTGGACTCCATTTCAAACATTTGCCTGGACTCAGCCCCTCTTATCCTCCCACATATAATTCTTGTACAAACAAACACGATAAAAGTAGCACTCATACCAAAACCAATAACTGTTGTGATTAAATTCATAACTGCACCAAAAATCTCCCAACTGCACCGCCTCTAAAGTTTTAAACTTTTGGAACCCAGCTCCTCAAAACTAAAAAACACCAAGTCCAGCACCAAATATTCAAGAGCCTTCAATCAAAGTTTGAGAGCTTACCACTTAAGTTCATCAAAAAGAAAAGGGAAATAAGATAACCCACAAGCTAAAATAAAACTAAAGAGAAGATGGCAAGAAACAATATAAACAAGGAGAGTAACAATGACCCCGGATCAGGATTCTTCAAGAAATGGCAAGAGTTGAATAATCCAATGCCAAGATGGAAAAACAAACCAAAGTAGAAAAATAAAAACCATCCATCTGGAATAATTATCGCTTTAGGTGGACTCAAAGTTGTTCTATCAGACTAGCAGAGAAGGAGAGGAGGCACTAATTGATGGAGATGATTTGAACAGACTTGGGAAAAAAAGGAGTCACTTCGTTTTCTTGCTCCTAGCAATTGCTTTAGTGTGGGATCATGGGGAGCTGGGGACCCTTGGTCGTTTTTTATTGTTTACATCCGGCGGCTGTGATCCAGGAGGGTGGTCATTTTTTTGCCGGCAAATGGGGCCCTTCAACGGTAATTAGTGGTTAAAAGATGATTTACCTGCTACAGGCTGATTTAAAAAAAAAAAATTATTACTAATATTTTTTCAATGAAAATGAAACCCTATTTTAGTTGATCTCAGTTAACTCTGTGCGTCTGAAAAACAATTTATATGATCCATGAAAACATAGTTTTACTAAAACAGTTTTTAAATTATATAATATTAAATTAACTTGAATTAATTTAGGCTATAATGTATGATTATTTTTATGAAATTATGATAACCTTTTAAAAAGTAAATAATTATAAAATTTAATTCTCAATTAATCTACTATTAAATAAAAAAATTATTTAAAAAAAAACAGCATAGAAAAAACTTGAATCGTCCAGGATTAACAAAAAGGGTTGATGGGTGCGGTGCCATCAAAGAAGAAAGGATGCTTTACCTATAAAAAGCCCCTTGTTCCATGAAATTGATGCCTATGTCTCGAATAAACTCTCATTAATAATAATAAAGTTTTCTAACAGCATAGTGCGAAATTCCACCCTGCAAGCAAGAGGAAATTGCTTGAATTCGGGGTTGATTCGAGTCTTGTCATTAAATAGAAAGAAATGTGACAAGGACATGTCTTCTTGGCTTATACTTTACTTTTAAGGTTTTGTTTTGCATTAATAAAAAAAAAATTATTCTTATTTTTTATATTACTTTAATTTATTTTAGTATTTTTAGATATGATGTTAAAAATAATCCGGAGTTGCTTGGTCATCACGGCCCACTCACGGAACGCTGGCAATTGTCGACGAGGAATTGTCAACATGAGAGTGACTCCTTTGCATGAGGAGTTGTCGATGGTTTTGTAGACAAACACCTTCGCCGGAATGGTTTCCGAGAAACCTCCTCGTTGAGGCTTTTGATTATGCCATTGGCAGATTTCATACGTAACCACCAATTTCTCTGATAAATTCAAACTGCCAACTATTTCCACCCTTTCATCGTATCCTTTCCGAGATTTTCCAATCGAGAATGACATCTTGACCACTGACAACAAACTTAATTTCTGGAACAAACCTTTGCCCCATGATTCTCCCTGCAACTACAACTTTGAGGGGTGCAGCTTATTGGTGCTGTTTTAGGTTTGATTTCTAAAAATCATTTATTTAAGTTTCACAATATCTTGTGAGATTAATCGAGAGATATATGTAATAGATTAATCGAGATATATATAATAGTGTTCGTGAGATTAATAAAGATATATGTAGTGTAATAGAAGACTCAACACTATACGGTGGTAGTAGCAAAGAGCACCGCCATACTGATCAATCATATGATGATTCTCCGGTTGAAAATAGATGATAAACCAGCAAAGATAGAGAAAAGCAAAAGGTTCTTTTCTAGTCTTTCAAGCACCGTCCAGTCTCTTTAGAGTTTAGAATGAATGGATAGGGATGATCTGCTGCTAAGGGGAAAAAACTGGATCAAGATTTTAATAATTTTTTTTTTCTCTTTACCGGTTAAATTTTGTTGCCTCTCTCTTCTCTTTCTAGCCTAAAACTAAAAAAACACAGAAATTTATACCAATATTAAACTTGAAAAATATATTATTTTTGAAATTTAAAGAACAAAACGCATTTGCAGGTAAGACTTATTTGACATCTTTTTCATTCCCATCTCTAACATTCAACCCCATCTTTCTCTAAAAAATCACAATCAATCAGCTTTTAATCAAAATTAAATTGTCAAAAAAAACAATGAAAAGGATCGTTACAACTTAAATATACGATAACAAATACTCAATCACAGACAGCACAAGAAGAAGAAGAAGAAGAAGAAGAAGAAGAAGAAGAAGAAGAAGAAGAAGAAGAAGAATGGGCATGATATCATGAAGAATGACCATTTTCCAGCATTTGGTCACAGTTGGCAAGCTGATGCCCTGCAAAAGCCAATCCAGAAAATGAAGAACCAGGATCAAGAATCACAAGAACATTCCACCGCAGTCCCAGAAGGCACACAAATGTCCTTGTAGAGACAAACATAAGGTGCATCGCATCCTATATAAGGTCCAGTCCAAGTTGCTTCACCGATGGAGCTTGCATCCCAAATTGAAGCATACAAAAACATGGGTTTCTCAGGGAACCCCATCCCTTCCCTTTTCTCCACTTTCCTCACCAGCTTTCCATCAATCAACCACTCTATGAAATTTGGACACCACTTTATTACATACTCATGAAACGCATCAGAACAATCAAACCCCAGATCATGAGTTTCTTCTCTGTTCCCTTTCCCTGCACACAATCATCAGGTCTCCTTTAAAAAAACAACCACAAAAAGAACCAGTCATGTCATAGATAATCATTATTACCTGAAGCGTAGAAATTCGTTTGTACGATGGACTTGTCTTTACCAAGAAACTCAAAGTCGATCTCATCTTGCGACTTGTCACCTTCAAGAGAAGAGAGATAGAGGTTGAAGTTAAGGCCACTCGTGTTACCTTTGGGACATTGGATAAGAGAGCTGAAAGTGCCGTAAAGAAAGCGGGTGGTACTGCGCCACCGTGCTCCTCCACGGTGATCGTACGTGAGAGTGATGGAATTGGACTCCGGGCAGTGAGTGCATGCCTCTGGGGTGTAGTCTATGGCAATTTGGTTAATGGGCTGGGTCTCGTGGTGGATCTCTGGATCCGCCATTTCTTTTTTCTTGGAAATGAAAAATAAAGGTCAGAGACTGGAGCGCGAGCCGGAAGGTGCAAGGTGTAGACTGGTAGAGTGCGTGCGGTATGGTTTTTTTAGAGGAAATATATTAAATTACTTTTTAAAGATTTTATATTTTATTTTTCATATTATTATATTAAAATAATTAAAGAATATAAAAAATTAATGTAACATCTTATCAAGTAAATACACTTGTAAGACGCAATACCAAACAAGTTAAAATAAGAATGTAGGATATTAAAAGCTGGTTTGATATCATAATAATAATTATTAAAATATTTAATTTTATTTTTTAAATTTATTTTTAGCATTAATATATTAAAAAAAATCTAAAAATTCAAATTAAAACAATCTATGTCGATTTGTTTTTTATTATTTAGATTACATGTTCATCACTATCTTGAGTTTACTCGAACTAGTTTTTTTTTTTATCCAAATTCATAATTTTACATATTTATTTCCAAGATATTATGATTTTTTTAAAAAAAATATTGTTTATTTTTTGATTATCTGATTAAAATAAGTCCATACTCTAGTCATTTTTATTTCTCTAAAATATTTATTATTTTATATAATAAAAAATACGGACTTGTGACGCAGCCCGGTGCCATGTCTAGTGGTCACAATATGCACAGCCAGTAGAAACAGGATACACGCTAAAACAGGGTGGGAAAGCAAACAAAGAAAAGACGAGCAGAAGGAGATAAAAAAAATGGTGGTGTCGTACATTGGTATTTCATCTCTCAATTGTTCTTGTTTTCCTCCTCGACTTTGCTTTGCTAAACGCAAACAATCTGCGGGTAAGGTATCGATTATTTAATGGCATATTGCTTTGAACTCTGATGATGCTTATAGCAGTAGTCTTTGTGCTGTCAAGTAGATTTCTACTTGACAATTACTTTTAATTAATTGAGTTTCTTCTGTCTCTTTTTGTGATCACCCTTCATTGCGATGACCATGTTATGGGCTTATTTGATGCCAATAGTAACCGTTGTAAAGTTTCAGTTTTCTGGGGTATGACTACGAGGCCTTGTAGTCCTTCGACATAAACTAGTTATTTGAGAGATACCCATTTCCATTTAATGTTCTTGGAACAAGAGATTAACTTCTTCTGTCTCAACTTTACTTTGTTTCTTGCGACAGTTTCAATATGCAGTTTGTGGAGACTTTAGTAATGTTCATATGTATCATTTACACTGTAAAAGTACCTTTTTACTTATATTAAAAAAAAAAGACTATCTGCACCAATGTTGATTTATAATTGGGTAGTGAAAGGTTATTAAGAGATTGGGGATGATTCATTCTCATACCTTCATGAGCATTGGTTTTGCCATTAACCATTTTAATATACTTTAATGGTACTCTGCTAGACTCTGGTAATCCTTTGGAGTTTTTTTTATATTATTATTATTATTATTATTATTATTATTATTATTATTTGTTGTTATTGCTGTCCGTTTCTAGCTTTTAGTTGAATGCAAGTAGAATATCATTATCTTTGCATTTATAGAATTGGTCCATTAGATATGTAGATATAGTGAAAAGACTGGAGCTTTTTTTTTTATTTCAACAGTAGAGAAACTCTTTTTTGTCTGGGAGATTATGAACCTTTATTTCAAGAAATTATGATGTTTGTCGTTATGGGAAAGTCATTTGCCTTGAAAATTTCTTTATAACACAAGTTCCTGTTGGTAGGGGTTTACTTGAATTTGTTGATTGTGGCTGAGGTATGGTTATCTACCAGTTTCAGCAGCAATGAGCGACGATCCAATCAGTGATTGGATTTTGTCTGAAGGAAATGCAACCCAGATTACACGAACTAGTCCCATTGGCGGTGGTTGTATCAACAATGCAAGGCGTTATGACACCGATGCTGGTTCTTTCTTTGTAAAAACAAACAGGTAATAAAGAAACTTGACTCTAGATCAGTGAAATAACTTCAAAGGCTTATGCTTTTCTATTTTAACATGTCTAAAGGGATTAAAGATTTTTACTGTCTAAATACTGGATTAGGGGTATTGGACCGTCCATGTTTGAGGGAGAGGCTCTTGGCCTGGGTGCTATGTATGAAACCAGAACAATCCGGGTACCTAGGCCATTTAAGGTGAGAAGGCTAAGCTTATTCTTCTATTAGTTGCTTGTTATTGATGGAAAATGTCAACTTGTATAAGTTTCACATGGCATTGTGATTGGATTGTAACTATTTACTAAGCATTGTAGGTTGGACCCCTACCAACAGGTGGATCATACATCATAATGGAGTTTATCGATTTCGGGGCATCTAGAGGCAATCAGGTGAGGGTGCAAGAATATGGATAATTTGATCTTGGCAATAACTCTTTACAGTTCTGAATGGTTTACCAATCTTCAGTCTGTTCTAGGGAGAAAGCTTGCTGAAATGCATAAAGCTGGGAAATCTGAACAAGGCTTTGGTTTCGATGTTGATAATACCATTGGCAGGTGCAACCATCAGGAAACTGTTGTTGTCGACTTTGTCCTCTATTTTCTGATGCAAATGTCATATGCACACTGATTTTAAATTGATAATAAATCCAGGCTCTAGCTCATTTCTAAGAAATTCATGTGCAAATTTGTAGTACTCCACAGATAAACTCTTGGACATCAGACTGGATAGAGTTTTACGGAAAGCACAGATTGGGCTACCAACTTAAGTTGATATTAGATCAATATGGTGATTCAACCATTTATCAAAAAGGTTATCTACATATCTCACCCTTGTGAAAATTTATTCTATCCATTCCATGTCTTTGCTTGCTTGTGAATAATGCAAATTTAAGAGATGAAAAAACTAGCAAATTTACTGGAAAACATGACTCTGGGCTATATAACCATGAATGCATTTGGTATAGCTGTGTAATGTTGAAACTGCTATCCAGTTTGCATCACTAGAACCAAAGTAGTTAAACGCTTCTTCTCATGCTTCTTGTCTGCAACATTATTTCCATGTTCCTTGTTGCATTAAGTCATTATGATCTTAATTCTGTTTTCCAACCTATGAACTTTGGATTTGAAAGGATATTTCATGGGAAGACTGCCTGACCTCTCTTTTCTAAGGAGAACCTCATCATATCAAATCACTAATGTTGAATAACTTAGATATCATATGCAAAATCAGTACCGGCCGGAGTACCAATAGCAGCTCCATCCAAATTGAAGACCGATAATCCCAGAAAGGAAGTCGTCCAGTTTGGGTGCTCCGTTCCAGAACCTGCCCCATGCTTGAGTGCTTCTCATCACGCTTATTGTTATTTGGTTTCAGTACTCATAGACAATCAAAGACTTTGATCTATGAAACTTTAAATGTCAATTGTTACCAAGTAGCCTGTGCAAGTGACATATTTTTGGGTAACTTGTCTGACACCTGATTCACAGGAAAACGATTGGTGAAGAACATGGCACCTCTCTTTCAAAACATTGTCATAGAGCCATGCTTACTCCATGGAGACTTGTGGAGTGGGAATATTAGCTCTGACAAGAATGGCGAGCCTGTTATACTAGACCCAGCATGTTATTGTAAGTTAAAATTAATCTGATTGCTATATCATTGTGTAGAAGCTGGGCTCATATTCTGTGAAAACATCTCTTGCACCTGTATATATGACCGAATTATGTCTGCTGCAGACTGTATGTAAAGAAAGAAAACACCTGTTTAGATGACTAATGGCTTCAAGTTTAACCTGAGAATGTTGAGAACTGAAGTTTATGGCTTGCTCAAGTCATTCATTATCTAGCTAAATGCATGAAGTTCATGTAGAGATTAATTTTTTAATCCACTAATTGCATGTTATTTGTCGAGTTTTATTTCAGATGGGCACAATGAAGCAGAATTTGGAATGTCATGGTGTGCTGGTTTTGGAGGATCATTTTACAATGCTTATTTTGAGGTATCGATTCTTCCATAGAGATACGAGCTTTATGAGTGCCAAAACTATGGTTTTCTTTCATATCCAAAAAATCATCCACCTAAACACAGGGCTCGTTAACCATCGACTTTGTCATGTTGATACCCATCAACATTGGCATGTTATGGTCATGTATACATCAATAGGTGCCATACCCTGACACTACCATGCAATCCAGACTAGTCCTATATTGATCACATAAGATAAGCGAAAAGTTGCATCAACTATGTTTTGAAACTAAAAAAAATGCTTAGAAGCGTGCTGGCCTACTCAAATGTTCAAAGGGTTGTACCACCGCAGTCTTATGCAGGATCTGATGACATTCTTGTGTTCACCAGGTGATGCCCAAACAACCAGGCTTTGAGAAGAGGAGAGAGATCTATTTGCTGTATCACTACCTGAATCATTACAATCTGTTTGGTTCCAGTTATCGGTCATCAGCAATGTCAATAATAGATGATTATCTGCTGATGTTAGGAGTGTAAGGACGGTATTACATGCATGCAAGTTTTCACTGAAGTTTCGTTTTGTATGATCTGAAAAATACCTGAAAGTATATGTCATGGCTTGCCAGAATGTAATTTCCTTTTCTCATTATGTATAGCAAATTTTTTGACTGAAGAAATGAAAATGGAAACTGGAAAACGATGTCTTACGGGCCGTATTGAATTTGTAAAGTGAATTCTGGTCTGAACTCTAAAGCAATAGAATGAAATTCAAGACTGTAAACCGTGATTGGAGGGTGTGTTTATTGCTTAAAAGAACCCGAACCCAGTAGAATAATCAATAATGTTTCGGAGAATGCAGGATTGAAGTTCTTCATACCTGTAGAGAGGCTAATAGTTTTCAGTAACCATCTCATCTTCATTTAAGCTTTTGGTTAAAATAATTCTTTTATATAGTAACGAATTTGAATTTCATTATTTTTATTATATTTGATAAAAATTAAGCATAAAATAGTGTATATCGTGTGTAAATGTCAAGCTTAATAAGTTTTTATTTGAGAAGATATATTAAAGAATAATATAAATTATATTTTATAATTTTACTTAATATTTTAAATTTTTAGATGAAAAGATTTATTTTCAATAAGTGTGCAGATGAATGGGCTAATTTAGATATTAATCCACGTCTCCAGGTATTTTGGTTGGATGTTATGTTCTCTCGGGCTTTCAGGATATTGCAAGTTACTGTGATTTTTTTTTTGTAAGAAAATAAGTTTTTTTTATTGTAAATAATTTATATTTATTTTTAAATTGTTTATTATTTATTATATATTTTAAGAAATTTATATTTTTAAAAGCAGCACTTACAGTAGCATTACTTTACTGAAATATAACCAATCAATCATCTGTTTACCCGGAAAGCGCCTTGTGCTTTTGATTTTTAGAAGAAAAGCGACCCCCCGCCCCCAAAATTTTCCAGATACAGAAGTACATGGGCATCTTCAAGAACTGGCTTCGAATTCTGACATCCCCAACACCTTACAAAGATTCCTCAAAACAAAATCCAAGAAAAAACCTACTTTCTGTCCAGTCCGTCTCAGCAGCAAACTGAAATAATAATAAAAGAAGAATCTTTGATGAGAAGAGAAAGAGAGGCAGCAAAACATGAACACCACACCACCGCCACTGCCAGACCTGATACTATCTTTAGAGCAAGCAACACTAATGGCTAAACAACTCCCATCAACAACTGACTCAACCCACCTCCTCCAAATCTATTCCTCTCTCCACCAAGCCCACCATCACCTCTCCTCCTTCCTCTCCCTAAACCACCAACTCCCTTCTTTCCCTCTTCAACCTCCACCACAAGAGAACTCTCTCTCCTCAGCTACTGGAGCTTATGAGAATGGAGACGAGCATATGCAAGTTGGAGATGATGATGAAGAGAATTCCAGTAAGGTGGTATCTATTGGGAAGGTTGAGGAGATGATGAGAGATTGCTTTATTAAGAATAAGAGGCCTAAACGGCCTCTTTCTCCGTCAGCGGTGGCGGAGGAGAGGAGGTTGCATGATGATGGGTGTGGTGGAGGAATTATGGGTTTTGATCCCCGTGAAACCAAGTTGAGGGCTTTGGATCTTATTTACCAGTTTCATGGCTAATTATTATTGGGGAAGAAATATAACAGAGGAAACAGAGGGCGGAGCAGGGTAATTTCGCTTGCGTTGTCTTTTTGATGAAGTGAGCTTTTGGAATGGGATGGATGGTTGAGTTTCATCTTTTACTTTATTTTGAGAATGCCATGGCAGCATGGCAAAACATGATGCAATTGAAATTGGATTTCAGAGATGATGTATTGCATTATGAGTGACTCATGTTTTTATCCCTATTCTGGGATTTGACATGCTATATATCTTTAGATTGCCTTGGCATTTTCTCAGAAAGAAAAAAAAGATTGCTTTTTAGCCTCTGTTACTGTGATATGAATTCTCAAGAACATCACTTTTTGTTCAGGGATAAACTCATGAAATCACATTGAATTGTCACACTCTGATCAATGTTATAGTTAATGCCTGTTCATTAACAATACATCCCCATCGTACACTGGTATTGCGAGTTGAGCACGCTGATTCTACTCTTTAAACACTGCAAAATTGGTCTGCAACCCAACCAACACTTGAATTCTATCATGAAGATCCCAATATCGAAATTCCCAACTGTGGTTTTCACCGTTGAGTGTTCCCATCCTGTTCGATGACATTGATGTGCTTCAACTCCAGAGGCGATGACACGGTGTCCGGCGATCTTGTTTTGTGGCGTCTTCGATAACTCTTCCACTGTCATAAACCCTTGCATTCTCACAATCGATTTTTGCAAAATACCAAAATCAACGAAGGTAAGCTCCTCCGTTCTGACTGGACATGATGAATTAATTTGGCAAGACTGGTATAGGCAAGTAAGAAAAAAAACATAAATTGCGAGATAACATACATCATTCGTAGCACTCTCAGTGGCTGGGCAACCACCATTTTTATGAGCAACTTCAATCTCAACGGGTGCGCATATGTGCTAAAGTGATTTTCGAAGCATCTTACGTTTCCCATTGAAGGCAGAATTCACTTGTATCCCAAACGGGTTCGATTAATATGCGAGACAATGTCTCGACAAATTATAGCATCTAAAACCTCATGTTTCATTGACCAAAGTTGAAATAAGGTTCCGAGGACAGTAAGAAATTTCGTGTTGCAACTTGCAACACTTACATAATTAGAAAAGAGAGACATAAAACCAGAGTTTTCGGACGTGATTTCATTGGTGTACCGTTTTCCCATGACCAACTGATTTCCCATTAGTAGTCATCGTGATTTCATTATATGGGGTTCTAGAATTAGAGCCTTAGATGCATCTTGGCATCACCAGAATGCTAACCACTGCAATCAAGCTTGTCGTTGTTACCTAATTGGTCAAAATGGAAACCATGTATTCCAGCTCCAAAATGGAAGTCAATGGTTTTTCTCTGTGGGGTTGCTTAAAATTTCGATGCATTTCGAAGATATGAAAGCTGGGGTCTTCCCAGATCACACACTTGAAATCACGAATAGTGGCAATATGCCTGTTACCAAATCCGTGTATGATGTATACAAGGCTTGTAATTTCATTCAACATCAATTAAATACCAACCATAGAGCACAAGTAAAAAGCCTTTTGAGATTGGTAATCTAGCGTTTAAATGACCTGGTAGTCACGTGTGTTTTGAGGGGAGTGATTCATTCAACTCTCCCTCTCCCTCTCCCTCTCCCCCTCCCCCTCCCGGATTTCATTGAACTTCGCTTTGAGAAATTCCACATGGAAAAGCTTAGGCTTTTTTGCCAACGTGTAGTTTTCATGACTTTGAAACAGGCAATGATTTCATCCTCCTTTCCTGTTGAGAACAGAATGGAAAAATAAACCCATCCTCTTCAGTTTTATGCACTTTAGTACTATGAAGTTGGACCAGTTATCATAAAGAAGGTGGCATTTCACTCTCTTGACCACACCATAAAAGAGCTACAAATATCCAGTAACTTAATGCATGAAGCTTAAAAATAAAAATAAAGATACTGGAAATACAATATAAAGATAATTATAATTACCCTACAGAAACTTAATGCATGAAGCAAGTATTTAAAAGCTAGTGCACAAAAATCATTAACCTACCAGAGATCATTATTAGGATCGTCAAGGAACTCTTTTGTCATCACCAACAACTCATTCCTTGCATCTGTTACAATATCGGTAATGTCAAATTCATCTTCCTTCTCTAGAAGTGGTTGAGGCTGTAGCAGTGGAAACTGCAGCTGCTGCTGAGAGTTGCCAAGAAATATTGGGCCATGAGTTCCGACATTGGAGAAATTGGTTCCTTGATTGAGATGTTCTTCCACATTATGATTTCCCTTCTGTCCAAAACTTGCAAAGTTTCCATCATCAGTAGTCCCAATTCCAGTATGACTGCAATTGGGGTAAGTAGGGTATAGCTGTTTGCTTTGTTGCCCATAGCTAGGAATCAACATGCTATCATGGTTTGAGTTCACTTGAGTAAGAGAATGCACAGAACCAAGGGAATGCATAGACACAGGGCTACAGAGATTATTCTGGACATTGTTTCTGTATTCTGATTGAGACATTGTCTTGAAGAATTGCGGGTTTGTGAATTGAGAAAACCCTCCTTGTAAATTCAAAGTCATTGAAGGATGGCGATCTCTAATCATGGTCTTCTGTGTTGCATCCTGTTTCCGCTTCAAGGAAAGACGATATTTCTGAAAACATAACATTTTTAATAATTATATGCAAATGATGCCCTTTCATAATCCTACAATGCATAAGGAGTAATTATACAGCAACATAACATTGTTCAATTACTCTGAAAAATCAACATTGCAATTGTGTCCTGTAGAGATTTCAAAAAAAAAAGATGATGAAATATATGCTTCTACTATTTACAAGTTGGTGGTTTGAGACAGTAAAATCCACAGGCCAATTAATCACTCATGTTTGACATATCAGGCTTCAAATATTACCAACAAGTATACCTAGCAACAAACCTGTAAATGGCTTGAAACATTTTCTTTCTTTAGTCCTGGGACATTCATGTGCTGAAGTATTTTCTTTGGATGGGCACCTGCATTGATAATGAGATTTAAGCGATATTGTACCATTATTGTCAACAGAAAAGATGGGAACAGAAAAATATTATCATACAGCTTCTTTTAAGAACTTTTTACCATCAATGCCTAATATCCTGATAGCCTCCAAGAATCTGTTATGCAGCTCATTAGTCCAAACAAGCTTTGGCTTCTTTAGAACAGTCAAATTGTCATTATCTTCATCATCCTTATCTGTCACTTCTAGCTCCTTTCTTTTTCCCATTTGGTCACTCTGCCCCATGGTACTTGAGAGTGATGGCATCCCTGCAGTCACACTCGATGCATTCTCCTCTGAAAACCCAGCATGAAAGCTGTTTGATCCTGCGCTAGATACAGTTGTCCTTTTTTTCTTTCTACATGCTAACTGCCAGAGGTTTTTTACATCATTCTTGATGATTGGCTTCATAAGATAAAGCGCGGCCCCTTTATACAGCCAGCCTATCATGGCACTCACATTGTTATCAGCTGAAAAAACTGTGATAGAAATAAAACCGCCAAAATCAAATGTTAAAAGTTTTATTACTAAATAACAGGCATCTTATGAAGAAAAAAAAATGCATGGCTGAGGTTGAATCAAGTACTTACCGACAATAGGCAAGGAAGACATTACTCTCACTGTCTCAAGGATCTTATATTGATCCATATCAGGCAAGTGAGTTTCTGTCAGAATAAGGTTAATTTCATCTTCTTTCTCCCGTAAAATGTGCAACGCATCAGTGGCTCGTGTAGCCGTTGTAACTACAGGTACAGCAGTATAAAAAGTTTTATGTATAAGATTTATCAACAAAAAAGTCCAAGATACTTAAATTTGACCATTCCATCATAAAGATGAAAGAAGAAAAGTTAAGTGTCTGTCAATACCTAAAAGCAAGTGGCCGGAGGTGATAAGAGATTCGTTTTAACTTTTTTAGACCAAATAGATCATAACAGTTTCAATAAAAATTACCAGATTTTGCTCTTAATGGTCTTTTCCTAAGCAGGAACACAGATCCAAAAACTAGCATGTTTGGAAATGTGTTGTTATCTACAAGGAGCAATTAAATTTCAACATCTGAGAACAGGTTCACAAACTCTACCTGGAATCTGAGGAAGGGATTACATGCAACAGCCCCAACACCCTCCAACCCAGCACCCGATGCAACAAACCCCTCTCTTTTTTTCTCTTACACTTTGTACAACTCTATATCATAGCATACTTATTATTGAACCTAGGGTCTAATTGAGAACATGGTACATGAGGCATCAACCAAAACCTTCCCTACCCAGAGGCAAAGGATGCATCAAATCGCTCCAGCACATTCCTAAATGCTAAAGGTGAGTGTAACTAATCAGTAAAGCAATATTGCATCTAGTGATCAAGGGTGCTAGTGAAACAATAGTAGCTCAAGACTCTTAACAGAATCAGATATAAAAAGATAACCAACGAATCTCTGGCACATACCTTCATATCCAAACGCCTGAAGCATTTTTGACACAATTCTGAGGCAAGTGGGATCACTTTCCACAACCAAGATTCTAACACTCATAGCAAATGTGCTAGCATTATTTTTTGAAACTTCAACTGAGAGAAACTGCTCACTAGTCATGTCTGGAACAGAACCTACAGGGTAGAGAGGGAGAATTTGACAAGCACAGAGAGGGACGCTTAGATAGATATGCTTGGGCTCTAAAATATAGGATGTGTGCATTTATTTTGAGGTGCCTATATATAACCAATAATCTAGTACATATGGTAGCTTCCCAAGGAAAGAATCTTTGAGAAAAGATTTACAGTTCTTCACGCAAAGTGAGATGATCCTGTCCGTTAATGGCGTGTGGACCCCACATTGTGGACGGACAAAAACTCTTCACACAAGCATAGATGGTTATTTAAAGCATTCACCGATAGCGACAAATTTTGCCTGGATGTCGAATCCAAACCTGGAGGCTCCTCAATAAATTACTCTACAAAACTATTAAAGCGTATCTGGAATTTAAGTTCAAGTGTGATAAAACAAAATGATCAAAGAAAATATTTGACAATCACTTGAGAAGATGTGCAGAGCATTCTAAAATGGCAGCATTAGCCTTGTAACTGTCAATTGAAAATTGATGATAGTCAACACATTTTAATTAGCTTGCCATTAAACCCCCAAGACTTCCATATATATACAGAACTCTAGGTCGATTGATGAGTTTCCTCTCTAGGAAGAATGCAAAATATGGAATTTCCATATTTGAATACATAAGAAAACCCTTATGCATGAACTTTTATGTTGTCATACTGTCATCACATGAATGTAAACAAACCTGTGATGACAGTACCCACACATAAATGTTCAACTCAATGGTGTTTGGGATGATAACCAATGCTATTACTTCTCATACAGGACATATAATAGAAGGGAGTGTTTTAAAGCTTATTTAATATATTGCAATGCTCTATAATGAACCAAACTAATTGAGCTTGACTTGTTAGATTTGATAAAATACTCATTCACCAAGTTTGATCACAATTTCAAAGTTCAATTATTTTTATGAAAAGTTACAACATTTCAATACTCAATTCAAAATGTTCGTAAACATAAAATATATCTTAGATGATTATCTAAAAGAGTAAATAAAAACAATATTTTATTATAGCTTGGATGCAAGATAAAATATACAATACATCTAACATGATTTTAACATTCAAGTTGAGGCTAGTATATTTAGTATTTAGATAAAAAAAAGGAGGGTGTAATTCAAAATCATATCAACAATATTTACATTTATTTCATTTCCTATATTAGTAAACAAGCTCAGGCTTCTTAAAAACTTAACAAATTAAGTTTCAGAACTGTTTTAGAAGAATTCAGAGCCATCAGAAATCAGTAACAAACTATTCACTTCCCCTAATATCCAGGTTTTTGTTTGCCTATCTTTCAAATATTCAGGTTCTTTTTTGTCTATATTTCAAATAAAACCACCAATGAGACTTCTTAACAGGACAATCCATAGAAAGGTATTTGATAATAAGAGCAAGGGAAACTACCAAACATTAGATAAGGATCACAATATGACATTTCTAGTGATTGATGCAAGATAAAAAGGAAATCAGGTGTAGGTTGAGTGTTTGAAGAAAATACTGACCATAACAGACTCAGTCCAGAGAGAAGAAGCCAATTCACTATTGGTTGATTGCCCAATTGACCCTTGTTTCCTACCCAGATCTTCCCACTAATATTACTGATTTGTTCTCTAACACATTATATTTGGAGCCTGGAATTGGTCACTCTGTAGTTTAAATGTGCACCCGTTAAAGGATGTTAAGCAGCAAAGCTACCTGGTGTAAATGGACTGTGAAGATACACCGCTATATTTCCTACGAAGAGCAGGCTTCTATACAAATCACCAAAAAGTAAATAATCTGGAAGGCCCAGAGGGATCATGGGGGAAAAAACATACCTTCTCATGCAAAAATCTTTCAACTTCTTCTGAAAAAGCAACGACAAGTGAGCTCCATATTTTCATCTGTCAACAAGACCTATCATTGATATGAATCTGGGGGTGGTGTCCTCGTCTAATTGATCAATGAGTTTATCAATTTCAGTGATCTCTTTTTGAGGCCTGTCAGACTCTTCAATATAGTTGGTATGGATAAGACTGCTTGCTGTACCTGTGGCTTTTCTACACTTGATCACTAAGATTGGTGTCCGTCTTATTTTCACAGGCTGGATAGAAACAAATACACACTGCCCATACAACATAATTTGAGATGGAGTGTTCCCATTGCCAATTTCATGTACCTGAATAGAGCTCAATCACAAAGCACTATTTTCAAGAACACAAAAGAAACTAAAATGGAGACAGGCATAGAAACAAACGAATCCAATATCTTGTCTTTACTGGAACTGTGGGACAATGACGAGCTTTCTCAAGCCCAACCCCTTTCATGCCATTTGAATAATGGTCATTTCCAACCAAAAGAGAGAGCTACCAGGTGTTTCCTTTCCAGCCCAAGACCGGCTTCTATATATGATATATGGTAGCATTCAAATGGTTCCTGCACACAATGACATTGTTGTGTTTCAAAAGGAAGAAGCAATTGAGAAAGCAATTTGAATTGCCCGTTACATTCAGAACAATAAAAATATATAGAAGACTACCCTGCATTGCAGTAAGTTGTAGAGATTATGATTCAGGCACTACTTCCAAGTTTACCTAAATCTCACAAATAATCAGAAAACTGAATACAAGACACTTCCTTTTAAAATTTATTTTAAAAGGAAAGCATCACTGCCAGCTGTTATACATGTATCCACATAGCCTTTGGCATTTAACTGACCACACAGAGCTTCAGCTTCACCATTGGTTTTTTAAAACAGGTATAGTTCAAGAAGTTCCTACAAAAACCAGTTCAGGGAATCAGTTAATTACAAGCATTCCCCCATCAGAAGTAAAATCAAATTCATATGTCCAAAGAAATTCTACAAAAAATGCAATTCTCAGAAACCACATGCAGGTTCACCAATGAATATAAAAGGAAAACACATTTTTAAAATTAACAGCGAGTAACCACACCCTCTCTAACACAATTCAGAAAAGTCTTGTTCCTCTCTACCAAAAATCCTTTTCAGCCACCAGCAAACCCGAAATATCAACCCCCGAAAACAGAAAAAAACTCGCTACTCTCGGTTGAGACTTCATTGGCGAAGGTGCCTCATCAACAACAAAAACAAGAAACACTCCAAACTGCCACAAAAAAAAAAAAAAAAAAAAAAAAGTTTCAAGCTTTCTCATTATATGCGCATGAAAACAACCTTCTTTCAAAATCTTCAACTTTTTCACAATTTCACCTCAATCCCCCACATCATTAACCAAAAGGGTACTCATAAAACCTATAACTACAAAATAAATAATAATAATAATAATAATAATAATAATAATAATAATAATAATAATAATAATAAAGAATGATTCTTAAGGCCATTACTAAGCCCCACAAAAAAATTTCAAAAGGGTTTCTATAAAAGCTCAAACCTTGTAGCAGAGACTGATGGTACGGAAGAAAGTGAGACGAGATGAGGTTGACGGAAATGGGTTTCCTCGATAGGTGCTTCATGTTGGACTATCCATTACGAAAGATCCACTGTGACCCTTTTTCTCTAAAGAAACCGGGTCCATCATGTCTTGCATAGGGTTTAGTAAATCCCATAATTTGCCGCCACCACCAGCAACAATTATTATCACTTGGATGATGCAAGTAGTTGCAAAGCAATACTAAAATTGGGAGTTCGGTTTCATTAAATGGACAATGTGTTAAGATTTATTAATGTTTGCATGTTTTGGAAGAAGCAGAAAGTTTGAAGTTTTAATCCACCTTTTTTTTTCCATTACGTGAGTCTTCGCGTTCTGTATATTTTATACACACTGTATCATTCTCCGTACCCGGAACTAATATTCTTTTCAACACGATTTTTTTTTTAAATGCTAGATTGTTTTTATAATTCTATCTATAAATTTGAATAAAATAATATATTTGTACAGGATTTCTATAACATATAAGTTTCCATTATAAATTTATTTATTTAATAAATTTTAACAAAATCACCCGTATAAAATTATTATTGTTATTATTATTATTATTAAAAAGTAAGAAGATTTATATATCTAAATCATTGAATTTATCGTATTAGGATCAGGTTATTTAATATTTTAATTTAAATTAAACATATTAATAAAATATAAATTATATAAACACTTATAATAACTAAACAACAAAAATAAGTCGTTGATTTTCCACCTATAAAAAGAGAAAAAAAAAAAACATCATTTAAAATCAATTATTGTGCCATTATTATTATCATGACTATAACAATTAACATTATCATCATCATTACTGTTAAAATAATAAAAATTATTAAACTGACTCGAATAATAAAAAAAAAACAGCAAAACACTTTTACAAAAGAACAAACAAAAAAATAATTAAAAAATAATCACTAAACTTATCATTATTATTGCATAAACAATAAAAACCATAAAATTATCTTGAAGAATAAAAAAAACCTTTAACAAAAAAGAAACCAAAAACAACAAAAGAAAAAACAAAACCAAATAAATATTATGAGCACAAAAAATATCATCTATCTGAAAAACAAATAAAAATAATAGACAATACTAAAAGCAAAGAAAAAAGAAAAAAAAATATCAATTCTAAAATGATCATCAATATATATTAAAATTTCAGAACTAGACTAGACAAAAATAAGACACCATAGTAAGAAAATGACAAAAATTGAAAGCCAAAACTAAAAGTATAGATACATAAATACAAACAATAATAAAAATTATCCAAGAAGGACAACAAAATCAAAGGAATTAAAAGAATAAAAGAATAAGGACTGAAATAAAAATATATATAATTAATTTTAATTGGAAGACAAAACTGCAACAAATCAAAACTTTGAGAACAAAAAAATTAAAGGGACTTAAAACAAACAAAAAATCAAAAGAATAAGGGTCGAAATGAAAAATAGCATAAATGATCAATTTCCATTGGAGGACAAAATTCAAACAAATTAAAATTTGCAAACCAAAAAAATTCAAGAACCAAAAACAAACCAAACATCAAAAGAATATGAGTTGAAATGAAAAATAACATATATGATCAATTTCAATTGAATGACGAAATTGAAACAAACCAAAACTTATATAGAAGACATCAGGAAGAAAAAATAAATCAAAAGATCAGGAATTAAAATGAAACAGTCATAAACATAGAAAACTGACATGTATTTGCCACTGCAGGATAAATAAATGGGTAAAAAAAGAAGGATCGACCACCGACGTTCTTCCATTCATCGTACGTAAAACAATAAGTAGACTAACATGTCCTAGGAGTTTTTGGTTTTTTTTATCTCTAGTTTAAATTATTCATCTATGAATAAATATGAAATATGTGTTGAAGCTACAATTACTAAGAAAACATGTACATCAGTTAAAAGAGAAATTGACTTACTTAGCTTAATATACACGGATTTAGGAGATTTAAAACAAACTATAACTAGAGGAGGTAAGAAATATTATGTGACCTTTATAGATGACTTTTCAAGATATACAAAACTTCACTTACTTAGAAGTAAAGATCAAGCTTATAACATGTTTTTATTATATAAGCAGAAGTAGAAAATCAACTAAACAAAAAAAATCAAAAGAGTTAGATCAAATAGAGGAGGTGAGTATGTTCTAATGAATGGTTATTGTGAAAAGGAAGGCATAATACATGAAGTTACTCCATTCACCCGAGTCAAATGAGATAGCTAAAAGGAAAAATAGAACTTTAAAATAAATGATGAATGTCATGCCAGTTAGTTCTTCAACACTTGATAATTTATGGGGTGAAGCTATTTTATTTGCATGTCATTTACAAAATAGAATTTCTTATAAAAAAACTGGTTTAACACCATATAAAAAATGTTATCCTCTAAATTTAAAGTATCAAAAAGTGTGGGGGTGTCAAGCTAAGGTTATGCTACCTGAATAAAAAAAAAAAAAAAGATAGGTTCAAAAACTTATGATTGTATATTTATTGGTTATGCCAAAAATAGTGCTGCATATAGGTTTCTAGTCTTAAAAAGTGATGTGTTAGATCATAACACTATTATAGAAACAAAAAATATTGAACTCTTTGAACATATCTATCCATTAAAGGAAAAAGATTTCTCACACACCTATTATTAATAATGCACCTATTAATAATAATAGGATTGATGAAACTCATTGAGTAAATAATGAGTAAGAGACAAAGAAAAGAAACTTCATTCAGAAATGAATTTTTTACTTATTTAGTAGATAATGATCTAGTAACCTATACTGAAGCTATATCTTCCTCTGATTCTTTATTTTGGAAAGAAGCAATTAAAGTTGAAATTGATTCTCTTTTACAAAATCAAACTTGGAAGATTGTTGATTTGTCTCCCGGTGCAAAACCTATTGGTTGTAAATAGATCTTTATAACAAAATATCTTCCTAATTGTTCTATAGATAAATATAAAAGCAAAATTAATAGCAAAATGTTTCACTAAAAAAGAAAGTGGATTATTTTAATATATTTTCACCCGTAGCCAGGACTAGTGTTTATATATATATATATATGGCATGGGAAAAACACTGTAGCAATCCACAGTGTTTTCCCCGCGACATTTAGATCATGGGTATTATTTAGCAATGACCTAATAGGCACGATTTGCCAGGAATCCAAGGCCGAAGAATTCCTCTTTCATAAGCTCTCTGACTAACTCTTTCTTTTTTCCTCCCACACACTTCTAGATATAGAAAATATTGTTTTTTTTTTAAATTATATTAAAATAATAATTTATATTTAAAAAAAAATTATTTTTAATATCTCACAACTATTCAAAAATAATACACACACACACACACACACACACACACACACACACACACACACACACACCGAGCATATAATTCTCGTGGCCATTTCACTGTGTTGCACTATGGCTTATGAGTGTAAATATTGTGGATTGTAATAGTGTATTTTTGGGAATATTGCTTTCTTTTTTCCTTTCTTTTTTTCTTTTATTTGCTCTTTACATTAAATAATTTTTATAATTTTACTATATGCACAATAACAACGATGATTTTAGCGATTAATTTTTTATTTTTTTCTTATAAAAATATTTTTGCTCTTTTTTTAATGTTAGTTCGCACTCTTTTGTGATCTTTTATGACGTAATACCTACATTCTAAAAGATGTAATATATGCTTGCGCAGCAAACTCTATTTAAAAATTTATACATTTTATCTCCTAATCTATAATTTTTATTTAATTATATCATATAAATTTATTGTTGTGGATTTAATTATGTTAAATTACATACACAAGAATACCCGCAGCGACGCGCGGGCAATATATATATATATATATATATATATATATCAACGCGTGTGGATTTTCACGGGCTCGCTTAAGTCCGTGTGAGTTTAGAATGTTCGAAGGAGGCCTGGCCTTAGATTAAACATTGGTGAAGCCGGCCCACAATTACCTTAGATTAAACAATGGTGAAGCCGGCCCACATTTACCCTTTATGACATTGAAAAATATTTCGTCCAGTGTCGACAAGTTATGCCTCAGGTGACGTGTGTCCGATATGATTTATTTTTTTAATGATCGGCATAGCTATTGAATTTCTAAAAGAAATTATCAGCGAGGTGTTAAGTTGGAAAAGATTTATCATGGTTAAAAAAACTGGAAGAGATCTGAGGTTAAATTAATAAATATATTCGACATTGAAAGAATTTTCGTGTGATCTGTCCTTCACACCACAAACATATAATTGAAGATTAAAATCTTGGAATTTCAAAAAAAAGTAACCTTTTTTTATGGAGAATCTAGTCCCAAACTTTTTTTTTTCATATGAGAAAATCTTATCTTCTGAAAAGTGTATTTTATAAGTCCATGAAAGAGAAATCATGTTGTTCTAGACCCTTATAAGAAATGAACGCTTAACTCGAACTCGATACTTACACCAAACATGATTCATGCATATTCTTATTTCAAACAGCCAAGTAGATATATTCATATTCTTATTTCAAATAAAAATAAAAGTCTTCAGACAAGGTGTATCCATGCTATAATTTTAGTATGGAACAATTAGAAGTTTCAACTTTTAACATTTGATTAAAAAAACAGTAAGCTGAAACACTCACACCAAACATGATTCATGCATATTCTTATTTCAAACATGATTCGTGTATTATATATATATATATATATATATAAACAAGAAGGAAAAAGGAAAAAGAACCCTAATATACTTTCTCCTTTATCAAGTAGGTAGGATATATGAAGCAATGTTATGGTTGTTGACGAGAATGTTTGGATCAAGAGGGGCTGAACCGACACTCAGCACACTGAATCCATCACTCGGAATCAATAGAACAACATCGGATCCTTCCTTGACTGGTGTCCACGTCTTGTTTAGGAGTTAATTAGGTTTTGCATGTTTTCATGGCTCGTAGCAGATGGCCACATGCACATGTCCTCCATGACCTGACAGTTTGTGCAAATCGACAATTCAGATGCCTGAAACAATCTGAAGATTTCCCTTATCATAAGGTTGTTTTGTTCTGAAAAACATCTCAAACAAGGCCATCCTGGATCTCCCACTCTCTGCAAATCTGTGCCAATTTCCAAGGCAGCCACCACAGACCACCAGCTCATCTGGCTACTTTCCGAGTTCGGTTGTGTGGTTACACCAGCAGGCAGCAGCACATCCAAGGTAAGAAGTAAAATATACACAATATTGGGTGGTGATCAGTCTGGCCAGGAATAACCCATCCTTTTGTTTTTTGTTCGTTGAAAAGGCCGACGGAGTTTGAGCTATGCAGCGACTGATCACTAATAGCCTTCTTAGAATCGAATTCGACTGGATTTGCAAGCTTCTAAGATGAAATTACTAGGATTATCTTGGGAAATCACCACTTATTATCAAGCATGAAGTGGCAGCCAGCACGTAATCCTTGTTTTTTACGTATTGTTTATTTATTTTTTCACAGACAAAATTCAGATTGATTTGGGCTTCAATCCTCACGAGTGTATATCAATTGATTTCCAACAGCTCCAAGAAAAATAATAGATAATTAAGTTTTTATAAATATGTAAATTTGAATATGATTTTGTTAACATTGTTATAGTTATGGTGTACAATTACATTACATTATATTGAGTCTAAAAAAGTTCATGAATACATTGTTTATCACCATTATTGTCAAGATCACAGATTGACTTGTAAAACTATATCATTTTACTAGTTAGCATGTATATGCTTGTAAAATTGAATTCAAAACTCGAAATTCACTGAATTCATACTTGGCCAAAATGATCCAACGTTAGCGATTTTGTATAAAGTATAAATAGTTCTAAATAAACCTGCGATTTAGTGTTTTGACTGTTATACATACTTTATATAAGCGAATGCTATATTTATATAACAACAAAAATTTAGATTATAAATACCTTCAACTATTTTTACTCAAACTTCGAATGAATTCCCAATGCAGTAGTAGCAACTTCATAGCTTCAAAATAATAAAAGTTTTCCGAGAAAAATCTTCTGATCTATGCCTACCAGTAGCCGTAGATGAAGTACACAGGCTATTATTTATAGATAGATCATGTATTTCTTCTCATTAGTTTATTAACTAATTTTCTCATCCCATCAAAGAGAAAATTAGATAATTGATCCCCATGATCAATCCTCATGATTTATCTTCATGATCATGGGTTTGAATAAACAAGAACATGGATGTGTCATAAGGGACATAATAGTAATTTCCAACATTGACATCAATCATGTTACTTTTCTCCTAGTTAATCTTTTTAAATCATTTCCTTTCCTTTATGTTAAACTTCTTGTTTTTCACATCAATAAGGTTATTGTTTCTTAAACTTCTTGTTGTATTGATCTCTCCTACTCTCCTCCTCAAGGTCAGTGATTCTAAAAAAGGGTTACTAGGCAAGAAAGTGAAGTGATGAAGAAAAAAACAAAAACATAAAAGCACATCAAACTAGGTTAGCTTCCTATGCTCACCCTATAAACTCAATTAAAAAGAATGAATGAATGATTTTTTATTCTTTTTTTTAAAAATAATTATCTGTTCAATTTATGGTTTATTAAAGAATATAATGGAATAATCTTGCTGTTAATTCTGAACTACCAATTTTATTGTCTAAAACTGGCTTGTAAGAAATGTTATTCTAGGTTTTCATTTCATTTTTTTTTGCCCGATCAATGGTTTCCTTTTTTTAGCATGAATAAGCAATAAAGCAATTCTAGGTTTCCTAGATACCTGTTGACGAGTCTTGGGTTTCCCAAAAACTAGTCTACTGGTTTTGGGTTTCCTAAGGATTGGCCTAACGATTACATTTTTGCAAATTGATAGGAAAATATTACAATTCTTTGCGTTATATAATTAGTCAGTCCGAGTCTTGTAAAGATTTTTTTGAGCTGAACCCCCGTTATCATTATATACATGACTAAAAATCTTGTTTGAATTGATGGCTGGTTTGAATTAATTCTTGAAGTATTAAATACATGGCATCTAAAAAAATACCATTGACAATAAAATTGACAGTGTTAACAATATCGTATAGATATTGATAAGAGTTGAAGAAAAATTAAATGCAAGTATTGATAGAAATTTTTTAGTGAAATTTACTGTTTTAAACATCATTTAGCTTGCACTCATAAAGATATCGAGTGATGCCAACAAGTGATAGAAGATGATTTTTGGTGTTTTGGTGAAAAATCAAGAAGCTACTGAGAAGAAAGTAAAGATTGTTCGATATGTTGAAAGAGACAAAAATAAGGAGGGTTGGAAAAAAATAGCTCAATAGCTAAATGAAAGAGAGTAAGAGCAACTCCAACACTTGTGCTATCAGAAGAGATAAAAGCATAAAAGCGTCTTTCTAGCACTTTTGTTTAATTTTCTCATCTCCAACGAAACAACTATTTTTAACTATTAAAATGATTGTTCTCTTCATCATCTACTATTTGTAGCAACTTGGAATAGAAAAATCATAGTACATATTGTTGTTGTTAATAATAAAGTCAAGCTATAGTCCTCGTCATGTCATTGTTCAGTCAAAATGAGATGGTATTGGTGGTGGTGGAGAAGGAACCAATGGTGGTGGTGGAGGAGGGGATTGTGACGCTGTAGCAACAGGTGATAGTTATGGGACTACAGGAGGCTGCACTGTTGGTTGTGGAGACGGGACAAGTAGAAGTAGAGGAGGTGAAGACACTAGAGGAGGCAATGGTGTAGCTCTCCTAGGAGAGGAGGGTCTTCGTGAGGGATGAAATGGATTGTCTAGTGAGGGGGGAGTTGATGGAAGAGAAATGACAATGAACAAGATGAAGAAAAACATTTCATTTCATGGTGTTTAAGATTTATTTGAAATTAGGATTTCTGTGCTCTGATTGATTTGATCTATCATATATATAGATACAATATAATTGTTAATGGACAACGACGACGATTTTTTCCTTCTCTATTTCGATTTTGCTCTTGTTTTCGTGGTTTTGGGTTTGGCTATTTTTCGAGTGATTGAAAAACAAAAAAAAAAAACAAAAATTATATTGAAAAACAAAATAAAAAACAAGGAAAAACTCTAACAGAAGAGCACATAAAAACAACCAAAAATAAATAGAAAAACCATAATATCTATTGCTAATTTATTTGTTCTGCAACAAATTATCCGTTGCTAATTATTTGCATAATATAGGTCATCCAACAAATTTGTTGGGTCAACAAATTTTTTTTTTTAAATTTAAAATGTTATGAGTTTTTTTTGTTTCAAATTTGATTTTTTTATTTAAATAAAATAAAAAATCAATAATTATAATGTTGGAGTGTTTTTTAAAAGAAATTATTTATTTGTATAATTAATTGCATAATTATATTATATACAAAATAATGTATTATATTTAAAATGATATACAAAATATGACTCTTCTAAATGGCTTTTACCATTGGAATACACATGAATTGCCATCAATTAACTGCTAAAAAGGATATTAAAAAAGAAGCATGTTAACAAATTGCAAATTTTTTCTACACTAGTACGACTCTATTTAGCTATGTGGAAAACATCAAGTTTGTTAAGTCATTTGAATTGGTTGCAAAACATAAGTCAAGTCTCAAGCCTATATATATTTTACAATAATATTAGAGAGAATTATTTGAAGCAAGAAGTAGATCAAATAATAAACTTGATTAGCATTAAGGATATCAAGACAACAAAGGATAAAAAGACTTAGCTAAGCTAAATGGTAGAACACTTTTGAAGATTTTAAAACACTTTATTTTGGTATATTTGAGTGAATGCCACCTACTTCCAAACATTAAGAATGTTGAGGGTAAAGGTTGAGGCATGAATATGCTCTACTAAAAGTTGCATTAGAAGTTTTTTTTTTCTCGAGACATATATTTTCTCTTAAGGGGGAGTAGAGAACAATAATTTTCTATCAATTAAAATTTGTCACTTGTTATTTGTATTTTATTTTTACATAAAAAAAAAGTTGAAATAAATAATATGAAAAATAAATGACCCTTTATATATTTCTTAGTCAATGAAAGTTTAACCCATAAGGTGAGATATTTAAGATATTTTATTAAAAATAAAATAAAGATCATCCAATAAAATAATATCATGTGACATCGAGAGAAAAAATATAAGATCTTTTACAAACTCCTATAAATAGAAGTTTTTCAACAACACTCTGAAGATAAGCTGAGGTATTTTTCAAAGCAATGAATCATCAAATCTCGCTTCACAGTACACATTCAAATTCATGTTCATATAAGGCAAGATGTTTGATTTTACAAATATATCAAGTCACTAAATATCATTTTTTTTAAAAAAGTGTAAGAATATTTTAAATAGAAATTATATCACATCATATATTAATAAAATCAAATATATATATATATATATATATATATATATATGTTTGTTTAATTTCAGGTGCTGAAGATTATATCTACGTGTACCATTCCACAATAAAAAAGAAACTGTGCTATTTTAAATTTCAACATGCTAATTTAAAAAAGAAAATAAAAAAAAAGGTAGACGTAGCTCACGGGATCGAGCGCTACAATGGCTGCATGCATGTGATGGAGGTAAGAAGAAAGCAGACAAGAAACACAGTATTGACAGCAGGAATAATTACGAAAATGATTCTCCTTGATCACAATCTGATATTCGAGTCCAATCACACGCATCCCCCTAACCAACGACATACCTTCGAGGACAAGATACTGGAAATTCATCGGTTATTCCTGTAAGAGAATAATATAAATTATTTTTAAATTTTTAGTTGAGATGGTTCCTTAACATGATATTAGAGCCTTGTTGACCAGTGGTCACGAGTTCAAATCTCATCATTCCCATTCTATTTGATAAAAAACCAAGCACAAAGTGATGTAGGTCTGTGTAAGTTTCAAGCTCAAAGAGCTTTCACTTGAGGAGATGTTAGAGAATAATATAAATTATATTATGAGATCTCACTAATGAGATAATTCCTTATCAATTCATGCCCTCTCTCAATTCTTATTACCACTACAGTCTAAAATATTTAGAGACTTTAAAAAAAACATTAACCAGAAGTGTCCACGCTTCTACATTTTATTTTATTTTATTTTGTCACTTTCACCCATTTATCATCAATAATTAACTTGCACGGGCTTCCTTCCTTGAGATCCCCGGCCAGAAGTTACCTCCCTCTTTCTTGTTTTTTCCCTTTAAAACCCTCTCCCCCGGCCACTCTCTTTCCACTTAACTCACTCTATCTCACCACCTAGCTTGCTCTTGAAATCTATTTTTCTAGCTCATTGATTTCATCTCTCTTGTGCTTTCCAAAACATGGGTTCTTTCTATAATTCATATTCAGACACAAGCTGCAATCAAAGAAGCCATTTTTCAGTGGAGCGCAGGCCTAGGATGCTCAAAGAGTTTCTCAATGATGATTCAAAATCATGTTCATCAAGTGGGTTCAAACCATTTTCAGGAAAACCATGCGATTCCACCATGAAAAACCTTGTCGAAGTTGATTTTTATAATCCAAGAAACAGTGCTAAACCTAGCAACAATATTGCAAGTTATAAGCTGCTTAAAAGTCGTTCGAAAGCAGCAGCCTCAACGACAGTCTCAGCATTTCAAGCCATGATGAACGCCGTCAAGAACTTACATTTCATTGCCGTTAAGTCCCCCTCACTTTTTCCAAGGAGTCTCTCCCGGAGACTATCGAAAAAGAAGTGTCAAAACGAGGAGAGTGAAGTCAAAATTACAGTCACGGTAAAAGACATTATGAGGTGGAGATCGTTTCGGGACATTGTCGAGGAGAAAGCTCTATCATCGGATTTACCACCATCACCCCATCATTGCACCACTACCACAACCAGGTCCACTTCTACTACCCCGCGTAGCGGGTCAAGTTGGTGCGATAGCGATTTTACCTCGGATTATTTGCCGTGTTGGAACGGTAATTCTGACGAGAGTGTTGAATATGAGGCGGAGGCGGAGGCGGAGGCGGGTAAGAAATTCTTACCATGTGTCGGCGAGGATTCTTTGGAACTGACAACAGCGACAAAAAGATATACAGAAGTGGGTCCCAAGGTAAGATTATATAGTGTAGTATCGCATCTTTAAAACAATCTGTGTGTCTGCTGTTGAGGGTCCTTAGATGACCTAGTTTTTATTTTATCAGCGGTGAGAATGTGTCTTTTAGCGACTTGTGTTTGACTTTGTCGGTTTCCTTTAGATACTAGGCCTGGGAGCATGTAATTTAGTGTTGGAATCACATAGGACAAAAGAGAAGTCTGTTCACTGTCCCTTTGAACAATGAGATTAGATGGATCGAGACCTCTAGTTAAGGGCACATCGGCGCAATTTTTTTTTTATCAGAAGCTGCTAGGGTTGGCTGGGAATCAAACATTTTACTGTTTATATATATTTTGATAATACAATGATTACTAAAAACTTATAAGATTATTAAGATTAGTTGAAATATATGTAAAGTGGTCTAAATATTTATATTAATAAAAAAAATATTCTTTATTACTTTACTCTATTATGTGATTGGATGTTTAATCAATGCTTTATTGGACACGGGTTGACAATACGTGAGATCCCTGATTAATCTTGCATGTAATCACTCGGGTTGTATGAAAAACAATTTTAGGTGATTGTTTAAGCTAGAAAAATGTTCGTTGTGCTTAAGATTTACCATAAAGTGGAAATGTGTTTCAGACGACTATATAACTAATGATGTCTATGGTATAAATTGATATATATCCTGTGTTTGTTTTGACTGTATTAATTGATCTAATTTGGAGCGATGTGAAACGACAGGAGGACGAGGAGGAACAACAGCATAGTCCTGCATCAGTAAATGAGTTCCAATTTGAAGAAGATGAAGAGTCAAGCTCGTCTTTTCACCAATGCCTTGCCACTGTGGATAGTATGTTCCCTTCCGCCTTAGTTCCTCCTCCATAGTGCACAATTTTTCAGCACTGCAAGCATAAATGAGGAAAAAAAATACGACGTTTCATTAATTAATTAGGGCTAATTAATGGTTCTTTTCCTATATATGATGGTAGAGTGTTTCTAAGACATCCACGAATTGCAGGTACTAGAGAAAAGATAATGGAAAAGATCCGAAGATTTGAGAGTCTAGCCAACCTGGACCCTGTCAACCTAGATAAATGGATGTCAATGGACGAAAACATTAGCTCTGGAGAAGATGATGGCGATGAAGAATACAGAGATGATCTTGAAGGAATTAGAGAAACAAACATGATCAAGGACGATGAAGAGGAAGATATTAACAAAGTCGAAGAAAAGGCATGGAAGCTATTGAACCAGGCCAAAGAAACGGGCGTGGAATGCTGCAATGACGTCAACTTGGATCTACTATTGAACTTCTTTAGAGATGAACTGGCAACAGGGACATATGAAACTAGAAAAAATGGGATTGATTTGGAATTACTTACTAAAGCGAAAGCTTGGATAAAAGGGGAAGACAGCTTATGGGTTGGATGGGAGATGGAGAGTAAAAGGGAGGATTATGTTAGAGAAATGGACAGGGAAGGCAGATGGAAAAAGTTTGAGGAAGATCAACAAGAGCTTGGTTTGGAAATTGAGAATGGTGTTCTTCGTCTTTTGGTTGATGACTTACTGCTTGATCTCATCTCTTGCTGATGATCATGATTGATTATAAGAAAATATGTAGCTAATATTGATTAGATCAAGCACCCTTTATATTGAAAGTGCACTGAAATTATCCCTTAAATGACATAACTCATGCTCATTGTCTTGGGATATTTCTAGCGTTAGCCTGTAATGAAATTTTGTAGGAGGAAATAAAAAAAATAGGCCACAGCAGCCTGTAATTCAGCCAGGCATCCATGTTTGTTTTTTACATCAAACTCAAAAGTTCTGTGCTTGGTTCACGTGCAAGTTTTCCTATGTGCCTGACACAAATGCATGTAATTGATTTGGATGTATCTAGGAATTTTTGGCTCAAACATAGTTCACAGTGTCGGCGTATAATTTCTTTTTCCTTACTTTCATTAATTTCACTCCAAGGATAGTAGACTTTACTGTGTTTGCAACCGATCGAGCCACATGTCCAAACCCAAGGCTCAGATGGCATAGAGCTTCTCTTTCTAAAAGCTGGAGATTTGCATGTCCAGTTTTAATTTCTCGATCAGTCACTATCGTCACACAAGTTATAAGAAGATCTTGTGATTTTGAGACTGGAGTTTTTTGAATTTGAGAGAATTTGCTAATAAGAATTAATTATCTGAAATCAATTTTTCATTTCATATTTAATTGGTTTTAGATATATTAGTGTTATATGTTAAATTATTTATCTTTAAATATGCTTATTAACCATATTTTCAAACTTACATTAAGTTCAACTGATGCGAACCTCGTGATCACGCAACCCACAACCAAGAATGAGATCTAATCCCGGAAAGCCGTAATAGGTCTGATAGGAGTGTGACATAATGGAAACCTGCCCAAGGCACCAACACTATTGGAATAAGTAGAATGATGCCACGAAGTCAGTTAATCTTTGATAAGTCGGATTCAGTTCGTTCAACAACTAAAAAATACAAGAATTACTCTCACACATAAACTGAAAAGTTCAGAATTAAAATTAATCAATGGCTACCAAAATTTAGCTAACATGAGTTTAAATAGTCTTTTAAAAACTAACTCTAATGGATCTCTTATTTTGACAAAAAAGAGATCCACTCAAAACTGATCCAAAATTCTAAATTGAAAAACTCATGCCTTAATCCAAGCAAGCCTTAGATCATAGCTGAAATCAAAGTCTTAATTAAGCCCAAACAAGCCTTGGGTTGTAGCTAACAAAATTAAATAAAACCCATAAGGCTTTTTTTATAGTCTTCCATCAAGTCCATTAATCTCATGTTTCAAAGTTGTAGTAGGATTCTTTTGGCTCCTTTGCTGTTCTTATTTCATGGCCCAAATAAAATTGGGTTGGACAACTCCTGCACATAGATAAGATATATTAAAGTCTCTTCTTGATACTTCAATGATCCTTGTAATTCTAACTTGGTTGACACCTTTAAAACCATGAATTAAGCCCCTGGACATGTAATAAGTCCTTGTTGATATTTCTGGGCTGGTTCACATTATCAACACGCAAAGAGCCTCTTAAATGTAGTGTTCTTTGTCGATGGAGTCTGAGATTGGTGTTCATTTGATATTATAACTAGCAAAGTTCCTGCACTACATTGCGGGTGTAGTGCGGGCGAAAAAAATAATTTTTATAGCTGTTGAGATTAAAATATAATATCTTAATATATAAAATTTGGTATACTCAAAGGTATCAACATCGTCTATTATAATAACAATAATATTGAAGTCTCAACTTCTAAAATTATCATTATTATTATTGTCAAAAAATTAAACACTATTGAACAAATCTAAGAAGGAAACAAAAAAACATATTAATAAAAAAGCACGTCAGAACAAATACTAAAACTATTATTATTAATAATATTAATATTATTATTGCTTTAATAACAGGAAGAAAATGAAATTAAATCAAAGGCTAAAAAAAAGCTTAAAACATTAACAAAAGAGCAAATAAAAAAATAAAATAAATGATAAAAAATAAAATAAAAGATAAAAAAAAATTTTATTTGAAAATTTAAAAGATTAAATCATCATCATCATCATCATCATCATCATCATCATCATTATTATTATTATTATTATTATTATTATTATGAAAGAAAAAAAATGAAAGAGCAAAAAAATCCTAAAAACCTCAACAGAAGATCAAACAATTTTTTTTTTATCATTGTTATCACTGTTAACACAATAAAAATTATCAAATTATCCTGAGAGAAAAAAACCTAAACACATTAACAAAAGAGTAAGGAAAAAAAAATTATTATTATTATTATTACTATTATTATTATTATTATTATTATTATTATTATTATTATTATGTCAATAATGGAAAATAAAACACAAATACCAATTTATCAAGGGATTAAAATCAAAAATTAAAACTATAAGGGCCAAAATGAAAATTCAATATATTATCAATTTCAATAAAAGGATCCAATTGAAGAAATTGAAACTTCTGTACTGTATTTATTGAATAATTTAAACCGAATCCGAAAATTAAAAGAAAGAGGATCAAACTGAAACATTGACATCCAATCAATTCAAATCGGAGAACCCAATCGAACTAAATCAAAACTTATCCAACCAAAATAAGGACAAAAAACAAAATCAAAAGTCAAGGGACTGAAGTAAAAAGTAGCACAAAATGGGGGACTCTCCTGCACTTTTACGTGCAGGAGAGAGAGAGAAACGTGGCCGGCAGCTTTAACCGGTCCCCGGCGCGTCCATGGACATTTTTAGGGGATACACGCCACCGCGGGAGGAAGAACACGCCCAGACGCATCGCTCTAGACGTCGGCAGATCGTCTCCGGCCACAGTATGATGCCGCACGCGCCACCTAAACAGGGCATGGGGCGTGAAACAGGTAGGCACGTGTGACACACGCACTGACAATAACCGAAAAAATAAAAAAAAAAAATATGGTCATTTACCGGACAGCCCCTGGACCAAAATCAATGTTTTTGTCTTATTCGGGGCTAGAACCGTAATTAGCCATTTAAAATATATTAAAAAAAACTGCGGCGGACCGGACCGGTCCGTACGCGTGCAATTACATGAATGACCCTCACCCTCAACCCTTTTTACCGTCAGCCCGAGCCCTATTTTGTCTTATTACCTGGGCTAAAAGCGTCGAAACACTGTTCATCGAAGAAAAAAAAAAGGTGGACGAACTCGCGCGACGCACGGGAAAAAATATATCCAGTCCACAGTGCAATTGTCTCTATAGCTACAGTAAAAGACTTTTTACTGAGCTCTTTTAGATAGTTTTATAATAATAAAAAAGCACCAGGCCCGTTGTCTCTATATTGAATCTTTACGATATATAATCAACCACTTGAATTTTCAACAAGGATTAATAAATAAAGGCAAGAAAATGACTAAATATTCCGGTCCCTCGTGTTCTTCCGGTGATGATGATGGCTGCTTTTAAACCGGGCCGGTCTGAGACGAAAATATGGAGCTCATGAACATGAATCTGTGCTGCTTTTGGTTGGGGGTTCGATCCTTTTCACTTTAGCACGTGCAAAAGCTTCACCTAATCTCAGTTTCATTGGTGTCTCGATGATATCTGGTGCTCTGCTCACGAATGCTTTTTGAAAAATACAGGATGTTTATGTATATGGTTGCCCCGTTGGTACTTCAACTAATTCTACTCATTATTCAAAGTCAACTATCTATTCACTTGACAGTCAATAACTCACGCCAAGTTACCTATCTATCTATATCTATCTATATATATAAATAATAGATGTGACAAAGTTTTTAATTTTATAAAAAAATAATATAATGATATTTCAGAAACATAACAAAAGATAAAAATAAAAAAACACAATGATGAGCACTTGTCTTCCACATTTAAGAGACGACATTCAGTAATATAATGATATTTTTATTTTTTTAAAATTATTTCTGACATCATCATATTAAAATGATATAAAAAAATTAAAAAATTTAATTTAAAATAAAAATAAAAAATTTAATTGTTCTTACAAATACTTTTAAACCACAATTAATTTATTTATGGTAGGTGGGTAAGGTTTAGTTTTCTTGGTCCTTCCCGTGGTTTGAACAGGAAAACTATTCAAAGCATGGGATTCATGGTCGTAGATAATTAAAATATCTAACAGCTCTCGTTTTCTTTTTCGGTTTTTCCACCTTGACGGTTGGTCCATGATTTCTTACCCAGGTAAAACAAATGTTATTCAAACTGAACTGAACTAGTGTGTATTAACTAATTCATCTTTAAGGTAGTGGTTAACCAAAGATTTAATCGAAGACCATTGAAGCCATGGACAAGTTTATAGGTCAAGTCTCATCACCCCTTTTGGTGCAGACACGATAGAAACGGTCCACTCCTCTGATAAGCATTTTCAGGTATTATAATTTGTGTTAATTATATAATTCAATAATACATTGAATTCATTTTTATCCCTTATAATTAAACTATATATTAAAACTGTTACTTTATCTTAAATGAGATCACCTAAATTAATTTTATCTCTGTCTAGTATGTCTTTATTATCTTTATATCTCGTGTTTGATGACACTACCCTACCGATAGCGAAGCAAAAGCATGAAAGGCATTTTACATAGAGAAAAGGCCTTTTGGGGGCGCCGTTCCTTGTCTCATCAAGGTGACTAGTTGCCTGTTTAAAAGGGAGATGTTAAATAATTTTTTTTATTTTTAAAAAATTATTTTTAATATTAATATATTAAAATATAATTTTAAAATAAAAAAAAAATCAAAAGAAAATTCAAAACCATTATGATTGAAATGCAAGGACTGAAAATACCTAGATAGAGAGTAACACAAGCGTGACCATTTTGTCTTAGCTTCCCCACAATACACTACAGTAATACACACCTCATCATTAAAAAACCGCCAGAACTGACTACCCCCTCTTCCTCACATCTCCCTCGTGCCACATCAGCTCGACTTCCCATGTTTCTATAAAATCCCAAGCATCCCCGTCGTCTTCCTCCACACCTCTCATGGCTTTCAAGGTCCCAAACAAGCCTCTGTTTACATCCATGGCCGTAGCTGATGCAGCTTCATGGTACTGCGCCCTTGTCTTTCTTGCTCTGATACTGTTTACTTTTCTGAGAGAGGTATCTCCCACGTACGATGGTGATCGTCGACAACATGATGTCGTCGGAGGCAATCGAGTGTCTTACCGACCGTGCGATGAAATTTATGTTGTAAAAGAAGGAGAAACCCTTCACACCATCAGCGATAAGTGCGGCGACCCTTTTATAGTGGAGGAGAACCCTCATATTCAAGATCCTGATGATGTTTTTCCTGGTCTTGTTATCAAGATTACTCCTTCAAGGTCTAGGAAATTGTCGCGATAGTTTTCGTTGATCTTCTTGGCTTCTTTGTTAATCATTTCTCTATCTTTCCAGAAATGTTGTCATGTAAAAAATAGCCATCACTGAAGTCTGCTTTTGATTAGTTTGTTTTGCTGGGCTTCCATGGATCGATGTTTGAAGGTTTACGTGGAGAATTCGAAGGAAGGGAAATCTTCTGTGAAATTTCTATTTCGTGAGGAGTATAGTTTGACATTTTCGATATTTCTACAGATATTTCTATAAAACCAGAAGTAAAGTTTTTATTTTTCGAGCTATTATAGGGTTGTGTTCATGTTATTGCTATTCTTCTGTAAAGGGAGAGGTTTTTAATTTATTAAACTAATTATAAGTTATATTTCCATGTAATCCTATGGGGTTTAGAAAATTGGCTACAGTCTTCTCTACAAAATATTTTTGTTTTTGGTAACTGCACACTGTCACCATTATTTTGGTAAAAGAAATCATTCTTCCTTGAACTTGTAGTCCAAACAATGAACAACAGACAAGATACTTATCATTTAAATGATTTCAACAGATCTCGAGTTGAATTTCTTTTTCTCTTGCGATTGGCAGGGAAGATCTAAGAGTAGATCCTTATAATATTACCAAACACAGCACGCGATTATTATTGTAGCTGCATGCAATTCAGAGGGATTAATCATGATTCTGCAAAGAAAAAGAAGAAAAGAAAAGGGAAGCAGTCATGAATCGGATCAACAAGTTGACACAGCATTCTTTCTACAAAAGCGGCTCGGCATGAAAGGAAGGAGCCGCCATGGCCATTTGTCAACTAATTAGCTGATCAGAAACAAAAGTGTTGCAGAAATCCTGAAACAGCCTTTTTCTTTCTTTCTAGCGCGCACAAAATCGGAGGTAAAGTACGAGAAAGGAAAGGCCGTGTCGAGATGGAAAGAGCACGAAGCACCCATCATTTTTTGGCCTGCAAAATTATTATTTTTTAATACATGTATAAGAAAAAAGGAGAGCTCGAGCCTGCCTTTTAATTTCTGTTTTAAAATTAATATGTATAGTAAAATAATACGGGAGAGAGAGATGGGTCATTAAATGGAACACGTCACAGCTAGTAGCTTGGATCACACTCCAAGATCTACCTGTGATATGTTGGGGATTAGATATTTTTTTTAAACATATATTAAAAAAATATCTAGATATTATTTACATGTTTTTAAAAAGGAAAAAAACTTAAACAATATAGAGATTTATCCTGTAGAAACTTAAAAACAATTTATATAAAGCATAGTTTGACTGAATAATTTTTTTGTAAAAAATATTAATATAATAATATATTAAATCAAATTAAGTCAGCTTAAATTAATATATAAAATCCACGGCTAGAGTGATGAAATTGTAATATCCTCTTAGAACACAAATCAATAAACATATTAAAGCTTATTAATTTAACTTCAAATCTCCAAATTAAAATGGGTTATAATAAACATTCCTTGAGCTTAGATGAAATGGTCAACGCACTTCATACAAGAAATATCTACTCACTACGTACCCAGTAAGTACACGCCGAGGAAACAAGCTTGTTTGATGTTATTATAATTGGTACATTGCCTGCCCCATCCTTCTCAATAGATCACTGGATTTTTTTCCTCAAGTAATTGCCATCACAACACTTTCTAGCTTTTCATAACATTTAAAAAATAATAATTTTTATTTTATTTTAATGTGCTGATATTAAAAATATTTTTTTATTAAAAAATAAAAAAACATTTTAAAAAGTAAAATCAAACTAGAACAACTGGTTCCTAGTAGTCAAGGTGGAAATTGGCATCCCATGTAAGGTGACATTAAATGCCTGTTTGACCTTGTTTTTTTTTTAAATATTTTTATTTTTTATTTTAAATTATTTTTTTGATCGTGAAGAGGCAACGAAGTAAGCATCATGACTCACCGTTTCAATTTTTCAGATTTCCTGCAGTGATTCTCTCTTGTTTTTTCTTCGAGACCTTGATAGAGAGGCCTCTCGGGTTCCTTTCTCTGCTACTTCAATTTCAATTGGTTTCTCTTTCTCATTTTCATTGTTATCCAAGCCTAAAAAAAAATATTGAAGTTGCAACAGAGCAGCGAAGCATGCCTCTGTCTCCAGCCACCACCACCGCAGATGTCATCTCCACCGAGAGCCACCTCTGCCAGGCTCGACTGATTCTGGAGTACCAGGACCTCTACGATCACTCCAATCTCTCTCTCGTGCACCTCCAAACCCTAACTACTGAACTCAAGTTGCTTCGTCGAGAAAATGCAGATCTTAAAGTCGCAAACAGTGAGCTTGTCAAGCTTGTTAGTCTTGCTTTTCAAGCCTCTGTGATGCAGCATCAACAATGTACTTTGGGAAACAATAGTGCTGTTGCATTTGAGAGGAGGAATAATGCTAATAATGTGGGGACAGAGAGAGTGACGTTGCCGAAGAGTATTTCCATCAGGTTGCAGGGATAAAGACGCACCTAAGCAAGGTGAATCAAGCGATTTCTGGTAATGTGAGAACCAATGGAGGCGGTCGTCGTAGTGCCAGCTGTAGTCATCAACTCGGTCTTGTATGGCGAGTCCACTCGATCAACTCGCTTCTGAATCACGTATGCAGATGAAACAGCGAATTCCAGAAGAGGAAATTGTTGTTGGATTGATTGCGGCGTGGCTGAGTGAGGATAAGTAGAAACCCTAGGTTTTGTAGATTTTATGTTTTGTGTGCTCTGCCGTTTTGTGTGTCACTTTCTACCGTTTTTGCATAAAAAAAAACGAAAAAGAAAAAAAAAAACGAAAAAGAAAAAAAAAAGAGGAGAAAAAGACAAAAAAAAAAAGAAGAATTACAAAATGAATTCTTACACAAATTAAGAAATTCATCGACAAATGAAAAACTTCAGAAAAAAAAACTGAAGTAGCCAAATGAAAAACTTCAGAAAAACTGAAGTAGACAAATGAAATTTCAATATAGACGAATGAAATGTCTTCTCCCTCTTCTATCTTCTTTGCTATTTGAGCATTTTTCTTTTTCTTCAGTACTCATGTGTTTTGTTTTCATTGCAATCTCATGCTTGGTTTATCAAAACATGAGATTGAGGGGGGATGTTAGAGTATAAATATGAGATATGTTATTGTAACACACAATGTGTGTGAGAGAATAACAATCAATATAGAAAATTCAAATTCTCCCCTCTCTCCCTCTCTCCCCTCTGTTCTCAATTCTCTTCTCCTCTGTGAATTCTTCTTCAATATTCTGATCCTAACCGAATGCCAAAATCGAAGTTCTCAGAGAGATAGGGCCTTTATTACCGCATCACGGGCAGCCCAACAAAGTTAAAGAAGGGCAAGGTTTTGTAGCTTGGTAGGATGAATCCCTTGGTCAAATCAACCAGCCAGATCGGGAAAAAGACATGTTACAAGAAGAGAAAAATTAAATTTTAAATAAAAAATGAATTTTTATTTTTCTATGTAGTTTTCTAAATCATTTTCCACTATAAAATTATAGGAAAAGGGAGGAGGATCTGCGGTTCATGGCAGCTTAGGAAGCCTGACATAGAATCGGAAAACTCATTTATAGCCCAAAAAACAGTATGGCTCGGCCCATGGTACACTTTACGTGCTTTAGATATATAACGAGAGATCCAGAAGCGCCACCGTAACGTCCAGCCTCCCCATTCTCTGCTTCGATTTGTTCTCTATTTAGAGAACAGAAAAGAAAACCCAAAACTGAAACAAAACAAAACAAAGACACACGAAAAGCAAGAAACATTGTAAAAACATGGCAACAACAGATATACCAGATGGAACGGTAAGGAACATTCTAGACCAAGACACTCTCAAGTGGGTTTTTGTTGGAGGCAAAGGTGGTGTAGGCAAAACGACTTGCAGTTCGATTCTCTCAATTCTTCTGGCTCAAGTCAGATCTTCCGTCTTAATCATATCTACCGATCCAGCTCATAACCTTAGTGATGCGTTCCAACAACGATTTACAAAGGCTCCTACTTTGGTTAATGGCTTCAGCAATTTATATGCTATGGTAAAAGTTTGGATCTTTTTTGGTTTTGGGTTTGTTGGATTTCAAGGGAATTTTTGTTTTTTTTTAATTGGTTTTGAGAATACCCAGTTGGTGAATTTAGTTCTTTTGAAGTATTTGATTGCTGTTTTTTGAAGAATTCAGTAATTGAGTTTGTTGTGTGAAACATATGTGTAAAGTTTGATAAAGTTTTGTTCTTTTATTCTTTGAGGAGGTTGATTTTGAGCTGTCTTTGTTAACTGTATCGGGGAGTTGTTATATTGGTAGATAATATTGTTTTTTTAGTATATAATTGTGGCATTGTTTGGGTAATGCTGATTTGCAGGAGGTGGATCCTAACGTTGAAAACGATGATATTGGAGGAAACGAAGGAATGGATAGTTTGTTTTCTGAGCTGGCGAATGCAATTCCTGGTATTGATGAGGCCATGAGTTTTGCGGAGATGTTGAAGTAAGAACTATGTTTCCACCATCTTATTTACATTGCAATGTTGAAAAGCATTTAGTGGATCAATAAATATTATGAACTAATGGCATAATTTTTTATTGACTCTATGGGTGCGGATGCTATACTTTTTTTCCTTTTCTTTATTGAGGGTATTTCTGTGGTTCTTCAAAATTCACGAAGTGGCAAGAAGTTGAGATTTAAGGTATTATTAGTTTCAGGATTGTTCTTTTGTTTCAATGACAAGCACTGGTAAGGGGTTAACCTTAAGTGAATTTATTTGTCAAGTAGCTATAGTTAGTACACTACTCCTACGGATACACTGGGCTTCTTGCATGTTATTCGAGCTATGCAACATGCTTTGAGCTGTTGGGTGTTACATATTTGTTTCCATCATTTGAATCTTGATCAAACAGTTTTGAGCATGTCCTTGACATGTTCTTTTACCATATTCAGCTCTTGTAATATTTCAATAAATATAATTGAATGAATTGTGCTGTTTTATGTCAAGTGCTTTTTCTGTTTTACCTAAACCGGCATCTTATTCCCCCCCGTGCCAAAGCTATGCTGAGAGACACATGGTGATTTCCCTCTTGCTTTTGCTTGACCAAGTAGAATAAACTCTTTTAATATCAAGAATCTGATGCTTTCTGCTCAACTTATTTTTCTTCAGACTGGTACAAACAATGGATTATTCTTGTATTGTATTTGATACTGCTCCAACTGGTCATACACTCCGGCTATTACAATTTCCATCAACTTTGGAGAAGGGGCTTCAGAAGGTGATGTCTTTGAAAAGTAAATTTGGCGGCTTAATTGGTCAGGTATGTCCTTCATTGTTATCAAGTATTAGCCTTTCAATTCTAATGGGGGTCATGTTGTTGGCTTATGTTTGACCATATGAAAGTTGAAACAACTATTTAAACAAATTCTATCCTTTTCTTTTCTTGTCAAGTGATGCTTATGTAACAAGTTATTTCTAAATGTTCAGATGCCTGGTTTAACTTCTTTTTTCGATTCCTATTTTAGCATGTTCTATGAATTGAACGGTCGTATTTCCTTTCCTTCAAACATCTAACTACCTTAGCTTAATGGCCCGGAGATAAAAATATGGTGCACTAAGATATTTTCTGTTCTATTTTGGAAAAAAATTAATCAATGCAGCTCACATGGATCAGTTGTTGTTTGGCTCCTTAGCTGTGACTTATTATACAGTTTTGTACTCACAGGGTATTGATCAGTCTGGTGCCCCCTTTTCTGACTTCCATCATAGCATGAAAATTAATCAACTCTGTTCATTCTCCTTTTATCAAATGTTCAAGTTAGGATTTTAGGTTGTAGAATGATCATTCAATCTCAAATGTGCGCCAGTTAAATAATCGAGCCTTTTGTCCGTGCATGACTGCGATTTTATTTCTCTTTCAATGCTGTCCTTTCATTTCCCTTGTTATCTTAGTTCAAGTGGTCGTTCATACATTAGGCATGAATGGTGAGACCAAAAACATACTAAACCACCCATGATTGGTGGGCCGTTTATAGAATTGACCTCCGATGGTAGTACTCTTCACTTTTCCCATATTCTCCCATATTCTCTACCTGGTATTTGTATGCTAGAAGCTTCTGAATAAAGAGCTGAATCCAGAAATACTAGGTTTTTTATCTGAGAAAAAAAAGAAGATAATTATACTAGGGGTTACAATCCAGAAATACTAGGGTTTTTTTATTTGAGGAAAAAAGAAGATATGATAATACCAGGGATTACAGTGCATGCTCCTCTTGCTTTAGATTTGAAGATTCTGTCTGCTTTCTTTAGTCACTATAACTTCTAGTCATTTGGAAGAAGTGCAGAATGTATTACTCTCTGAGTAGTGGATTCCTGTTCCCATACATTTTAGTGATATTAAATTTCACACCTCTGTATCCTTAATTCTCGTGTCTTTTGGTTATTCTTGGGATTGTTTGTGACAGATGACTCGTCTCTTCGGCATTGATGATGAGTTTGGTGAGGATGCAATCCTTGGAAGGCTTGAAGGGATGAAAGAAGTGATCGAACAAGTCAATAAGCAATTCAAAGACCCAGTAAGACCTTTCATCCATGTGATTATTTTTGCATACATTAAGTGTTAATTATGCTACGTTTCAGCTGCGGAGTTTTTCTGTTTGATTGTTTTTATGCCAGAGTTTGTTTAGAGGATTGAGTCTCTTGTAGCGTATTCGATGAAGGTGTATGAATTGTGGTAATGGTAATTAAATAAGTATGGGTTTAGGAAGTTCTCATTGTTGCTGCATTATCTCTCCATGAGTCTGGAAGTACCGTAATAATGACATGCAGTGGTGTATGGTTATAAAATTGGATTGAAGCTATCTATTTTTTCATAACATGGGTGTCTTGCATATAGTTTTTAGGGTGTAACTACGTTTTATTTTTTGACACTTTACTATTAAGGTTTGGTGTAATGATGTGTATTTTGTCTTTGAAATGGTCATCTACTTGATAATTTCTTACTTTGATGGCCTGAGTTACAGTAGACTTGTATGTTTGGAAGCTATGACTTGCAATTTTTCTTGATGGGCTGATTCTCACTATAGATGGTACTTTTGTTTTCCTGTTGAACATTCTAGTTTCTTTATCACTTTCTTTTCTTTTCTTTTCATCTGACTATAATTAGTTATTTAATGCACTTGTATTTCTTGTTTCCAGGACTTGACAACCTTTGTTTGTGTTTGCATTCCTGAGTTCCTGTCCCTTTATGAAACTGAGAGACTGGTTCAGGAGCTTACCAAGTTTGAGATTGATACGCATAATATTATCATTAATCAAGTCCTTTACGATGAAGAAGGTGTTACTAACATGTCCCATACTACCCCCCCCACTCTCTCTATATATATGTATGTATATATTCTTGCATAGATAAATATGTTGTTGTTGTTATTGTAGATGTTGAATCCAAATTACTCAGAGCGAGAATGCGGATGCAACAGAAGTACCTCGATCAGTTCTATATGCTGTATGATGACTTCAATATTACGAAACTTCCCTTGTTGCCACAAGAGGTAAGCTACGCATGCCATAGTTTGTAGTACTTGCCAAGGAACTTCTTGCTTCTTTTGTGTTTTTAAAGCAATGTAAACTGTTTTAAAAACAAGTTAGCTATTGTGTTCCCATTTTTTTTTTTTTATCACCTTCTAAATATTCTAGGATGAGCACATGCCAATGTTTTCCAAAGGATCATATTTGTCATTGCATGCAATATGTTTTTGTATTATTTTCTACCTCGGAGTATTCTTGAGATGATGGGGTGAATTTCTGTCTTTCACTTGGGCTTCTTGCCTCCCTGATACCCTTTTTTTATATTATTAATTTAGTTTTATTAGCAAACCATGCATTTGACTAGCTTTCGTAATTAATAGGTTACTGGAGTTGAAGCTCTCAAAGCTTTCTCATGTCACTTTACATCACCATATCAACCTTCCACCAGCAGAAGTGCTGTGGAAGATTTAGAACGACGGGTATCTACCCTAAAGCTGCAGCTGGAACATGCTGAAGCAGAACTAGACAGACTTGAAAAGGGAAAGCAAAAGGTCTAAATGTTGCGTGGTCAACCATTTTGTAAGAGGTGCACAATTAGATTGCGTCCATTCAGTTCATATTGGGCTGATAGGAATAGAAGCCATGCTTTTATGTAAGCTCTGTATGATGTTTTGGGTAGGTTATTTATTTATGAACTTCTTATTTTAATGTCCCTTTACCATGCAATAAGTTTGCCTTCTCATTTATAATATTCATGCTTTAGATGATTTCAACTACTGGAAGGCGTTTTCTTTTTTTGTCATTTAGATGATTTTGAATAATGTTTATGATAGAAAAATATTTTTGCAGCCAGCCCCATTGTTTCCGTGTCTTTTTGATCCCTGATGAGTAGTGTATTCAAATGGCGAAACAGAATTGTAATGCAGCAGCGATGAATACTTTATAATTTATGCTTCCATGAACCAACACTATGGTGACTTTTCCTTCACTCAGATTTGATGGGTGATAATGAAGAAAACTTTTCCGATGGATGAATATGACTTCAGGGGAAAATAACAGTTCGCACTATGATCATGATGACAATAATTTTTTATTTTATAAAAAAAATATTATTTTAATAATAAAACATTTTAAAATATAATTGTTATCAGTTGTAGCGATGGAGGAATTTCGATAGCGTTCTCTCCGTCTGGAAATTGTGGTGGTGCGGAGACGACAGGACAGGGTGGTTGATGCTGGGCGACCATCAAATTTCTGGGAATGTAAATAAAGCTTCTGGGACGGTCTCATGAGCCTTAAATACGAGAAATTTGCTATCTTCTCCACAGAAATGTGATCGATTTCAAGCGTCTTTAGGAATAACTCCTCCTTGTGATGTTCCACGGGATGGAATTTCGTTTTTACTTTTATAGGAGACAGTATCAGTCCTCAAATCTATATTTAGAAGACGAAGAAGAAGAAAAAACTGACAAAAGGTGTTGTAATGAAAAGTTTAATATAAGTTTATGCATCATCCCACTCAAAAGATGTTGAGATGGCCGAGTTGGTCTAAGGCGCCAGATTAAGGTTCTGGTCCGAAAGGGCGTGGGTTCAAATCCCACTCTCAACATTTCTTTTGTTTCTGCTCATGCCAGAAGAGTTGATGTTTTTTGGAATTATAGTTTATAATATATTTTTTAAAATATCAGCAAATAAAATAATTATAAAAACTAAGAAAATACAGTGAAGTAAGGTGTGAGTTCATATTTGTTTATTTTATGCTTACACTGATTTTATTTTTTATTTTAAATTCCAATAATATATATATATAAGGGTTTTATATTTAATTTATAATTTTTTTAATAAAAAAACTATATTAGGCTCCTTTAATTTTTTACTATATTAACTTAATATAATATAAAACTGCATAATTATCTAATCATATTTTACGGCAACATTTTAACCTTCGTGTCTGTTAGCAAAGCTGTAACTTCTGTTTTTTAATTTTTTTAAAATTATTATTGATAAATACTATTAAAAAAATAAATCATTTTATTATATTTACAGTTGAAAATTACTTTTTTAGAATATTATATATTACACTACACCCTCGCATTAAACCCAGTCTTGCATCGGATGGCCAGACACATCAGATTCTATTCAGATCAACGGTGAGGATTAAAACCATTTTTTACACCAAACAAATGACCATATATCAACAAGTCCATCACTTCCTCTTGATTGTCTCGTCTTCCTTGACAGCAACTAGTCTGTAACACTTTCTCTCTTTTCCAAATATTCTTGGTCGTGTCCACACCTCTTGACTCTTGAGATCGAATTATTAAAAGGCTTACATTTTCTCTGTATTTCCCACCTGGGTCTTGTCCTAAAACACCAGGGAGAGAGAGTTAGATTCGAGTGAGGCTGGGTCAACGTTTAGATTCGGTTATTTGGGGAGCTGAGTCTCTCTGTTTGTTATTATCTTGTTTTCCTTTGAGATTCTGAAGCCATGGAGGCTTATAAGAAATGGGTTAGAAGGAATAAAGATTATGTTCACTCATTGGAGTCTCTTGCCAATGTAAGTCGAATCTTTATACTTGATTGTTTTGGCTTTCTGGGTTCTCCTTTTTGCTCCTTTTATCATCCATTGTAGCTTACAAGTGAAGAACGTCTTGGGAAAAAGGTGGCGTTGAGCTGTTTTTGGATATGAGTTTAAGGTTATTGCATTTTCTTATGAATGTTAAGTAGTGTACCGTTATTTACTCGGAGAAAATTGATTAAAGGAGCGCTCTTTATGAAAATGCTTGCATATGTTTAGACTTGCTTATATCATCCTTTGTGGATGTGAAAAAAATGAAGATTTGAGAAAAAAAAATTGATCATGGACAGGAAGTATGATAAGATACAGAGGTGGTTTTTGTTTTTCGTATGTAATGTATATGGTTTTTGTCTAAGCTAATCCATTTAAGAGTCTTTGACTGTTAGATGAATATGTTTAGCCATGTTGATAGTTTTCATCGTAGGGATAGTTTATTCTGGTGGCACTGGCATCAGAATGTTGGAATTCATGATGATTGGGTTCGGATGTGACTCTATTTCAAAAAAATTGTCTGATCCAGTATTCAAATTTGTTGCACAGGGATTGACATGGCTTCTTCCCGAACGGTTTTCCGCATCAGAGATAGGGCCAGAAGCAGGTTTTGTGAAACTTTGGTAACTTTTGGCTACTTCTTGTTAGCTTGGGATTTCTTTTTCCTTATTAAGTAATCATGGGAAATGGTGGGAGAGGGAGGAAACGAATTTTAGACATCAAAATTTATGTTTTCCGATGTTTCCATCCTGAAGTAATGAGTACTAGTAAGTCACAATAACACAGTTGTTTTAGGTTCAGTTTGGAGTTTTATTGTTTTTTTCAGGCTTCATGATAATATATTAAAGTGTCAAAATTTGAGTTTTTTAGCCCTAGTCTTCATCTCACGAACCCGAAATGATGGGAATTTTTATCTGGCTGCACAGATTCCTTTTCCTTTTCTCTTGTACTCGTATACATTGAAAAGTTAAAAATGCTGATATACTGAGTTAGTAATTATCTGCAGTAACTGCAATCTTGGGCATTATCACTGCTATGAACGAGCATATCATCGATGCTACTCCAACCCAGATGCATGTTGGTCCTGTGGAGCCTAATCCTTTCCCGTATTCATTGTGCATATCTGCTATAAAGGATTTGGAAACTGTGGTTGAAGTTGCAGCACAACATTATTTTGGTGACGATAAGAAATGGAATTTCATTGCTGTTACAGAAGCTATTAAGTAAGCAGAATTTGTCTTGTTTGCCACTATTTCTTTCAGTTGGGCTTTTTTAGAATTGTACTGATTTGTTAAAATTTACCTGATTACTCTGCATTCCTATAATAACTCAGGGTGCTAGTTAGGCTCATTTTGTTCCGGAATAGTGGATATAAGATGCTTCTTCATGGAGGAGACACACCAATTATTGAAAAGCATTCGGATTTCTCAAGCTCACAGCATAATGATGGGGGTTTCCCAAGACCTGGATCTGGCCATGGTCCTAATGGACTTAACCCGTGGAATCTAGAAGGAAGGGCATTGTCTGCACTGAGCAGGTTTGGGGAAAATGCCAGGATGAGTTCTGACACGGTATGGCTGCGCAGGGTTCAACATCAGCAAGCTATTATGGAGCCTCCATGTATAGTTTTGTTCTTAATAATTTCATTTCAGGGTCAGATCACTAATACACAACTATAATTCAACTCAACTAATATTTGCAATTATGTCTTCACATCTTCAGCGAGTAAGAGGCCGACAATTTCCATGATTTTATCTGAAAAAGGTGTTCAGGGGGCATTATTTCTCATGGGAGAGGTCCTCTTTATTATAAGACCCCTTATGTACGTGTTGTTCATCAGAAAGTATGGAATTCGGTCATGGATTCCCTGGTCTCTTTCTCTGGCTGTAGATGCTGCTGGCATCGGCTTTTTAACACAGGTTGCTAAATCGAGGGATGGCGGAAAAGAGCAACACTATCACCTCACTGCTTCTGAACAAGATGAGGTTGGAGCCTTACAGAATTTTACTGTTCAATTTTGTATATGCTTCCAGCTCATCTACTTCAAGGATGGTTCTCACAATCCACCCGCCCCCTCTTTGTCCTTTTTGTGAATGCAATACTGATTAACTGATGGGTTTGATGCTAAAGTGATGTTGTTTGAATCAGTTGAAAAGAAGAAAATTGTTGTGGGCGCTTTACCTTATGAGAGATCCTTTCTTTACCAAGTACACCAGGTAAGGCTCTCTTTCCTAAATTTCTTGCTAGGCTATGGTATTTCATAATTGCGATCTCCGCAAGATAAAGTGATCTAAGATTCAACACTGTATTTGCTAATCCTTTCAGGCAGAGACTTGAAAGCACTGAAAAGCTACTGGAACCTGTTCCTGTTATTGGGTTCTTAACAGGTGCGTGGTGTTTATTTCTTACAATCTGGCTGCGTCATATTTCAACCTTGATGATGGCGCTTGTCTCTGAAACATTCATATTTTTCTTACAATGTCATTTGAACATGCAGCGAAAATTGTTGAGCTTGTTGTTGGTGCTCAGACTCGGTACACCTACATGTCTGGATCCTGATGAACAGCACTCGAAGTTGAATTTCCCAGGTCTCTTAGATTTTAGTTGAAGCACCTCCGAACATGCTGTGATTTTGTTACAATACGTCTGTGCAATGCAGTTCTCAATTTACTATCTAATTAATACTCATCTACCTCTGGAACAACATTCAGCAATTGATTTTAACCTCTATATTTTCTTACTTATTATATTTTAGTCCTTATTGGAATTTTTTATCCTCATATTTTATGACACTTACTACTAAGTCCTTATATTAAAAAATTGCAATTAAGCCCTTGCTTTATTGTAATAAATTAGTCAAATATTTGTATACCAAATTAAAAAATAAATAAATGAGTGGTAAACAAATAATAAATAGCATAAAAAAAAAAGAAAATAATGATTTTTTCTATGACGGTAGACAAGTTTGTTCCCTCCAATCCTAGGACATGACAAGGATTCTATCTTAGGAGCTAACCTTGACCACGCCGTGTAAAAAGATATTGACATTAGTTGAATCACGTGGGAAAGCCTGATGCGAGCTTAATGATAAGTTTTTGGAGTCGGTTTGGATGAAGTTGTTTTTTAAAAATGTTTTTAAATAATATTTTTTAATTTAAAAAATAATAATTTTAATGCTACCCCATCAAATTAATTTAAAAATAACAATAAAAAATAAAAGTATTTCACAACTTTCCTTAAACACGCAGTAACAAACCGACACCCCGCATTTGCCCCACGGGAAAGAGCCAGCTTTACTATGATGCAATGACGTGTCACTATAGTATTGGCTGGTAGTGGCAGATGCAAAAGGTGTGCAGGTGTAAAGTTCTGTAACGGGGTCCGTGTACCACAAACAAAGGGATCCACGCCCATCGCTGGCGTGGTAGGGGTCCCTTCCCTAAACTGAACAGTGAAACGAGGGGCCGGCGAGGGCAGGTGGGTCTGTGAGCATACCCCATTGTGGGCTACTCGAAGTGGCGGAAATGAGGCTCCCCTCCCTCCCCACGGTCAGTTCTCCTCCGTTAAACCGGCGGAAATGGTGGGTTCCACGGGGGGAAGAATCCAAACTCCCTCTACACCAGTTCTCAGTTTGGTTTGGTGCGCTCCAACACCACACTTGCAATTAAAACGCACCGTCTCCATTTTGTGGCAATGCGGAGAGGATTGGTGAACATCGTCTACCACAGTTTTTCCTTTTTTTTTTTTTTTTTTTAAAGAAATCTCATGTGTTGAATGTCATCAAAAAAAAGGTTCAAGTCCTATAGCATATGAAAAATCCTTAAAAGAAATTGAACAGTGACAAGGATATTGGTACGCTTAATAGAGACTTTCTTTCATTATGTAAATGATTATCATCAAAGAAGCCATTGCCTTCCAGCCATGGAACAAAACCATATTTTCATGGTTAGATCAAGCTCTTAACATGAAGAAAACAGATGATATAATTAATTCCTTTAGCATATGAATTGAGGTGTTTTATAATTAACAATGTTGTTTTATCAATTTATAGTCATTTAGATGTTAACCCGTGCCCTAATTTCACTGAGAATAGGTTGAAAATGATACAATTTATATGGTAAAGGAGTATTCTATCTTTTTTATATATACAAAATTGATCTGATCAAATTCATATAATGTAGGGATGATGGTGGTTTTAACCATTTCAAAAAAAATTATTATTATTTTTATACTTTTCTTTCTTAGCCTTTTTTGTTTTTTAAAATAAAAATAAATTTAAGAAAATGGAATGGATTAGAAAGATTATATTACAGACGAGTCCAAAAACATAGATGTTAAAAATATTGTTTTTGAAATCACGAGGACTAAGTTAATTATTATTATTTTTATAAACTACACGTACTAAATTATAGTTAATTCCAATCCATCGTTGTTTCAACTTTCAATTGCAACAAGCCCGCCTATCACCGGTAATGTGAGTTTGTTTTTGAAAATAATTTTTGTTTAAAAATATATTAAAATAATATTAGTTTTTTATTTGTGGTTGTAGGCTTGAAAAATTATTTTAAAAAAATATATAAAGTACAATTTTTTTTTCATTTTTTTTTTAAATTGGAACATGCAAAATTACAGTGTATATTAATTATTCAATAACTTTTAAAATTATAACCAAGATAGAACACAATTTTAATCAAGGTTGTTAATTATGCTTCGGTTGATGTTTTGTTTTTTTCTATTGGTATAGAATGTTTCGGTTTCGAAGTGTTTCGGTGTGCCGTTTCGAAGTTGTATTGTTCATATACAATTAATTAATTATATATATGAAAAATTAATATATTAATTTAACAAACATAATTAAAATTCAAGATAAATTAACTTTAAATTATACAATCCAAACTCAAAGTTAAACAAATATAATCTCAAAATTAGAAACATTTCTAAAATTTCAAAATATTGTGAAAGTACAATGTTCTAAAATAAAATAAATATAAATCAATTATATTTGTTTATAATTTCTGAAGTAAAATGTTGTAAAATAAAATAAATATAATAGGTTTGATTGAATTACATATTTGATTAAAATTAATAATTAGAAAACAGATTTATAATAAAAAATATATAAATCATTTTTTTTCATGGCTGAAGCAGCACATCCAACATGTTTCCAATATATTTGAGTCATTTCGATCGAAACAAAACAAAACTTGTGATAACTTTGATTTTAACTACACCATCCGTGTCGATGTGAATGCACGGGATGGGTGACTTACAAACGGATTGGGAGCAGGATTCCTACGGAGCCTTCAAGTTAGCATAATTTTAAAGTCTCAAAATTTTGATTCAAGAAGCCAGAAGAAAAGGTTATGAATCCTAGATCTTGCAAATAATTTATATGAATTAAATAAAGCAGTTGAGTTTATTTAAAAAAAAATACAAGATGGGATGTTGTCTTATATATATATATAGTTTTATAAATTAATATTATATGCTGTTTGAAATTTATGGTTGATTTAATTTTGATACATTTAGCACGGTATTGAAAAATATCATCACAAAAAAAAATTGATTTTAATACTTGCAAGAGATTGAAAACAATAAAATTGAAAAACAAATAGCAGGACTTTTAATTTAAAAAAAAAACTATGGTGTTGTCCTCTTTCTTTGATTTTACCTTTGGTCATTGATTTGTCTTTCTTTTCAATTCGATCATTCCATGTTATGTTTATTTATATTGAAAATTGATAATTTATTCTAATTTATTTTTTATATGATTATATGAATTTAATAAAAAGATTTAGAATTGAATTGGTAGTGGATATTGTTGTCAAAAACACCTTTTTGGTAGTAGATATTGTTGTCAAAAGTTCAAGCACCTTAAAATATATAGTTCAAACAAAAACTCATATATAGTTTAAGCAACTCAAAAACACAATACAATAAAATTATGTCCGTGTAATTTCATTAACTAAAAAATAACAAACCTAAATCAAACAATCAATTATTGTGTGATGTAAACTACAATTAGTTGCATTGTTTTTATCTTTCTCGTTATTCCTAAGACATTCATCAAGATCATTACCATCTAGATGATTATTATTATTATTGCTACTGGTACCAACATAGATATTATGAATAGTAGTGCTACTACTAGTAATAGCATCAATATTAAACTCAAGACTATTCGAACTATTTAGTTTTGACATCAATTTAAATATGTGAGACATATTCAATACCATGATTCCCTCTTTCATCATTATTAGGAATTTTTCACCATCATTTTCATCATATTTACTACTTTTTTTTCGTGTTGCACTGCCAATGACTTAAAACATATTAAAATTTGATAAACATCATGTTGCTCTCCTTAAGTTATCCAATCATCATCAAGATGAGAAAAAAACTTCACCAACTTTTTTATTTAATTTTATATTGCACATTAAAAATATCAAGTCATTTATTTTTTCAAGTGCAAATGATTTTTTTTTTTGTTTCATATAACCCAAGTAACAAAATTAAATTGATAACATATAAGATTCTTATCAAGTATCTTGACGAAAAAACATAGATCATACTTTGAAAAAAACATTGTTTTTGGTTGATATTTATTTTTAATGAATTAAATGCTAATTAATACCACAAATGAGTTTATTAAGGTTTTTTTTTTTTTTGATAAATAGGTGAATGAGTTTTTTTTAGGCTTAAAAGTCAACAACTCAACTTTAAAGCTATTTATCGTTACTTGAATTCAAATTACCAAATGACTCTTTGGTTGTTATATTTATATTTTACATAAAAAAAAAGGGTGGTTATAGTCCCTTCAAAATCAAAGAAAATAAGAAAGACCTAAGCTCCTATATGATTTGTTTAAGGTTTAGATAGGCGTGTTGGGTCACTTGATTTTTTTAAGGCCAACATGTTTGTTGTATTTTTTTTTTAATTTTCTGTTGATTTTTTTAATATGGATTTTTTTTTAACTTCCTCCTTCAATATTTGTTTGATTTTGGATTGAGTTTTATAATTTATTTTTTAAAAGTATATCACACACTCAAATAAATATCTTAATATTTGATTTTATGAGTATCTATTTTTTTATATATAATTAAACAGAAAAATAGTTTCATAAAAAATATATTATTAAACACAATGGAGTTCATGACTTGCTTCAGTAGTAAATTAGTTAAGAATTAAGCTTTATACTCTCTTTTTTGCAGTCTTAAACAAATGTCCCTGTATTGAGTTGGTGCCTGATTTTACTAATGTCTATTTGTTATCATATAACTACATAAAAATAGTTTGAGAAAAAAATATTAAATCTAGTGGAGTTCATAGCTCGGGTCATCAGTTTTGACTTAAATGAGAATTGAGTTTTTTTTATATAATTTATTTTCTATTAAATTTTTGTAGTATCAAACAAACATTCTAATTTTGAGTTGGTGTTCAATTTTATAAACAATTATTTTTATTTTTATATAATTAAATAAAATAAAAGTTAAACAAGTTATTAAACCTGATAAAAGCTATATTTCATACCATTTTCATTAAGTGAATGGTAAGGAAAAAAGAATTTGTGATTGATTTCCATACCATATTGTTCTTTATCTAATTCACTCAAAACACCTATATAGCGATCGAATTGGGTAATGAAAAAAAAATCACAAGTAATTACAATTGATCATAGATTGGCAGCCACCATTGCTTGGATAAAAAGAAAAAGGAAAGACTTCCCACTTGAAACAGTTTGAAAGACGGCCACGAAATAAAATTCAACACCCAAAGTACGACGGCGTTTCAAGGATTGCAATCTGACCTCATCAGAGGCACCGCATGATCACTTCCCATTTGACCCTACCATACAGACAGCATCACAGTGTTTTCTGGACGGGGCCACCACGTGTTATCATCCTGTGCGCGTCCTGTTTCTTTTTTAATTTCTTTTAATGATGGGCACGTAACCGTAGATTTCCTCTATATATAGCCCGTTTCTCGGCTCTGCCGTCTGAATGTGTTATTGCCAACCCAAACCCCTCTGTTTCAATGCTCCCATCCTCTCCTCCGCCGCTCCCTTTTTCTTATTTTCCACGGTGATACGCCTCTCGGAATGGCATCGATACAGAGGCAAGAGGAAGACGGAGACATGAGAGCCGTTGATCTTAGAATCAACAGCAGAGAATTGCCGAACGTTCGAGCAAGCCCCACTTACAAAAAGAACTGCAACGACATGTCGGTAGCACTCAAGGAAGAGCCATGCACAGAGGAGAGATCACCTACACCGCCATTAGGTGTCATGCCGTTGGCAGCAGTTCCCATGCCACTAACCACAGTAGCCCCACCAAAACGAGCATCAACAAAAGACCGGCACACCAAGGTGGAGGGTCGAGGCAGGAGGATCCGAATGCCCGCAGCTTGTGCTGCCCGGATCTTTCAGCTAACCCGGGAATTAGGCCATAAATCAGACGGTGAAACGATCAGGTGGTTGCTTGAACATGCTGAGCCTGCCATAATTGCAGCAACAGGAACCGGCACCGTCCCTGCTATTGCCATGTCTGTTAACGGAACCCTCAAAATCCCAACAACAGCCAACTCCAGCTCCGAACTTGGCGAACTGGACGCGACAAAGAAACGCAAACGACCCGCTAATAGCGAGTACGTGGATGTCAACGACACCGTTTCTGTCTCTTCTTCTCTCGCTCTCATGACGACGCAAACGCCGCAGTCGCAGCCACGGTTACCGCCGCAGCCGCAACAAACAGTCGCGGCAGTGCCACAGAGCTTAGTGCCCATGTGGGCCATACCATCCAGTGCTGTCGTTCCAGGGGCGTTTTTTATGGTACCATCTCTTGCAGGACCGTCTAACCAGCCCCAGATTTTTACGTTCCCAGCTGCAGCTACCCCTCTGATAAATATTTCGGCGAGGCCAATTTCATCTTTTGTGTCTTCCATGCAATCCAATATAGCAGTGGCTATGCCAGTTTCAGGCTCTACTGCTTCTGGTTCTATGACTGCGAAAGGTATTTCAATGATGGCACCAAGTTCAAGTTCTGCCTGTGCTCTCAGCACCTCAAGTACAACTACTAATAGAACTCCTCAAATGCTTAGAGACTTCTCTTTAGAGATTTATGACAAACAAGAGTTACAGTTCATGCCTCGATCTTGAAAGCAATGACAAAAATTGATGGTTTTCATTGGTCACTGTGTTCTGGGTTCTAATTGTTTTCGGTGCGTCCGCCATTAACAAGTTTATTCGAGCTTGGGATTACGCCTTAAGTTTTTTTTTTTTCTTGAAAAAAAAGTTGTTTTGATTCGTGGATGGAGGAGAGAGCACATGCTCACGTGTAAAGTGGGTCGAAGCAGGCGGAGAACGGGGTCCACATTTATGGTGGGTCAACACTCACAGCTAGAAAAGAGGTGGTGACTCTGCCCTCAGAGGTTAACCCCATTAATTGTTCTTCCATGGCCAGCCATTGTTAGAAAGAAGGCAAATTCTTAGCCCCATCCAGTTCAAACTTATTTTTTTCTTCTTAAAATAAAAGGGAGGGGCACCCTGGACCGTGCAAGGCGAAAAGAGAAGCGCATTTGTTTTTGTTAAGTGGGGCCGGCATGATCGGCCCCCAACCGGTTCGTGGGCTCCAAACGGGACCGTTTCTTTTTTCGCACTGTTTTCAAGGCGGCCACTTGTGGTCCCTTGGTTTGGTGGTCTGATCGAGAGTGGGGAAGCAAATGATTAGACTGGAATGGACGACACGTGTCCTCGCTTATCTGTATGGTGGGGCCCGCTACTTTGTGACTGACACGTGGGCCCCTCTCTATTTTTAACACCGGCCCCCTTGGCTCTGATGATGGCATCTGATGAAGCTTGGCTACACGCGATCGTAAATGGACCGAGTAACACGCTAGTATTTTCTCATTGACTGATTCTCTATCTCGCCGGTTGGGGTTTTTACTTTTTACTGGAGGAGGGTCGTGGTCGACGGCATGGAATTTAAATGGGATGGTGGAGCCCAAATTCCAACACGAGTCCACCCACGGTTTATTCCCACATTGAATAACTGGGCCCACCTGAAAGGTGGTTTTTCCGATTGTATTGTAGCTGTAGGAAACAATAAAGCATGATTCATGGCTGGGGCAAGATTGGACTGTGCTTTTGGATCAATTTCCTTATTTTTCTGTTTGGTTCGACAAATAATCGAATTATAATTTTTAAATTTATTCAGCTCTCTTGCCGTTGCCCTGTCCAATTGACTCCATGAAATGCCTACCCGACAAGCATTCAATATTTGATTTGCACCACCTTCCTTTTCCAACTCCCACAACTTAATAAGTTTTAATAACAATACAGATGATTTGTTTCTTTCAAAATATAATTATATATTGGGACGGATTGCCTACCATATGGAGATTGTTATGTGATTATACTCTTCACATATCATTCAAATTCCCAATTTTGTAAAACAAATATATTTTTTTATTCTGATTTATACTGTCAAACCCGTGTTCCATTGGATTAGCTGATGACTAAACTCAAGCGTATTGAGCTTAGCTACTTGTCATATATAGTTCAGTTGATGATTGAATATAATTGTATTGAGCTTTATATATTGTCAGATTCATGCTACTTTTGATTCAACTAACAGTTGAACTCAAATGTATGGGGTCTGATTTATGGTTCAACTACTTGTGAGATCTTTTTTCTCTTTATTTTTGCTTTTAACTTTTGCCAAAAAACTCCTTTATATTATTTGGATTAAGAATCTTGAGTTTTAAAAACGAGAGCAAATTTCCTCGTAACAGAGTTTTTCTTTAGGGAAAAAGAAACCCTCATCTTTTTCTTGTTTATCCATAATTTCTTGAATAATTTTAAGAATATCTTCCAAAAAAAGGAAGAATATAATGTTTTTTAGGGGGGGGGGGGGGGGGTTAGCTTTAGGTCCAAAATTGGTGTTGCTCTCTAAAGATCTATGGCTATTAAGATTGGTCCAAGATTTGGAATTGATGTTAGCTCACCTTCATCCACTAGAAGGTCATAGGAGTCCTCAAGAGGTTTCAAGCCTTTAAATTTATACCCAACCACGTATTTGTATCTCATAACAGTCGTGCCTAGTTTATTTATATTCTTTCCTCTTTTAAGTGTAGTCTTTTTAAAGGCAGACAACACTTACTTTATATACAAAGGGTTATAGGGGTATCCCTAATGAGTATTAAATAGACTTTGATCATTGGTCTTTTTGTTGATGAAATTGGCATCTAAGGAGTTTAGAAAATCAAAATATATGGTATTATTTACCAATTGATTTCTATTTTGAAATGAATAATTATCTTTTGGAAAAGCTTTGTTCGCCTCCATGAAGTCCACACACATCTGCCACTTGCCGTCACTCTTTCTGTCTATAACAATGTTCATTAACCAGACATGATATATCACTTCCAAGGCTCATATTGTCTTGAATTTAGTTAACAATGGAGCTTAAATATATTAAATCTAGTAACTTCCCAGACTCACATTGTTCTAGATTAAGCTACAGTAATATTGAGCTACAAAAAACTAACTCGTCAATAAAAAACAAGTGGTTTGATAGATATAGATCGACACACACAATTTTGCAAATAACTTACTAATATTATATAGGTAAAGATTGGATAAAGGCACAAGAAATCAAACTATAAGTGCTATTCTTTTTACTAATAATTTCTTGGATGGATATGTTTGTGAGCTCACAACTCTCGTATAAAATGAAAATAAAACCAACTAATGTGTTTCTGACAAATTGATTTTCTACTTTCAAGTGTCAAGAACATCAACCTTCATTACTAGTGCTAGTCATTGATTCAGAGGTAAGATTGATCGAAGAAGAAGAAATTAATAGCGAGGAAATGTTCCAAATGCAGAAATGGGCTTACTGTGGGGTATGCTCTATTCTCCATCAGAAGCTAGGTCCCTGTGACACTAGCCAGACACCCTGGAGTAGGTGGTCCACGTGTACGCTTTATGTTGAATTTTAGGCGTGATGTGAATGCCATGCGTCAAAAAAATATCTTGTTTGTGGCGGTTTGAACCCCCCCCCGCCCCCCCGCCCCCCCGCCAAGAGAGAAGTGGCGCGTATTGAGCACTTTCTGGGTTCCTCACCAAGCGGTCCAGGCTATTAGAAGTAGAACTACACATGCATTAATGAAGAACCGAAGCATTAAATATGTAATGAAAGGGACAACTGAGATTTGAAGAAATATCCCTCATATGCTTGCTTATGTCTTAGAAATTTCCTTAGGATAACAAAAGCGACGAATATTAAAAATTTATGATTGAATAAATAATATTACGATTTTTAAAACTTGAAATTTATTGCGGAATGGATTTATTTCAGCAAATAATTGCTAAGAATCTTACCAACAATAAATAGGTTTGGATATTTTCTCAATATGAAGTTCAGCAATAAATACAGAAAAATATGAAATAAGATATTTTAATAAGAGTTATTATTTCATAATTAATTTAATCTTAAAACCCATATTTAAAAACCAAAAGTTTGTGCTAACAACGTAGAGTATTGATAAAAGTAGAGCGTAACCATCCGGTATATGATACAGTGTTATGAGTTCGGGACTAAAAGGTTTGGTCTTTTTGTAGTCTGAGGTTTGAGCACTGTGATTGTTTATATGATGATTACTAGAGATTTATATGGTCATTAACTTTAAAACTCATGAAATTAATCTAGAATCGAGATGCATGCAAACTGATTTAAACATCCATGATAACAATATATATAAAAAAGTAGAGCATGGTACTTTGGAGTGTGAGAGTTTCCCTGACATGTGTTTTTCATGCCGGAACACTTATCACCCATTAAAATCGCTTCAATGTTCTCCTGTTTCATCTTTTAAATCAGGGCGTTGAAAAATAAAACAAATATTTATTTTTATTTTATGTTTTAATATGCTAATATTCAAAATTAAATTTTTTAAAATAAAAAAAAGACATTTTAAATAAAACAATAACCATAACTCTTAACCGACTCTGGTGCGGACTCTTGGGTCCTCGCAGAAAATATAAAGAGATAGTATTTTGCGGGCCCCCCCATTTTAGCGGCTCGTTATTTTCTGGGCCAATCAAGTGGCGGGGCCCGACATGTACGTCCACGTTTGAGTTTCAGCTTAAAAGAACTGGAAGAGTCCAAGTGCCACGTCATGAGGTCTTGCTGGTGAAATAGAGTTTCCAAATAGTCACGACGGTGCTTATCCATTAACGTAAGAAATGAGATTAAAAATATTTGTGGTGGTGAATCCTTTAAATTTTTCAAGGAGGGAAAGGGATGCGCTTTATGATTTCTTTATCTCTTAACTAGACAATGCCCCCGCGCTTCGTCGCGGGCGGCACAATATTTTTTTCAATGTAAAAAATATTAATTGTGTGTATTTTTTTATTATAATATAAATTTAGCTAAAATAATAAATATGTGCAGAATTCATGTCAAGTGCAAGTTTTCTATAAAATATATGAATTTAAAATCGATATAAATTTATCTGTTTAGTAGTTTCAAACGAAATAACCAGCATAAATTTACCATCATCATTAAAAAAGCAAGAAAACTCGGGTATCTGAATTATTAAGTTCACTGTATTAAGATTAGTTCATTTTATAATTCAATTTAAATCAAACAAAAATAAAATATAAATTGTGAAAATACCTACAATAATAAAATAAAATAAAAAACTGTTAATTTTCTATCAACAAAAAGACGAAAACATAGATTGAAAATTCATTCTGAAGTTATTGCCATTATCATTGCTATAAAAGCTAAAATTATTACTAACATTACTGCAAAAACAATTAAAATAATTAAATTGCCATGAAAAATTAAAAAAAAAAGCAAAAGATTTTTATAAAACAACAATAAAAAAATAATATAAGTACTTATAGAACTCGTGGTGCGCATCAGCTGATCCAGACACACCGATTATAAAAAAGGATCAGAGGATTAGTCATGGTGCGCTTAAGTTAACCCAGAGAACCCGGTTATAAAAAAATATATAAGTGGGAAAAAAATATAAGCATGAAAGCACTGTAGCAATCCATATTGTTTTTTTTTAAATCAGTCCGGGAATTAGTCGTGGTGTGCTTAAGCTGGACTGGAGATCCTAGTCATAAAAAAATTATATAAGTGAACAAAAAAACGTATAAGGAAAAAAAATAAAAAATAATAATAAATTGGTTCGGAGAATAGTCATGGTGTATCCACGCTGGCCTGGACATCCCGATTATCAAAAAACAGATTTGGTCCGAGGAGTGGTGGTGGTGCACTTGAGCTGGCCCGGAGATCGTGGTTATAAAAAAAATATATAAATGAAAAAAAATGTATAAGTAAAAAAAAGAGCTTAAGCTGGCTGAGAGACCATGGTTACAAAAAAATGTATAAGCGAAAGAAAAAAAAAAAGTATAAGCGTGGAAGCACTGTAGCAATCCATATTGTTTTTTAAAAAATTCAGCCCAAGAATTAGTCGTGGTGTGCTTAAGCTGGTTGGAGATCCCGGTTATAAAAAAAATGTATAAGTGAATAAAACAAAAGTATAAAAAAATATATATATATACCAGCAGGAAAGCACTTTAGAAAAAAAATATGGGTCCGGGGATTGTCGTGGTATGCATAAGTTGGCCTAGACACCCTGGTTATCAAAAAAAATTGGATATGGAGATTAATCGTTGTGCATTTAAGCTAGCTCGGACAACCCGATTATTAAAAAACAAAAAACCAAAAAATTATATAAGTAGAAAAAGAAAAAAAATATAATAAGAAAAAAATGAAAAAAAAATATAATAAGGAAAAAAGGCAAAAAAAGAAGAAGCAAAAAACGGAGGAAAAAAAGAAGAAAAAGAATAAATAGGAAAAAAAAGCAAAAAAAAAGAAGAAGAAACGATAAAAGAAAAGAAAAGAGGAGCGTAATCATAAAATGAAAACAAAAAAAAGCAGAAAAAACTACTATTGTAATCCACAGTGCACTGTGTCTGTGTGCACAGTGCGTGGGTGCACAGTAAAAAAGCCACGTGGTTTATATATATAGTAATTTATGAAGTATCACTTCAAGGAATCAAAGATTCGATGAAGGTTTAATAACATTTCATGGAGGTTTAAATATTAACAAAAATAAAGTTATAGATGTTTGAGAATAATATATATATATATATATATATATATATATATATATATATATATTTTGAGGTTTTACTTAACAACTTAAGTTATTATTTGATATGATTTTTTGATATGATATCAGAATCTTGTTAACCTAGCGATCATGAGTTCAAATCTCATTACCTTCATTTTATTTGATAAAAATCAAGTACAATATAGTGTGAGTTCATACAAGTTTCAAGCTCGAAAGGCTTTTACTTGAAGTGTATGTGTTAAAGAATAATATAAATCATATTCTAGGAACTCATCTAACCGCTTAAGTTATTAGACGAGATGCTTCCTCGATACTAGAGTGTTTTTTTAATTATTAGTAAATAAATTGTTTTCTATTTTGCTAATTAATTATTCAACACAACTTAAAATCGATGATTAAATCACTTTAGCCACACTTATAAAGGTATTTAAAAACTGTTTTTTTTTTTTTTTTTTTTTTTTTTTTTTATATATAATTGTGTATTATATTAGATTACATTTTTATTAATAGATCTAAAGTAAGACAATTAAGAAATTAAAACTACTTAAGGAAATCATAATTTAACTAGAATATTTTATTACAAACTATTTTTTAGTAAAGATTCTTACATCAACTAGAATTTCTCCTTTAACTGAAATTTATTTAACATTACTAAATTATTATAATTTCTAAAAATATCAATACTCTTATAAACTCTAAATCTTATTATCTTATATCAAACTTCAACACAGCCCTTCACAAATTTATCAAGGAGACTTGTTTGCCTGCCTGCGCTTCACACTAGAAGAGCTGGTAATTTCCTTTTCAATAATCATAGCATGTGAAGCTGGGCTGCCTTATTTGAACAGAAATTCTTTTTGCAGGTTTATGTTCATGAACAAAGCGATGCGTTTCCGCATAATTCAAGATTTTGTGTCGGGCAAGAAAAACATTTCTGGAAGTGATAACTGCCCTTTTCCATTAAATTTTTAACCCTCCTGTAATAACAGGTAGTAATTACATTGTCCCAGTAAAATGGCACATGGTAATGTATGAATGTTCCTTCATTCACAAACAGCAATAACAGCCTATCCATGCTCACAGACATCAGTTAAGAAAAAAAAAATCAAAAGGTGGAACAAACATTCAGGGTAAAATATTTTATGTAGGCAGCTGTATTTACACAAATATACATAAAACAAGCTCTTCAATCTCTATCATTCGAGGCTACGCCATAAAGATGTGTTCTTGAAGATGAACCATCCTCCATACTAGGGGTTTTGTGAAATTTATCATGTTAATGCCCGCCCACAAAACAGAGTGAGGGTGAACATACAAATATTATTGGCGCTTTGTACAAGTAAAGATGTGTATATTTCAAAACTGTGTGCTCGAATCACTATCCTATAGTATATTCATCCTTTTTTGATTTGATAGGCAGTAGAAACTCCATGTTAAAGATTTATTTAGATAGTCAGATTCTCCTGAATTGCGAGAAACGAACCCGTTATATTTCCTCCGACATCTGGGAAAGTTTCAGATCCAGGGATAGGCCTCACCTTGCCCTTTCGATCAACTTCAACAGGGTACTTTAGCAAGTGCCCTCTCATCTCCGATACCTCCTCGGCAGCAAATTGTTTCCAGTTCATCTCCCCCATTGTTCTAATTCTCCTAACACATTCAAGACTCTCGGGTTCTGTAAAGATGTCCTCAATAACTCCAGTATGCTCTGCCCAGAGAGACATCCGATATCCATGGATCTATAAAAGATGCATTTTGTTCAAGAAACAGCAAGTCAGTAAATACCAGAAATTTCAGAGTTTCAATTATAAAATAAAATGAGCATATTCTTTTGGATATTTTAAACCAAGTTGTCAATAATGTAAATATGCCTTTGCAATTTCCAGAGAAATCAACACCAAATTCATCTTTGTTTTAGGACAGTAATCTTTCTTGGCAACTACATCCCAAGGCAAGGATGAAGGATAAATAAAAAAATTTCCATCTCTCCTGTCATCTTTTCATGCATGTATTGTAGACTCCTGCTGTTGAACAGCACAACAGTTCATTTTCTTTGAGATTTTTTTCTTTCTTATACTAATTTTTATTTTTTATATTTAATTTGTTCATGCAAACATACACAGATAAAAACAATACTTTAAGTACCATAAACAATTCTTCTTCTTTAGCTTTTATGCAACTGAGTGCACTGGTTAACTATTTCAATACTACCATCCACTATCATGCCACTAAATCATTAGTTATTATTGTTCTTTTAAGCTAAATCTTTTGGCTATTTTATGTAATTCTCCATTTTCCAGCAGCAACTCCTTTTCCCAGTGAATCAATTATCAATTATCAAATATTGAGTTTCTGTTTTCAGCCGTGACAAACAAATGTGGTTTTTGTATTATCTAACTGAAGGTTACCTGTCCAAGTGGATTGCATTGTTTTCTTGCCCAGGTATGTTGAGGTTGGTAGGCTCCCATTGCAATCTCAGTGTCTCTAGTGCCGTCCATGGAACGCTGATTTATATTTGCAGATCCCAGTATTACATACTCATCATCAACTATCATCCCTTTCGAATGAACATAAATCATGAACCGCCGGCTTTTCTGACTAAGTGCCTGGAAATGCCACAATACAGCACGTTATTAAGGAGAGAAAAGGCAGAGAGAATCTTAAAAAAATTAGATGGTCACAAGTGAACCAACATCAGACCCTACTCATACAGAAGCAGATAAGGAAATAAAAATAAAAAGTGGCAAAATCATCAAATTGCTGCAAATTCTCATGCTGTGCATTGCAAGGTATCTAAGTTTGAAATTCAAATTTTCACTACGCCAGTAGGATAATAGCATTTATAAAGGATGTGATTTTGCACTAGGACGTTTCTAACTTCCCAAAGTACCAAGTACTGCAAAATACATTGCATGAATGAAACAACTGATTTCAAGAATGAAGATACCTGAGGAGTGTGAGAATTTGAAGGACTTGGCACGCCTGAAGAGTTAAATTCATCTACAGCTTCACGATTACCAAGACAGAAGAAGTTCAAAAAGTCCTGTGGTGAAAATGCATCCTCAAGCCCAACCTCCACTAAGGCCTTGTAAATTGTCTCATACATCATTTGCATAGTTTTATGCTGCAGCAATTATCAAGATTCCCAGATTAACAAAGTACAGTACCACCATATCACGCAAACATTTTCTATTTCATGACAGATCTAAGCTGTGCATTTAGCTGTCCAGTTCTTGGGTCTAGAAACTCAAAGGAGTAAATATGATACTACAAGTTAAGCTTGTCTAAGTAGAAAAAGTTGCGACAGAAAGAAATTAGGCAAATAAGTTCTGATGTCAGCTGTGATGTCAGCAGTTAACTAATTATATCCACCAAGTTTGAGTAGAAAGTTTTGTAGGTCATGTTATCACATGATGCAATCCCCTGAATCACAGTTAACAATGGCTTTTTTTTAACAAACAGATTTTTTCTATAAAGATTTTTCTGTTTTTACAAAGGGAAATAGTATTTTATCATTGATATCACTTGCTTGTCATCTTTCATCGTAAAAACAATATGAGTTTCTGTTGCCAGATCTGTAGTTGGAGCCTACCTGCCAAAACAAAATCCTTTGCGTGGCAGCACCAGTTGGAACGCCCTCTGGCCACATCGGAACAATAATGTAGGCAGCAAATCTCTCATGAGCTCTGATTTTATTGGCAATCTTTAGTGCAATTTCCATAGGAATCAAATTATTAGCCCCTGCAAGAAGGCAGAAAGACAAGAGTTCAGCATCTAGGTAAAAATGTTGCTGGAACCATAGAAATCAGATATTTACAGCATTACTCCATCTAGTTGAGATAGACAAGAACAAACCAATATAAATGAAAATTGGTGAGTTGATGTTTCAGATGTGGGAAATTTTTGTTGGAAAAAGTAGCAAGTGTGAAGTCTGCTAACAGCATGTTGCATTTCATAAACAGTGCAAAAGGGTCAATTATCTACCTTAAAGTCGTACAGGACACTCAATGAAAGCATAAAATGTAGAACTTTTCTTCTGGCAGTGCCAGAAAGATCCAGTATAAGTAACTGATGTTCAATGATTTATCTTAGAGGACAAAAACGTAACAGAATATATTCAGCAGAGTTCACTCCAGGAGTTGAGGGTGTTAGTGTTGACAGTGCACATTTTGAGAAGCATAGCAACATGGATCTACAATCATGATTGCTAACATAGACGGTGCAGAAGACTGGAAAATTCATCAGGTTGCTGGCCTGTCTTAGGGCTTGACTCTCTTGGTGTGTATATCCTAATTATTCTGTTATTTCTCATATAGTTGCTTTCTTTCTATTTAGTATCTTATTTGATAGAGATTTCTGTATAAATATTGTTTTGCCTTTTAATTAATCTATCCCCCTTCAGCATTGTTTAATGAGATTTCCACCATTCATATTTTATTTAATTCTTTCTGTTCCTTAATTGTGCTAATACTCTTGCATGTTACTTTATCTCTAGCCTTCACTTAAGTTTTTTAGTATATTCAATTCTCCATCCTTCACAACTGAGCCCTGTTAAACTACATGCTCATCTATTTTGCCACATTATAGTAAGAGAAGGGAATGACTAATTAATAAAAAAGGAGAGAGGAATCAGGTACCACCACATCTTTATGCCATCAAAACTGATTACAATCTTTGTTACTAAACTGCAATGCTTTCCATGTTGGCTATAAAGCAGGGAAGGTAATGAAATGCAGTTTTGGAGGCAGCTTCTCTTAACATGATTTTTTACATACAATAAAAAAAGGCTCCTCACCTAAATCGTTATATGAACTCCAGTTGTACGAGGACCCAATAAAATACTGGTTCTCTATGTAAATAAAATGTTGGGCAGCACGAATGGCCTTCACGTATGCTGTATGTATGCTCATGTCAATGAGCACATTCTTTCCACACATCAGGTTCTGTTACAGGCAGAATATTCAGTCAACTTCCACATACAGCCATGGACACACAAACACACTTACACTTGCAAAGACTCAAAAGAGAAGCAACAGGCAATGGATTGCAAGATATTCTCTTACCTTGTTTGTAATTGTCTAAAGAACAATAACAACAACAACAACAACTCACCGTTTTCCTGGCATCCTTTGAATCCTTTGGGAAGTCTTTCACAGAGTTTGAATCAATTGATCGGAAAATCTGCAGTTTAGATAGGATCCCATGTTTCATTACAGCAAAACTAGATTCAGATCAAGACCAAAACAACCCCTTCACAAGAATCACGCCTCAGTGCATGATCACTTGAGCCAAGGCTTGGACAAATTACCTGAACATGCCAAGCTTCAGGGTCATCCTCACTAATGGAAGGAGTATCAAAAACACCTATAATGTCTGGAATTCTGTCTATCCTGAGTAAAGCATCATCGTATGATGTTTTTAGTTTTCTAAGGCCCTTAGGTTTTGCAGCCTTCATCCAACGCTCCTCAAAGTTAGCTAGCACATCATATGCTGCTGGACCATCTATTCTGCTGTGCATGTCATGCCATGGTTCTCTTTGGCAATTTGCAACACTACCCTGCTCAGTATTTAAACAAATTCATAATTAAGGAAAGAAGAAGTTGATTTCATCGCTTCTAAAACTCAACTCTAAACAACAAGATCATGCCAGCTTATCTTTTATATCATCAATAGCATGCCAAATAACACTTCTACAACTGAATCATGTAGCCAATCATAAATGTGCAATTGCAGAGGTAAAATTTAAGACTTACCGTGAAAGTAGGGTTGTGATAGTCATCTTTGTGCACAGTTTGTAGTGTCCTAAAGAGAGAGTGATCAGGAGTATCATATCGGCCATCACATAAATCAAGTCCACCAACAAAAGCTATGATTTTTCTTCTATTATTGCCAGCATCAGCATCAACAATTACAGTTTTCTGATGATGTGTATAAATCGTTTCGACCTCCTGATAATTTGAAACAGCAGAGGAAATTCAGTTATAATTTCTACTCCATTGCTACAAAAATCAAAAAAGAAAACTTGCTGGAATGAGACAGCTCTCAGGTATTGCTGGTTGATATGAAGTATCCTGCTTCACCTAACTGTGCCAAGAAAAAAAACTAACATGACTATAAATTTCTCAAAAATCCCTTTTGAAACCATGGAGCAGCATGAAGAAAAGAATATATATGCTACAAATTTCCTAACTAAAATTGCCAAAAAGAGCAAGCAATGGTCAGCTTGTGATACTGAGTTAATCATAGCAGGGCTGTTGTCCCAAAGTAAACTCAATTCAGTGAAGGTTTATATACTTAGCAATTGCAATCTCTGATGACAGAATTATGTATAATTGACTGAATACTTTTAGCACTTAATGACAATTGTAACAAATGCTTTTTGTTATGGCTGGTAAACTGACATGCTCAGCATATCAAGAATGTTTGCCACTTGCCAGTCACTAGCACTGCTTTAAGCAATAATAAAGCACCAAGAACAGCAGTATTATGGGATAACTAACCCTTTGCTTGACCCAGCTATGTCTTTTCCCAGCAATGCGAGGACAAAGCAGCACTTGAACTGATGAGTTCTTGAAAAAGCGGCGAGTTTCCTCATCATGGGTTGCCATAATTCCATCCTGCATTGTAAAGAGGTTTAGTGGAAGAGTTAAGAAGCTTTCCAGTTGAAAGAGAAAGTACATGATAACAGGTGGCATGATTTAAGAATACAGTTTGAGGATCTAGCAGGACAGAGTTCTCATGCTTACTCGAGAGCTCAGACAGAACATACATAGATCACAATGAACCCAAGTTGATAGTACAGACAGCAAAAGCAACATTTTTTTTATAATAGCAATAATCATAGATGCAAGCATAGATCCTATTTGCAAAGTTAATCACGGATAGGTCAATCATTTGGTAAGGATTGTAACAATCAGAAGTAGTAGATCCAAGAACATGTATTTGACCACAAACTACATCAGAAAACTACAATTATACAATAAGTTTAGGTAAGATTCTCACTGTTTTATATCCCAAGACATTCCTTGAAGTAGGATCATCCCAAACAAGAAGCAGAACTCTTACACCTTCTTGGGACTTGGACCTCAGAAGATCCCCAAGGGTGACGCCTGGATGCTGTTCACCATCCCGGACCAGAGTAACTTTGTGCCACACAGACCACCCTGTAATGTAAATTAAACGACGAGCTTGGCGTATAGCATCAAAGATATCTTGCCAGCACTTTCCGTGGAGAAAAGGCACCCCGTTATCAAGTTGCACGTTTGGAAGGCTCCCATCCGGAACATGGGCATCTTGATAAAGAGTGACCGTTCCACCTTTCCTAAGAGGAAAATAGGTGCCAGGCACACCATGATAATCAGGACCAGCACCAACACCATGTTGATAAATGCTCAGTTTCTCCATGGGTATGTACTGAATTGAAATTCTCAAAGTAGCACCAGGCTTACATTGTTTTCCGTTGTTATTCAATACAGGGTAAACTCCCTCAATACTTGCCCCCGACCATATCTGTTCAACTGGAATTGCCACAACTCCTATCAACTGCGACCCCACAACATCACTGTCTTTAACAACAAAATGCACTTCTGCAGCATAATGTGCAACAGGAACATGAAAACGTTGCATCCATACAGGATTTTCACTATTGCTAATCACAAAAGTCCTCCCAATCACAGCACGCTTCACTGAAATTGAAACATAAGGGTCACTGGTAATCTTGGTGTACACTTGTCCTTCAATCTTCCTACTTATATTTCCAGGTAATTTGTTGAACATATCACCCAAAGTCTTGTGGAAAATGTCCATGTTTGGGAGATTCTTTGCATCATAAACACAAATATCCAAATTCCCATGTAATAGCAAAACCCTCAAAGACGACCCTTTACCACTCGACACTGGCACAATCTCCATACCCTGGTCATGCTTTGATCCATTAAAGGAGGATGAATGCGAATAAGGAGAAGCAGGATAGTGACCAGACGAATCAACTCTGCCCCCATAACCCTCCTCCCAGTTACTTGAAAATGAGTCATTAGGATAACCATATAATTCGTGCGGGGGGGCATGTCCAAAACTGGAATCAGACACTGGAGGAGCTGATAGTGAAGCAGGGGCAGTAGGATGGCTATTCGTATCATTCAAATGCAAATTACTTATTAAATCATCCAAAGGTGGATATGCAGAAGTACCGGCAATAGCAGCATCGACTTTATCGGGGTTTGATGAAGATGATCCAATTCCTGACGATGAAGAACTATCTTGTCTATGAATACCGGAAAAGCTATTAGCCCTATAAGGCACTTGTGAAATGCTATCAAGAGAGGGATATTGGCCCGACTGAGGTGGAGCAGAAGGGTAATTATGAAAACTTCCACTATTTTGAAGGATTGAATTTGAAACATGAGGTACTGGAGGATACGCAGCATATGGTGATGAATAAGTTAAAGGATCAGGATAGTGGCGATTAAAATCTAAAGGTCCCGAATTCGTTGTTGGACGTGGTGATGGTGGTTGGTGTTGAGAATAGTCTACCGAACCCAAATGGCTAGTTGATTGTTGTTTTGAAGGACTGTGTGAATAGTCTAAAGGCCCTGAATGGCTTGTTGGATATGGAGCTGAAGGTTTATGATAAGAACAATCTAAAGGTCCTGAGTGGGTTAGTGGTGGTGGTGGTGGTGGATAGTCGTAAGCACCGTGTGGAGGGTATGGCCCATAAGGATAGGGATGAGGAGGGTAGTGTGGATCTGAAGGTGGATAACCATAATTTGGAGGAGGAGGATAGTGTGGATCTGAAGGTGGATATCCATAATCTGGAGGAGGAGGTTGGTGGGGGTATGGATATGGATTGTTGTAAGGGTATGGAGACCCGTGATCATTATCCATTTTTTCAACAGTCAAACATCAAAAGAAAAAAACCGCGTGATTCTCTAAAACGGGAAAGATTGCTGATAGCCAAACATGCAAAACAGATCTCAAAGATTCAAGCGTTTTCCCCTTTTCTTGATCAGAATCTTGATCAGAATTCACTGAACAAGAGAAGGGAAGGGGAAAAGTCTCCAAAAATTAAGGACAGTGAGCCAAAAAGAGAAGGAATTACCTTCTTCTTAGAATCTGTGAAGGAACAGAAGGTGAAATGTCAGTTTCTTGAAACCGTGAGAAGAGCAAGAAAGAAAGAACCAGGAACAAGAGGATGTAATAAAATAAACTTTGATTAAAGTGACCGCGTATACTGTACGGTAAGCCACCGGCGTTTTCTGGTTGCAAGAAGCTATCGTTTTTTTAAGGTGGGTGGGAATACAAATCAGAGAGAGAGTTTGGTACTTTCCAATTCCACGTGCGAATTTTACATTGGGTGATATTAATATCTCTCTTTTTTCTTCATTTCAAAAATATTATATAGATTTTATTTATTTATTTATTATCACTTTGATTAAAACGTACGATTTCTAGCAAGCTCCGATAAGCATTCAGTGTCGAAAATCACAAGCCTTATCCTTTGAGTAGAAGGATTAAATCATAAATAGATATAAAGTAATAAAGATTATATGTTATATTTTTTTAGCCAAAGGAGCTAGTGTTAATTGGTTAATTAAAATTCAGTAGCAGGGCAGTAGGTCATTTTTCCTATTTTAGTCTTGCTAAGTGGAGTTGAGGTCATCAGTAATTAAGGACTGATTTTTCCATCATGTCAGTTAAAACTCAATTATCATTAAAGTATTAAATAAATTCTACAAAAATTAGAAAAATATTATGGATTTAGAATGTTTTCACTATGATTTTTAATAGCTAAGTGATTTAGCTAGTGTACGCTTTCATGAACTACATATATATGAGTTATGAGATTGACCTGATCAGTATTTGCATGATAAATTCATTTATACAATCCTTGAAAAGAATTGTATCAACTAGTTTAGATAGATGATTAAGAAGTAGAAAACATGATGATGTGGTGATTGAGATAATGGGCCTCCAACTTTCATGATTAAAATAAACACTTCACACCTTAGTTCAATGATGTTGAATTATACAAAATTACATTAATCAAACATCTTGCTATTAAGGAATCATCTCATCTAAAAATTTAAGCTGTTAAATGAGGTCTCAGAATATGATTTATATTATTCTCTAACACATCCCTCAAGTGAAAGCCCCTTAGACTTGAAACTTGCATAAACCCACACTATCTTATGCTTGATTTTTATCAAATAAAATGAGGGTGATAAGATTTGAACTCATAACTGCTAGGTCAATAAGGCTCTGATACCATTTTAAAAAACAATCTCACCTAAAAACTTAAATTTTTAAAAAAGATTCCAGAATATAATTTATATTATTATGTAACACTTGCTTGTTTCTTTCTAGTTTTTTCTCAAAGCAGGAGAGGCAAATTCAAATTCCAATCCAAATCCTCTCCTGCTTTGTACGGAGAGAGTATAGATGGATCAATGGACGATAGTTGTGTTGAAGACAGTGCAACAATGCTCTTAATTGTCAAATAGAATACTGTGCACAAGCAATTACCGTTGTGCTTCTCAATACTTAGCATTTATTACATAACGACATTATTCCCATTATTGTCCATTTTGCAGCTTAGTTTTCATTCTTCCAGTGTATATATTCACTACTGTATCTACATCAAGGCTTATGACAAAATAATACAACATTGCTGTAATTTCAACAATCAACTTTTATTCCAGAACTCATGTTCTTCATACATATTAAATTCTTCATGGTATCAGAGCTGTGATCTTGCAGCCTTGCTCTGTTTTTTCTTTGTCTCTCGGTTTGTTGCTTGTTAAAAAATGGATATTCCAGAATTAACAGAAAAATCAAAAGGTGCAACCACTAGTTCTACAAGCATCGACAGTGATGCCAATGCCTCTCAAAAGATGACTAATGTACTGCTAAATGGTTTCAACTACTTACCATGGTCAAGAGCAGTAACCATTGCTTTTGGAGGCAGATCACGCCTAGGATTTATCAATGGCAAAGAATTGGATCCTGACAGTAGCTCCCCAGAATTCGAACAGTGGCTAGCCAAGGATCAAATGGTGATGTCTTGGATGTTAAATTCAATGGACAGAAACCTTGCTGAGATGTTCAGCTATTATCAATCTTCTCTGGAACTTTGGGAAGCCGTGAGGGAGATGTATGGAAATCAAAATAACTCTGCTCGAATTTTCCAAATTCAACAGGATATTGCTAGTCTTCATCAAAACGGTCAGCCATTTGTGACTCTGTTAAGCAAACTCAAAAGTCTGTGGAACGAATTGGAAGTGTACAGACCACATTCAATCGACCCAACTGTCTTGCGAAACCGAAAGGAAGAGGACCAAATTTTTCAGTTACTGGCAAGCTTGGGATCGGAATTTGAAGACTTAAGGAGCCACATATTGATGAATGATGAACTCCCCACCTTGAAAGGCGTCTGTGCAACAATTCAGCGTGAAGAAATCAGACGAAAGGTAGTGACCCGTGAAAATCCATTGAAATTCGCCGATAACCATGCTTGTGTTGCCCAACAATTTGCAGAAAAAGGGAGCTTCAAATTGGCAGAAATACGTGATGCCCAACACTCTACAGAGAAGGGATTCTTCAAAGGTAAACGCCCTAATCTCAAATGCACTTACTGCAATTCAATGGGTCATACAATCGATCGGTGCTGGAGCCTTCATCCAAAGCTCAAACAGAATCGCCACAGTGGTAATCACAAGAAATTTGTGAAATACAAAGCCAATGTTGCTGCCACTAAACCCATGTACTCTAACCCCATGTCTTTGATAAACGAATTTGCAAATTTTCTTCAAGAAAAAGGAAATTTGGGAGGAGAAGGAGCGTCGACTGAAGACACCAGTGCTCTGTTGAGCAACTTTAACGGGTTGTCAACCCGTGACGTGGTTGGAAACGTTGTGTTTTTAAGCAATCTGTCAAACCGTGGGAATGCCGGAAACGCTGCGTTTTTAAGCAATTTTGTTGGGTCATCCACGTGTAATTTTTCTGGCATTTCAAATCGCGAGCATGCGGAAAAATTTGAAGGTAATTTTTCTGGAACTTTAAACCGCGAAAATGCGGAAAAATTTGAAGGTATTTATATTGCTTTTTTAACTGCCTTAGAGTTGAGTAAATATCATGATATTTGGGTTATGGATTCTGGTGTTAGTGATCACATGACACATAATTTAAACAAAATTCATGACTTTACCCCGTTCCCGATACCATCTTTTGTATCAATTGCAAATGGGTCTATGACAGCATTAAAAGGCAAGGGAAAAATTAAAATTGCGTCAACAACTATAAATTCTGATATTTTATATGTGCCTTCTTTTCCATTTCAGTTATTATCTGTTCGAAAGTTAACTATTTCTCTTAATTGTGATGTTATATTTACTCTATTTAAGGTGATTTTTCAGGACCATCACACCAAACAGAAGATTGGTGAAGGATTTCATTTGAATGGTCTATATTTTTTCTGTGATTCTGAAGTTTCGAAAGGATTACAAGCTGTTTATTCTCCGATCAATGATCATCAGTTGTGGCATTTTTGTCTGGCTCATGCATCCGATTTCGTCATCTCAAAAATAAAACCCAATTTGTCAAAAAGAACGTATGATTATGAGACGTGCCATTTTTCCAAATCAAGTAGACTTCCATTTAAATTATCTCTGTCCAAAGCATCTCAGGTTTTTGAACTTATTCATTCAGATGTATGGGGACCTTTTTCAATTTCAATTGATGGTTTTAAATACTTTGTTACATTTATCGATGATTTTTCGAGAGTTACATGGTTATATTTGTTAAAATCAAAAACTAAAGTTCTTAATTGTTTTAAAGATTTTCACAAACTAGTCTCTACCCAATTTTCCACACATATTAAAATTTTTCGATCTGACAATGGCTCGGAATTTACATCTCATGCTATGGAAATTTTTTTAATTTCTAATGGAATTCTTCATCAAACTAGTTGTGTTAATACTCCTCAACAAAATGGAATTGCTGAACACAAAAATCAGGATTTATTAGAAAAAACTAGAGCTTTAATGCTTCAAATAAATGTTCCGAAAATTTTTTGGTCATATGGAATTCTTACGGCCACCTATATTATTAACCGTTTACCCATTCAAGTACTGGATTTTCAGTGTCCTCTTGAAATTTTACAGGGTAAAATTCCCAATACCTCGCACTTGAAGGTTTTTGGGTGTCAATGTTTTGTTCACCTACACCCAAATCAACGTGACAAACTTGACCCACGAGCTTCCAAATATATTTTCTTAGGATATTCACATACCAAGAAAGGGTACAAATGTTATGATAACATTAGTTAGAAGCTTTATGTCAGCCGGGATGTTAGATTTGTTGAAACCACTCCTTATTTCACTGACTCTAATCAGGGGGAGTTCTTGGAAGACTTAGTCCCTCTTCCTAGAGCAGAGATCTGCAGCATCGACTTGCCTAGGCCCACTAGGCCCATTATGTCAATGGTCATACCGGTAGACGATACTCCATCTACTATCATACCTCTAGAACCGACGTCCCCAAATTCGCCAGATGAAGCGCCAACTCCAAGAACTCGACAGTGCCCCTCCAAATTTCAAGACTATGCAGCTTATGCAGTCAGATATCCTGTCTCAAATTATTTGGATTACTCAAAATTATCACCATCGTATTCTGTTTTTTTGTCAGCGCTATCCAATGATCATGAGCCTAAAAATTTCACCGAAGCTCAATCTCACCTGGTATGGCGAAAAGCTATAGAGGAGGAACTAACTGCATTAGCTGACAATAACACTTGGAGCCTAATTCCCCTTTCAAAAGGTAAACACGCAGTTGGCAGTCGATGGATATAGAAGACCAAGTTCAACTCAGATGGATCTGTTAATCGCTATAAAGCGCGCCTTGTGGCTCAAGGGTATACCCAAGAATTTGGTGTTGATTACAAGGAGACGTTTGCTCCTGTTGCCAAAATGATCACGGTAAGAGTTCTTTTATCTGTTTCTATCAATAATGGCTGGTTCTTATCGCAAATGGACGTAAAAAATGCCTTCTTACACGGAGATCTTGAAGAATAAGTATTTATGAAGCTACCTCCTGGCCACTCGCTAAGTTCCACTCCTAATTTGGTATGTAAACTTCATAAATCTATTTATGGGCTAAAGCAAAGTCCTCGCGCATGGCATGCAAAACTTAGTGGAGCCCTTGCTACATTAGGGTTTACGAAAAAGTTCTGCAGATTCTTCTTTATATATTCGGTTTAACAATGATGATAAATTGACGGTTCTCATTTATGTCGATGATTTAATTATCTCAGGGAATAATAATGAATCTATTTCTACATTGAAGAAAACTCTTCAACAATTATTTCCGATTACAGATCTTGGTCCCTTAAAATATTTTCTTGGGATTGAAATGACCTCATCTAAGAAAGGCTTTTTTTCTTAATCAGCATAAGTACACGCTCGATGTGCTTCAAGATGCAGGTATGCTTTCAACTAAACCTTCCGCTACTCCTGTTGATAGTAAACTCAAATTATCTCTTGCAGGTACGGCTCTTCCCTCGCCTAAATATTATCAACAACTTGTGGGCAAACTTATCTATCTGACGATTACCCGTCCGGATATTACCTACGCTGTCAGTCTTGTCAGCCAGTTCATGCATGCTCCAACCATCCATCATCTCAGCATGGTCAAACGCATTTTGCGGTATTTCAAAGGAACTATTGGCCGCGGAATTGTCATGACCAGAAACAACCATACTAATATAATGGGCTATACCGACTCTGATTGGGCTGGAAATCAACTTGACCGTCGCTCGACTACTGGATATTGCATGTTTGTTGGAGGAAATCTTGTGTCTTGGAAGAGCAAGAAACAACATGTTGTCGCTCGCTCCAGTGACGAAGCTGAATACCGTGCCATGGCGGCTGCAGCTTGTGAACTTGTGTGGCTTCGAGGTCTTCTAACCAATATGGGTTGTTCATCGGTCAGTCCGATGAGTCTTTTTTGCGACAATCAAGGTGCCATGCACATTGCCAAGAATCCGGTGTTTCACGAAAGAACTAAACACATCGAAGTTGATTGTCATTTTATTCGTCAACAAGTTCAATCTAACAACATCACTACATATTATGTGTGCACCAGTGATCAACTTGCTAATGTGTTTACCAAAGCCGTGCCATCATCCCAGTTTCATCGTCTATCATGCAAGCTTGGATTTATAAACCCTCTTGATCCAGCTTGAGGGGGAGTGTTGAAGACAGTGCAACAGTGCTCTTAATTGTCAAATAGAATACTGTGCACAAGCAATTACCGTTGTGCTTCTCAATACTTAGTATTTATTACATAACGACATTATTCCTGTTATTGTCCATTTTGTAGCTTAGTTTTCATTCTTCCAGTGTATATATTCACTACTGTATCTACATCAAGGCTTATGACAAAATAATACAACATTGCTGTAATTTCAACAATCATCTTTTATTCCAGAACTCACGTTCTTCATACATATTAAATTCTTCAAGTTGTTCGTTTCAAGTCCCGTTTTAGTCATGCGTTCAATTCTTGGGTTACAAGATTTCGGTGTACCATGGCGACATCAACAAGTTTGAACTCTAAATCATATAATCACAGGAGGAGATGTACCTTTCTAACAACCAGAGCATTGTTCTTGAAAAATCTACAGCATTTATTAGATTTAGCATCATGAAAACAATGTACAACTCATATGCCCTCATGCTCACATGTGCAAACGCTTTGGAAATGCGAGCTAAAATGATAAAATAGGAAACAAATCTCTCAGAAAACACGAAGCTTGCAATAATGCCCTCCAGGACATGTGCTTGGTGGAGTGCGGCCGATGATGGGTTTGGCCAATTTAGAATACTTTATGCTCGTTGGGAAACAAAGAAATCCAACTATACATATTGGAGATGAGCATACTAATAGATAAGTGGACAGAAATTTAGAAAAATCATAGAATTGATAACCACCAATGGACTTTTTAGTGGGCAATGGCAATTATACAATTCCACATCAGTAGCAGTCTTTCCTAGGCTTTTCCGAGCTTCAGCTACGAAGGATGAGCTCATCAGCTCAATGGGTTCTTGGTGTGATGGAGTATGGAATTGGAATATTATGTGGAATAGGAATTTAAGGGTGGGTGAGGAAGCTCAGTTTGAGGAATTGAAGAGTCTATTGTCAACAACTTCTCTAACCCAGTTCAGAGATGATAGTAGTTTCTGTGGGTTTGGCAAAGATGGGGAATACTCGGTCTCTATTCCTTGATAATACATGGTTTGATCTGAAATGGTGTATACTGGGGATCTGACAGCTTGTTTGTTGCCTGGAAAAGCTATATTCCTACTCGGTTCTTCTCAGTTCCATAGGAGAGTTCAGGGTGGTCTGCATCATTTGGATAATCTGGGAGTCAAAGAACAGGTTAATCTTGAAGGAGTGCAGGTGGACTGGGACATTTCTATGCTGAAACTGTTCTATTTTGTTGCAGGTTAGATCTTCTGATATGAACTTTTTTTATTCAGGGATGGATTGTATAGGGGCTATGAATGTATCCTCGAGATTTAGATTGACAAAGAATGTTTCTTTGATTGCTGCTGCAGGTCATGCTCTTGCTGGCCTGCTGCTTAATCTAAATTTATTTCCCTCGTTTGCCCAGAAAAAAGAAAACCATTTGAATTATCAGGGCTATGCCGATAGCTTTTTGAGGATGGATTATCTCTTAAATCGACATATGATCACATTGTGGCTTTGTGGATTGACGCTCACAAAAAAGAAGAAGAGAGGAACAAATACAAGCAGGAGACAAGGCTACATCAATGGAAACCACTGTAAAAGAGACAATCTCCCCATGAGGAGTCTCATTTTAGACAAGTTAAACCTAAATCATTGCTTATTTTGAAAATTAAGCAACAAACGAGCAGCTTTAGCTATGCTTTTCTTACAAGGAAAAAACAAGAAGAGAGAAAGAAAAGTTCTGCAGCATGCAGGACTAGATAAAGCGGGGTTTAATCATGATGATCATGGTCGAGGCCGGGGCTGAGCCCCGGTCTCCGGCGCTGCAGTTTCGGAAGGTGTGATCTTGTGAGAAGTAAAGATAAGTCTGATGGAATCTACACATTGCACGATTGCAAAAAAACCACAAAAGTGGCAAAATAAAAGGCGAAAACTACCAGGAAGAAGGTAGCTGAGGCATGCCGTTGTGGGGATGTGGCTTGTTCCAAGATCTTCTTGAAGTTCATAATGCCAAAAAATATCAAAACAGCTCCCACCATAAACCCACAATTAACGGCTGAATTCCTTATGATCGTTTGCAAAACACTGTTTTCCTCTCTATGAGCTGACCCGCATGTGATAGACAACATATCAAATATAACCAAATCTGCGAAATATCGTAGTTGAGGCTCTATGAAGATCATGCCCTGAGTTTTTATTCTCTTGATTTTTTTTTAAATTAGTCTTGTTGAATGAAAATGGCTTTTGTTATGAAGGGCCAGCCTGGAACGTGACAACAGGTGCAGAGAGTTCTTAATTTAGAGTACGGTGCCAACTATCTTGTTTACCAAAATATTTCTTTATTTCAAGGCTTCGAGACACGAAGCCTTGTTGAGTTTTCCAAATCAAATAATTCTGTGTTTTTTTTAAGGAACGGTCAACAACGTTTGTTCTTTAAATAACAAAATTTACCAAGGCAATCATCAACGAACAATATCAGCTTGACATAGTTTACCAAGTATTGAGTACACACACACACAAACTCGTATGGTTGTTTGTAATACAGAGTACTTCTTTCCCACAATCAGATTTGTATTTCAGTATCAGTCCAGTGGCTTAAAAATAACGACAGGGCTCCTCACAACGTGACGATTGCTTTTCCAGACAAGTGAGCCCGACAATATTTGAGGGCTTGGCATCGGTTTTGCCCTGACGACAACCTCAAAACTTCGCTTCTGCCCGGAACGAGAGAAGGAGAGGCTCGTAGGTTTTACCGCGATATCTACTCCTGTAGGAGACTTGATGGTAGCGTTGTAGATGGAAGGAGAGGGACCTACATTGGTAACTGTCCTTCTGAAAACACCTATGGTCGGTTCCTGCTCGTTTTTTACTCTAAGTTGCATGGTCGGATAGTTAAGAGCATCGTAGCCAATTCCAGGGAGCAATAAGGAGCAGTTTATGGATTTTGAACCGACTAAAACAGCCATGGAGGATCCGCTATAGCCTTCGTGACATAGGAACTGAATGTACGACATCTCATCCATGTCATAGACCAGGCCAGGGTTCCTAGCTCTATCAGGATTCACTTGACCGGCACCATAGGCAAATTCTGCATCTTTGTTCACTCTTGAGCTCATAGGTTTTGCTGGAAAAAGATTGGATGGAAGTGTAAGTTGGACAGCTGATTATGATTCAATTGGCAGCTACTGAAGCAGGAATTTATTTTTACCTGTTGTCAGGATGGCGGATTTGATTGCTGCTGCGGTCCAATTTGGATGGAATGACTTTATATAGGCGGCTACACCAGCAACATGAGGGCAAGCCATGGAAGTTCCTGACATTAGGGAAAATTTTGAGTACTGTGTATCACCTTTCAACCCGGTGAGCGACCTCAAGGGAGTGTAGGATGCCAGAATGTCAATTCCTGGTGCTGCAACGTCGGGCTGTGTCACAGAAAATCAAACAGTAAGTTTAGGTGTCAGGTATTTATAGAAATCAATCTATTTTGAGTTTTTTCCCCTTATAATATACCTTGAGAATGCGTTCTGATCCTGGATTCGGACCCCGAGATGAAAAGGAAGCGATAAAAGGAGCAGGGACCTTTACTTCTTGGGATCTGTATATCACTGCCGATGGAGATCTGTTTTTTTTTATATCCAAGTTAGTCAGGCTGAGGACAATATAACAGAAACTGGGAATCAAACTGAGAATTCCAAATACGAATTACTTGGTGGAATGTATATAATTATTGACGGCGTCGCTGACGGTGGCATTGATCATGGTTGCCGGAGCCATAAAAATTTGTGCAGCATCAAGATATTGCGCGCTCTCAAGAATAGTGCCTTTTCCTCCAATTCCTTTAACAACAGAGTCAGCACCCCATCCTCCTAACTCACACAAGACGAGCTTCCCTCTCACCTTGCTAGGGTCCAACGAGCCATCCGCACAGAACCTGTGATGAAAGGAAGAACCATTACCTCATAAATTTCTCACTGCATATTGCTTGACAAACGAACTAGCAGTGCCTGTAGAAATTGGTTTACAACATGGTTGTTCGAGGAACATTCACATTTGTTGAAGTATTTGTTGGAAATTATTCTCTAATATAAGTATTTAATTTAACATAAGGCATTAATATACTTTAAATTAATTATGTTTAGAAAAAACCTTTTTTTCCCCAACAGTACCTTGCACCATCATCGCTCCCAGGGTAACCAGCATCTGCCCCGCTGAGAATTGGATATAATTTCTGTTTTGGTTCAAATGTGTTCACTCCAACACCCTACGTCACATTAAATGAAAACGAAAAACATCATTATAATCTGGTGCATGTCTGAAATATATTTAATCTGAATTTAATGTTGAACATTACCGAGACAATCTTCCCATTGCCTAACTCTACTCTGCTCCTGAACTCCCGGTCAATGCCGCTAGCGGCAACGGTCAAGAGCCAGGGCGCGTGGTTTGCCACGGAACTTGAAGATGGTCCATCATTTCCACCGGAGGCCACCGTGATGATCCCATTCTTCATGGCATGAAAGGCACCTATGGCTAATGCATCTGAAACATACTTGCCACCCACTCCGCCGATAGATATTGATAGAACATCGACCCCATCATGTATAGCAGCTTCGAATGCAGCGAGTAAGTCCATATCTGAGCAACCAGAGCTGGTCCAGCACACTTTGTACATGGCTACCCTAGCATTTGGCACCGCACCACGAGCAGCCCCTCTTGCTAGCCCGAACAGGCTGGCATCTGGAACCAGGTTCCCTGCTAGCGTGGATGATGTGTGTGTCCCGTGGCCATCCACATCTACCGGAGATAAGATGTCACCGGGATCCCGAGTGCCGTCGAGCTTGAAAAATCTAGCTCCTACAAGCTTACTTTAAGACCCGAGATGAGGCGGGGGAAAACAAGAAAGAAAGAACTCGGAGATTAGACCATTGCAACAACTCCTATCAATCAGCGATCATCAAAAAAGATTGAAACATGTAGTATCCGAATGGGAGGGGGGACATATAACAGTTCTGTTTCATTTACAAGTGCAGAAATTTACTTGTTGCATCCTGAGAAATTAGCATAGTGGCCGCAAGTGCCTCTCCATTTTCTAGGTGGAGGACCAAAACCATCATCCTTGAAGCTCTCAGACTGCGGAGTGATCCCTGTTAACACACCAAGAAACGATTTTTTTTATATATATAGTAATATAATGGTTTTTGCTGTTGTGAAAACAAACTTAAAGCAGAAGTTACTTCAGTCATCAAGAAGATTCAAAAACCTGTATCCAGTAGACCCACAACTATGTTCCTCTCCATTTTCAGGTTTCTTTTTGCAGTGCTAGGAAGCCCGATAAAATCCCATGATTTGGTTGTGTGGAGTTTGTGATACCGATTTGGAAACACGGAAAGAACTTCGTCCAGGACTGAACAATATCATCCAGAACACCAGGAATAAATTGGATCAAAATCCAAAAATGGAATCTAAAATATTAACAAGGAAACATACACGAATGGAGCGTTTCACATACGTGACAGATTTCTAGCTTCCGCTTTAGATAGCTTTGCAGCAAATGCATTGAAGATCTTTGTGTAGCTATATACGATGGACTCCTTAGCTTCTAGATCACTGTTTCACATAAACAGAATTATCATCTGCAGACATGGCTGTTCCACGCCCTCAAATCGAATAACAGACAGATACGGCCATGTGTAAACTGCACAATCAAGAGCTTGAAAGTGGACTTACCTTCTCTTGATGGACAACAGAACATTAATATGTGCTTGCACTGCAGAGACATTGCTCACCGGTTGATCTCCGAGATAAACAATAAAGAATTCCTGTTCATTCAACAAGATTCAGAACTATTGCACTGGAAAATGAATGACACATTAGAAAGTGGAAACATAGAGATGGCTATTTAGCAAGAGATAAATCTAAATTAACCTTATGTTCATCTTCAGTTGCAGAAGAAAAACGTAGCAAGATGAAGATTAGAACATTTGAAAGAAGAATGGAAGGAACGATCAATTTCTTCTTCGACATGCTGTTGCTGGAAGGATTGTTCAAGGTCTTGGTGCAAGTTTTATCCTCCACTACCTCTCGTCAGGACTTCTAATTCAGTGTATTAATAGCAGCACTTCAAAGATGATAAGAACCTCTGATGAGGTGTTGATTAGGATGGGAAACCTTCAAAGAAAGAAAACTATATTATGGTGCCCTTATTCCCTCTTCAAATCGATTAATCAATGGCATAGATAGCTCAGTTTGGGATTGCTTCTTTCGGAGGAACTTCGTCCACCATTTCCTTTTCGTATGCTGTCAATTCCCAAAACCCTCAGAAACGTACGTAGCAGAGTTCCTACAAATTGGGCTATTACATCTGCTTAAGAAGAAAATGAAGAAACCCTAATACGACTACTACACATGGAAAGTGAATAAATTAAAATATAGTTACCTAATAGGATTCCTGGCCAAATTTCGGAACTGATTAAATACACAGAGATTGCATTAAAAATTATTAAGGAAGAAATCAAATGGTAGCGTTGATTGATAAAAAAATAAAAAACAAAATAGTTGCAGCATTGATTGCCATCCTGATTAGTCGATATGATGCATAACATCTCAAATGTTTTTGGAGTGTCTTGGTTAAGCTGCCTCTGCCACACCATTTGCTTAAACATAACGAGACAGTGGAAAGGACAGATCATTTTTGAAACCAGAAATCTCCGGACAGAAATGATATTTAACCTTAAAAGATCGTTGTCAAAGAAGAAGTTGCTTGAAAACAAAGTGCCAATAACATCTAGACTCTCCTTAGATTCCAATTCAAGCAAGTCAACTTTTTCACATTTGAGAATAGAATTTGGGATATTGGCGTGGAGTTTCCTTAAGAGACTGTTTACTTTTATGGGATGGCTCTTAGTTTTATTTTCTGACGGTAATTCAAGTGGCTTTAGTTTATCCTTACAACGACATCCCTCCCCATCAAGCTATGCCTAGCTACGACTAAAAGAAGTTGATGCTTAGATTCATAGCCAAGATTTGGTTTTGATTTAAGCAAATACACACTTGAACTTCAAAAAAAAAAACCCTTAATAGTACTTGTAATAACCTTGAAGAGAATTAAATTAAAGAATGAGCTTGATTGATTTACTTGAAAATCTTAGCAAATAGTTGATCTCAGGAGGGGGTAAAACTAAGCAAAGAAAAGGGATTTGGAATTGAAAGGTTCAACCTTGTAGCCTTGACTGGCAAAACTAAAATGAATTCCTAATTCCATGTTAAGACTATCATTTGTAATTTTATATTTAAAATATTTTTCTCCTTTCTTTATTGATCAATATTTCAATGAAAATAACATATGATTCTTCAATAAAAATAAAATATGCTTAGATTTAAAGTAATGTGGTTTGGTATAAGTGAAAAGGATATTGCAGGTGTTCCACCAACTTATCAAGCACAAGTCACATAAAGGTAGTTATAAATCTATACCAGCTTGCGGATTGATTTGCAGTATGGCTAACGAAACTAATTTAGGTTTAAAAAAACAAATGAAGGATTGATTTGGTCTGTTCTTGCCTGTTCTTTTGATGGCTTAACTCACAACATGCTGAATGATATTCACAATCACTGGAAATTAAAATGATGCAGCAGTCAGCAAGTAATAGTCTGGAATAATCGGGGTTTTACTCATATATCTGGGTCTATAAAGTGTGTTTTTCGATGACGGGTTTCCTCAAATACAAAAAAAATGATGCATGGTAACTGTTACGACCGTGCTGGTATTAAAAATGTTTGCACCCAGCTTGAGGTATCTTCTTTGCTCTAATATGGCAATTGTCTTTATACAATTTCCCTAGGAATTGTTCCCTTTTCCTTGTTTATGTTTTAAATTGCATCATCTTCTTTTGTTTTTCATAGGTTTATATATGCGATCGACAAGGTTTTCTATACCCATGATGTGAATTGAAATTAAGTACTACGTACGCATGGAAATCTAAAATACAACTTTCCTTGAAAGAAAAGTTCCACACCACTTGATCTATAGAGGCAGGAAATATCATCCAAGGAACAAGGCTGAAATTCCATTAATCTTGCGGGAACGTTACAAGCCTGCATATATACATATACATATACATATACATATACATATATCCCAGCAGCCTCATCATCAGAACCACAACTGATGGCTAGCTTAAGCATTGAGGAGACAGACGAAATTACAGGGAGAGGACTTTCAGTTCCAGCTTCAACCAAACCTTGTAAATGCTCTCCCAATTTCTGATTCAAACACCTACAGTGGAAGTTCAGCTGCACCCTGAAATGGTTATTATGGTAGCCAGCTAAGCACTCAGCCAGTACCAGGTAGCGCGCCTTGCTGCATATTATATCTCTGCCTACCATTTCTTCTTCTGCTTGTGCTCTTCAATCTGCGATATTAAGAATGTGAGAGGGTGTTTACCGTTACCGTGTTATAAAATAATATAAATCATATTATATATTGTTTATCAATTTAGGTTTTTATGTGAAATAGTTCATTGATATGATATCTGAGCCTTGTTAACCCAACGATCATGAGTTTGAATTCATCACCTCCATTTTATCTGATAAAAATCAAATACAAGATAATATGAATTTGTGTAAATTTCAAACCTAAAAAGCTTTCATTTAAAGATATGTGTTAGAGAATAATATAAATTATATTTTAATATCTCAACTAACAGCTTAAATTTTTAAATAAGATAGTTTCTTAACAACCATATTCATCAGCAGAACTGGTGTACATATGGGTTGAGAACTAAAATATCGTGATCACTCTCATCCCTTGGTGTCACAACCTCTAGAGGAAATGGAAAAATAAGATCTACGCTTACTTTGTGTGATTTGGGTAGAATTAGAAAAATAAGCACTGTAACTAAATTCTAATTATAAATTCTCAACACCAGCAATAATTACACTAGTAAAGCAACATGTAAATAAAAGTGTAACTAAATCTAATCTTTTTATCACAACTAAATCACACACTCACCTCAAAAAATCGTTAAACCACTATCAACTATACAACAAGTAGTATTAACCGGCAAAAAAATAATAATTGGTGAGTAATTAATTATCCAGAAAATCAAACGCTGAAGTTATTGAACAAGAAAACAAACCTGGGATAATGGCTAGGAGATAAGTCGACGTGGGATTTATGAGGGGGGTTATCGGAGAAAACCCTAAATTAAATGATGATGAAGAAGGAATGGGGAATTTAGTTTCTTTTGAGATTAACGATGAAAATTTTATCGGCCATTAAACATGTCAATAATATCGATCAGGGTTGTCAATAGTGTTCCGTTCTGGTCGGAATATTCCGTGCCATTAAAAAAACCGAGACAAAACGGCGTCATTTTCATCTTGGTTTTAATTCTTGTCTATTCCGGAAATACTGGCCAAATTTCGGCCGGAACGTCTCAGTATCGTTCCAGGTGTGCCTTTCCGGCCTTAAATTCCTCCTTATTTTGATTAACTTGTGATTGTGTTTCTAATTTTGAGATTATGTTTGTTTGACTTTGTGTTTATATTGTATAATTTAAAGTTAATTTATCTTGAATTTTAATTATGCTTGTTAAATTAATATTTTAATTTTTTTCATATATATAGTACAACCCTGAAACAGTACGCTGAAATGCTTCGAAACTGAAATGTTTCATACCAATAGAAAAAACCGGAACAGCAACCAGAACGGTATTAACAACCTTGATATCGATAGAACAACAGACAAAATATTCCAAGGTTATTATTTTTTTTCCAGTTTTCTAGTAGTATATGCCAGCACCATGAAATGTTTATCAACTTCTTGCAAGCCTTCATTGCATAATAAACAGTATATATTATTTTGGAATATACTTAACGGGTTAAATTTTTAGATGAGATGGTTTCTTAACATGGTATTAGAGTTTTGTTGACTCAGCGGTCACGAGTTTGAATCTCACCACCCTTATTCTATTTGATAAAAATCAAGCACAAGATAGAATGAGAATGTATGCAAGTTTCAAGCCCAAAAACTTTTACTTAAAAAAATATATTAAAAAATAATATAAATTATATTTTAATACCTTAGCATTAAACTTTTAAAAAAATTCTGAAAACAAAACTAATCCTTGCTATTCAAATTTTGTTGATCAATCGCTCATGCATGTTCTCAATATAGAGCCGGCCAGCTGTGGGAACAGCTCAGGAGCCGAGCTTTTGGTAATTCTGCTCTTGGTGCCTTCTAGTGTTTGCGAGCCGGGTCAAGATTGGACGTGGCTTTTCTAGCCGACATCCTGACAAAGAGAAGAGTGGGGTTACCTTTGCAAAGTTTGCGATGATATGTTGGGTTTGAGCTGGCAAGATCTCCACCACCCCACTTGAAGAAGATAACCATCCCTGCTGTCTTCTTCAACTGATCCTCTGCAACTCATCTCATTGTCCCCTTTGTTTGAATCGGATGAGTTGTCGGGCTTTAAATAGGGTTTTCAATAAGTTCCATTTCAGAAACTGTTTTTTAATGATTTTAATATTCTTTTAATTAACATGCATATAATACCAAATACATGTACTATGAGATGAGATTACTATACATTGAATTTATATTTAAATTCACAATACTCTTAAATCATCTGAATTTGAATTTTAAACTAGATCATGAAAATATTTTTTTATAAATCTTTTAATATGTATCTTAGAATAAAATCGAAAATTTAAATGTTTTTTTATAATGAAAATATCAGATTTAATTTGAGTATAAGAAAAAGTCTGCCACTCCAAAATCTTATTACACTCTTAAAAAATTCTTTTTTTTTGTTTGTTGAAAATAAAACTTGGAATAGAAAGTAATAATGGATTGGTGGGGAAAGTAGTAATAATATCCAATAATATCAAAAATTAAAAAAAAATCCGGAAAATATTTTAAGACAATAGCTTTCTTTATCCTTCAAAGGGCCACTTGCTAAATAAAATTCGGTTTTGCAAGAAAAAAAGAAAAGAAAAGGAAAAAAGAAAGAGGCACGTGAGGGCAACGTGGGAGATAACATTAAAAAATAAAATAAAAATCGTTCACTTTCTAGAAACCAGAAATAAAAGTAAAACATCCACCCGCCTGACTTCTCCAATTAGAAGGAAGAAAAAACACACACCCAAAAATTCCTTCCCTCCAAACCCATCATCTCGCCAACCTTCAACAATGGCAAGCCATGATCTTGAATCCCCTCTCCTCTCCTCAAAAATTTATGATTCTCCACATCTAATCCTCTCCGTTCCTGATCCTGACTTCTCCATCCAACAATCCAATAACAACCACAACCCTGCCCCGAACCACACCACTACTTCTCGCAACCCTTTTGAATTCCTTGGCTCAGATGGATTATCCGTACCCGCGCCATCAACCCTGGATCCGTTTAAAAATGATACGCCTTATATTGAGGGACTATATGAATTGATTAAGATTGTGATTTGTTTGCCGATTGCAATTGTAAGATTGGTGCTTTTTGGGGTTTGTTTGGCTATAGGGTATGTTGCAACAAAAATTGCATTGGGAGGATGGAAAGATATGCATAATCCTATGCCCAAATGGAGGTCTCGGTTAATGTGGGTCACTAGGGGTTGTGCTCGCTGTATTTTGTTCTCTTTTGGGTATGTTAAATTTCTCTTCTTAGGGCCTGCTTGGCTGTTTAAAGGATATTTTTTGTGCGCGCGCTCGTTTTGTCAGGGTTTGTTGTTTTCAGTTTGTAGTTATTTAGTGAATGGGGATTGAGTGTTTTTTTTAGGTGCTTGTTGAATTAAATTTTACTTTTTTATATAAAAAAATAACGACCTGTTTCTTGTTGAAGTTTGAAACTTTCAGGTCTGTTTAGTTGTTGGAAAAAATAATTGCTTTTTTATGTGATGGGGTTTTGATTTTTAATATTGTGGGCGTTACTTGTGGGAAACAATGGGGAATTTATATATTTAAAGAATTGACTTTTATGAGATACTTGATTGAGGGTAATTCATGTGATTTGTGTTTTTGGTTTGGTTGGTGTTGCAGTTATCATTGGATTAAAAGAAAAGGAAAACTTGCTCCAAGAGAAATAGCACCAATCGTGGTGTCAAATCATGTATCATATATTGATCCAATTTTTTACTTTTTTGAATTCTTCCCTACAATTGTTGCGGCGGAGTCACACGATTCTATGCCCTTTGTTGGAACTATTATTAGAGCAATGCAGGTAATCTTATTGCATACCATCACATTAGGTGCAATTTACTGGGTTTTTTACTCTTCCCCAAAAAATAAATAAATGCTTTTAATTGGCACTTTTCTTGTTTTGCTATGTTCACAGGTGATATATGTAAATAGGTTTTTGCCATCATCAAGGAAGCAGGCTGTTGATGAAATAAAGGTAGAAAAATTCTATTATTTTATGCTCCATTTAATTTATAATATCAGTGGTTAGTGAATAACATTACTTATCTGATGCTCAGATTCATGAAAATGCACCTAATTTGTGAATGCTTTTTTCTTTCTGGATGTCCTAAACTTGTCACTCTGCTGTTTTATTAGTAGTCCCAGTAGATCTTAAAAACCTAAAAAATCTATAAAATTGGGAAATCCAGCAGGCATATCATGCTTAGTTTGCAAAATAAATCTAAATATTGTTTATCAATTTATAAGCTATTTGATACAGAAATGTTCTTTCAAGATCTGAATACAGAGAAAAGCTTCATGTGATAAATTTCCTCGAGTGCTTTTGTTTCCTGAGGGAACGACTACTAATGGAAAGGTTCTTATTTCATTCCAACTCGGAGCATTCATCCCTGGTTATGCAATTCAACCCATAATTGTCCGCTATCCCCATGTTCACTTTGATCAATCTTGGTAGGACTTTCTTCATACATGGAAATTCTTTTTTGACTGTCTATCCTGTCTCTAATGGTGTTTGGTCAACCTTACTTACCATATTTTCTGTTTTTGTCAGGGGGGATATTTCTCTGGGAATGCTCATGTTTAAAATGTTTACGCAGTTTCACAATTTTATGGAGGTATGCTTTCTTGTTCCCTGTTAAACATGATACTGGGTTACCATGTAATATAGTGACCTTAAACTTTTATACATTCAAATACTGAACAGGTAGAATATCTACCAGTTGTTTCAACCCTTGACAATGGCAAAGAAAATCCTGCTCATTTTGCCAAGAGGGTAAGTAACTGGTTTAATTCGTTTATTTTCTGCTCTTTGATTGATTGAACTTTTTTTATTTCTTTTTCTTGACGTGCAAATGCTCAGTATACTGTTACTTGTTATGGACCTGTATTTTTTTTTTCTGTATGCATCTGTATTCCTTTGATGTTTGCTAATAATGCTACATTGATGAATATGAATCTATGCAGACTAGCCATGCTATTGCATCTGCTCTTAATGTTGCTCAAACGTATCACTCTTATGGCGATGTGATGCTTCTCATGAAAGCATCCAAGTTGAAGCAGGTATAACATCTCTTTGTCAGCATCTACCTCTCAAATTTATCTTGCTCATGGGTTTGCATCACATTATGAAGTATTTGATTGCGGTATTTAGGGAATGAGCATGAAAGAGTAATGATACAATGTTTGACTTAAGAACATCTGATTTTGCTTTGTTGTTTCAGGACTTAATAATTCACAATGCTTTTAAGTCTGGAGTTCTAAGCTTACACCTTATAAGTCATTACTTCTTTATGTGGTGGATTAGACATGAAACAAATTAGAAAGAAATATTGGTGTTGATTCAATGTGGCCTTATCTTGAGTTCCTGACACTGAGAGACTGGATCTCAAAACCTTTACTACTCTTTGTCTTTTCTGTTGGCAATCATGTCTTTTCTGTTTGGTGCACAAACATGTTTTACATCAATCTGGCTCTATGTTTCTCATGTGTCTATAATGCGTTTGCCGCTTCTTGCTACCATAGTTATTGCATGATGGAGCCTTACATATCATTGTGTATTAGTCTGATTAATTTGTTTAATACAATAAGAAGTTGACATTGTTGTCAGAGGAACTAAAAGGTAGTGGAACTCGTGCTGATATTTCATTTTTCTCATGACATTGCTTTACAGGAGAAGCCCTCCAGTTATATGGTTGAAATGGCAAAGGTGGAATCAGTAAGTATATTGATTCAAATACCTTTAATTTGAGTTTCTTGTTAATTATGAAAATTGTACCAGAATTTTTTATCTGATCTAGATAGAGGAATGATTTATTTTTCTCTGGGTGTTTTGCCTTTGGTTATGCTAAGATGCTGATGTTCTAATTTAGAATTTTCTTCCTTGTAACTGTAGCAAAACACCTGTGGGTGCTTGTCTGATAAGCTGGTAAAGTCACATGTGGTTTTGATACTAAAGACCCTTTCTCACCTCTAGTTGAGGTTTCCAGTAAGGAGTGCTTGCATAGAAATAACACGGTAGCAAAATCATTTTCAGATATTGCTCTTACCTGTAGTTTTGAAGTAATTGACAATGCAGGACAGATTTTCTTGAAGATTGCTGGGGAAAAAGAAAGAAGAAAGAAAATTGATCCTCATATTTCATGGATGGGATTGTAGTATAAAAGCTAACTTGTGTTTTTTGGGTGATTGTATGTGTGAATTTGAGAGATCAAGATGAATTGGTTGCCACTTTTTACTATGAAAGTAGCTCACGCATTATTCAGATAAATTGTGCTAGGCCATGTTTTTGGTAACATGAGTTTCTGCAATTTGAACTTCGTAGCATTTGCACATCTTTGCTTCATTCTAATTTATCATTTTCTTAAACCCATTGAGTTGCCAGAGCATGTGTTTTTTTCCATGCACAAGTAAAATCAAAGTCCTGTAGATTTTTGAAAAAGGGCTTTGCATCATTCTGTTTTCCTATTCACAACTTAACTTGTATTTTTTTCTGACGTGGTTATTTTGTTTTTTCAGTTATTTCATATAAACAGCTTGGAAGCTGTGGACTTTCTGGACAAGTTTCTGTCTATGAATCCAGATGCCAGGTATTGAAGTGCTCTGAACTGAGGAATTTATTGCTTGATTTATCTTTTGATTGAAGAAAACTTGAATTTAGAGGCTACTGTCTAGTTATGGATCACTAAAGTGGGATCATGGGATGAAGAATTTGATGACAGTTCCACACTTTAGCATTCAATTACTCAGACTACTCAATTCCCTGTCCAGCACCCCCGGGTTGAACTCTTGCACCTCTTGAACCCGGCTTCCCACTTTGTTGTGTTTGATTTTCCATACTAGCTCTCTGTGTTGTTAAGTAATCTTGTGGTGATTGCTATTTTCATTTTGCTTTATTAGGATGATATCACCTTTATTTGATTTTACATATGACTGCCTGCCCTCCTGCCAGGCATTGTAAGTAGGCTTCTCTTCTCATCTGTCTCTCGATTCTAGTAGTACTACAAGCCTACAAGGTACTGCAGGAACATGCTTCCATGTTATGCTGTCCATAACTTTGGGTTTTTCTCTTTCTATTCCCCTTTTATGTTGTCCATAAACTATGGTTTATTGCTCTTTTATGTTGCTGACTGCTATGCTTAACATTGTAATGGTTTGACGATGCATCTAAAGTTCTAATTGAAAACACTGAAACTCTCACTATGATCATTGAAGTCCTTTTGTCTTTTCCTTACTGTGATAACAAATGCTTATGCTTTGACTCTTTGTTTCTACAGTGGTCGTGTTAAATTCCATGACTTTTTGAGGGCTTTGAGAATGAGGACTTGTACACTTTCAGAAGAGGTTAGTTATCCTGAAAAGTAGATTTTTGTGTAGGGCATTCAAATAAAAAAATTGTTATCTGACATTATTTGAATTAATGTTCTCGCTCATGGCTTTCTATTTTATCTCTTGACTGGATAGTGTCAAGGGTAAACCAATTGAATATTAGTATTGTACTGTGGGAGGGAAATTGAACAGTGTTGCAATGCTGTATCATTTAATCATTGACAAAAAACAAGGATAATCACTGAAAAATTCTTGAACTCTTAATGTATGAAGTTTGATGTATGTAATTTATAATTGGACAGGCTGCAGATCATGATTTATAAACTAAACTCGTGCACACGATTTTGTGCTTTCTTGAGTAAAAGTAAGTTTTGTTGGATTGCAGTTATTTGGGTTCCTTGACGTAGAGAAGAAAGGATCGATTACATTCAAGCAGGTAAATTTTCCCTTATTTGTTTCATCTTTGCCATGAATACAGTTCACCTGCTTGAGTTAACAAGTTAAATTATCATTAGAATGGGTATTGTAATCAATTTGCAATCATAGATACCTGATCAGCTGCCTGTTGTGTGCCCATATGAGTTGATGCTTGCTAACTTTTCTGGCACAACAGAATCTTTGGCTCAATGGTAGGCAAATGGAAACCCAGGCTTCTTGTTTCTTACTGAACTTAGAGATCTACAAAGTCTTGCTTACAAATATTTGGCAATTCATGATCTTAAGACCATGATTGTGCTCAACCACTAGCTTTTGATAGATCCTTGAATACTCTTAACTTCATCCACTTCTCACCAGAGTGTTACTCCATTTTGGTGGTGCAAAATTTTTGGTTTTGTCAAAAAGATGCAAAAGATTAAATTGCTCAACCACTAGCTTCTGATGGATCCTTGAATACTCTTTAACTTCTTCCACTAGACTCACCAGGGTGTTAGAATAATATACAATGTAGCTTGTATGTTGGCTGCAGTGAACTCAATGTAAAAATGTTCCAAACTGATAGCTTTTGGCTGCTGTTTATAAACCTAGGAAAAAAGGGTCTAAAGATAATTATCTGCTCCTTTCTTTATCCTTCTTTTCCAGAATTTCTTATATTTATTGGATTTCCAAATACTCTGTGCAAGAGCAAAATCAATATAAAAATGGTTCGAATTTTCAAATGTATTGATCTGTGACTTTTTTATTTTTCTTTCTTAGAATATTTCCTGTACTAAATGGAGTTCCATTTGATGCAAGAGCAAACTTAATGGATATTTAGCAGATAACACACAGTGCTTAAACGTATAAGAAAATGTATGTGGTATGGGCCCACAACATATATGTTCTTCTCAAATGGAAAAGGAACACTTTTTTTAAACTTGTACAAGGATTTCCGTTGGCAGGAATGACTGCAATCATTGATATCATGGTAACTGTTGACTAACAATTTTTGTCCAAAGGGATTGTGTGGAACTATGTTTTGATAGTCTCATGATATGCAGCTGGCTTTACAAGATCATATAACTTGTTCCTTGCAGTTTTTGTATGGATCAGCACATGTTATGAAGCGACCACTATTCTCGCAAGCCTGTGAACTAGCCTTTACTGAGTGTGACACTGGAGGGCATGGTTTAATTTCAGAGCAAGAAGTATATTAATCCTTTCCTTTACTTGTCAATTTACTTATCTTTCACTCAGGAGAATCCTTGCTCACATTCTTGGTTTCTGTTGTGTTTTGATCAGTTGGGAGATGCCATTAGACTAGCAATCCCAAACTTGGATGACGATGAGGTAAACAGTTTGCTGCTGTCTAATTTGTTGTAAATGAATTCTTTTATGTAGGATTATTAATCGGATTGTTATGGCAGCTGGATTCAATTTTTTGCGAAGAGACTTGTGCTTTTGATTTGCATAATATCTTCCATTCAATTTATATCTTTATTTGTTCTCCAACCAAAAAGAAGGAATAGTTTTTCATAACAAAACATCCAATCTCTGTTCACTCGCAGATCCATGAGCTCTTTAATATATTTGATACCGACGGTGATGGGATTGTCAGCAAGAATAATTTTACTTCTCGTCTAAGACAGAATCCTTTGCTGATAGCACTTTTTGCACCTTGTTTGGTGCACAAGTACTCCTCACAAGTTGGTCATAGGATCCTGGAGATTGTCTGACAGCATGTGTTTCAGGAGGCTTCATGTTGGGCTGTCTCCATGTTATATGCACAATTCATGGATGGCTTGGTTTTGTTCTGAAGAGGATTTCAGGGTTAGTAAGAGGCGAGAGATGGCGGGGACTCTATTTAGCCCAGCCACCGTATACTCTGCTCATAAGATTTTTGACTACCCAGAAAGGCTGCTCTGTTGTATTTTACCTGGTTGAACTTTGTCCTCTCTCTACCAGCGGTAGATAAAAATGAAAGCGTTTGCGTTTTTCTTTCCTCGTTAAAACGTAGTCGTCAAATGAAATTCATCCCGATCGAGATGCTATTTCCTAACCTGAACTGCCGATCTGACCTGTCACCGACAAGAAATCTGGAATCAGCTTTCATATCAATAGGTTTACGTTTGAAATGAAATGATGACATGAACACCGTTGGAATGATGACATGAACTTCCAAAACAGAGCTGGCATTTATTAGCAGCCAAGCCATGTCTGATAATTCTAGAGGAAGCTTCGCCCTCGTTCGAACACTCCATTGAAAAGGAACTGGAAGCATTTTAACCAATCGGCCCGTTTGTGGATATTATGCACGGAAATATAAAAGGAACAGAAGGCAACCACGTGAAGCGTAGAGCCGCCATCATCACCTATTGTTTCTATTACGATAAGATTAATCATTGAAAATTTATATAATTATTAATTTTAAAATTTATAAAATTAATAACATTCATATTAATAATAATAAAAAAAAAGTATATGGGCTTCTCTTAGGTGGAAGAATATATAAGGTATTGATGTTATTTTCGTTCACGTGTTTTTTGGCATATTTATTTTCACGATAAGGTAAGGAGGGTGGTGAGAATCCGACCGTATCTTAGGAGAGCCATTAGCATGACAGTCCCTTCTTTGCTGACTTATCGGTGCTCCCCTCACCATCTATTATTGTGGTTTCTGTTAAGTTCACGATACATTTGCACATGTTTACCACACATGCAGCTTAAATTTGATCAGTTTCTTTTTTTAAAATTAAATAATTAATTAATTAATTAAACGTTTTCGTGAAGAAACTAAGTGAATTCTGAAAAAAAAAAGATTAACAAAAACACACGTATCATAAAAACAATAGTACATATCTTTTTAATAAATAGAACTATTAAATAGTTTAATTAAGATTCGTAGAGGTTAATATCTAATAAACTTTGAATGCTAGTTATGGTTTTTAGTTATCTTAAAACTAAGTAAGAACTCCCTATTTATTCTTACATTTTACTTCACCAAGATTTCCGCTGCAGCAAATTAATAATATTAAGTTCAAGGTAATGGTGGTTTTGTGTACGTCTCAAACTCAAATCTTCACATGCTAGAAAATTATATAAATCGTTAATTGAAAATCATATAATAAATTAAATTTTTGGGTTAAATTAGGTTTTCGTAAACATTAACATCAAATAAATAATAATATAAGGTAAATCTCGATAGATATGTTTTGATAAATAAGGTAGGGGGGTCTGAATACATACATAATAGATCTTCCTCTCATTCCTTAAAGTGATTGGTGCGTTGAGAAGTAAAGACAAATTGAGCTCAAGTTCCATCTGCCTCATAATATGGTAACAACTTCACTATTGTCGTTAAGATGATAATAGTAAATTCGTATTTTCTAGGCAAGACCACCGAAATTTTTAAATTTGTTTTTTATTAATATAGGTATCTAGATCAGTTTGCGCGTATCTCGACTAATCCCACAGATCCTGAAGTTAACGCCCGTGTAAACTTCTAGTGATCATCATATTAGCAACTATATAGATTAAAGTTAAGACCACCATAAGAGAGCAAACCTTTTAATTTCAAATTTTTATCACCGGATCACCTACTAGGTAATTGAGACCATCAAAATTTAATCCGAGACAATATTGCCTTGATATATATATATTGAAATACTTGCATAAAATATGGGTGCAAGACGACGATACTTGCCAGAGAGGAATAGCTTTTAAGCAAAGCAACCTTTACAAAATTAACTTTTATATATCTATCTACTCATGGGCTGCTACCTGTTCAGGCATTATACAATTGTTCGATTTTGATGGGCAAAGCTTAGGTAGGTAGGTGGTCTATTGATGACATGAACACATCTATCCTATGCCGACCACTCTAAAAGACAAGTAGTTTTTTGTTTCTTGGTGATATTTCTTTTCTTATTTTATTGGGAAGGGTTGGATAATATGAATAATATATAGTTCCCTCGATTATGATAGTAAAATGTTCCTCATATTCTACTATTTTTATATTTTCGTTAATTTACCTCGATTATGATGCAAACTTCATTAAAATTGTTTTTGAAAAAATTAATTTTTATTTATTTTTAATAATTTTAAATTATTTTCATGATAAGATGTTGAAAATAAATTTTTTAAAACCATCGACGCACAGGACAAGACGAAACTATCCCTTAATTAAGATTTCATCGTCTGTCATCGAAGTTTTGTTAATGAATTCCCTTGTGATTTAATTCTGTAGAGCATGTGCCTGGCAACATGTTTTTTGTCGGCTGTAGTCTGAATGCTGGATGGAGATGGCCGCTATGATTTTATCTGCTTCTCCTAGATATGTGGTTAGATTGTTCATGTATTTGTCTGTCCGTACTGTAATAAATTTTCATGTTCGGGGTGGAAGATAATCTGAAAACGAAAGCGACTGAGAATGGAATTTTTCAGATCTATCTGGATCACGAACAAAATGAAGGTCAATTTGAATGTGTTTCATTCTGGAGTGATGGACAGGGTTGAAGCTCATATGAGTGGCCCCAAGATTGTCATAACATAGGGATGGAGACGATGTAAGTTGAAAACCAAGTTCCTGCAGAAGTGAAGATATATACATTGTCTCAGATGCTGCATTGTGGATGACCTCGCAACAAATCGTTGTTTCTTGGAGCTCCACAAGATTGGATTTAAGCCAAGAAAGTTGATATAAGCAGAAGTAGATGTGCAATCATTAAGGTTACCTACCCAATCAACATCTGAAAAAGTAGTTATAGTAGAAAGTGATTTAGGTATGAGATGAATACCACAAAAGATGGTATGCTTTAGATAGTGCAGGAGACGCTTAGCTCCTGTCCAGTGAGTTTGAGTGGGCTTGTGCATGAACTGGAAGAGCTTGTTCACAGCATAGGAAATGTCTGGCCGCGTGAGGGACAAATATTGGAGGCTGTCAAGAACTTTACGATATGTTGTTCTATCAAATGAGGTTGTTCCATCCATGAGCTTGAGGGGAGTACTGGTGGAGAGTGGAGTAGAAACAGCCTTGGCCCCAAGCATGTTGGTTGTGGTCAGGAGATCCTTGAAATATTGATGTTGGGATAGAAATATATCATTCGGAGTGGGTAACATCATATTCTGAATGAATGATGAGATTGTTGAGATCACCCGTGATATTGTGGGAGGCAGATGAGTCCATGAGCTATTTAAAATCTGTACCATGTGGAGTAAAGGTATAATTAGCAGTTGTTGCATTAAACTGTAATTGAGGACAAAATTTAGCAGTGTGGCCAATATTATCCCAAAACTGACATTTGGGCTGGTAGTGTTTTTGAGTGGAACTGGGCCCGCCCATGTTCCTGTCAATATATCTCGGGTATTGCCGAGTGTCCCGTTGACTGGCTTCATACCATGGTAAGCCCGAAGGCTTACCTTTAGTAGTGTATTTAATGTTATTTTTTAAAATGATTTTCGTTTAGAAATGCATCAAAATGATTTATTTTTAAAAATATATATTTTTGATATCAATATATCAAAATGATATAAAAACACAAAAAAATTATTAATTTAAAACAAAAAATAAAAATTTTCAAAAATATTTTTGAAATGTAGACAATAAGTTAGGTGACTTGCTATAATTTATTTTTTTCTTAATCCCATTTTATCCACTTCTCTTTTCCTTTTTAAAAAAATAAATTAATTAAAAGGACATCAAATTAGCAAAAGAAATAATGATATAATCATATTTAAGATATTAAAATATACTTTCTAAAACTGCTAGAAATAATTAAATAGTTTTGTTATATTAAAAGAAGGTTATAATTAACTCAATAAAACTATTCAGGAGACCAATTCCAGCAACCCCCAAGGTTATATATATACTAGCCAATGCCCCCGTGCCTCATCGCGGGCGACACCATATTTTTTTCAATGTAAAAAAACATTAACTATGTAAGAAATTTTTTATTATGATATAAATTTAGTCAAAATAATAAATTAATGCAAAATTCGTGTCAAGTGCAAGTTTTCTAAAAAAATATATGAATTTTAAATCAATATAAAATTATATGTTTAGCTGGTTTCAACGAAATAATCATCATAAAATTATCATCATCATTAAAAACACAAGTTTGAAATATCTGGATTATTGAATTCAATGTATTAAGATTAATTTATTTTATAATTTAAATTTAAATCAAACACAAAAACAAAATATAAATTGTGAAAATACTTGCAATAATCAAATAACAAAAAATGAGTAGTTAATTTTCTATCCACAAAAAGATGAAAGCATAAATTAAAAATTCATCCCTATATCACAATCATTATCATTGCTATAATAGTTAAAATTATTATTAGCATTACTGCTCAAACAAATAAAATCATTCAATTGTTCCGAAAAACTATATAAAAAAAGCAAAACATTTTTACAAATCAACAATTAAAAAGTAATCACTAAAAATATCATTATTATTGCGCAAGTAATAAAATCATATAAATCATCTGATCCAAAAAACAAATAAAAAGAACAAAAAAACAAACAAAGAGAAAAAATTAGTGTTAAATTTATAATGATCACCAACATAAATTAAAATTTCAAGATTGAACCGATTAAAAATAAAACCCCAATAAAAATTAAAAACAAAAACTAAAAGCATAGATGCATAAATACGGATACAAAAATAAATATTGTCCAAGAATGAAAAAAAAGAAATCAAAGGAATTAATATTAAATAAAAAATTCAAAGAATAAGAACCGAAAATAAAAAATAAAAAATATAATTAATTCCAATCAAAAGATAAAATTAAAATAAATAAAAATATTGGTATCGAAACAAATAAAGTTATTTAAAAAAAAACATGCAGTGTAATTTTGTTAAAAAAATAAAAGAATAAGGACCAAAATGAAGAGTAACATATATTACCAATTTCAATTGGAGGACACAATTAAAACAATATATATAATTAATATCAATTTAAGGATAAATTTGAAACAAATAAACACTCTGGGACTGAAACAAATAATGACATTTTTAAACGTAATTGCTGTTTAATTTTGTTAAAAAATTAAAAGAATGAGGACTAAAATGAAAAGAAGCATAAATGAGCAATTTCAATTAGAGGACACAATTAAAAGAAATGAAAATCTGTGTACCAAAAATTAAAGGAATAAAAAATAAATAAAAAATCAAAAGTATAAGGACTGAAATGAAAACCAACATTTATAATTAGTTTTAATTGAAGGGCACAATTGAAAACAATCAAACTTTCAATTAAAGAAATCAAGAATAAAAACGAAATCAAAACCTTAGGGACCAAAATTAACAACCGACAGACATTAAGGACCAAGGCGTCAGTTGCACCGGAAGGAGAGAGAAAACAGAAAAAAAAACATCCAAAACCGTTCGTCTAGGATTAACCGTACGCCGGAGACGGACACGCGCGACACCGGAGGACATGGAGGCGAACCAGGAGACACGACAGAGGTGAAGTTGTGGCCACCTGAGCACCTAGAATGCGCCGACTTAGAGGCGCGTCCGTACGACACACCCTGCGGTGTCTGAGAAAATAATAATAAAATATTGGCTAATTACTTTAACATCCCTGCATCCCAGCCAGAATTGTGAAATAACCGGAGAGGAAAATACAACGCTATCCCTAGTTACAATGCTCATTTTTGTCTTGTTCACGGGTTATTTTGGTTGATTCATTGTTCAAAATATTTGGAAAAACCGAGAACACCCGTGTGTCTGGATGAATTATTTTGTCTTTTTCGGGGGCTATTTGTGTCGTTATACTATGCAACAAATCTGGATATATCATCCGTGTCTCGTGGAAAATTCAAAAATCCTCTAGTCCTGGGGCTAAAATTTTTGGGTATGGGGTAAAATGGTCATTACACTGTAGCAATGAATAGTAAACTAAATCTGGATGAACAGTTGCATTTTGCACGGTAAAAACGCCAAGATTTTTATTTTTTAGTTAATACAAGCGGTATACACGCGCGATGCGGCGGGTTTTTTTTATCTATGTAGAAAATTGATTGCTTTTATATGTATTGTATTTTATTATTTTAATATTTAGTTAGTATAATTATATTTAAGAATACTGATATGAATTTTTGTCCTTCAAAAAATCCAAAGTCATTTTTCCTCTCTCTCAATATATTTTTAGGCGATAATATTCAATAAATATCAGACATATTAGAAATAAAAATATTGTAATTTGTTTTTAAAACATAAACTTAATTTTTTTTTGTGCTATAACTATTTATTTGCCATCTAAAAAGAACAGTTTAATGGAAACGTGAAGTTACTTGTATATTTTTTCATTTGACTTGTAGATAATGCAGGTAAATTTGTCAACATTTTTTTTTAGATGTTTTTTTCCAGTAATATTAGATCTAAAATATTAAAAATGAAAACATTGTAAATTCTTGTAAAGAAATAAACTTAAATAAAAGAGCACAAAATTAAATTTTGAAGCCAATATTTTTTTTATATAGGATTTATTAATCATATTATTATATTAAATATATTTAAGAATACTGATATGAATTTCTGTCCTTAAAAAAATCCTAGGTCATTTTTTTCTCTTCCTCTATATATTTTTATGCTATAATATTCAATAAATATTTGAACATAATATTAGTTGTACATACTTTAATTTGACATAAATGTACAAATATATAAGTAATTTGATATACTTTCAATAATATTAACAGAACAGTAAGCAAGAAAAATAATTAAATTATTATTATTATTATTATTATTATTATTATTGTGTTAAGTACAAAATTAAAATTCGAAGACAAATTTGTTTTTTATGTTATCCGATTTATTCATTGTATTATTATATTAAATGTATTTAAGAATACTGATATTAATTTTTTTTTTCAAAAAATCCTAGGTCATGTTTTCTTCTCCCTATATATTCTTATGCGATAATTTTCCATAAATATTAGAACATATAAAAATTAGTTTTTATATGTATTGTATTTTGTTTATTTTAATACTTAATTAGTAAAATTATATTTGATAAAATCTGTATAATCGAAATGGAAAGTGGTTCTTATATTTTGTAATTGTAGATAATGTAGGTAATATTTTTTCCCTGCCTAAAATGAATAGTGTAATTGAAATGGGAAGTAGTTCGTATATTTTTGAATTGTAGAAAATAAAAGTAAATTTGTCAAAAAAAATTCTCTCTCTCTCTCTCTCTCTCTCTCTCTCTCTCTCTATATATATATATATATATATATATATATATATATATATATATATTTTAAGGCGATAATATTCAATAAATATTAAAATATATAATTAGTTTAACATACTCTATAGAGTAATCGAAATGGGAAATGGTTCGTATATTTTTTAATTGTAGATAACCTAGGTAAATCTGTCATTTTCATTTTGATGAGTTGCTTTTGTTCCCAAGTAATATTAGATCTGACGCATTATAAATAAAAATATTGTAATTTGTTTTTAAAAATAAACATAAATTTTTTGCGTGCAATAATTATTTTTTTTGCCGTCTAAAAACAACAGTTTAATCAAAATGGGAAGTGACTCGCATATTTTTTAATTGTAGATAACCTAGGTAAATTTGTAAAAAAAAAATTTGAGTTGCCTTTTTTCCCCACTAATATTAGATCTGACACATTGCAAGTAAAAATATTGTAATATGTTTTTAGGCAAAAAAAAAAATTTACGTGCTATAATGACTTATTTGTCGTCTAAAATTAACAATATTTTTGAAACAGGAAGTGGCTCGTATATTTTTGAAATCTAGGTAAATGTGTAAAAATTTTTGTTTGAATTGTATTTTTTGCCTAGTAATATTAGATCTGAAATATTAAAACCAAAATATTGTAATTTGTTTTAAGAAATAAAGTTATGAAAAAGAGGACAAATTAAAATCCGAAGGCAAATTTTTTTTATGCTATCCGATTTATTCATTATATTATTATATTAAATATATTTAAGAATACTGATATTATTTTTTTTTCTTCAAAAAATCTTAGGTCATGTTTTCTTCTCTCTCTATATATTCTTAGGCGATAACATTCAATAAATATTAGAACAGATAATTAGTTTAAAATATTTTAATCTGACATAAATATAGAAATATTAAAAACCAAAACATTGTAATTTTTTGTAAGAAATAAATTTTAGAGAAAGAGGAAACATTTAAAATTCGAAGCAAATTTTTTTTATGGTATCCTATTTATTCATTATATTATTATATTAAATGTATTTAAGAATACTGATATTATTTTTTTTTCTTAAAAAAATCCTAGGTCATGTTTTCTTCTCTCTATATATATTCCTAGGCGATAATATTCAATAAATATCAGAACATATAATTAGTTTAGCATATTTTAATTTGACATAAATATATAAATATATAATAAATTTGACATAATTTAAATAATATATTTAATTTCTTGAATAAAACTGAAGAACATGAAAGCATTGAAATTAAATAATTTAAAACAAAACCTAGAATTAAATGATTTGGGACCTAAATGAAACTGAAATCTATAATTAACTTGCATAGAAGGATAAAATTGAAAGAAATCAAACTTTGATACTGAAAATATTAAGGATTTATAATAAATTTGCATGGAAGGATGAAATTGAAATCGATGAAAACTTTGATACCAAAAATAATCTGAATTCCAACCCAATCCGCTAAATTAAAAGACTGAGGACCTAATTGGAACTCCAATATATAATCAATTTCAATTGAGGGACGAAATTGAAAGAAATAAAAACCTATATAATAGCATTAAGGGCAATAATAACAAATTAAAATGTTCAGGAACTGAAATGAACTTTGAGAAAAACCAACTTAGCTGACGTCATCTGGGGCATGCAGGAGAGAGAAACAGGGGGGAAAATTCAAACGACCAATGACACGTCTCCGGACATCATAGTGCCACACGCGCCACCACAGGGGGAAGTGAACATGCCTGAAAATCATTGTAGACGTCGGTTGGGCATTTTTGGACGCCGCATGAAGCTGCACGCGCCGCCCGAAAAACGCGTGAGCGTTGAAACGGACGGCGCGTCAGGCGACGCGCCAACAGTCACGAGTGAAAAAAAATATTAAAAAAACTGGCTAATTACTGTAATGACCCTGACCCGCAGGCCTGGTTTTTGTCTTTTTCGGGGGGCGAAATCGTTAATGCACTGTTCATTTTAAGATTAAAAAAAATAAAAGAACCGGTCGGACGAACCGGACCGGACCAGACCGGAACGGTCAATGACCTTCCAGCCCCTGGAAAAGGCGGTGTTTTTTTTCTTTTTCAGGGGCTAATTTCGTGCATACACTGTTCAAAAATGAAAAAAAAAGGAGGACATATACCCGCGAAGCACCAGGTGAAACTGCACATGAATAGTGACAATGAGTCACGGTAAACAGTGTTCTATCACTGTTGAAAATCTCGTTTTGTTTTAGAGTATATATATATATATATATGGCGTGGGTGTTTCACTGTACACCCACGCACTGTGCACACAGACACAGTGCACTGTGGATTGCAACATTAGTTTTTTTTTTTGCTTACGTTTTGTTTTTTTCTTATTTCCGTTTTTTTTTTTGCTTTTTATTTTATGATTACACTCCTCTTTTTTTTCGTTTCTTCTTTTTTGTTTTTTTGCTTTTTTTTTCCTAATTATTTTTTTTCTTCTGTTTTTTCCTCCGTTTTTTGCTTCTTCTTTTTTTGCCTTTTTTTTGTATCTTTTCCTTATTATTTTTATATTTTTTTTCTTATTATATATATATATATATTTTTTTTTTCTACTTATATATTTTTTTAGTTTTTTTTTTAATAATCGGGGTGTCCGAGATCGCTTAAATGCACCACGATTAATCTCCATATCCAAATTTTTTTGATAACCAGGGTGTCCAGGACAACTTATGCATACCACGACAATCCCAGGACCCACATTTTTTTTTCTAAAATGCTTTCCTGCTAGTATATTTTTTTCCTTTTTTTATACTTTTTTTTATTCACTTATACATTTTTTTTATAACCGGGATCTCCGACTAGCTTAAGCACACCACGACTAATTCTTGGGCCGAATTTTTTTAAAAATAATATGGATTGCTACAGTGCTTTCACGCTTATACTTTTTTTTTTTGTTTTCTTTCGCTTATATATTTTTTTGTAACCATGGTCTCTCAGTCAGCTTAAGCTCTTTTTTTCACTTATATTTTTTTTTCACTTATATATTTTTTTATAACCACGATCTCCGGGCCAGCTCAAGTGCACCACCACCACTCCTCGGACCAAATTTGTCTTTTGATAATCGGGTTGTTCAGGTCAGTGTGTTCACACCATGACTAATCTCTGAAACAATTTATTATTATTTTTTATTTTTTTTCCTTATACATTTTTTTGTTAACTTTTATTTTTATTTGTTCTTTGGATTAGATGATTTTTATAATTTTATTATTTGCGCAATAATAATGATAATTTTAGTGATTATTTTTTTTATAAAAATGTTTTGATTTTTTTTAAAGATTTTCCTGAAATTTTAATATATATCGGTGATCATTTTAAAAGTAATATTACTCTATTTTCCCTTTATTTTTTTTTTGTTTTCTGTTTCTTTATTTGTTCTTTAGATTATATGATTTTTATGATTTTATTATTTATGCAATAATAATGATAATTTTAGTTATTGTTTTTTTTTATTTTTTTATAAAAATCTTTTGCTTTTTTTTTCATGGAAATTTAATTATTTTAATTATTTTGGCAGTAATGTTAGTAATAATTTTAGCTTTAATAGCAATGATAATGGCAATAACGTCAGCATGAATTTTCAATCTATGTTTTCGTCTTTTTGTTGATAGAAAATTAACAACTTATTTTTTTATTTGATTATTGTAGGTATTTTCACAATTTATATTTTATTTTTGTTTGATTTAAATTGAATTATAAAATGAACTAATCTTAATACAGTGAACTTAATAATTCAGATATCCGAGTTTTCTTGCTTTTTTAATGATGATGATAAATTTATACTGGTTATTTCGTTTGAAACTACTAAACAGATATATTTATATCGATTTTAAATTCATATATTTTATAAAAAACTTGCACTTGACATGAATTCTGCACATATCTATTATTTTAGCTAAATTTATACTATAATAAAAAATACACACAATTAAAAGTTTTTACATTGAAAAAAATATTGTGCCGCCCGCGGCGAAACGCGGGGCATTGTCTAGTATATATATATATATATTCAAAAAGAAAAGAGAAGAAAAGTGGGGTCAGAGAATGCCGTGTGGGTCCACTGCACTCAAAAACACACACCATACCTTAATTTCCTCAGTTAAGACTGAACTGGACCTCATCTCCCCAAAAGCAAAACCATGACCATAATAATTGTCATGAAATCCACAAATTCACTGACAGGTGTCGACGTATGATATGTGAAAAGTATTAAGAAGTTGGACTTGGTAAAAATTGGTGCTCTCAATAATTAAATGTTATGAAATAATTGGTTGTTGAATCCATGTTTGTTAATTTAGTGAAATTAGTGGTCGACAGTTGATTGACAGATCTTGGCACCAACCAACAACTCGCGGCTCCTTTTTCTACTCACGGTTAATTGATGTTTGGTTTTACAAAACAAAATAAAGTATTATATACTATGATAAGTAAAAAATACACATTAATTGATGCATGTGTATGGAAGATAGCTTTCGTGTACAAATTAATTGGTGCATGTGTATGGAGGATAGCTTTCGTGTTATATACTATAGGAAATACAAATTAATTAATACGTGATTGAGATTACTTTTCAAAGATTTTTTAATTTAGAAATATATTAAAATAATATTTTCTTATTGTTAAAATTTATTTTGGACATCATCATATCAAAATTATCTAAAAAATAAAAAATATTTCCTCTCTCATCTCATGGGCATTGAGCTGCTCTTAAAAAAAATCAAACCGAAATGGAGAAATAAGAAGCAAAATTACTTACAACTGCATAGGTCAATATGCTATCTAGTTAAATTATACAGCAAATATCTCTTAATAGTTTAATTCCAATTCCAAGATGTGTGGATTCGAACGCCATGCACATTTTATAACTAAGTTGGAGTCATATATATTATACAAATTACGAAAAAAACTAGAACATTTAGTATTTTTATTATAGATCAACTCACATATTGTAGATTGAAATACTATGATAGTTTTTTTTTTCGCTAAGGTTTTTTTATTTGATCTTTTAAAATTGAATTGATTTATTATCGGACTTGATTTTCTACTTTGATTGACTTTGTGTAGGGTTTTAGAGGTATCAATAAAAAATCTTAGCATTTCATTGATATTTGATTTGAATTTTTTTTTAGTGATCTGGAGTAATTAAAACTTTAGGAAATACATTTGAAATTGAAATAAAAGTTCAAGGAATGAATTGGATCGAAGATCAAGAATTTATAGCCATGTGTATTATACGTGCCAATAAGTGAGATAAATCGTTGCACTTAAAAAGGCACGTGACATCCATCAAACCCTAATAATACCTTTTCTTTTTTTATTAACATGTTGTCTGGTGCGAGTTTACGCGTATCTCTACTAATTTCATGAATTTTAAATTTAATGACCATATAAACTTTCAATGATCATCATATTAGCAACCATAAAACTCGAATTTGAGATCATAAAGGAAACAAACCTCTTAGTCTCAAACCTCGAATTCATTTTTTATGGAATTATTTTGTTTCCATGATCGAAGTAAAAAGTTTGGGAAGTTAATCTACGTTTATTCTGGTAGTTTTCTTTTAAAAAACATTTTTTCCAGTTTTTTCCTTGAATATTTTTTCTTATTTTTTTTTAAAAAATTGAGTTTCAGAATTTGTTTAAATTTTCTTTCTTTACGACTATCAGTCTCATGATTTGGATCGTAGATTTGATAAATTATTTCAAATTAGCATAACTTTATTTAATATATCATTATCTAAGTATTTTTTAAAAGATTATCTAAAATGTCACAATTTCATTTATTTTTTTAAATACATTTTATTATTAACCCTTGCTCACTTGAAAAGAAAAGGCATTTGAAAGGTGTCCATGACGAGAAATGCATTGAAATTGCAAGTTGAGAAAAGTTCAAATCCGTTTGGTAACATAAATAATTTTCATTTCTATTTTTTCTTTTCAAGTAAAAAATTGAAAAATGTATCGGTTTGATGAAAAAAAAAACATTTTTTCATTAACAAAAATAAAAAAAATACATCAAAATTATGGATATTTTCCACAAAAAATTGAATTCATATTATAATTCCAATTTCTTGTATTCGAACTTATGTGACCAAAATATTAATTAGCACAAACAAGTTATATTTATTAACTTAAAAAAATATATATTCTATATTATATAAAAAAATAAGTTTACAACATGTAGCAAATATAAAAATATAAAAAGAGAATTAGCTATATTCCTAAAGTGTTTGGATATTATCATAAAAGTTAATAACTTTTAGAGGAAAACATAAAATTCGTGTTTTTCATAAACTTTGGAGAACTATAATAGAACTAAATGGAGAAAGATTGCCATTTTCTAGTATTGATTTTGGAATGTGAACGTAGTTTAGAGTTTGTATTTTAGATTAATTTAAAGTTTCAATTAAAGGCAGACATGAATGAGTTTCATGTCTTTTAAAACATGCAAAACATATTTTTATTTTTGACTGAATTGTGAAGTTTCTCTACAATTTTAATTTTCTATTAGATATCTAGCTAAATCTCCAATAAAAAAGTCAATTAAAGAGCCAAAATTATTTTTCTGTCAAAGAAAATTATCTATACATATTATCAAAGAGCCGAGATTCTAGGTGGAGTAAGAACTTTAAGATTAATGGGTTTGCTTTTATTGTGGTTTTAGTTTGAGCTCTATAGTTGCTAATATAATGATCACTAGAGGTTTACATGATCGTTAATTTAAAGGGTCTGAAATTAATGATTATGTAAGTCTCTAGTGGTGAAATTAACAATCATGTAAGCCTGTAGTAGTCATCATACCTTTAAAATTAACGATCATGTAAATCTCTAGTGGTCATCATATTAGCAATTATAGGGTTTAAACTAAGATCACGGTGTAAAATTAGTCGAGATGCATACAAGTTAATTCAGACACTCACGTCAATGAAAAAGAATAAAAATACTAAAATATTAAATATATTAAGATACAAATGAGTTGTTCCAATGATTTTTTTTATTGAAGAGTACAGTAAACAATTTGTTTTTTTTTAAATAATTTTGCCATTAAAAATATTCTAACACGTGGAGACGGAGATGCTTCAGCATGTGGAGACGAGATAGGTGGCATTATTCATGGCAAATTCCTAGAGGAGATGCAAAGATCCTTTCCAAAATAGTGAAGGAAAAAAGAGGGGTACATGTGCCATTTTCAATTTAGATAAGGATTAAAATAATATATTTTTAATATTACAGGATAACCTGAAAACATTAAAAAAAACAAAACACAAAACGAATAAGTTAAGAGAGTGAGATATAAAAGAGAGGGGGAGAGAGGGACAAGGGCTGGTCCCAAAATCCACGTGCAGGCAGAGCCAGTGTAGGTTTGACAGAGAAACAGTAAAAGAGATGATCTCTCTCCAATGCGTTTTCGAATCCTCATTGGCTCACAGGTTACGTAATCATACGGATGGATGCTGATATGTTTCTATCATTGTACTATGTAAAGCCCTCCTTTCACTTATTAACACTTCGATCTTGTTTTGGTTGCTGACAGAATACAAGAAAAATAAAAAAAAAAGTCAGAGAAAAACTCCCCTGAAAAATAAATGTAAATCACCAACCTGCCCCTCGACTCCCCCTCAACTCTGCATCACCAAAATTCAAAGATTAATATACCAAGCCTAGACTAACAATTTCAAGTAACGTTTCTCTTGGTGGTGTTATATTTGTTTTGCAAAAATCTTTCAAATGATATCATTGGTGTTATAATCATGATCAAAGTTTGTGTTCGATGATTTTCTAAATTTATTGTCCAATCAATATCACAGTATGTTTGTAAGAAAAAATTTTGATCGCTTTTTAATATCAATTCTTCGTAAAATAGTGTTTCAAGTAATGAAATAGCCTTTTAGTAGTTGTACAACGTGTAACTATAGGTTTGTACATGAATTAGAACAATTTTTTTAGTTGAAAAACATATGTATGGTTTTGTTAGAGACAAATACTAAAGACCTCCAATGAAACTCCAAAATTATATGTTATCAAATGAGGTTATGCCATCATTAAGCTTCAAAGACATTCTTGTAGACAATGGAATAGAGATTCCTTGCACCCAACATATAAAGATGTTTGACTTGGTGATTCCATGTCCAAGAAGAACTAATATCATAAATGACTAATAACATGAGACAAAAACTAATCACTGTTAGTTATCACTAGGTCATCAACACATATTGTAAATTGGCATAAAATATTATTGTTATGATATATAAATAAAAAAGAGTATGCTCTGAAATTTTAAAACATATAAATTGACTCAATTAACTTTCCATGCAAGAATGTATTATTGATATAAATTTGATTCAAGGACCACCCATGTATAAAAACAATTATTAGAATTTTTAGTTAGGCTTAGCAACATGACTAAAAATTCTCTTCGTAATTCAACTCAGGTAGTGAAAAAAGCATGAGGCTAATAGGTCAATGGTAGCGATGCATTATATAACAATATAAGATTGATTTCTACTAAATGATGATGACGAAGCTTATAAATACCATTTTGTTGTGTTATATGAGATGCAATAATGTAATAGCTTATGATATAGATTGAAAATTATTTTTTAGTGCCACAAATTCACCACCATTATTTGAATAAATTGATTTGTTTTTTTTTTGTTTAATGGAAAACGGTCTAAACCTGGTCTCTAAACTAGAGAAAATTTTATGAACATAAGATTTTGTTTCTATTAAGTAGAACCAAATACACTTAGTAAAGTGATCAACTAAAATGAGATATTAATGTGATCCATCAATTCTAATCACACAAAAGGACCTTTAAATATCAGTGTAAATCAAGTTAAATGATGCATTTCTTGTAAGACTAGTTTACCAAAATAGTTTTTTGTAAGCTTAATTAATTGAACAAGATAAACAAAGTTTAGAAATATTGTTATTCATTATAGGAAGAGATTTGATGAAAATATTATGGGAGTGATGTCAAAGATTTTTGTATTATCCATCAACAAAGATTCTTTCACGTGCATTTGTATTTTTTTTAATAAGATCCCACCATTAATTTTAGAAAGATGTAAACACCATTTTCACATGCACGTTGGGATAAAACCTCCCCTATGGTTTAACAAGAAAAAAAAAAGTGAAGTTAAACAAAAACATGATTTTCAGTGGTAAATTAATGCATAAGATTAAGATTATATTCTAAATACTAGAAATACAAAGGGTTTCATTTAAATAAAAATTATGAGCGGGTGACTGAAGAACTAATGAATCAATATGAGAGACAATAGATTTGAACTATTATTAATGATAACCTTGTTGGTGTCATCATATTCAAAGTGGACCATTAAGTTAGCTAGATCACTAGTGATATTGTGAGATGCAACTGAGTCAATAAGTCACTTTGTATCTTATACTAATGAGGTTAAGACATAATTTACCATTGTTATAGTATACTAAACTTGAGTGCAATATTTTGCAATGTGGCCCAATCGGTGACAAAATTATCATTTTGGGTTGTAACATCGTTGACCATAAGTTTTATATTTTGTATTGTCTTGTGAACCACCATTTAGTCTATAATGAATAGTTTGCTTATTGTGTGTGGGATAACCATTATAGTGGTATGAACTACTTGACCATGAGAGCCTTTAAAAGGTTGATTTTCAAGAAAAAAAAAGAATCACTTCACTGATTAAAGTAATTTACAAAGTAACCCAGTTGTTGAGAAATAGTTTCAAAACGTCATAGATATGCATCATGACTTATAAAAAGATCATGTAGTTTTGTGCATGAATAAGAGCTACAATTTCATGAAAATCTGCCTAGACAATGGAGGATGTATAATGTTGGAGGATGTATAATGTTAGAGGATGTATAATGTCGAATCATCTTTAGAATCATAATGATATATGAGTGATATTTTATTTGTTAGGGATTTTACAAGCTACAAGTATTGTTGGATAGATTGATTACCTTAAAAGACAAAAAAAAAAACCGAAAAACTAAACAGGAAATTTAAAAAAATTATAATCAGTTTAATCGGTTTTTTAATGGTTCACTTTTATCAATTAATTTTTTTTTTTGATTTTCTCAGTTTAATCGGTGTTTTGATTTTTTTGCCTACTTCTAGTCCCGATCAGTTGAGGAAAAACACCTAACATGGTATCATAACACAATTTATTTCAAAGATGAAGTCATGACTAGTGAAAATCCTAAGACCTCGAGTATGGAGGAGACCAGATAAAAAAGCATTACGGAACGCATGAAGCAGATTGTATTAGTAAGTAAAGTGTCTAAACCCAACTCTAAATACCTCAACAAAAGACAAGTTAAAGCAATTGGCCCTTGCCAGCCCTCTCTCATCTGGACAACATAAAAAATAGCACAATTATTTTTTTTGGTAGAAACCATCCGGTAATCCGGCCACTGCCGACTAATCCGGATTCGAGCCGGGTAGGACCCTTAAGGGTGGCAAAGCTCTCCCAAGCGAGTTTTAAAGCAGCTGCATACCCAAGACTCGAACTCGAGACCTTGGTTAAGCTGGGAGGACCCCCTACCAGTCCACTCACGCCCCCGTTGGTGAATATAGCACAATTATTAAGTGTAAATATAGAATCAACTCTCCTTTTTTTAAAAATCACTCCATATCAATCTTCAAATCCCATAAATAACTCATTTCACAAATCAACCCTAACTTTCGGTCAATTCATGCTGTTTATAATACACATATAAACGAGGAGGGTATTTTGATCATTTTCTTAATTTGTGGAATTATTTGTTAGAGATTGTAATTTTTCAAAACTTGACAGGCAAACACAATCTAAACCAAATATCAGAGTCAACTTTTTTCTTCGACTAACCCTGTAAATTTTGTTACTATTTATAGGCGGGTTTTGAGGAATTTTGATCGAGATAAAACATAAATGAAGAAGGAAAGGTGAGCTCTATGCTGGCTATGGGTGGTGACTAAAAAAGGGAATTTGAGTATCCATCAATCACAAAAGAAACCAAAAAATAATAGCCAGACAAAAATCTTTCTGGTTTGGTCATTACCCACAGACCTCAAATTTTTACTGTTTAAGAAGTAGTGTTCCTGTTTTTGTCATCTTTATTTCTTTCCGGTAGCTCTTCTAGTACAGGCCCCTCTGGGTTTTTGCCAATTTGGTAAGATTTCCAAATCTCTCCCCCCCCCCCCCCCCCCCCCCCCCACTGACTCACCTCTCCCGTGCTATATGAATTCGAGAGCATGCCTTTCAGCTTGCCCTGCACATGTTCTTTGAACATCTCAACCGCAATATCATTCCTTCTCTCAGTAAAAATCTTATAGGCTGTTTTTGGGTGTTGCCTTTTATCCTCAGATTTCCTTCTTTTTCTGGCTTTTAGCGTTCACTTCATGATTAAATCTATCGTGGGTTTTTGCTTATTCGGAAGGTTCCTCTCGTTTTCTTTAAGGTTCTGTCAGTTCCTTTCGCTTCTTGAAACCATTTTTCGATCGATTTCTTCCCTAGCATTTACTCTCTTGCATCCCTGAATCAATCCATCAAGAGAGCTGTCGCTTCTTCTTCAACAGGGTTGTCCGGTAGTTGCTTCCAGATTCCAGATTTTTGTAGCTCTCGTGACCTAGAAACCCTTTCATCTGGGTGGAGTCTATTTCGTAAGCTTAATTTTTCTCACTCTCTCTTTGAATGAAAACCTTTTTTTGCTTCGCAAACTTTATTTTCTGGTTTTGAATTAAGAAAATCTGTAAACTTAGCGAGTCTCTTCAATATGTATTGATCTTCACATGCTTGTGAAGGTAAAGAGAAATGGTGAGAGGAAAGACCCAAATGAGGCGCATAGAGAACGCTACAAGCAGGCAAGTCACCTTCTCTAAGCGGAGAAATGGACTGCTGAAGAAGGCTTTTGAATTATCAGTTCTTTGTGATGCTGAGGTCGCCGTCATCGTCTTCTCTCCTAGAGGGAAGCTCTATGAATTTGGAAGCTCAAGGTATGATCATCTTCTGCACTACTTTTCAGCTTTCCTTCCATGTTTTCTACATAAATATGTCATGTACCGCTCTTTTGATCTGATCAGACCACCCTCCTCTTTCCATGGAAGCTTTTGAGTTCCTGCATTGTTTTTCTATTTAATTTTCATGGACCATGCGGGGATGGTTCCTGCACCTTAGGGTTCTATGCGAGATCTTTATAGCTAGTTTGCTTCTCTCTCAGACACAAACAGGTCAGACACGTATACACATAGCAGCACAGACCTTGATCCTTGCAGGACTTGTATGATCCTAGGGATACCTTTTCTCATACGGTTGTCCTTTCTAAATATTTTTCTCTCTGGGATTTGAGTTAAGTGAAAATCCGTATTATAAATTTTACTTCTCGTGCATTTGGACTTCAAAGAAATCTGAATTGGGCAGATGACGGTCTCAGTATAGCCTCTTCACTGTCCTTGTTGGCCCAACTCATGGTCGAGTGTTGTGGTGATACTTGTAGAGATAATAATTACGACTGTAGGCTTTCTTGTCGATCATATTTGGGTACAATGCCTAAAGAATAAACACTTTACCAGTTTGACTTCATCACTAGCATAGTGAGCAAAGACTGTTGAGTTCGTAGCTCGATCAGCTCGTGCCCATATATCCTCATCATGTTTTCAAGTTATTTTTTTTTTAAATAGAAAAAACTATTTCGGTAATTAGAATAGTGGAACAAAGCCTGTGCCAGGTTGCGAACTAATTATCGATTAGTCGTAGAAAAAAGAAAGAAAAAACTCGTGCAATATTTCTGATGCATGCAAACACCTGTTCTATCTAGGGTCTCTTGTCCAAAAAACAAGAAGAAGAGGTTACGATCCCTTGTAGTAACGATTCACGATAACTGTTGCTGATGATCCATTTGAACATGGGAAACAGCGAATTTAGATTTTATAGTCAGTAAGGTTCAATTCTTGATCAACCGACTTGGATGGAGGTTGAAGTTAAGTTTTGTAGTTTAGCTTGAAATAAAATATCTAGGGATTGTCGAAGAAAATTCTCAATTGCAGCAGCCTGTCTTGAAAAATTGACTGTATAGGTACCTCCCTCTAGCGTCTAAGTGTACCAGTGATAGATTTTTTCACTATAATACTCTTAGATATTTCTATATTTCTATTAGCTATTGTTTTTGGAATAATTTATGTTTAAAAATACATCAAAATAATATATTTTTTATTTTTTTTTTAAATTTATCTTTGATATTAGTGTATAGAAATAAAATTGAAGCAAAGAAAAATATTATATATTTGTTTTTCAAAAACCCTTTTAAAAAAACAAAAACAAAGATGCTTTTAAGGACTGCTCAAATACATGTTCCTAATAAAAGTGTACATGAGTGTTTCAAATTCTTTTGAGAGAAAGTTAGCACGGGCTCCCAAGTGTTATGATTTTCAGTCATATCCTGTTATTTACTGGAAAGGGAAGTAAAAGGTTTGATTTCAAGTTAAATTTTGATTAGATCCCGTTAGCTTTTAAGTAATTCTTTATTATTGGGGGATTAATTGGATAATAGACCCTAGTTTCTGATTTCAAGTCATATTAATCTCTTTGAATTCGAATTTATAGATTAAATCGTACAAGTTTGATCATGAACACTTCCCCCCCCCTGAAGAAAACCTAATATTGTTGCATGGAAACTATCCCCCGAAAATACCTTGATCATTAAAACAAGTATATTTTTATTCATTTCAAATATATAAAAAGGTTTCTCTTAATCAGCTAATGCTTTCACGTCCGTTCGCTTTCCATTTTCTGGCTTAAATTTAGGTTTATGATTCCTTATAAGCGTTATCCTTTTTTTTTTTTATAAAAAAAATTAGTTGAGTAACGATAATCTTATGAAATAGCCCTTTTGGATTCACCTGTTTCCAAGTTTCAGGAATATTTGGATAAAGTCTATGATCAGTATAGTTACCATTACTATTTATGCTTCAGTCTTTTTCACGACTGCAAATTTTTCTTTCATGCATTGGAGAACTTTGTGCATGTTTGATAGAGTGGTTGATATTGTTTTTGAAAGTGTTTTTTGTTCAAAAATACATTAAAATGATATTTTTTTAATTTTTAAAAATTATTTTTGACATCATCGCATGAAAATGATATACAAACAAAACTAATTTAAATTAAAAATAATTTTTTTTAATTTTTTTTCAAAATCACTCTAGAAACGTAATGCTCTCCAACCATAATGGCAAAACCGCATGACGCAATCTAAACATTAAAAAAATGAAATGAAATATAAGAACTTCTAATCGATTTTGTAATTTGAAAAGAAAAGATATTATAATTTTCTCTTCAAATAACTATATAGAAAATAAAAATATAGATGAAGTCAAATGAATTGAAAATTTTCAGATCATATATTGTTTCTTATGTTTTCTTTTATTTAAATGTGCACTTTTTTTTTTCTTTTTTTTTTTTTGTGTAAGTGCACATTTTAAGTTGTATAGCCATGAGAATTTGGTTCCCATTCTACTTATGCAAGGCTTTACCAATGTATCCACATTTGTGGTACTGTAGTGAATTTCCTAAGTTAGAATGTCATCTTAAAGTGATGTTTAGTTCATGGAATAGGGAAATATCAAGTTGTGAAATCAAGATTAAGAATATTTTTCTGCATTTAGTTTATTTAAAGTTTTTTTTAAGGAATCTCACATTCTTAAAATGTCGCCTCCCCTAGTTTTCCTTCTGTGGAATGAAATTGATTCCGTCATTTAATCTATAGAATCCCACTTTTACAAGTACTGAAAATTATACTTTATAGAATGATTAATATATGCTTATTACATGTAATATTATGACAAAAATAATACGAACTTATTTTTTTTTACATATTCCTCAATATAAAATGACAAATATCCAAATTTTATTATTATTATTATTATTATTATTATTATTATTATTATTATAACAATGATGTAGTAATAATTGTACTGAGGTGACAGTGTGAGAAACTAAAAGCTAGGAATAATATGTTGAAGAAAATGACCTCATGACATAGAGAAGAAGAAATAGAAACAAAGTCATGATGTCTGATATAAATAAAACCTCAATTTCAAAAGAATAAAATAAATATCAATTTAAAAACTCTATCAATGTAAGTTCATTAAAAAACAAGTAAGAAGACTTGAGATAATATAGGTGATTTTGAAATTTTATAAAATCTTTTATAGAAAGCATAAAAAAAAACAATAGCTCCTTGTCATTACTAATATAAATGTTGAAGGATGAAACTAAAAATATATAATCTTAAAAAAGAAAAAAAACACTAAGCAAACTTGGGTGAAACTTTAAAACTTAGACCAATGTCTCGAATTCGCATCCAATGACATCTTAGACTCGAGTTGAGTAAATAAACTCAATTCTCAACCAATTTAATATTAAATGATGAAAGAAAAAAAATATAAATTTAGAAAACTAGCCAAAGAAAATTCAGCAAAAAATGACAAACAAAAAACCTTGAAATAACTGGGTTGTTTTTAAAATAAATGAAAAATTCAATAGAAGACAAATAAATAAAAATAAAAGAGTTTAGTCTCAAAATAAATAAATATTAAAGAGCAAAACTAAAAATAATATGAGCTTTAAGAAAGGAAAAAAACAAGTAGACCCACATGAACCACAGGGCAACTATGTAATTTTACCGCGTAAAAAAATAAAAAAAAGACTAATTTGCTCTTTTATAATTTTCAAAAGACAGTTGTATAATGATGAAAAAATCAACTTGATTCCCATGTTTAATTCAAAGGTTGTTTTCTTAGTTCAAGGATAATTATGTAATTGTACTATTACAATGAATAATATTTGAAGTCTTAATGAACAACAATTTTGCTAGTATACTTGAATATTTGTTTTTGTAGCATGATGGAGTAACAGGTAGAATGATAACAGCCAGTAATAGCAATCGTATAATTATTGATGATGATAGTAAAAGAATATGCCTTTTTGTTGGACTTTGATCTTTCCACAACCGTTGGATTTTAGACTTTTGTATTTTTATAATCAAGAGCTTTCCAGTTTTATTAATAAAAAGAAGAGATTATTATATTTATTTCGTTTTTTTCATGTTGTTCTGTATAAAAATGCAATCTGTATTCTTTGTGTTGTTATTGGACTTCAGCGTGCAGGAGACGATCGAACGTTATCAGATGCATGTGAAAGAAAGCAACACAAACAAGCAGGCAAACGGGCAGAACATGGAGGTTGTCCTTCCTTTCTCTTCCATGAAATCAGTGATGTTATATGAACCTGTCTTGTTCAAAAATGGATTTCTGCATTTTTTAGACCAGAGTTCATTGCGTAGAATCTCTAAAAAAGGATATGAATCTTGTTGGTTTTGGCTCTGTGATGCAAATTAATGATGACTGCTGTAATATAATAACAAAAATGGTTTTTCCCCTTGATTTTCTCATGTATGTATATAAATCTGCAATGACAGCAACTGAAGGATGAAGCGGCTGGCATGATAAAGACGATAGAGATTCTTGAAGTTTCAAAACGGTTCAAAAGAACTAGTTTAAACCTTTTGTGCTTATGGTTTGATGAGTCGATTGACTATTACTATTAAATACTATAAGTAAATGTTTGAAATTTTAAAATCCCTCAGAAAGCTACTGGGAGAATGTTTGGGATCGTGCACCATTGAGGACCTGCAACAAATCGAACAGCAGCTAGAGAGGAGTGTGAGCACCATCCGAGCTAGAAAGGTTTGGCCAAAAACATCATTACAACTTTGTTTTTGCTTCAATTCTTGTTCAGCTGATAACCTAGCTGACATTGTCGTGCCTTGCCCGTGCTCAGACCCAGGTCTACAAAGAACAGATCGAGCACCTAAAACAAAAGGTATACATAATCACTTCATTTTTGTGCCATGAACCAGTGAGCTCTGAGAAGTTGAATTTCTGTGAATCCAAATTATGTTTCAGTAAAGGTTCATAGCATGTTTTCTTCTCTTCTACCAAGAATTCCTTGCGAGCATAGGGTGGCGTGGTAAATAAGATTTTTTGAAGACTGCTCCGAGAATTGCTGATATCTTACGTTCCATGCCCTATATTATGTTGTTTCAGGAGAAGCTACTGACAGCTGAAAATGCAAAGCTGTCTGAGAAGGTGAAAACAATTTATATTTGCAGTCGCTTCTATTATTTTTGGGCCATCAACTTCAATTATTTCTCATTTATTTGTCATCGTCATCAGCAGTTGCATGTCGTATTACCCTTTCTCGGTAGCATAAACTCAAGTTAACTAAATCGTTCTCTCTAATACGGATAGGAATTTGAACTTCATGGGAGTTGTGAAGATTTTCGATTTGCTCGCATAACCCTACTCTTTTTTATCATTTCATTTCTGAGAGGCTACGTTCATGCCAAGAATCATGATCATCCTTTGCATGAGAATGATTTGCAAAATCCCCTACATTTAGCCTCTATATTAGTGTCAAATTGAGAAACTAGCTCCTATTTATGTAAAAATAATTTGAAAGAACATTACCTGTTCCTTGAAAAAACAAAATTGAACTGAATTAGAGATAATATAATATAATGTCCAGTCCTCCATAGATGAAAGAAATTCCATGATAGAAGAGTAGGCTATGCAAAGCAAGTCGAAACTCGCCAAGAACCATGACCATCCTCCACATGAAAATGATCTGCATGATCTCACTTTGAGAAACAATCGATCTCCTTTATGAACAAAAAGGGTCAAATTTTTTTACTTTGTTTACAATTTAGTCCAATCAATTTGAATTGACAACTTCTAACAGAAACAGGTAAGTTTGACGAAATTTTTTCCTCAGCAAAATGTTATTAGCTCAAACTCGGGGGGCTGATCTTCTTTTTCAACGTATTTATAAACTACAAACTTGTTTATATACCGATGTAACTTTTCCTTTTCAGTCTGGCGGGCAGCCATGGCAAGTCGCAAGAGAACAGAGAGAGAATTTACCCTCTGAAGAACAGAGAGAGAGCAGTACAATTTCGGATGTGGAGACCGAATTGTTCATCGGTCTACCGGAAACAAGAACCAAGCGCCTCCCTATAAGAAATTAACTAGCGGCGAACGCCATCGTATTGTGAGCAACCTTTTCATTTTCTTAGACTTCTTAACTTTATTGCATTTGCGCAAGTGACAACCGAGGCAATCCTATTATTCTAAGAGCATTTTATATGCTGTCTATAAAAAAAACTACCAGCCCACCATGAAGGAGATTAACTAAAATTGTAATTTGGTATAATATATCATTAGACTTTCTCCCTGCATTTTTCTGCCACAGATTTTCTTCAAATCTGTCTGGATGCCTATTACACATCACGATCATTGCTGTGTGTGCATCTTGTTCAAATACCTGGTTGCTTGATGAGATGATGGCGAGACTTCATTCCTGTAGTAAATAACATTTCATTCTGGGCATTTTAGGACAATTAAATCATTTTATTAGCAGAACTATTAGGAAATATAGATGCTGTTTCTAAAGAGGATTGCCCATCATGAAATCAAAAAATACTGTGCGTATAGCCTGTTTAGAGTATGGTTGCTGTTGTTTTTTAAAATGTTTTTCATTCAGAAATGTATTAAAATAATATTTTTATTTTTATTTTTTATAATTTATTTTTAATATCAGCACACATGAGAATGATCTAAAAATGACAAACAAATTTAATCTAAAGTAAAAATTAATTTTTTTTTAAATTTAAAATTTTTTTGAGACAGTGCTAAACATACAAAAACGTATTTAGATTGAATTCTATGGCTTTCTTGACAGTTGTTCCACCTCGGACATGGCAATGGCTAACATGTGTGCCATGCTTGTATATCGATTATTATTGGAGTGTTTGATATTGCGCACTACATGATTTTTTTTAAATATATATTTCTTTTAAAATGTATTAAAAAATGTTTTTAATTTTTTTAATATCACCATAAATGATAAAAATGCTAAAAACCCATTACCGAAACACAATTTAAAAAGCAAACTAAACGGTGCGGTTGGGTAAAACTTCAAGGACTGCTGCTTTTGGGGGGTAGGGCATGGATAGGTCCTCTCTCTGCAAGCGAGATATCATTATCACCACATGCATTTTCAAAGTGTTGAGCGATCCCTTGACTAGTTTTCATCCTGCAATAAGAATTCATAATTTTTATAATCATCTGTTTCACATGATATAATTTTATAGGATAAATAACAAAAACAGAAAGAAAGTTACTCCATGACTTGGAAAAACAAATCATCATAAATGAAATGAAACCCGACGATATGATTTTGGTGGGAATCATTCAAAGTTCATAACATTTCTCCTTCGGTCCTTCCAGGGCCAGGCAGGTGTCAGAATTGTGGCTGAATTGACGTCATTCTCATTTAACAAAAACCCTAATTGATCCGGTAAGACCATGCAGGGGGGTTTGAAATATTTCAAACTGGTGTATTAATGTTTGCATTTAGAACCAATTGCAGGGGTTTAAGTTCTTCAAAACAGCTTACTTGTAAGCTATAACCTACTTCCATAGACTTTAAACAGTAAAGTTTTTACATATCTATCCTATTGCTTAGAATGAAATCCATAGCTTTACGGTACCTTGTACAGATCTAGGTCTGAATCAAAGATATTTGGTATTCCACTCACACAAAGGAATTACCAGCACCAGTTGTATCAGCAGCATCAATTTTAATACAAGAAACCTTTCCCTTGAATTCCTGCAAAAGTTCCGAAAAGAAGTAATTAGTTCACGCCACTAGGCATGAAGAAAAGGAACGGAATGTCTTTCTACTCGGACTAAACATGTTATGAAAAAACATGAGCTAGTTCTTAATTTACACGGTCTCCTGAAGCAAACTTACACACCCCCACTGACACTATTTCCAAGAATCAAGAGTTTTAGACCAAATGAGAGCTTAAATTATCCTTAACATCGGTATAAATTCTATCCTTTGTATAGTATCTGCAGCCATCTGCGCCTTAAGTGACAAGTAAGGACTAAGATTGGGGTGGAAAAACTTCTCTAACACCACACTGTGGTCCTGCCGATCAGCACCTTCAGTTAAGAATTCAAGTTCCTTCTCTCTTTTTTGCAAATTTAAATGAATACGGTTCCACTGTATTATTCACTCTCATGATATGAAAGATGATATTTCACATCGAAGTCTCATATTTTTCAAACATGTACCTTTATAATGTCAGCTCCATTCCATATTCCTTTTCGAGCAGCTTCTTCAGATGGCCATAGTGGCAATCTCAAATTTGGATCATAAGAGAGGCGACAACCAACCTTATTATTAGCGATGTCCAAGGAAGCAAGCCGATGAGGAAAATGTTACGAGCATGATAATGGATGCGTGGCGATGCACTGGCGCGGGATGACAGACGTGTGGCGATGCACTGGGAAACGGGACAACGCAGGATGATAGACGCGTGGCAGTAAATGGGAAACAGGTCAGTAGCTAGATGGATGACACGTGTTGACCATAGTTACTTTATCAGCCATAGTTACTTTACTAATCAACTCTAGTTTATGTATTTTAATTCAGTAACAAGTTATGTATTTTAGTATGTTATTTCAATTAGATTCAATATTAGTAATGGACAGTTAAGAAAAGGGTTATGGCCATGACCTTGGGAGCAATTACTTTCTAGAAGTTTATTTAAATTATCATTTGGTTGAATGAAAGGACATCTTGAAATTTAATCCTAAATATTGTCATGTGCAAAAGGAGGTCACTAGACCCTTGAAATTCCAGAGTTTATTGTGTATGTTAACCTTCGTCCCCAAATCATAAACAAAAAACCCACAAAAATAACATAAAAAATACTTAAAACATAACATGTGGTATCAGAGCAGGCGTTCCTGGCATGGCTGAGGGTACTCATTCAGCTCAATTAGCTGAAGCCATCTCTTCTATACGAGGTGAGACAAATTCCTTAAGGGAAGAATAAGGAAAAAAAAAAGAACTCTTATGGAGCAAGTGTTACAGCAATTACATCATTTGGCATCAAATTATGACAGCCTATTACAATTATTAGATAGGTAAAATGCAGGTGAAGGAACTTCAAACAATGTTAGTGGAAACACTAAACCCTTAATGGAAGGACCTACTGGAATTTAGGCGAGGACTCTAAGATTGGATTTCCCTCATTTAGATGGAGGTGAACCTCATGATTGGATCTTGAAGGCGCAACAATTTTTTGTGTACTGTCAGACATCAGAAGATCATAAGCTCTAAATTGCTTATTTTCACCTGCAGGGAAAGGTGTTGTCATGGTAATGCTGGTTGATGGACTCAAGTCTAGTAGCCAAGTTGGAGGAATTCCTGGTTGCCCTTCAAACCAGGTTTGGTCCTTCGGCTTATGAAGATCCTGTGGGAACGTTCATAAAATTGAGACAGACTAGGAGTGTAGAGGAGTATCGAATAGCCTTCAAAGTCCTGTCAAACAAAACTACTAGTGTAAGTGAAGAATTTCGTATTAGTACTTAGTGGGTTAATTAAAAGATGAGTTAAGAATAATTGTTATCATGTTTAGACCAAACGCCCTCTTTGTTGCCTTCGGGTTAGCTAGATTGCAGGAGGAAGAAGTTGGTAGGAGACATCACCGTGTTCGAAACCCAAACACAAACCACCACCACCACCACCACAACAACAACAACAACTATCCTCCATCTTACCACAAACAAGCCCCACATAGATTACCTGCACCAAATCCAATAATTCCCAAATTTCCAACCCCACCAAATTTACACCAGTATAACCAAACTTTCCAAAAGAAATACCCCTCACTTATTAAAAGGCTTAATGCCAGCCAAATGCAAGAAAGGAAGGATAAGGGGTTGTGTTACAATTATGATGAAAAATACCACATAGGTTACAGGTGCAATCGACCTAAATTGTACCTATTAGAGAGAGTGAAAATAGGAGGAGGACAAGATGAGATAGAGTAAGAAATTGAGGAATTAGACTAGCAAATACCAACTGTAGAGTTGTTGGTCATTTCTTTACATGCACTAGCAGGGGTGCCTTCTCCTAAGATCATGAGGTTGGAGGGGACAATTGGGAGGCATTCAATTATCATCCTTATTGATACTGACAGCACGCATAGCTTTTTTGATAAGAATATAGTAAGGAAAATGAAACTACTAGTGAAAGATAGCCACTTGGCAATGCAGATTGCTAATGACACAACTTTTCCTTGCCAAGGTTGATGTAAGGCAGTGTTACTTCAGATGCAGGGATGTGATGTGTTGGCTAATTTATACCTATTGACCTTGGGAGGATATGATGTGGTCTTGGGGTTGATTGGCTGAGGAGTTGAAGGAAAATTAAGTGGAATTTTATGGAATTAAGCATGAAATTTATAATCAAGAGGAAACAACTAGATAGCAAGGCTTAAGGCCTCCTATTAAATCCTTAGAAGAAGAGTAGAAGCTAAATAAATCCACACTGGTAGATGCAGAGGGCTTTGGTTACAACTCATGGAGGCAAAGGAGACAAAAAACTTAAAAGACCCTGATGTGGCTATACGACAGGTTTTGGGTCATTTTCAAAACATATTTGATAAGTCTAAGGGTCTACCACCCACATGGTTTCCTTCCCAACCAAACCATCTCCATCTCTTTCCTTCCCAACTCTCCTTCTTCCCAACTGAACCAGCCCCACCTCCACTCCTCACAGCCAGCCGAACCTTAGGCTGAAATAAAGGAGAGGATTTGGGTGATTGTGTATGAAAAATTGAAACTTAGAGAGAAAAAAGAGACCTTTGCCGAGAGGAAGAAGAAATCAATAAGAGAAAAGAAAGAAGTGTTTCAAATCTTCAAAAAAAAGAGAAAATTGTGAGAAACAAGAGGTAAGAGTTATAAAAACTCTCTTCTTTTTCCTCTAAAATATATGAGAAATGAGATTAACAAATCATTTGAGGGGGGCTGATTTTGTTAAGGGGCTGGCTGGCATTCAATGTGTGATTTTGTTGGGATTTTATTGAAGGAATAGGTGCTGAAATTTTTGGGTTTAATGTGTGTTTCGGTTGGAAATTTTGTTGATAATTATGTGTTGAAATTTATGGTTTAAATGTCTGATTTTGTTGATGGATTATATGCTGAAATTTAGGGTTTAAATGTGTGGTTGTTAGGATTTTATTGAAGGAATAGGTGCTGAAATTTTTGGGTTTAATGTGTGTTTCGGTTGGAAATTTTGTTGATAATTATGTGTTGAAATTTATGGTTTAAATGTCTGATTTTGTTGATGGATTATATGCTGAAATTTAGGGTTTAAATGTGTGGTTGTTAGGATTTTATTGAAGGAATAGGTGCTGAAATTTTTGGGTTTAATGTGTGTTTCGGTTGGAAATTTTGTTGATAATTATGTGTTGAAATTTATGGTTTAAATGTCTGATTTTGTTGGGATTTTGTTGATGGATTATATGCTGAAATTTAGGGTTTAAATGTGTGGTTGTTGGGATTTTATTGAAGGAATAGGTGCTGAAATTTTTGGGTTTAATGTGTGTTTCGGTTGGAAATTTTGTTGATAATTATGTGTTGAAATTTATGGTTTAAATGTCTGATTTTGTTGGGATTTTATTGATGGATTATATGCTGAAATTTAAGGTTTAAATGTGTGGTTGTTGGGATTTTATTGAAGGAATAGGTGCTGAAATTTTTGGGTTTAATGTGTGTTTCGGTTGGAAATTTTGTTGATAATTATGTGTTGAAATTTATGGTTTAAATGTGTGATTTTGTTGGGATTTTGTTAATGGATTATATGCTGAAATTTAGGGTTTAAATGTGTGGTTTTTTGGGATTTTATTGAAGGAATAGGTGCTGATATTTTTGGGTTTAATGTGTGTTTCGGTTGGAAATTTTGTTGATAAATTATATGTTGAAATTATGGTTTCAATGTGTTTTTTTATTGGGATTTTGTTGATGGATTATATGTTGAAATTATTGTTTCAGTGTGTGCTTTTGTTGGGATTTTTTTGAAGGATTATGTGCTGAAATTTGTGGGTTGATGATGATAATAGATGTGTAATTTTGCTGAGAATTTTATGCATGTTTTGGATGAAATTTGTTGAAAAAATTATGGTGACGAATGTGAAATTGAAAATAGAAATATACTGATTTTTCTTGTGGACATTGATGTCGCAGGCAGTGTAGTCGGGATTGAACCATCGACCAGACAGGAACAGCCTAGAAGTAGAGCAGGTAGGTGAAATACACCTCTCTCTTTATACGATATGCAAGAAGTATTTTTAAGTTGAATATTACTCAGATGCGATAGGGTTTTTATTAGATTGTTGAATGCTTAAATGTGAATATACAATTGATTAGCATTGGCTAATGGCATCCGAAAGGATGGCCGAAACAAATGATTGATTAGCTTCGGCTAATGGCATCCGAAAGGATGGCCGGAATAAATGATTGATTAGCTTTGGCTAATGGCATCCGAAAGGATAGCCGGAATAAATGATTGATTAGCTTCGGCTAATGGCATCCGAAGGGATGGCCGGAATGTATGTTTGATTACCTTTGGCTAATGGTATCCGAAAGGATGGCCGGAACAGATAAATGATTAGCTATGGCTAATGGCATCCGTAGGATGGCCGGAACAAATGAAATTTCGTCTAATGGCGTCCAGAAAGAAGGACCATGGGGGAGGGACAGTTGGCCTCAAAAATGAGTACCTTATAAGAATAGTCGAAGTAAAGACGTTGTTACTCGAAAAAGAAAAAAATGTAGACTCTATAAATTTTACAATTAAATTGCTATGTATATGCTGAAATTACAACTTGTCAGGGTTTTCCTTTAACTGATAGATCATTTGGTCAAAATTATTAATACTATCTTTAAATAATTGCAATTCCTTAAATATTTGTATTGCTGCAGGGACGTCACAGCCACGAGAGGTCTAGGGAACCTGATATAAGGGGACCCACTTTTGCAAAGAACTACGTAGATGCATTTTAACTTAAGATGTGTTAGGATGAATCAATGTATTGAATACATAATTTTTTTTATCCGACCTCTTTTTGAAGATCTGTAAATTCCACTAGCAAGTTAAGAGCGTAAACTCACATCTATGTATGTGTATTTCTAATATAAGTCTTTAATTGGGGAATCGTAACTTTGTACATGTATGCGAATTTTATTTCTTTAATGGAATGTTTATGGTATGGATGGTATTTTACTGTTGTGGACTGATATGGATCATTGAGTATCGGCAATATATATATACAATGTAAACACCTAAAAGAAAAAGAAAAAAAATCGGGTCGTTACAATATTTAAGTTAAAATCATTAGTCAATTCATATTGATTTACTAGTTTCTTGTAAATTTGCATACTAATTCATAATTCATGTTCATGCTTCTTTTGCTTGTAAAGGGGAGTTTCCATGTTATAAGTGGCCCACGTGCCTCCCTACCCCGATGACATGTGGACCAAAGCCTTGAAATAAAACTTGCTGTTAGGTATATGGGGTACATGGACTAAAATAATTTTTTCTAACAATTTTCTTTCCATTTCAACTGACTCGTGTGATTCGTAAATGTCAATTATAAACCCCAATATGTGATTTATTTTCTTAGAACTATATATGATATATGTATTGGGTTTGATTTATGAAAACATAGCTAAATATTTTTGTTATTTATTTTGTTTTGAGTAATTTGGAAGCCGTGGTTTTTTTAGATTATATTTATTCACATTAGTTGAGTTGTATTGAATTATTTGTAACATGTGAACAAATCTTTTTAGCATGTGGACATATTTGTGGGATTGTTTTAAGACTTGTAATAATAATTTATTCACTATATTTTATTAAAAACTCAATCTAAGATTAGACTACCTATTATTGGTTTGGATATATGAATGTTGACTATTGGATACAATTGATGTGTACACATGTGTTTCTTGGTAGTTTTGTTCATTATGGTATATTCATTATCTTTAATTTAACAACTCAATTAAAGATCGAGCTACATTGTTATTGGCTCATGTATTTGATGTTGACTATTAAGTAATGTAATTGATGGATAGACATTCGTGTTTTTTAGTATATTGTTTTGATATTTTTGTTCATTAAGGTCCATATATATATATATATATATATAACTTAATCTAGAATTCAATGACTCGTTCTCGACACCAATTATTGATGATTGTTGATGAGATATTTGAATTGACAAATGTATATTTATATTAGTTTTAATTGTATGTCTTTTATCAAAGTGAGGAATGAGTTACTTTTAATGCCCAAATCCAAAATTATTTTATAATATAAAAAATAAATAAAAATCTTAGGTTCAAACAATCCTTAAAATAACAAACACGTGTTATTTTAAATAAATAGCAATATAATTTTAGATAAAATAAACAAGAAAATTATACATTTTCTATTAAATAACCAATTATTTACCCACCCCTTTACCTAGATCTTTTAAAAATACCAAATGATCATTAATTTCCTAGATTATTTATTGGTGTTAAAAAAACAAAGAATAAAAAAAATCTTAGAATAATTAGTAATATTTATTCTAGAAGAGATAAATACAAGAAAAATAAAATAAAAAAATAAATCTAGGTAAAAATATTATGATAGATCAGATATGATATTTTTTATTCTTATATAAAATAAATATTAATAGTTATATTAAAAGTACTATTTTTTGGAAAAACAATAGTATTGTTAGCGTCGGCATTGGGTCCCAGCGTGAGAGAAAAGGGAGATCCAGCATGCCGTGAGAAAACGACATCGTAGTCGCACACGCCCACTTATTATTATTATTATTATTATTATTTAATCTTTCTTAACATACGAGATGGAGAGAAGAAAAAATTGAAATAATTACAGTCTCCTCACCCGCGTTAAGAAAATTAGATTAGATACCCAGCGAACAGAAAGAAATCTAAAGCTCTCCCTCTGCTCTTCCTCATGTACTGATAATTTCCTTTTATATAAAAAAATAATAATCTGACTTCACATTTTCCTTAATAACAATAAAAATAATATCCAATCATTGCATTTCCTTTCAATAACACGCTTTCCCATTCTCTTTCCTTTTCATGTGTTTTTTCTATAGGTTTTGATAGGAGGCAATGGCGTTGAAGCGGGGGCTCTCAATTTCCGGCATGAACAAGAACCGACGTGGTGGATCTAGATTGCCGATTGTAGTCGTGATATTCTTCTGCGTTTTGTCGCCGTTGATTTTCTTTGTCGGTCGAGGACTCTATATAACAAGCTCTTCTACAAGTTAGTTTACCAGATCTTTATTTTTTCTTATGAAATATTATTTCTAGTTTATTACTTCTTCGGTACTTTAGTGGCATTGAGTTATTAGCTAGTGTGCTTTATTAATTAAGCTTCGGATTCGGTGTTTTCGCATTCATTAATGTTGCTATGCAGATCAAAATTTGAATGCAGCTGGTTCTGGTAAGCAGGTAGATACTGTTGTCCTCTCTTTATCGTTATTTTTAGTGTGATGATCTGCTTGTCTGTGTCACATTGTGTAAATCTAAAAACAAGTTGGTGGTGTAGCAATTGAATTGGAGAGAACGGCTGGCCTTGCAACATGTGAAATCGATTTTCTCAAAAGAGGTAAGTACAAATTGCTCATATTTTACTCGGAGATTTCTTGTATTTTTATTCACACACGCACGCACGCATATGTGGTCGATAGGTTTTTGTTTTACTTTTCAATCACATGATGTGCTAATCAGAGAAGTCTCTTTTTAGGTCATTGATGTGATCACATCCAGCACAGCTGATTTGGGACCTTTGAGTCTTGACTCTTTTAGAAAAAACAATTTGTCTGCCTCGTGGAAAGTTATTGGCGTAGATAATACTTCAGTCGAGGATAATGCTGCTTCTGAGGTGAGGATCACTCATGATTGTCATGCTTTGGTTGAATCTTGTGCTAAATACTATGTTGTGTGCACAATTGTTTGTATGTTTTGTGTCAACTTGTGATTGCTGATTATTTGTAAGTTTCGGTTTTCTTACTTTTTCAAAGGCAAATCAAAAAGCTACAGTGTTCAAGCATGAATCACCTAAGGGTAGAGACGGCAACATTTCTGGTAGATACGATTCTCTTACCAGATATTTTCATATGGTTCTGCTTAAGTGCTAATCTGGTCTTCTTCTCTCTGTCCCCTGCAGATGATGATTCTCAATCTGGTGACTCACCTGCAAATCTAGCTCGTAGGGTAATTATCTTTCTTGGATGCATTACCTGGTTACTATTGTTCCTTTCCTCACTTCCCTTAAGATCCACAGCCCTAAACTAGGAGAATATTGGAGTTATCACTGTTTTGTTTAGCTTAGATAGCTTTCTGAGCTGTAAATTATGTTTCCCTTGAGAGTTTATGCAGCAATTGAGGGAGAAACGACGTGAAAAGCGTGCTGTGGAGTTACTGCGCCAAGATGATGAAGCGATTGCTAGACTTGAAAATGCCGCCATTGAACGCTCAAAATTAGTTGATGGTGCTGTTTTGGGCAAATACAGTATATGGAGGAAAGAAATGGATAATGAGAACTCTGATTCAACAGTACGCTTAATGCGTGACCAGATGATAATGGCAAGGGTTTATTTGACTATTGCAAAGATGAAAAACAAGTTTGACTTGCTACAGGAACTTCAGGCTCGGATCAAAGAGAGTCAGCGTGTCCTGGCAGACTCATCAGCTGATTCTGATCTACATCCGAGGTAGAACAGTAGTGGTTGTTACTGTCCAATATTGTGCTTTATAATCTACAGCTCTTTCTTATTTCATGTTGATGGTTATGTCAGTCTCTTGAAAAGTATATTATGTTGCATGCTTGATTTATGTTTAGTGCACCTGAGAAGATGAAAGCTATGGGCCAAGTTCTGTCAAAAGCAAGAGAGCAATTATATGACTGCAAGTTGGTGACTGGAAAGCTGAGAGCAATGCTTCAAACTGCAGATGAACAAGTTAGGAGCTTAAAAAAACAGAGCACATTTCTTAGTCAGTTGGCCGCCAAAACAGTTTCAAATGGAATCCATTGCTTGTCTATGCGCCTAACAATTGATTACTATCTCCTTCCTCTTGAGAAGAGAAAGTTTCCTAGAAGTGAGAATTTGGAAAATCCAAATCTCTACCATTATGCTCTCTTCTCTGACAATGTCTTGGCTGCATCAGTTGTTGTCAACTCAACTATTGTAAATGCCAAGGTGATGCAGACATTTATTTTTTGTGAGATCGATATTGTTCATTTCCCAAATTGAAAAATAATCAAATCATTGCTTGGCTATTTTTCCTCTGAGAATTTATTCCTCAACCAACACTTTTTTCTGAGAAATTCTTGGTTCAAACTCTATTCATTTCTGCAATTTGGATGCAAGCTGCTTGTTCTGCTAATATGCTTCTTGGTTGCTCCTACAGGATTCTTCCAAACATGTCTTTCATCTTGTTACTGATAAACTTAACTTTGGAGCGATGAATATGTGGTTTCTACTGAATCCTCCCAGAAAGGCTACTATCCATGTTGAAAATGTTGATGAATTCAAGTGGCTTAATTCCTCCTACTGCCCAGTTCTGCGTCAGCTTGAATCTGCTGCGATGAAAGAATATTACTTCAAAGCAAATCATCCAACTTCTCTCTCATCTGGCTCTTCAAATCTGAAGTATCGGAACCCAAAGTATCTTTCAATGCTTAACCATTTGAGGTTCTATCTCCCAGAGGTCTATCCCAAGTTGGATAAGATCCTTTTTCTCGATGATGACATTGTTGTGCAGAAGGATTTAACTAAATTGTGGTCAGTGGATCTACATGGAAAAGTGAATGGGGCAGTGGAAACCTGTGGTGAAAGTTTTCACCGGTTTGACAAGTACCTTAACTTTTCAAATCCTCATATTGCCAGAAACTTTGATCCAAATGCTTGTGGGTGGGCATATGGAATGAATATTTTTGATCTTAAGGTGTGGAAAAAGAAGGATATCACGGGAATATACCATAAGTGGCAAAACATGGTAAGTAGTTGAAACCCTAGTATTATGCGTGCTTTGTTGTGCTCTTACTACACATGCTGTTTTTGTTCATAACATCCTTGAAAAATTTTGCTGTGGAGAAACTTGTCTATTTAAAACCTGCATTTCATATTTTTGGCACTGCTTTAGCAAATTATATTTTCAACCAAAATTAATTATCTTTCCTCTTCATTCATCGAAGTAGGGGCATGTGGGTATAGCTTTTGTTTTGTTACTGTTTGAATGGACTAAAAGGTGAACATCCTCGGTTTTAGATAATCGTGAAGTAACTGCAGTGCAATATAGTATTCTGATCTCTGTTTTTTATTATTTTTAATTGCAGAATGAAGATAGGGTACTATGGAAGCTTGGGACATTGCCTCCAGGGCTGATTACATTTTATAATTTGACACATCCTCTTGAGAAGACGTGGCATGTGCTCGGACTGGGTTACAATCCTAGCATTGATAGGTCAGAAATTGAAAGTGCAGCTGTTGTCCACTATAACGGTAACATGAAGCCTTGGCTGGAGTTAGCAATGACTAAATATCGATCATATTGGACCAAGTTCATCAAGTATGATCATCCGTACCTTCGAAACTGCAACCTAAGTGAGTAAGCTTTTAAATGCCATGAAGGTACTGTCAAGTTCTCCCCCTCCATCTCTGTAGTTGAAGGAACAGTTAATTGATTTAGCTCAAGAGGAATGTGGTTGAATTTCTGTGCTGCATTTCGGTCTTCTATCCCTGATTGATTATTCTTTTCTAGTAATTCATTAAATTTGTAAAGCTCTATGTGCTTTTGATCTGTAAAGTGAACCCCCCCACAAGGCACTGATTCTCGGTCTCTCTTTCGCTGTTTCTTTGTGGCTTTGTTTACTTTGGACAGGAATAGTAGCCGTCATACAGATGTGAATTTCTTTATTTTGTTAAACAATGGCTAATTTTTGTGCTGGGTTTGCCTTTCAATAACTCTTGAATTTATTGTTAATTTGTGCTCAAAAAAGGCTCGAGAAAGGAAGCTCTACAAATTGGTCGAATATAACCTGACTGCTTTCTTGTCAGTAACTTGGAGCGACTTGGACTGATTTCTCATTTCTCACTGGCAGAAGGGCATAACTGAAACTCAGGTTTTGTGGATTCCAATTGCTTTGATTTTTAAAATTCAATGTCAAGTTGTATGAATGTTTTACTCTTGCCTTTTCCCCAAACGTGAGGATGTGAAATATCGCCCTGTATTTTGAAGGAAACGTGAAATGATGGGGGAGAACGACAGCGAAATGAAAAATTAGGGATTGTAGTGGGCCTTTGTCCTCCCTTCTGTTCTTCGTTTCCTGTTTGGGCAACTTTTAACTTATATAAAAATATAAATAACAGGACTGATATTAAATTAGTAGGGTCAGATGGTGGGTTGAAAAGCAGGCACAGCCGACAGGCTGAGGCTAATTATCATCGATCTTGCCTTGTAAAATAGCCAGGTTCGCGAGGAATAGGAAGCGGGTGTTGAGATATTTTTTAAAGCATTTTTAGGGAAAATTATACTTTATTTAATATTTTTAAAAAATTTCAAGTTTGTAACATTTGACACCCTTACTCTAATAGGTCACATAAAAGTCAATAAAAAATCGAATTAATTATAAAATTATCATTATATTATCCTTAATGACAACGTTTTTATATTAAATCAAATTAAAAAGAAATATATCCAATCTTTTTATTTTTCTTCTCCTTTTCACCCATTTTTTGTTGGCTAAAATAGATTAGTTCATCTCATATAAGAATGAGATTTGGAGTGATTTCACCCATGTTGGGCTACGTTTGAGTTCTTTTGATTTGATTTTGAAGTGATCTCAAACCTAATCGAGCTTTTATTGGGCTCATTTTGACCCCTTCTGAGCATGGTTTAGTTATACAACTTGGTTTTCTCATCTTCTTTTCTCCTCTTTAATTTATCATTATTCATATCAACTATCTATATGTCATGTTGTATAGACCACACTTTCATCTACATCATTTAGTTATTAGTTATCTATAATTCGCAATGAGCTACTCCTGATTTGTTTCCTCAAGGTAAACTATATAAACAAGGTAAATAAAAGAAAGGAGGTAATATTCTCATTCACAACTATAGATCTACAAAAGCTCTTTATATTTTACTTTTATATATATATACATATATAAACTCTTTAAACACTATATTGATTTAGCATCAAAGTATTACTTCGCAAGTAACACCTATATCTCCAACTCAATATTACTCTAAAATAATGTCTAAATCTAAATGAAGTTCTTATGAGCTCGATTAGTTTCCATACTATATTGCATTTGGGTTTTGTTATTTACAAAAGGAAGAGAGGAGAGCACAAAGACCAACGAAGGGAAAGGGAAAGAGAGAGAGGGAGAGAGAAGAAATAATATGGTTTGGTTAACAATCTAAAATTTGGTTTGGTTATATATAACGAAGGAAACAATTTTAAATATAAGGCGAGGCTAAGATTTCTAGGGTTTTTTGAGAGATAAATGGATAAAACAAACAAAGCAACATGAATAAAAAACTTCACGAACCTTTATTTACCTTTTCCAACTCAGTTAAATGGCAAATCATCTTTATCGAACCCACCTAAAAAAATAAATCAATTGACACCAAGATTTTTTTTTTTTCTTATTGCTAGAAGTCGGAATGTGATCATTCAGTTATTTTTTCTTTTCTCAATATTTTCAGGACTTTTTCCTTCTTCTCTCAACATGTAAGGACTAAAATAAATAAATAAAGTTTAGAATCATAATATGAGTTGCTACTTGCTAAGGTAATATGGATCAAATAATAAACAAACTAAAACTTAAAGGAGCGAAGTTAAGTTTTCCACGGCAAAATCTAAACCGTGTCTTTTATGTTTTTTTTTTTAATTATTAAATTTAAACCTCATTTTATTTATTTTTAGCAACAACCTAAAGTCATACTCTACAAATTGATTTTTAATTTAGAATATTCCACTTCGCACATGCAAAAGCATGCAATATGAAAGAAATCTAAATGAATAAAAACAAGCTATTTTAACATGGAAGAAAGGATGGAAATGCAAGACATGAAAAAACTTACGTTCTATTCACACGAATAATGCAGTCAACAAGGCAATTGATGCACAGTGAACAACACTACTATTCTTTTTCACTTGGTATACAGGACCGTTTTTGTTTTTTTGTTATTATTTCAAGCTGGCTTTCACTTGGCATGTAAACTGTACTATCGTTGCAAAGTGTTGCCTGTTTGAAATACAAGAGGTTTTAGGTAATTTTCCTCTCTTTTTTTCTTTTTATTTTTATTTTTAATATTTACCAAAATCATGGTAACTCAAGTCATGGAAGAGAAATCGTGGTCTTCTTCATGAACAGTTTCAAAAGCTGAGTACGTACGGGTGTTGTACCGGCGGGAATTTCAGAGCAGAGAGGTATCAAGAGTCGCAGATAAACTTGTAATGGAATCCCAAAAACAATTTAAACGAATCAAATCCATGTAGGTTTAACTGTCATATTCTAATTCCCATATCTTGCACAAACAGCACTTCCATTTCTCCTTCATCTTCCAAATATCCGATCAAAGTTGGCATCTTTTTCTGCTCCCCATTATCTCAATAATGACCGGCGTCCCCACCGAGTTTCCATAAGCAAATTAAGCAACCCATGTTAGGGAGCTGTGAGGTGAAAAGGGTTTGACGTTTTTGTATAAAATTTAAGTGAATATATAACAAGTTTGTCTTGAGAATCTTCTTGTCTGATCGTATCGTAGAAAATCCATGCTCATAGGGTCCTACTGTGTATAATATGGCCTTGCCTTGCAGAATCATGCGCTCCAACTTTTTATTAGCGAGTATGCTGTTTGGCAATCCATCTTCTTCATTTTCTTTTTAGACACTGTGTTGATTATATATATAAGATCCTGAAGTTTGTTGGATGATCTTTTGTAGATTCATTTGATAAATTACTGTTTTCTCTACCTGAGGACAACATCATTTGATAAAAAAAAAAAAAACATCTGTGCTGCTCTTATTTTTTTATTTATCGAGTATCAAAATATTATAAGAAAAAATGGTCAGAAAATATTAAGAGAAATGAATCTCCACCAATATTAAGAGAAATTATTGTATTAAAAAATGGCTTGCATGCTATATTAATTAATATCTAAAAAGATAAAAAAAATTACAAATAAATAAAGATCAGAATAAAAAATGATATAAATAAATCGTGTATAGAGTGATAAATATTTCAAGTGTAAAGAATAAAAATAATATTTTTTCCAAAACAAAAGTATAAAGAAAAAAAAAAGGAAACACTAAAGAAACTATAAAAGAATGAAGATATGAACAAAAAAAAGTTATAAATAGATCAAGTGTAAGGTTATAAATATTTCTAGTATAAAAAAAGGAAAAACAAATCTAAGCAAGATAGTTTTTTTCTAAGCAAAAACCCCCAACATCGGCATCACTTATTGTATAAAAAAATTATAATTATACCATTTCTAGAATGATTTACCATTTTGGTATTGAATTATATTTTTATCATTCATTAAATGACCTTATATCATGTATTTAAAAAAGAGTACATCACTTATCTAACATATATCATATATCACTTAATATTTAATATAGAAATTCAATATATAATATTAAAGGACATTAATATAATAATTTTATATCATCATCATCATCATCATCATCATCATTATATATCCATATTTAAAAATTAAACTTAAACTAAACTTAAATACTTAAGATTGATTTGACAAGGTTTTTTATTTTGATGATAATTATTTTATATATTTTTTAAAAAAGGATCTTAGTTATTTATTCAATACATTAAGTTTATAAGCGATTATCATATTTTTTTTATAAATTTTATAATGATTATATACATTAATAAAAATAACTAAAAAACATTAAAAATATAGGATTGGATAAACCCTTGACCTATTTGACCCAAATAAAGCTGAATAGGTTCTTATCCAACCAAGTAAAAATCCAATTCAATGAGATTAGGTGAGGTTGAAAATACCTAACTCTTATCAGTATCCTCCGCTACGTTTCAGCAGGCCATGTTGAAGGACTAGTGCGTATTTAATATTGTATTTTTAAAATAATTTTTATATTATTTTAATGTGTTGATATTAAAAATAATTTTTTAAAAATAAAAAAACAACATTTTAATATATTTATGAATAAAAAACATTTAAAAAAAATTGAATCACATTACCAAACCGTCCCTGTATATAAGTCATAGCCATGGAAGAATATGGAAGCCACGCTTTTAGCTATGGAAACCACTGTATAGCCAAAATGGGTGGTCTGGTGGGCGGATCTTCACATGTACGCTAGCTGTCCAAGAATTGATGATTACTGGTTATATAGCACTTATACACTGCGGCACTTCTCTTTGTCGAGCAACATATCCATATATTCTTAATTAATTATGAACTTTTCAAAAGGGTTTTTGATTATGATTTGATTCAACTCCTCCACAGTTTAGTTCCAGGAAGATTATCAAGGGACTCCCTTTTCAACATAGAGAATGGGAAATTGGAAATTAATTGTTAATTTAAAGTATACTATTATATATTAAATGGGGGGGAAAGAATCATGGAAAATATATATAAAAAAAAAAAAAAAATTCGTCTCAAACTCTCTAACATATTTTAGAAATTGAAAAACTGCTTCCCATTTCCGAGTTCAAAAGATAAGAGCTCATGCTCAACCTTATAAGTGTGAATTCACTATTCTTTTTATTATTAGTTACTATCCAATATCAATATTTATTATATTAACACTTGATTAATATCTTTTTTTAATATTGAATAAAAAGTTTTCTACACACACACACACTCTATATTTACAAGAAATAAGTCATGTTCTCATAGAAACCTTTCGAAATAATTTAATTATTTACAGCACTAGTTCCTACCCGGCTAAAATCAATAATATTTACATCGATCAACAAAGGAACCATGATATATAGGATTAACATCAATAGTAATTAAACCATATAACACTTCAAATGTGACAGATTCTGATTGTTTAAATTATTGGATCCCACAGCATCACGTGATTTAAACCAGCAAAAAGCAGCCATGTCTGTTTCCAATAGGAAGATGGCAACTTTATGATAGTGAAGGCATGTGCAAGTTTTAAATCCAAAGGATTTTCACTTTAAGAGGTGTGTTAGAGAATAATATAAATTATATTCTATGACTTCACGTGACAACTTAATCTTTTAGATGAGATGATTTCTATTACATGTTTTAAAATCAGGAGAGAGCTGCATGGCCATTACGACGAGAGGAAGAAACAGTAACGCATCTGGTGTATTCACCCGGCATAACATTTGCTTATTATACCAATGACAGGCAAGATAGGCTCCCACTTGCTTATTCTAAGGTGAGGCGATCATGTGGATACTAATTAAGAGCCCTAGATGACAAAACTGAGTGAGGATAAAACTAAAGCTGCTTTCAAACAAGCCATATATAATTGTATGTGTGTGTGTGTGTGTGGGGGGGGGGGGGGGGGGGGGGGGAGCAATCCAATCCAGCTAACTTTCTATATAAACACACCAACACACACATGTTAGGTGTACAGCTCTTCTCCACTCTACTGCTACTGCTAGGAAACATTGATTGCGAGCTTATTGAGTGCTGGTTTTGTTTCGATTCATATTTTAAAGCTCGATTCACAGTTGGCATCCTTAGGGTTGAAAATGAAGAGCGAATTAGAGCCCAGAAATGGTCTTCGAAACTCTCAATTATTTGGACACACACACACCATGAAGTGAGGAAAAGCTGGCTAGGTTCCACACCACCTACTTGCTTCACCAAAACCCTGTTCATTTAGCTGACCTCTTTATTAAGTCATCTGTGTGTTAAATAATGAGATAAAACGAATATAACCTTTTATCTTTCTTTTTATCAAATTGCGAGCCCTCGATTTTGCATGTGGTAATCAACTGGCTTCACCCAACTTTCTTATTTTAAATGAAACCTTGGATGAAAGTAAACTGGAGTGATTAGAATTCTCGTACGATTTGTTAGGTTCTTTTGTCGTGCGCATTAGAAGAAAAAAAAGACAGCAGCATTTGACATATCTTTCCAAAGAGAGAAATTTTATGTTCTTTCGGTTACTCTAAGACGCGTCAGCTAATTTAGATCACACAACGATAGTACCACAACAGAAACTATAATTAGTTTTCGTGTATTGATATATCAATTGAAATTTATAATGACATTAGCTTTCATTCCTCACCTTATCAATTTTAAATTCAAACCGATGGTTATATCAATTCTCATTAAGGTTCCTCTTAGATTGAAGGTTAAATTACAGTAATCTTATGAAATATTAAGAAAGTAAATAGAAACTCCATTCACATTTAACCCAAATACCCATACCACTCACATAAAATTAACAAATACGTACAAACACAAATACTAACGATAATTTTTTGACGGTACGTAGATTATGATGAACTTTACCGATGAAATAGTCATTTCCTATGTCTCTCAGTAAACACTAATGGGAATATTTCCTCTATATATATTAAGAGAGTTACAGTGAATTTTTTTTTTAAAAAAGCTAAAAGTTACACCGACATATCATTTATACAGATATAATTATTGATGAAATAAACATGTCCGTAAAATCTATCTGTAAATCCATTAGTAATATTTATGTTATGACCTAGCTAGCGACTCCCCTCTTCTATTAGCTCTCTACACAAAAACAAAATACTTCCACCACAAATCCATCCATCCCAACAAAATTTATAAGCACCCCTGTTCTCATTTGATTATTTTTAGGATTCCCCACGTCAAGAAAGCTAAACTACCTCTTTTTCGTTTGAACTTAATTTTAAAATATTATTTTTTATTGCATCTTTTTGTCATATATGTGGTTTGTTTGTGTGCTTACTTGTTTATAACCTTTTTCTCATGGAAATTGTTGTATGAATGTATTATTTGTACATGCTAAAAGTTTGTTTGAGATTTTAAAAAATTGTATATGTTTGTCATTTGATAAAATTGATTTTGATTTTGTGACTTAAGTGTTTTGTAATGAAATAAATATGGACTTATTTAATGGGTATGTTTTATATTTTGTCAATTTTATTATTGATTTAAATATTTTGATAAATGTCCGAGAGTTTGAATTTATGTAAATAACTGATAATAATTTAAGATTATTATTAAAATAGATTGAATAAGTTTGGGTTAAATCAATGTTAACTAATCTAATTCGTTTACATAATTGATTAATACATGTTGTTATCAATATTCTATATAGATTTGATACAAGTAACTGATGATCATTTTTGGATGTATCGAGATTCATCCAAAAGATTGCATAAGATGAATTATTGTAATGCAACTGAGGGTTTTATTAATCATATTAACTGGTCTGAGAAATATTAATAGAGGCGGTATTTAATTTCATGTAAGAGGTGCAATTTTTATTTTCTAGATCTAGATGTTGTTAGAGGTATCTTCTAAAAAAGGATTCATGGAGAAATACTTATTTAGAATTGCATATGAAAAACTATATGTTCCTTACAACACCATGAAAGAAATGATGGTTACGTCAACTTCTTGCTCTAGCAATATATATAAAGGTGTAGATAAGAACAATAATCATTATAGGAATATGATTATAAATGTGATGAGAATGAATCAGGGTTATATAGGTGAATATTCAATCAAAAATGAAGAACCAAGTGCAGACACAATCAGATTTTTTGATATCTTAAATTTTTTTGATAAATCATAGTAAATCATCAATTTTTGCACAAGTGTTGATCGTCAAGTCAAATCATGGGTTTAGTGAGGTCGGTTATGATAAAGTTCTTGATTAAGAAATAAGCATTTTATCTAAAATAAATTGGTTGTAAAAACTTCTATACTATTAAATACATGATGAAACATCTCAACCTAGTATTCTAGAATATTGACATGTGTCTAAACTTTTACATGTTGTACTACCATGAAAATCCATATTTGACCAAGTACAGAACATATGAGCATACTCATTATAAACTAAAAATTGTTAGGGAAGGACTTTTGTCGCACATGGAAAAATTTTATACATCTCAATCACTTCTAGATCGCAAGGTTACTCATATCTCCAAATACTAAATATTGAAAAAAAAATGTTTGAAAATATTTTTAACATGATTATGAACATTAAAGGGAAGAAACAAGATAACATGAAAGTTAGAATAGATATACCTTTCTTTGTCATCGTAAATATATAGAATTGGTCTATAATGGGACACAGGTGGCAAATCCAACTTCACCTTAGATAAAAATGCACATTGTAAGTCGCTGACCACATATAGAAACATGAGGCACAAATATCCACTTTCAACACGGGCTCATCGAGTGCGATGTAACCATGTTGAGAAGGGCTTCCTTAATAGTAGGATCCATTAACTAGGAAGTATCTTTCCTAGTGGAAGTCCAACCATTCAAATATAATATTGTTTTCTTTTCATGCAATACTAAAAAAAAAATTAATTTCACATAACAAATACAATTTTTGGTTTGCAAATGTTGATATTGTCCTAACAATAGCATTGATGACAAAATCATCAATGATTAAATTTTGAATAAGATTTTTATAAAGGGTCAAGAATAAAAATTAGAAATAAAAAAATAAAAACTAAAGTTGAAATATCAATAATTAAGAAGACAACTCAAAAATTTTGAATGAAAACTATTACTTTTTAGAAAAAATGAGAGGTTGAAAAAAAAGTACCAACGACAATCCATCCCACAACCTCCGCAGTGTGTCACCTCAACAAGAAAAAAATGATGTCGTAAGGATTCAAACAACATGGTAAAAAGGTGATTCTACTTACTAAAGGATGTCACACGAGCTACCAGGATACGTCATGCACTGTGCTTAGATATGTAAATCAATAATAAAAAAAAACATTATTTCCCTAAATTAAAATAAATTTAGCAAAAAAACGTCAACACTTGACATTTTTTTCAAAGAAACATGTAGAATGTTATGAAAACGGGCCCCCAAAGCATTGATTTTGTATTGAATGCAATCGCCATTACCACTGGATCATGGTTTAAAGCATCAAATTTGAATGCTGTGCACTGTATACCTTGTCATTGATTAATACAGTACTTCCGATCAATGCTTATAAGAAAAAAACAGTACTTCAGATTTGTACTGCCGGCGACAGGTTTTCGTCCGGGAATCTAATTAGTGAATACTGTTGGTGGTGGCCAGATACATAAGTACACAGAATCTATGTCGTGTTAACAAAATGAAAATAGCATAACAATAGGAAGAAATGCATGGAGCCCAATTCAAATCTTTATTCCTACAATTTGCTTCTTACAGGCATTGATATTATTCTCGCCAACACTAACACACTAGCAGCTAATTACAGTGCTGGCCTCTTGTTTCGGTTCTTCTGCTGCCTTTTTCTTCCAAGTACACGCCATGAAGAACAGACCCTCCTTCACTGCACTAGCATTGTCCACTGCTATAATTTCACTTTCCTCGGCCTAATTAACAGGGGGGGGGGGACCCTCTCAACTGTTTTTTTGTTGGAGCCAGATTGTGAAGACATCTAGGGTTTTCATGTCGGCCCTGTAATGTTTCTGTGTGAATTCCGACAAAGTTGGCCATGTGAAGTCAGGATATACCCTCGGATTTTTAGAGTCAATCAAGGTGTTTGGTGGCTTCACCACCTTATCCAGTTTTGGACAGAGAAAGAAAGCAAGGGATTTCCTTACTGTTACATTATTGACCACCGCTCTATGCAAGCAACTCTTGAAAATGCCATTTGATAGAGCCTGAAACAACACAAAGTCTATTGGTTAGTAATATTAACTGTATGGTGATTCTTTGATTCGACATGTACTATTTTGGGATAGCCTTGAACCGTGAGATTGACTCTCTTTATGTGACGTAGGAAGAAACAATTGAAAGGATTCTAACTAGCTTAGCTGTTTTTTTATGATCTTACCATGAAGGTGTCACCGATGTTGACGACGAAAGCTTCCGGATCAGGTCTGACGGAGTGCCATTTTTCATCGACGAACACTTGAAGGCCACCAACATGATCTTGATGGAGGATTGTTAAGGATGTGGGATCACAGTGAGGCCCGGTGCCAAGAGTTAAATCCGGCTTTTGGCAAGGCGGGTAGTAATTCAGTCTCATTATTGAATCGTTTCCTTCGAAGAAATCTCTAAAATATTCTCTTCCAACTCCCAGACTTGCTCCTAATAGCTCCATAATCCCAAGGGAAAGAGTGTTCATGGCTTCACAATATTCTTGGTAAACCGTCCTATCCATAACAAAATCACAAATTATTGTAGTGTGTTCACTTGCTAATAATGTAATAATATATAGACGACATTGTGTAATATCTCATTAGCTGGAATGAAAGATATATTATGGTTTCTTACCCGAATTGTTTGAAATTTTCTCCCATTACATTCGAGAAGTATTCTTGGACGATGTCAGAAGACTGATTGTCAGCACAATATCGGAGAGAAAGTGTTTCTTTCCATGGAAGTTTGGAGGAGAATCTTCCAGTGAAGCTACTAGCATACCCATATTGCTCTCCTATCTTTCTTTGAGCTCTTTGCTTCTCTGAGAGTTGTTTGCCAAAAAACATGTTCATATACTCATGAGCTTTAGCTATAAGCTTTGAATCAACTCCATGGTTAACAACTAGAAAGAATCCATGCTTCCTGCACGCCTCATTTACTAGCTGAGTAGCCTTCGAGACCGCCAGAGGATCTCCAGCGAGGAAGCTTCCAAAATCAACAGGGGGGATTGCGAGTTCTGGGGATTCAAGGCATGGTTTTTCGTTGTCAGGCCAAATGAAGTGAGAGGGTATGCTGGCTTGGTGCTGGAGAATTGAAACATCAAACACTAATGGCTGTCGAGGAAGAGGAGGAGCCATTATCATGTTTGAAGCGAAACATCAACGGCATGTAATGATAAATATATGCGCGCTCGCACCCACAGATATATACATATGTAATTTCAATCTCTACTTCAGAAAAATATATATCATCGGAATTAACTAGAAGGTACTTATCTCTAGTTTAGCTGATGAGAGAGATTGAGAGGAGATCGTGTATCACTGAGAGGGGATAGAGGAGGTAAGTAGAGTTTAATAGGAAGTTAGAAGCTGGCAGAGGATCAGGGAAAAGCCAAGGCCAGTCGATTGTGAAGGTCAGCGAACAATAATATTCGAATCTTATTGTTTTCACTGTCGCGTGTTTATCACTGTGTTTCAAAAAATAATATTGTAAGAAACAATTTTAATGAGACTCTCAAATATGCAACTCATATTCTAATCTCATTAACACAGACGAACCGTGATCTATGGATGTAAGAACCGATGCCCTTGTAACTTCTTTTTTCTCCCGGAAAGCACCCGTGTTGGGATAAAAGTTAACTGAAATTTTTCATAGAAAAGATAGAAAGATATATGATATACTTGAGACATTATACACAATAATTTATATACAGATAAGTAGGGTCCAATTTTTTTAAAGAAAAGGAAAAAAAATGATTGAGGTCCTATGAGAAAAAAAGGTTCTCTACCTCGGATACTCCCACTAAACTAGAATCTAGTTGAGAATTTTCTGTTAATTACTTTGTGTAATGGCCCTACGTACTTACACTTCATTTAGATATGTGTTTATTTTTGGGTACATGCATGCATGTGATCTCTTTGTGTGTATAGTTATTCCATGAACAAATATATATTGATGTTCTGCGTGTGTACGCAGCACGGTATTGGACAAAAGGAAGATTCTAAGACCGGCTTGCCGAGTGCCACTGGCTTCGGTCGCTGAAAGCGGTGGAGAGATAGATCGAGAGAGATCTATCATTAATAACCACGTATAAAAATTAAATAATTAATTAATCAGGACAGCTTCCACCTTTTATTTTCAAATATCATCGTACGTGGGGAAAAAAATGTTTTCTTTGGTTGGGAGTTGGAGGATTGCATTTGTTTTTCTTTGTTGCTAATCAAAATAAAACTCTTAGAGAGTAATTAAATCATATAAGAAGATATAATAAAATTTACGATCTACTTAATTTGAAAATGATAAAAATATTTCTGACTATTTTTTTCTTATTTATATCTATTTATTTTTATAAATTAGATTTCATTAAATAACTAATAAGATATCATTCATTACAGCTTAAAACTTTTAGTTATTTTCTGAACATTAAATTCAATACTAACAATTTAAATTACATATACATTATTAATTAAACTATGTGGGACGACATAGTTTAATAATGTTTGTAAATAGTTTTCAATTTTAATTGACGCAATTAATGAAACAACTTAATTCACACATGAAAGAGATCAAAATACCCTTACCGTGTGAGAAAAAAAGAAAAGAAAAGGAAACATAGTGAATAAGAAAAGGATTGTCCTAAAGGACTAGCATTAAAGTTAGTGGTACTATATATTTTGAAGCTATTTATTAAAATAAACAATTTAAAAAATTAAAAAAAAAATGTTGTGGTCACATTCTCTGTTGTTTTTATTCACTATGTTTCCATCACTGTGGATGTATTTATGTTTTTTATCTCTTGCTGCGTTATGGGTACACCTTCTTTGTTGTTTTTAATTTCTATTTGTTTGGGTTGTTGGGTCACTTTTTTTGGCCCTCGTTTTATAGGATTTGGGCTACGGAACATATTGCTCAGTTGGGCTTCTTTATCTGTTTGGTTGGGCTTACGAGAGAGTTTTTTCACTTTAGTAGTTAAGTTTTTATTTTTAAATTGACTTTGATATAAAAATAATAGTTCTTACGTGGTTATCATATTCTTATGAACCATGTAGATTAGCTAGTTGACTTGAGTTTTTTTCTTGTTTTTTTAGTTCATTTTAATTTTATTTTACCCTTCAATATCAAGTTGATTGGAAATTAGACTTCATAATTTATTTTGATTTACATTCGAAGTCTTATGAGCTAGGTAATGAGTTTGGTTGGTTGACTCAAGTGGTTTTTGTGTTTTTATTTTATTTTATTCTTTAATATTAGGTTAATTGAAAATTAATCTTCTAATTTTTATTTTGATTTGTTTTTTATAGAGTTATTCTAGTGCCATGACTCAAGTTTAACAGGTTAATCTGATTTACTTAACTCATTTTCTTAGTTGATTATTTTCAATTTCATCATTCAACATTAAGTTGATTAATAATTAAGTTATCATAGTCTCATGATCTATATAGTGGATTTAATGGGTTAATCTAAGTTGATTTTAGTTAATCTAATATATTATTATTTTAATTAAACAATGTTTTTATTAGTTGTTCAAATTATCTTAGACCTGCCAAGTCGATTGAGTCAATCCCTATATAATTAAAAAATATTAAAAATCACATTAACAGTACCTTAATATTTCATTTACATCCAAAAAAAAACTTTAACTCTACCTGCAGCGTAGCTCGAAAAACAATCTAGTACTTATCAATAATAGGGGATAAGTATAAATTGGTCAATATAAAATTTGAAATGGTAAATCTTCATGTAGTCTCTTTAAAATTCAAAAGATAGTTAAATCAACTCTTACACTATTAATATACATATGACAATACTTTCAATTTATATTATCATATGTGATCCCTTTTATACAATTCATGCTTATTGGATGCCCATCATATGTGTTATTATGGTAGTGTTATTCTATGATAGAAAAGATGAAAATAATATAGACAAAATAAAACAAGATAGGAATATAAAATTGTACTTAATAGTGGTGTATAAGATAAAAAAAAAATTTATATCTTGTTTGATTGATGATAAACAATACATAATAAAATATATAAAAAAAAACATTACCCTTAATATGTATTACTGTAAAACTTGCATATTTAAAAATATAATTAGGCATTTTTTTTACTTTGTGTTTAGATTAAGAAATGAAATTAATGAGATTGACTGGATAGTTTGACTTGGGACCTGACCAACCTAGAGCCTGAACTGATTTGAGCTTAAAAAAAAATAGATGAAAGGTTGGCCAAAATCTATCTCGATTAAAAATTCAAGTCAATCCATAACCCAATCAACTCTAAAAAACCCCGATCAAAACCTCGAGTGAAAAATTCAATGATTTTTTAAATAAAAAAGAAAAATGATCAAAACAAAGTCAATTTGATTCCATTTAAAAAAAAAAATGGAGTTAACCCTCCTTGCTCATGACCTGGACTTTATCCCGACCTCCTTGTCAAGTTTTAATATTACAATGATAATTATTTTTATTCTTATATGTCTTAGTTTGAGATGTCTAAAAAAAAATATAATTATATTTCACAGATAAAAATATAATAAATATTAGTTTTAAAAACTTATATTTTTCTATACCTCTAGTTTTGAAAATTAAGAGATTAACTCTAAAACTATTCCTAAGAAAATAATTTATTTTTATGTCTACATATCTTCATCCAAACATATTTATATTTCGATTGTCTCTATCTCTTCTGTTGATAGCAACCACAACAATATGCAACCATTTGAACAGATGAAGGAAGCACACATGATCAGGGTTATCATGTTCATAGTTAAAGTAGAAAGACTGATTTAAGTAATTTTCAAAACTTAAGGTGCCACCTGATTAATTTATCCAAATTCGAAGGGGTCATTAATGGATTCACCTAAAAATGTCTTAACTAAAACATATCTTGCAAGAGGAATAGTCCAGAGCTCAGTTATCAGTTGCTGGACTGATAGCGAGCAGCTAGCTAGCTAGATTTCCAAGAAGAAGCAATGTATCCAAGACAATGATGCATTTAAGGACTTCAATAATGAAATCAAACATTTAAGGACCATAATATCCATATCCAAATACTTGAGTTAATTCATGAAAAATTAACCAGCAGCTGCATACAGAAAGATTGTATCATTCATTCATCCAATAATACAGGAGAAAGTAAGGGTTTATTTGAAAAGAAAGCTTCCAAATTCCCAATCACAAGGTCAACCAAAGCCATCAAAGTTTCCTCAGTGTGGACAGCTCTATGCGGTGACAGGACAACATGGTCTAATGAAATGAGTTCACTAGGAACAGCAGGCTCATTCTCAAAAACATCCAGTCCGGCACCTGCAATCTCTCCTTGCATCAAGCACCTCACCATTTCCTGCTCATCTATAATAGCCCCGCGTCCGACATTAATAATCAATCCTTTCTTCCCCAATGCTAACAAGACTTCCTTGTTGATCACGTGGCGAGTTTGATCATTCAATTCACAACAAATTATGAGGACCTCGCAGTTAGCTGCTAGTTCACAGACATTGGAGTAATAAGGATATGATACAGATGACTTCTTGTTCCTTGAGCAGTACAAGATATTGCAGCCAAAGGGCTCTAGCCTTTTTCCAACTTCTAGGCCAATGCTTCCAAGTCCAACAATCCCAACTTTCCTCCCTCCCAGCTGAAATCAAACATCAACATCTTAGGGAGAAGCAAATTACAACCATCAATGAAACAGAAATAGGGTATTTATAGTTCAATTATTAGCATATAAATGACAAGTCTTTATTTTATTTTATTTTTAAAAAAAGGAAAACGAAAAAAAAAGATTCGACAGAGTAGACATTTGGGGTGGGAGGAACCGAAGTAAGCACTCCAACTTCTAGGATCTGAAAGCTTAAATTTGTGGGTGTTTGGTATGTAGTTCAAAGTGCTTTTTGTCCGGGAAAAAAAAAAAAAACCGGATTGATAATTTCTAGGCGCGCACATCGGAAAAACACTCAAACAGGCATCAATTTGACGCCGTAGCAACTCAAACGTGTTTTGAAAAGATCCCAAATCGCAGTACAAGACAGTGAGTTATTGCTGTATGAAATGACATGTTGAGAGGCATTATTTCTATTGTTTATCACCAATCAAGACTCAAACCATTCTCAAGTTTTCAATCAAATTAAAAATGATTCAAAAAAGATATTCCGAATTCCAGGAGTTTCCTAACAATATGCCTTTTTCCCATTAATTTCAACACCTAGTTGACTTGTCTCGTTGAGAATCAACAATTTCTTTTCAGGTGCCCAACAAAATTTTCTGCAAGACAAAGACCAATCCCTCACCTTAGAGCCAAGAGAAAAATCTCCGTTGTTAGCCCACAATCCTTGGGTGACATAACGATTGCCAGCCGATATCTTTCTCAGCGCATCAATCAACAGCCCTGTTAGATTTATGGACTGAAAATTGTTCGTGTATTATTCATCATCAATGTACATATTTATACAGCATTCAACATACTGAATACTGCAATTACATTGCCAATTACACTGACCATTTAGTTGGCCCATTACAGATTCGACCCAGGCCCATATGACTAACCCATTACAGACCCAAGCCCAGTTGACTAATCTCAGCCTCAACTTAGCTTCTGCTCACTTCATCTTCTACGCCTAACTCAACATCCTCCCTTAAACTGAATTTGAATTTTTCATACTCAGTTTACATCAGTCATGGAACACATGCCGAGTTTGTTTCTCATCTTCAGGAATGTATCCAGCTTAAGGGGCTTGGTCATTATATCAGATATTTGCTCTTGAGTGCTGCAATGTACCAGTTCAACCACTTTGTCTTTGGTAAGTTCTCGCAAGAAATGAAATCTGATATCAATGTGCTTACTTCTCCCATGTAGTACTGGATTTCTTGAAAGTTTAATGGCTGAGCTGTTGTCACAGTATATGATGGTACTGCTGTTTTGTTCATGTCCCAGCTTCTCCAAAATTCGTCTTAACCAGACTCCTTGGCAAGCACATGAAGCAGCAGATATGAATTCTGCTTCGGTTGTAGATAGTGTGACTACGGGTTGTTTTTTCGAGGACCAAGAGACAGCCCCTGTTCCCAGCATAAACACATATCCAGAGGTACTCCTCCTATCATCGACATCTCCTGCATAATCACTGTCAGCAAATGCAATTAGGCTTCCTTCACTTTTCTTTTCATAGCAGATGCCAAGGTCAATTGTCCCCTTTAGGTATCTAAGTATCCTCTTGGCACTTTGTAAATGCATCACAGTAGGTTTCTCCATGAATCTGCTGATCAAACCCACTGTATAAGTGAGGTCTGGTCTTGTAGCAGTTAGGTATAACAGGCTCCCCACTAATTTCTTGTATGCTGTGACATCCACTGTTGGTTCTCCATTTCCTTCTTTCGAAAGTTTGCATCCAGGCACCATTGGATTTGTTACAGAATTACTTTGCTCCATGCCAAATCTTTCAAGAACTTCTTTGGCATATTTTTGTTGACATATGAAAATTGCATTTGTAGTTTGTAGCACTTCTATCCCGAGAAAGTACTTCATCTTCCCAAGATCTGTCATCTCGAATTCTTCTTGCATTGAGCCTTTAAAATTGCTGAACATATCTTCATTGTTCCCTGTGAATATGAGGTCATCTACGTATAGACTAACAATCAATATGCTTCCAGTGTTGTCAGCCTTTATAAACAGTGTATGCTCACAAAAACACTTCTCAAATCCTTCCTTAATGAAATAGCCTTCAATTCGGCTATACCAAGCTCTAGGAGCTTGTTTAAGCCCATATAAAGCTCTCCTTAGCCTGTATACTTTGTGTTCTTCTCCCTTCCTTTCATAACCTTGTGGCTGCTGAACAAAGATTGCTTCACTAAGTTCACCGTGCAAGAATGCACTCTTCACGTCCAACTGGAACACATTCCAGTTCTTATGGGCAGCAAGGGCTAGAATGGTTCTAATTGTGTCCCACCTAGCCACAGGAGCAAACACTTCCTTGTAGTCAATTCCTTCCCTTTGTGAGTATCCTTTGGCCACAAGCCTAGCCTTGTATTTGTCCACATTTCCCTTCTCATCCAGTTTTGTTTTAAACACCCACTTTACTCCTATAGTTTTTGCTCCAGCAGGCAAGGTAGTTAGCTCCCATGTGTTGTTCTTTTCGATTGCTTTGATTTCAGTGTCCATTGCTTCCTTCCATTTCTTTGTTTTGTGTGCTTCTTCAAATGTAACTGGATCTCCCACAGAGGTGAACATTGCTAAGCTGTCTTCTTCTTCTATGTCACTTGCAGGTATTGTGTTATGATCTTCAGTCACTTCTTTGCTGGTGATGTAGTCTTGTAACCACATTGGCTGCCTTCGGATTCTCCCTTGTTTCAGGTTTGTTCCTTCTTCCATTAGCTCAGCAACTCCTGAATTTCTGTTTCCAGTACTGGTACTTGCTTCTGCACCAGTTGAATTGCAATTTACAATTTGTGGTTCCTGAGTTTGATTACCTTCAGTGCTTGTCTCTCCCCTGTTTTCATCTATGTTTGTTTCTTCATACTCAGCTGCATCATCTTTCCTTTTGCATGCATTTCCTTCCCAGTTCCAGCCTTCATCTTCAGCACACACTATGTCCTTGCTGATTATTATTCTCCTGCTGATTGGATCATATAATCTATATGCCTTAGATTCTTCACTAGTTCCTAGGAGAACACATTTGAAGCTTTTGTTGTCCAGTTTTCTTCTTTGATTATCTGGTATGTGTACATGAGCTACACATCCAAATACTCGAAAATGGCTCACCGAGGGCTTCAACTCACTCCAGGCCTCTTCAGGGGTAACATCTTTGACAGCAAGGGTTGGACACCTGTTAAGCACATGAATTGTCCATGCAACTGCTTCAGGCCAAAACTCCTTTGGCATTTTCTTCTCTGACAGCATACTTCTGACCATCTCCATTATGGTTCTATTTTTTCTTTCAGCCACCCCATTCTGTTGGGGTGTATAGGGTGCTGTCAATTGTCTTTTGATCCCTTGTTTGTTGCAGAAATCATCAAATTCCAGTGATGTAAACTCACCCCCCCGATCGGTTCTTAAACAGCCAATCTGCTCACCACTTTCCTTTTCAACAAACACTTTAAACAATTTGAATTTTGACAGTGCTTCTGATTTTTGATTCAAGAAATATGCCCAAGTCTTCCTACTAAAGTCATCTATAAATGTAATCACATAACGTTTACCACTGTTAGATGCTGGAAGAATGGGTCCACAAATGTCTGAATGTATCAATTGAAGTTTTCTAATTGCCCTCCCTTCACTTTTCTTCAACATACTCTCTCTATGCTGTTTACCATTCATGCAATCTTCACAAATTTCTGATTCATCACTAATCATTGGCAATCCTGTAACCATGTTTTTACAGTACAAGATTTTTAAGCCTTTAATGCTTAAGTGGCCATACCTGCGGTGCCATAGAGATGTGTCATCTTGGGATGTAGCCTGGAAGCAGCTTGAGTTTGGAAGGATCACCTTAGCCGATATTGCAAACATCCTGTTGACTGACATTTGTGATTTCATAATCAAGCCCCTTCTTGGATGGTAAATTCTGCAGATACCATGTTGCATGTGAACTGCCAAATTTCTTTCTTGAAATTGCCCAATACTTAGAAGATTATTTCTAAGTTCTGGTATGAAGTAAACTTCTGTGATTGTTTGTCTCATCCCATCAATCATCAATTTCACATTCCCCTTCCCCATGGCCAGCATGCTTGAGTTATCTCCAAGCTTCACGGTTTGTCTGAATGTGTTGTCAAAGTCAAAGAACCAATCTTGGTTACCACACATGTGGTTACTGCAACCAGAATCAAGAAACCAAGCATCTTTGTTTCTTGATTGTTTCACTTCTCCATATGCCATTAAAAGCATTTCTTCCTCATTGAATTCTGCATAATTCATTATTTTTTCTTTGTCAGGACATTCATATTGGAAGTGTCCTAACCTTTGACAGTTGTAGCACTGAACCTGTGCTTTGCTGTAGAGTTGTCTACCTCTTCCTCTACCTCTCCCTCTAAAGACTCCACGAGTTCTTCCTCTTCCTTCAACTCGATGATCATACCTCTCTCCACTTCTCCCTGAACTGATGATACTGAGAGCATGTTCTTCTTCCTTTTGTCCTTTCATTCGTTGTTCATGAACTAATAGACTGGATTGAAGTTCATCTATGGACATGGCTGTGAGATCATTGCTTTCTTCTATAGAGCAGACCACGTAATTGAACTTTGGAGGCATTGTTCTGAGAATCTTTTCAACAATTGTGTTCTGCATCATTTTTTCTCCATGCATTTTCATTTTATTTGCAATGATCAAGGTCCTGGCAAAGTATTCATCCACAGTTTCTTCTTCTTTCATTCCAAGAAGTTCGAATTCTCTCCTTAATGCTTGCAGCTGGGCACGTCTCACCTTAGTGGAACCTTGGTATTTCATTTTCATTGAATCCCAAATGGCTTTTGCAGTTTCTTTGTTGAGTATGGTTTCAATGATGGTCCTATCTATTGCTTGGAATAGATAGTTTTTGACTCTCAAATCTTTCAATTTTCCTTCTTCACTCATCTTCTTTTGTTCGTCTGTTGATTCCACTCCTTCTGCTACTGCTGGAATTCCCTTCTCTACCAAGTCCCAGTATTGCTTTGATCTTAGAAAATTCTCCATTAGCATGGCCCAATGATCATAATGGCCATCAAAGCGTGGTATTGCTGGCTGTACAAAGTTATTTTCAGTGGTCATAGTTCTTGAGTTTCTTTTGGTTGTTTACTTGTAAGGCTGTTTGCTGTATGTGTTTCAAGATTGGCTTTTCTTTTCTTCTTTCAAGAGACTGCAGTTTCTTGATTTAGAATGGCTCTGATACCATGTTAGATTTATGGACTGAAAATTGTTCGTGTATTATTCATCATCAATGTACATATTTATACAGCATTCAACATACTGAATACTGCAATTACATTGCCAATTACACTGACCATTTAGTTGGCCCATTACAGATTCGACCCAGGCCCATATGACTAACCCATTACAGACCCAAGCCCAGTTGACTAATCTCAGCCTCAACTTAGCTTCTGCTCACTTCATCTTCTACGCCTAACTCAACAAGCCCTACTGCTATATCAGCAACATCTGCAGAAAAAAGGCTTCCAGCATAAGCCACGGATACCCCTCTCCGACGGCACTCTTGCAAGTCGATTTGGTCCAGTCCAGCACTTGTAGTGACAATAAGCCCCAGAGATGGCAACAGCCTTATAGTGTTGGTGGTGACTGGACAGCTTCCATGAGAGAGAATAGCTTGGACTGAGTGTGCATGGGTGGTCAAAAACTGGTCTAAAGGAAGTGGCGAGTCCCAAGCTTTCAAGAAATGGAATTTTTGGGAGAGTTTGTCTTCGTGATATATGAAGACTGGTGGTGGTTCAAGAACTAAGACTTTTGGCTTTGGGAAAAGGTTTTGATCATGGTTTTCTTGACGATAACCATTGCAGTCCATTTTCAATGTTTTGAGGAGATTATTAAAAGAAAAGGATTTCTTGCTATAAATATTAACTACAGAGTTTATTTATTGAATTGGGTTGGATTTTAGCGTTTCGTGACTCTTTTGGGCCATTTGTCCCACACATGGGCTTTAACAGGATGGCTGCAACATTGGGCCCTGAGGCCTATAAAATTGAGAAAGCTCGAAGAGTCTATAGCCTTCCAAAGTTCCAACTTCCCACCGTGAAATTTCGTGGGGATTTTGCATACCCGTTACTTTTAAAATGTAAATTAGTTGGTAAAAAATATTAAAAATGGAATTTGCATTAAAAAGTATCTGATGTGAATTTATCTTTACTAATTTATATGCAACAGATAATTCATTGAAAATCAATTATCAACGGAAAATCCATTAAATATATTAGCAAAGAAATATTCATTACTAATTTTCTTTATTGATTCAAATTCAGCAACGGAAATTCAGTTGTTGATTTCCGTTGCTGAGCTTTTTTTTTGTTATCAGTATTTAATTATCCTAATTTATTAATTGTTTAATTAATTACTTATGGATATTTTGAAAATACTAAAATATATTTAAATATCAATAATATTTAAAACTAAATATGGTGCAAATAAAATTAAAATCCATAATACAATTGAAAATTCAATTGAAATTACATGTGCAAATAAATCAACATACAATAAAAAGATACAATTATGGTGGAAACAAACTAGGATATTGTGGATGAGAGTGGGATGAATTAATATATGGTAGTCGTGACCGAGGTTTATATACTGGTGAAGACATGGGACATAGAGATGTTATTGTATGTGGTGGCCTCAATGGGGGCACAAGTGTTAGCATACTTTGACATATATTTGATGGTCTACCATAGCATCCATGATTGTTCATAAGAAATTCTTTTATAGAATCTATCTCCTGTTTTATTTCTAAAATAAGATCATCTCTTTTCTTCAATTTCGGATAAGATGAAATAGGATATGATGACTCCACTAAGTAGAAATGTGATGAAAAACTTGTACTAACTATAGATTTTGGCATAGGAGGTGTACCAAATAATCTACCCTTTGTAACCCCTATGTAGCCACATACCAAGTTACTCCATCAAATGAAAGATGAATTTTCTGATCAATTCCATACTTTGAAATCATCTCCTTTTATAATTTTCCTGCAAAACAATTATGTAATATAAATTCATTTGAATGTTAAATGATATTTAAATTGTATTAAAAAATAAAAATACATACAACCACAACCACTTTTTTATACTTGTTATCTATGAATGTGCTAGACTCCTTAGCACTCTGATGCAAAATTGAAAATACATGATCCCATTTGAGGTTCTTTCTCTCCTACTTGTTCTTGCTATCATCATTAAAAAAATATAAAAGATAACTATTACATAATTAGATGTTGAACAAAAAAATTCATACCATACTAGCTTGATATGATGCAAATGACATTGTACCACCAGAATGAGTGCTTATTTTTTCATTTGTTGTAGTTAATCTATTTCTCTTTGAAGATTCTAATCTCCTTTGAAATTCAGGGGTAGACCAAACATCTTTGATCATGTTATTCCAATCATCATTGTTTATCCAAATAGGACCTTTATCAAGGCAATCATCATGGCTTTCTTATGAGCTAGTGTCAATGTTGGTTTAATGCAATCCTAGCTTTATCTTCCTAAATATTATCAATAATTTGTTCATCTTTCTCAGGAAATGTATATTTTTTCTACCAAATAAAATATGATAAGTAAATGGGAAATTGATTACAGCATCTACGCAATTTACATAAGTCATCAAAAAATTTCTCTATAAAAAAGTACACCATATTTTGAGAAACTGATTTAGATAACTTAATGATTAAAAACATTTATTCATTGACCATGGTCTATGAATGTAGAATTTATTCATTAGCATTGAGCATATTCTCATTATTTTTTTGAAAAATAAGAATATATGCAACATAGAATTGAAGTGGCAACTATATTAATAATATTCAAGTGTCAACTATGCCAAGACAATCCATATAAACGTTGACGATGTTTTACACATATCTTAAAGTTAATGCTAACTTAAAAAGTTTTAATCACCGAGTACTTAGTTGCATGCATTCTTTTAAAAAAATAAAAATAAAAAGAGCAGTCATAATTTTTTTGTACCTTAAACTCTTTAAACAGTTGATCCTTACACATTGAACATGCCTCCTTACACATTTATTTTCCCAAGTGTGTCATGCTCCCTTGAAATTAGCTTTCAATATGCCTCTGATTTCATGTCCACATGATGAGTTATTGAACCTTAAAAAATTATAATAACAAACTTTCATTAAACAAATAATGACAGATATAATTTTTTTTGGAAAAACTCAATTTACTCTGATGTTTCATACTAACAAAGCTCTTTTTTTTAGTAATTAGATTTATTTTTGTGTCAAAACTCTTTCGTTTAACCCTTTGATCAAATTTTTGTGGAGAAAAGGTCGATCCATGGCTTGATGGGACACCATCGATCCTTTGAACCTCTCACATTACTACCATCTCCCTCATCACATAAACTTTTTCATTACTATCATCTCTCTCATCACAATTACCTCACACATTACTACCATCTCCCTCATGTTCATCTCTAATGTCCTCGTCATTAATATCACCATCATCATCTACTCTCTCATAACCCTCATTTAAATTATATTCTTTATAAATGGGTGACTTAATTTTGTAGATGGAAACCTTCTTGAGTTTGAAGCAAATTTTGAAAGTCAAAACCCTCATATGCATTGACCATCTTATAACCATGTTGATAAGGATGTGTACTCCCTAAAGTGGGTATATAATAATCATGTAAGTTATATTGCACAGGTTGGCGAGAAGTGGATGCTTTGTTATTCAACCTGGATAGAGTGTGATTTGATCTAGATGATACAGACTTATCACTCCTAGAATATAATATGGATCCACGTCGAGACATTCTAAAAACAAAAAAAAATAAATTGTCATCAATAATATCTGTTATAAAAAACAATAATAAACTATTATAAAGAATGAACTAAAAAAATAAATATGACCTAGCAATTATCAGCTGGACATGTATAGTAGACTTGTTGACATTGTTTCGCTAATACAAAATCTTTATTTTCATCTAGTATAGAAGTAAGCTTGATTTCAATCAAACCTTCTAAACGATGAACTTTAAACCCTCGTATTGTATCATACTAATGACACTAAAACATAAATAAGTTGTACTTACTCCTTAAATATTTAAGTTGAATGACTTCTTCAAGCATTCCATAGAAATCATGTTCACTATCATCATAGCACTTCCTTTCACATAAACCCTGTTATTCATTGGCTTTTTAAACTTGTCGCGACAATTATTTTTTAGCTTCGCGCCCCGCATTCCCCGGAGGGAGAGAACGGTGCGCAGTAAAAGGGGTGTTTTATAGTTATAAAATCATGACTATAAATCTTTAGGAGTCGCCACCTAGTATTAAGGTCATTAGGAAACCTAATGGTCTACGAGATTCTAGGTGATGCGTCTTCCTCTTGCACAACATGTCCTCTTATCTAGACTCTCGCAAACCAGTAGGTTTCCTAGTAACCTTAATACTAGAAAGCGACTGCTAAGATTTATAGTCGTTATCTTACAACTATAAAACACCACTACTTCCACCGCACGTCATTCTTCACTCCGGGGATGGCGGGGCATGAAGCGCAAAAAAATACTATCGTGACATTATACATGACAGTTTGGAAGGATTTTAGACCTCTATGTATCTTAGAGGCTATATAGGTAGAAAATATTTAACATATGGTGTAAAGAACCAGAACATGTAGATTCACAAGTCAATTACCACGTACACCAACGAATCCATTTCATTCATTTTGCATGTGAAACAGAAGGTAAGGTTTTTTTTATTCCAAATATTTTTGTTTAAATATATTGTTTTTAGCACCATTTTTTGTGAGAAATTAGCTAGAAAATTATGAATGAAATATAACCTGTGTGAAAAATTAAGATATCAGTAATCAAAATTAAGAGTTACCAATGAACTTGAGGAAAGGGTATGTCAACGATTATATGAGGAGATATTGTTTAACCGGAGGCGTGATTGAAGAATGATTCGGCGACCAGTAGATGAAGAAAAGTGATTTAGACGAATTAGAGATTTAGCTAGTTAGGGCTAATTTCTCTTGATTTATTTTTGTTATTATAAGTAAAGCATGAATGAGGATAATTGTTCGCTAATTAATTGATAACTTAGCGGGGGAGAGCGTGTGTGAAGTGTGAACATCTGATCTTATGCATGTTGATAGCTTAAACGGATGAGATTTAAAACAACTTTTGTAATTAGCATTGGAAAATCAATTGCAATGTTTTCTCAATCAGCAATGGAAAATCCGTTACAGATTTGAAACAATCTCATTTGCAATGAATTTTCCGTTCCTAAACAAAATCCGTTGTTGATCCGTTGCTAAATCAGCAATGACATTATTCCATTGCTAAAAATTTTCAATCAGCAATTGATTATTCGTTGCATATTTAAAACAACCACATCTGCAATGGATAATATGTTGCTAAACACATTTCATTGTTCATCCGTTGTTAGATCGGCAATGACATTGGTTAAAAAGCATTGCTAACACCCTCGTTTTTTTAGTAGTGAAAGTTACAAGAGAATATTCACAAGAACACCATCTAAAAGTATGAAGCATCTGCAAGAACAGTGTAATCTAATCTCGCATAGTGTACCCACTAGTTAGATTGTCCGCATTATGTTACAAGCTCAACAAACAATTTTTATAATTCTTAGGATTGAAGCAATTAATAGGATTTGCTAGTTCAAAAATAAAATATAACATTTATACATCTAAGGTTTGATATAATAAAATAAATCAACACAATCAATTATAACAACAGCAACATCAAAGTATTAACATCTAAAACTATCATTATTATTACTGTGAAAACAATAAAAATTATTAAATTAACCCAAAAAAAACTCAAAAACATTAAAAAAAAAGCAAGAAAAAAAACTAAATTATTATTATTATTGCGTTAATAATGAAAAAAAAATTAACTCAAAGAATAAAAAAATCCCAAAAACTTTAACAAAAGAGCAAACAAAAAAAATGATAAAAAAATAAAAAAATATAACATATATACATGCAAGGTTGGACATAATAAAAAACATTAACACTCTATATTATAATAATAGTAACATTGAAGCCTTAGCATTTAAATTATCATTACTATTACAGCTAAAACAATAAAAAGTATTAAATTACCCTGAGAAAAAAAACTCAAAAACATTAACAAAAGAGGATGCAAGAAAAAATACTAAAATTATTATTAGTATTAAGAATATTGCGTTAATAATGAAAAAAAAATTAAATCAAAGAATAAAAAAAGCGTAAAAAGTTTAACAAAAGAGCAAACAAAAAAAAAATTATGAGCTGAAAAAAAATCATTTGACTTGAAATAAAAACTAATAAAAAAACTAAAAGAAAGAACAAAGAGAGAAAAATATATCAATTTTCAAATGTTCATAAACACAAACTAAAATTTAAGAACTAAATTTTTCAAAAAAATACCAACTCAACAAATAAGAAAATAATAAAAATTAAAAATCAAAGCTAAAAGTGCGCGCGCGCGCGCTCACACACACACACACACACACACACACACACACACACACACACACACATATATATATATATACAGACAAAAATAAAGACTATTTCAGAAATATATAAAAAATAAAGACTATTTCAAAAATAAAAAAAAAATAAAGTATAAGGAATTAAAATAAAAAATTAAAAGTATAAGGACCGAAATGAAAACCAAATATATTATCAATTTCAATCAAAAGGCAAAATTGAAAAAATAAAAACCTTTGTACCGAAAATAATTAAGGGATTGAAAATAATCCCAAAATTAAAAGACTGAGGACTGAAATGAAAACACAATATATAGTCAATTTTCATCTAAAGACACAATTAAACAAAATCAAAACTTATATAACAGAAATCAGGACCATAAAAACTATTAAAAGCTGAGGGACTGAAATGAAAACACCATAAACATAAAGGTCTACCTTGTAATTTAGCATGTAGGGGAGAGAAAATGGCCAAAAAAGTTAACCAGCCACCATCACGATCTTGTCCATTGTGTGAGGTCATGCGCCATACCATAAGGAAGAGTATATGATGACACACCAAGTGAGATGCTGAATGGACATTTTTTACCACCAGACGACGACACACGCATCGCGCGAAGTGTGCGTGAGGCTAAATACCGTCGGCATGTGTGTTAGACACGCAAACAGTATTTGGCAAAAAAGAATAATAGGGAAATGGTAAATTACGTAAATATCCCTATAGTCAACTCTTCTATTTTGTCTTATTGGAGAGCAAATAAGTATTTAGATATTTCAAAAAATATGAAATATCTGAAACACCCTCGCAGACAACCCTTGGTTTTTGTCTTATTGGAGGGTAAAGGGGTTAGCTTATTGTGTAATGAAATGTGAAATTACCGTGACACCTCCTCTAGCAACTATTGTTTTTTGTCTTATTTGAAGGTATAAAAGTTATTTTACCGTGCAAAAAAAAATCAAAACAAACCATGACCCACCAGAATCAAACCAACCCAAAAACACTATTACAATTCACAGTGAAAACACCACAATGCACAGTAAAAAACTGATTTCTTTTAGTATATAGTATGCCATGGCTAGGGTTTTAGGATGTAACCAGCATCCAAATAATTCTGATAAGAAGGTAATTCTGCATGGCTTTGCAGTTATATCATTCTGTTCTGATCTGCAAGCATACAAAAGAAAGTGAAATAGTCACTGGAAGGAATCAAACAGAATTTACCAAGCTGAACCACATCGGAGATAGGTAAATGCTGGGAAAGAGATTGCTTGTCGGAGCTTTCTCCAGAAATTTGTTTAATGATAACCAAATATCATACATGAGATACTTAACAAACTGACCTGCGAGCCGACGAGTTGAAAATTATTCGTTGTCCACATATTCGGAGAGTAAAGGCTTATTTGACAAGAAAGCTTCCAAATTCCCTACCACAAGTTGGCTTAAATCCTTCAAAGATTCAGGTGTAAAAACAGCCCTGTGCGGTGAAAGCACAACATTATCCATCGCGAAAAACTCTTTACGAACATTAGGCTCGTTCTCAAACACATCCAAGCCAGCACCTGCAATCTCTCCTCGCATCAGACAACTCACCATCTCCTTCTCATCGATAATATCCCCGCGTCCAATGTTTACAATGAATCCTTCCTTCCCCAGTGCTGACAACACTGGTTTATTGATCATGTGGCGGGTTTCGTCACTTAATCCACAGCAAATGATGAGAGCATCGCAGTTAGCTGCAAGTTCACAGACATTGTGATAGAATGGGTACGAAACATATGGTTTTTTCTTCCTGGAGTTGTACGAAACAGCACAACCGAAGGCCTCAAGCCTTTTAGCAACTTCATATCCAATATTTCCCAATCCAACAATCCCAGTTCGCTTACCTCCGAGCTGCAATCACCAGACACAAAGAATACATATAAATCATATACAACTAGTTAGTACAACTAAATGACAAATTGCTGGTGTCGAGCCCTTTCTATCTCCATTTTGTTTCCTTTTTAGAGATCCATTTTTATCATTATTTTGTTTCGTGGAGTGGAAAGGCGCAAAGGGATAGATATAGCCTACCCCATCTAGTTTGATGTCGAGGATCTGTTGTAGTTGTTTTGTTTCATTGGCAAGAAATGGAGTGGTTATGCAGTAAACCAATCAATACATGTTTTCTGAGCATTTTCATTTCAAGAATTAGACATAAATAATTAAATAAACCAAAAGTACTAACTTAAAATCTAGTGTTCCTTCCAATCATCATTTTTTTAAGCCATTAAAAACTAAAAGTGACACATATAAAGAGAAGATTCACGAATCAAAACCTTAGAACCATGAGGATAGTTCCCTTTATCAGCCCAAAGCCCTTGCCTCACATAACGATCACTGGCCGAAACCTTTCTCAAAACATCAATCAACAAACCAACAGCCAAGTCAGCCACGTCATCAGAATACACGTGGCCTGCGTTAGCAATTTTGATACCACGGCGGCGACACTCAGGGATGTCAACATGGTTAAGGCCAGCACTAGTGGTGACAACCAAACCAACCTCCGGAAGCAGCTGGAGGATGTCAGCGTTGACGGGGGCACCAGCGGAGGAAAGGATAGCTTTTATGGAATGAGAGTGAGTGGGCAAGTACTGGTCTAGAGGGAGTTGGGAGTCGTAGGTTTTCAAAAATTGAAATTTGTTGGATGCAAAGGATTCTTCGCCAATGAGTGAAAAGGCTGGAGGTGGTCTGAAGAGCACTACTTTTGGTAGATCTTGCTGCTCCTCTTCCTGGGTTTTGTCAGAGTCTGTATTGCTGACTCCCATCTTTCAGTGTTGGTCTGGTTTGGGAACGACCACAGAAGCTAGGAAGGAAGGGTTTGTCTCAATTAATGGTGCTCTGCTTTTCTGGCACTTCTTTACCGGCTTACAGGGTAAGTTACTTTTAGAATTAGAAGTGGGAGATTATTTTTTTTTTATTAAAAATATATAAAAATAATAATATTTTTTTTTATTTTTAAAAATTATTTTTTAATATTATAAAATAATCTAAAAATCTTAAAAAAATTAATTTATTTAAAATTCCTTTTAACGAAAATATCAAACACTAAAAGCTTAATCACACTCACAAGAAGCCTTTTATGTGGTTCTCCTCTGTTCCTCCATTGCGTGGTTCTCCTCTGTTCCTCCAACTTTTTAATCTTTTGTGATTACTGTCTAATACTTTAATGTCCACTAATCTGATTCATCTCCAAAAAAAAAAAAATGGAACTTCCAGCAGCTTGAAACGAACATTCCAGAGAATTTGAAGAAAATATAATGTTGCTTCTCCTATTCCATGTAATGTGAACTTAAGTGATTGTGTTACTTGGAGTTCCACCGTGGCAGGTAAATAGCCATCTAAAACACTTGACGGCAATGCATATGAATCCAACGGATCCATCCGTGTAATCTGATTCAAAGGTATAGAATTGTGATCGGTGATTATAATTAAATTATGATTTCTGTAATATACACACCGAGACACTGACACGACAGAAATAATACATTTCTAGTTTTAAAACATATTCCAGTAATATTTTTTATTTATTTTTTAAATATTTTTAACGTAATATCAAAATGACACAAGAGTCCTTGGATTTGTCATCTCGGTCAGAAGCTACTACCTCCAATTCCAACTTACCGGTCGGCTGTTAAGACCCTGAACCTGCAATTTTTAGAACACTGAAACTAAAAGTTCTGTACCAGAGACAAGAGCAGGAGCAGAGGAAAGATATAATAATAATAATAATAATAATAAGACATATACGAAAGCGACTTTATACGCCAGGTATAGCATGTCCGTAAATACATGTATCATGCGTTTCCAAGTACAGGCCACCAGTCAACTGGAAATATAGGGTTCGAAAAGCGTTGCGCAGGGATTTGGATCAGTGTGCAAGATATCTGCTGCACGTTCAAATTCTTCTCTCAGAACTTTTATGCTGAATTTATCCACAACTCTACCAAGGTCATGAGATATCTCAAACGGGTCCTCTATGCATATCAAATGCCGATCATTCCCATTCCTCCTTGTCCATTCCTTTTCGTGTTTGCTTCAGAAAAAATTATCACAGTATTACAGTCAGTCAAACGCCACATAAGCGTACAGAAAACCTGTTGAGCTGTGAAAAATAAATTAAATAAAACTAAAGTTGGTGATAATATCTGAAAAATAATCAAAAATCACGTGCTTGTTAATCAAGTCTCGTAATTAGGCAGATAAAAAATTTATGAAAAGACACTGGAAAGCACATATCACCTGAGTATGCTTCCTGTGCGAACAGATATAACAGCATTTGCATAATCATGACTGTATGCCCAATAGTTGAAAAATCCCCATACTAATCGAGCAATTGTTTCCTTGTTTCCAGATCCAAAACCACGGAGTTTTTCAACTTGATCAAAGTAAGCACATTGAATGTCATCTACAGTGACGGAGTATGTATGTCCTATCTCCTGAAAGAGAGCAGATCACAATTAAGACATTTACAGCAAAAACTAAGAAAACAACCACCAGATGTCACTTGGAAATGCTTGTTCAGGTAGATAATTTTGAAGCTGAATAATGCTATTGTCCAAAATATTTTCCGCAATATGAGTTTCCCAGAAAATTATAACCATTTGATGTTCATCAGCAAACTGATTCAGTGTAAAACTTATTTCAGGAAGAATACATTGCTTTTCAAAGCGAAATCGGATACAAGAATTCACTTCATAAACCAAAGCAGAGAATGATACTCAATATCCTCTTGGATGCTCCCTCAAAACAATGCCAAGTACCATATAAGGCTGAAAAGACAATGTTTTGGCAACACAACAGAGAACACCAACCTATGATGTAATCACTAACTAAAATTGAAATCCTGAGCACATAACCATCAAAAGTTTCAGGATTCCCATGATAGTAATTTTGGGTCATTCATCTATTCAACCGAAGCAATATAATAAGGGTGAAAGAAATCAAAAGAACATCCAATTCACTTAACCTCCAGGAAGAATCACATTAAAGATGATATGAGCACATACTGAAATGTCAAAATAACTGAAATGCTAAAAAAGACCCAATCTAGAATTCTGAAATAAAAAAGCAGAATAGAAATGCATACCTGTAAGCATGGAAGGATGGCAGGTCTACGCTGCTGTAAGAAATGAATGCACATTAAAACATACCTGAAAAGAAAGAAATATCATGCACCAAAAACTCAGTAAGCAAACATGAACGTCTTTGGATTATACAGGCCCGTGACAAGTTCAGGAAAAAATGATAATTCTTAATGATGACTCACGCATAACTAGATAGGGTCCCTTGGTAAGTTGCGTTCACTCCTCTTGACTTGGCCCAGTGTTTCACTATGAAAGCTAATTGCCGTAATCTGACATCTATTTGTGCATAATCCCGAAGAAGCTTTGTATTCACAACAGCCAAAACATTGTTTATGCAAATGTCACAGGAGATGCCAGTCACCGGATCCATAAGCTTTACTATGGGAACCCTGGCCCGAGTCAATGCCTGCACAGTAATGGGATTATAGACTCGAAAATAACATCAAACAAGAGCCATAAGACATCCAAATAGTACAGCAATTTTTACGGAGAATAAACCAGGATCAACTAGTGTGGAAAATAAGACATCAAATTTAGAAAGAAATGGATAGAGATTAAGTTATAACTGGATTGAAAGGGTATATAAGGATCCAATGTTGTCTTGCATATCTCTAAGTTATTTTCTGAGAGTATGCCCTCACCTTAAAGAATTCTACCTTATTTTTTCAGAGCACGTTCTTACTTTTAACCTCATGGATTATCCAAACAAGATAACTATTTCTTTGAGAAACCTCTAGATTATATATAGCTGGAAAAAGATGGCTAACCGAATGAACTGCACAGGTCAATAGAAATTGCATTGATCATCTTAGAGTCGTCAAAACGCTTGCAAACAAAATTTAATATAAAAATGCAGAAACATGAACTCGCCATGAAGATGTAATGGCACATAATAGTTCCATGACCTCATATCACTAGGCTTACAAAATAATAAATCATTCATACCTTGACGATAGTTTTACTCAAATGAGAGGAAAAACATATTCACTCCCAACAAAATACTGAAAAATAAGGGCCCAAATGGAACAGGTAGGGAAAACAAAGTATGGAGTACACAGAACACTGAGAAAATAAACTGCCCAGGTTAATCCAATTCTCGAGTCACTGAATTGACGTGCCAAATACAAACAAAATGAAGATGCACCTGGAATGTGTGGGTAGCAGGAATAGGGTCATTAATTGGCCCACATGTGTGAATGTGTGTTTGCACACACACAACTGTAGTAATAACATTGTTCTAAAACAAAATTACCAAAGCAGCAATTTGTAAACCACAGCAGCAACCATCTTATCAAACAAGTTTCATTTCATTACCTAACTGCAACAAGAGCAAAATCCTCTGAAGATGTCTAATAGAATAGGCAACCAAACAACAAAATGAAAAATATCAAAATAAGCAGCAACATGTTAGATTTATTGCGAAGGTTTACTTCTCAAGCACTTTAAGGTAGGCATCATATAAGCTCATAGTTCATAGATCACCTAAATTGGCTAGTTGCAAAGTATTGCAATCAGCAACATGATCTTTAGCAGAATTAGTTAGCCTTTCATCATGGAGTTGCAATGATAATCTATTTATGTTATCACATCAGAAGCAACAAAATGTAATATCACGCAATTATTTCCTCTTAAGGGCATAAATACAATGCAAACAGCTTACCAAACCCAAAAAAGATGGCCAGTGACCAAACTATGCAATTCAAGATAGTGTAAAAATAATCATTAGTATTACATATCTTTCAAGTATCAGTATTACATATCACTAATGAGATGGGGGGACATTTCAAGTGAGGAGTTGTTAATGATCTATTTGATGGGTTTGGACAAATGGAAAGACATCGAGACATTATGTTAGGAAGCTTTCTTTGCAGCTTTTTGCCTTTTTGGTAGTGGTTGATGGAGTAGAACTATAAAGTGTTTTGGAATGGAGCGTTTCAAAAACAATTCTGGTGGGAACTGCCATCCCTATGCTACTCCACTATGGGGGCCTCTCCAGGGGTTTCTTTGTTGGGCACTCAAATTTCAAAGTGATTATATGGCTCAGGACTCTGTTTATCGTATCAAACATAGTCCACAAACATAGCAGGTGTAACGTCAAGCATCTGCAGCATTGATATTTAATCTGCATGCTCCACGATTTACACCTTCAGTATGGCACTAAAGTTAAGAAGACACTCGGTTGTGTGTGCAGCATGCATGCGTTTTTATATAGTCCACCAGGATTTGAGGAAAATGATATCAAGTATGAAAAATAATATTCTTATCTTCTAGAGTGATTCTACCTTAGAAACTATCAATGGTAATTCATTAATTAAGGGACTGCATTTAGAAGACTAGTTAATAGAAGGTACACATGACAAGAAACTAATCCTAACATTCAGATAAATGAGCTAAATGAATTAACGTGTATAAAATTATATTATAAAAGAAGAAAACAGGGGTCTGCCCTTGAGAATGATAGAACTTCATCAGAATGCGTGTAAGCTAATTTTACACGTCTGCATATAATATTGAAAAAAACACGTCAGGCTACTCATGGGAGGAGCTCTAACAGAATTCATTTTCTTTTACCCAGTAAACATTCTGGGAGTTTGATGAAAACAAAAATGTTAAATGGCATTTATTGCATTATCTCTGAATTCATTGATCCTACAAAAGGTTAGCAATCTGATTTACCTGCACATTCTGGAGGTTATCTGACTGCAATATATCAGCCAACTTTAACAAGACCTCAGACTTATTAATCTCAGCATCCTCAATTGCGAGGCAAACATCTATATCACTCTTTGAAACTCCGAATGAATTCGCACATGAACCATATAGGTATAATCCAGCTTCAGGCCACTCCTTGTTGACTAGTTTCTCCAATAACATGAAAAATTGCTCCTGCTTCACCTTTTCTTCCTCTGACGGTATTAATGACTCATAAATTGCAAGAAAAACAGCATTTAGTCTGTTGATATCTAAACGACATTGCATTTGCCTTTTAAGCATTCTCATCCTCCGACTAAGTATCTTTTTTCCCCTGCTATCTGATCTAGACTCCTGGTTATCAAAACCACAAGAAATCCAATAGATTCAAAGTTAGAGAAGGAAACTGAAACTGCTACTAACAATAATTATATTTTCTTACATTAAACTCACTACCGATTTCATTAAGAACGACAACTGAGAATGCCCATCGAGGCATATAATTTAGCTAACTAATGCAAGATTCACAATTATATTGAACTCCTAGTTACTTCAAATTTCAACTCCTAGAACATCAAGTACAATTCAAAGATTCACATAAAGTAACTGACTTTAAAAGTCAATGCCCGGATAGGAAAGAGAACAACAGACCTTTCTGCTTTGCTTCTGGTTTTTCTTGCCTTCAGATTGACCATCGAGCAACAAAGAATCCACCAACTCTTCACCGAGATCATCCAACTCCCCTCCATCATCCTTTCCATCTTCACCATTTTCACCATCCAAATTGGTCAAGGATTGCCCAATCTCCGAACCCAAAACCGAATGCAGATTATTCGTGTTTGCTTGCTTCTCGAGATGCCAATTCCTTTCCAATCCATTGAAGTTTCTGCCCCCTGGTCCTACTTCTCGCACCAAATTCGCATTCACTAAAACCTCAGCAGGGCTTTGAATCTCACTAGAAAACGAGCCAAACTGTATCTGTCGAATGGAATTGTCAATATTATTATTATTATTATTATTATTATTAGATATAGTCCCCACACCTAATCTTTGCGAATCCTCTGCTAAATATTGATTTCCATGGGGGTGAGGAAAAGCATGTTTTTTCTGCGGAAACCCGAGATTATGGGGCCATAGAGGAGGCGAATTAGAGACACGATCACGGCCGTTGGGTTGCAGCACTTGATGAGACCGTACAGGTAGACTGGGGCCAACAGCTGCAATTGCAGGGTCAAAACCGAGAGGCTGAGGCTGGGGACCATGATGATTTTGATTGTGATTTTGTAATTGTGGGATCATAGAAGGAGACTGAGACTGTTGCTGTGATGGTGATGTGTGATGGTTAGGCCTTCGGAGTAAAGAGAGTATAAATTCGCCGCCATTATTCGCCGGCGGGATAGGTGGAGCATCGCCGAAGCCACCGGTCATTGTATTGTAGTGGTAGACTAGAAGATTTCTACACTGAAAAGAGTGGAAGAAAGAAGGTGACTTTTTTTTCCTCGCTCGCTAGAATCGATCGAGTTGTGCTGTTATGGTTGATGAGGCTTGGGTGTATATGCTTGTATGTATAAAAGCAAATCTATTGAATGGGATTGATTTACTGGCGGTTCATTGAACGGCGTTGATTGGAGTAGTGTAGTAGTTTGGTGGTGGAGGGGAAGGAGAGTGAGGGGATGGTGACTATGCGTCTTCAAGTCTGACGTGGATCTAACTTGGCAAGGAAGTTGTTAGAAAAGCGAAAAGGTATTTCAAGTTTTCAACTTCAAAGACATCCGAATCCGAAGCTTATTAGTGAAACTTTAATGCAGTTTATTCTTCAAAGTTTTTTTTATTTAGATATATATTATAATAATATATTTTAAAAATTATTTTTCATATTAACATATTAAAATAATTTTTAATTTAAAAAAAATATTTTATTTTTATTTTAAATTAAGTTTTTTTGTGTGTTAAATCATTTTAATATGTTAATGTTAAAAATAATTTTTTAAAAATAAAAAAATATCATTTTGTTATTTTTCTAAACTAAAAATACTGTAAAAAATAATCTCAATCACACTCTTAAACAAAGCATTAATATTGTTCAATGTAATGGTGATTTTATTTCTCTATCTTAAGAATATTCTCAATAGTATGATTATATTTCTTTGGAAAAAATAACTTTTTCTATTTTAATTATACAGTAAAATAACTAAAATATTATTTATATAAAATTAAAATTGATTTTAATGGGTATATTTTTGTTTACATAATATTTTTATTATTATTATATTAATTAAGAGGCAATTTAACATTTGAAGAAATATAAAAACTAATAAATAATTAAAAAAACACAATAAAGTAATTAAAATGCTATTAAAAAAAAACTAAACCAAGGGTTTTCTTATCTTTTTACGATGATATGTTGATCCAGTTTTTTTATATGTTATCTTCTAAATATTAGAAATTGGCCCTATTTCTTATTAGTATTTCCACTTTTATTTTTATTCTTTTTGTTTCTAATTTTATTTCTTGATATTTTTATATAAATTTTATTATTTAATTTTACTTTATCAAATATTATATGTTATATTTTTACTTTATATAATAATTTTTATTATTATATTTTTCTTTATATGTTATCAAAAATAAACAGTTTTTTTACACATTAAATGCGGTGAAGCACAAAGCAAGTTGCTCGTGTATTTTTTTATTATAGATAATTTGGTCTAAAATTTTCCACCCATTTTGTTTATGTGCGACTTCGTACCTTTTCTGTTTATGTTATATTAGAGATGAAATACTATACATAAAAAAACAGCAAATGTTATTTTTTTTACAAAAATAACACCGACAGATGAATTATTTCGAGTATTATTCTAATGTTTTTTATTATTATTTTTAAATTATCATATTTATTATAGCTACCATTATAATTATTGTTGTAAATAATTAATATTTTAATATTAATTATTATTGATAATATTATCGCTCCCACAACCATTATTGTTATAAAAAGAAATTTAATGTTTTTTTTTAATATTTATTCCTTATATTATTATATTAAAAGTATTTCAAAATACTGAGATAAAATTAATTTGAGATTTGAAAGAAAATTTACTTCATATATATATATATATATATATATATATATATATATATATTAAATAAATATCAAAATATATAATCAGCCTCATAATTTTAAAGACTGGATACATTTAAAATAATTGTTATCATTACTTTAAATGCTTTATCCATAATAAATTGAATATATAAGTAAACTAAATAATCAAAAGGTTTGTAGATTGATTATTTCTCTCAGATGTATAATATCACAAAAAAATCTAGAATCATTAGCATTATTTTACATATTAAAAAAATTGGTTCTGAATATAGCGAAGTGCAGGGCAAGTCATGTGTATATTTTTTCACTATAGATAATTTAACATAATTTTTAAAATATTTGAATTTAAAAGTAAAATATTGACAAATGACAGCCAATTAGATACACAATCATAATAAAATTAGAAAAAATAATTCCCTGCTCTAACCCTTTTACTTTACCCAACAGAATCATTGTGACTCATAATAACAAAACTTTTTGCAGCAATTAACACACAAACCCACCAAAACCAAATAATTACTTATGATCTAAATGGCACAAGAAAAACATTATGGATTGCTACAATATTTTTTCATGCCATTATATTATAGGTAATATTAATTTAATTTAATTAAGTTGAAAAATAATAAAGATATATTTTAAATACAAAATAAAAAGCAAAGGACGTTGGGAAATTTCCCATGAAACATGATAAACCGACCCACTACTGGTCCTTCCTTCCTCTTTGACCTGAATGGCACAGGAAAAACATTGTAAATTGCTACAGTGTTTTTCTAATTATGAGATATTTTCCCCGCGCGCTGCGCTGGACTTTTTTATGTAGCAAACTAATTAATTGTTGTGTGTGCTTTTATTGGTTAGCTAAATAATTAATCAGTAAAATTATAATTGATAAAATCCTTCAAAATGAGTTGATTAAATGTAATACAGATGAGCTTCTTTTTTTTTCCAACAGACAATTTGATTGTAGGTTGCGTTTTAACTGTTTTATGTAAGGATTGCAATCAAATAAATTCATTAAAAATTAGCTTGAATAGTGATGCTTTAGAAACAAAATGCAAAACAATTAGCCAGCTTGATGCCAAATCTTTCCCTAACATGAGATCAGATTTTATTTTAAAAGTATTTTTTATTTAAAAATACATTAAAAAATCTAAAACCACCAAAAAAATAAATTATTTTTAAAGCACAATACCAAGAGTTATTTATAATTGTATCAAAATACAAACATCGTAAGTGGCTAGTATTATTTATAATTTTAAAAAAATATATTTCCAGATCAAATGATTTTTTTGTGTTGAAAAAAACTATGGTTCTGGTTGCGATAAAGCATAGTAAGTGACTAGTATTGTTTATAATTTTAAAAAATTATTTCTTGCATGTACATCAAAACAATCAGCAAGAATTATATCAAAAGAACATCTAAGAACTGTTCATGCTCAATATATCGAAATACAAACATCCTTAAAAAAAATTGAATACACAGCAAAACAATTAGCATGAACAACATCTAAAGAACTCCTAAGCGATTGTTCATGCTAATTGTATGAAAAGAACACATAATAGAGCATGAAATGCACTGTTATGGTTCACATTAAAATGAGTGTGGCTGAGCAGTGATTTCACAACTCATATACCTGTATGTATTTTTTCGGATCAAATGATTTTTATATGTTAAAAAAAATGATTTTGATCGTGACAAAGCACGAGTAAATGGCTAGTATTATTTGAAATTTTCAAAAATTATCTTTTTTGGGGATCAAATGATTTTTTTTGCGTTGGAAAAAACATGGTTCCATCCGCGACAAAACGCCGGTAAGTGGCTAGTATTATTTATGATTTCAAAAAATTATTTCTTGCATGCGCAACAAAACAATTAGTTATTTATAAGTTCAAAAAATATCTTTTTTCAGATCAAATGAATTTTTTGCGTTGAAAAAAATATGATTTCGGCCACGAAAAAGCACGGGTAAGTGGCTAGTATTATTTATAATTTAAAAAAAAAATCTTACACGCGCAGCAAAACAATTAGTTATTTATAAATTAAAAAAAATATATCTTTTTTTCTAATCAAATGATTTTCTTGCATTGAAAAAAATATAGTTTCAACCTTGACAACGTGCTGGTAAGTAGCTAGTATTATCGATTATTTCAACAAAAAAAAATGTTTCTTGCATGCACATCAAAATAATTAGTTATTTATAATTTAAAAAATATTTTTTTTTTCGGATCAAATGACTTTTTGCGTTTAAAAAAATATGGTTTCGGTCGTGAAAAAGCGTTTGTAAGTGGCTAGTATTATATATAATTTCAAAAAAAAATCTTGCATGCGTAGCAAAACTATTAGTGATTTATAATTTAAAAAAATTATCCTTTTTTTGGATCAAATGATTTTTCTGTGTTGAAAAAAATATGATTCTGGTCGTGACAAAGCACGGGTAAATAGAAAATATTATTTATAATTTCAAAAAAATGTTTCTTGCACACGCAGCAAAACAATTAGTTATTTATAATTTAAAAAAAATAACATTTTTTTGGATTAAATGATTTTTTTGCGTTGAAAAAAATATGGTTCTGGTCGTGACAAAGCGCAGGTAAGTGGTAGTATTATCTATAATTTCAAAAAAAAAAATGTTTCTTGCATACGCAACAAAACAATCAGTTATTTATAATTTAAAAAAAATGTCTTTTTTTGGATCAAATGATTTTTTTGTGTTGAGATCCGGCTGCGACAAAACGCGAGTAAGTGACTAGTATTATTTATAATTTAAAAAAAAAATGTTTCTTGCATGCGCAACAAAAAATAGTTATTTATAATTTAAAAACAAATATCATTTTTTCGGATCAAATGATTTTTTTGTGTTTAAAAAAATATGGTTCCGGCCGCGACAAAGCGTGAGTAAATGGCTAGTATTATTTATAATTTCAAAAAAAAAATTCTTACATGGTTAACAAAACAATTAGTTATTTATAATTTTTCAAAAATATTATTTTTTTCAGATCAAATGATTTTTTTGTGTTGAAATCCGGCCGTGACAAAGTGCGAGTAAGTGGCTGGTATTATTTATAGTAAAAAAAAATATTTCTTACATGCGCAACAAAACAATTAGTTAATTATAATTTTTTAAAAAAAATTAATCAAATTATTTTTTTGTGTTATAAAAAATATGATTCTGGCCATAATAAAACACTTGTAAATAGCTAATACTACCTATAATTTCAGGGGGGGGGGGGGGGGGGGAAATGCTAAAAAAAACTCTCTTCTTCTCACGTCAGTTTTCTTTCTTTAATTTTTAGAAGGATCCGCGTTTCTCTACTCTTTTACTTAATGTTTTATTTTTTAAACGAAAACTATGATGAAATTCTCTGCCAAAGAGATGGTCTCATGAGGTCGTCTTTGACGGTTTACAACCCTCTAATAATTTTTAAAAGCAGCAGTGCATATTTTAAATGTAATTGTGAATTTTTGAATTTTGAAAAAACAACATTGCAATACATGTACTGTTTCAATCAACAATGAGTGTGATGGAATCAAAGTAGTCAAATCCGTTCTGGGTGCCGTTCTAGTTTTTTGTTTGGAACGGAACGTTCCGGTTTCGGTGCATTCCGGTGTGCCGTTCCGGTTTTATACTGTTCATATTTAAATAATTATATATATGAAAAAAAAAAAAAATATTAATTTAACAAGTATAATTTAAATTCAAGATAAATTAACTTCAAATTATACAATACAAACACAAAATCAAAAAAACATAATCTCAAAATTAGAAACATCTTTAAAATTCCAAAACTAGTTATGCTCTGTTATTAATTGAAATAAAACTTAAAGTTTTTTTCTTAACAAAAAAAGATCTTGTTAAAGACCTGTTTATAAATATACATAATAAACTAAGCCCTAGACGAATGGGCTACAAATTGGTCTGGCCGTAATACTTAGCCCATTTTTCGGAAGCCCACGTTATAAAACATTAAAACCCTACCACTGTCGGCTATCTTCTTCTTCTACCCTCACTTCCTCATCATCCGCAATCTTCTAACCCTCACTTCCTCATCATCCGCAACATATCCAAGTTCCAACCAACGGTCAACTATCTTTTTGCCTTACCCTTCTCTCTCCACACCCTTTTCTTTTCTTTCCATTTCTCCCTTCAAGCTCCAAACTCTGGGATCTTCTCTGTTTCAATCATCTAGCTTGGCCTGCAATTTTCAGTCTGATTGTGTTTGTGATGTTTCTATCGCTGTGATTTGTAGCTACTATCTAGAGATGTCAGCTTGCTTCTACTCACAATGTTCCAAAACTAAGCTTCAACCTTCGACATCAAAGCAGCCTCTTTCCAAGTTCTCCATCATGTTCTTCAAAGATCTGATATTTTTTCATGGTTTTCTGAAAGAGGTTTAAGTTTTATTTTAAGGAAATATGAAACGACGTCGTTTTGATGGACCCGGAACGGTACGCCTGGTACCAAACCGAGGCGTTCCAGCCGGAATTCGGCTGGAATTCGCGGAACAACCCGGAATTAAAACCGGCACAAAAACATCGTCGTTTGTGCCGGTTTTACGCGTGGAACGGCACGTTCCGGCCGGAACGGAACGGCTTTGACTACTCTGTGATGGAATAGTATATGACCGATCTGTTTTAGTTTTTTTCTCTAATCGTTGTGCAACTATTCATGCTAATTAATTAGCATGAACATGTTACGTGACTTTCATCATGGCTTGATTCATGCACGCATTACCATCATGGATGTATGGGTGGATTGAGTAAAAGGCCACACTGGATGCTTTAGTCTTAGCTCTCGTACCATTTCTTTTTATTAGATAGATCGTGTAGTAGTGTTGCTGAAAAGTAGCACCCATTTACTTTACCATTTACTTTACATGTAATTTGAATTCAGTTGTTGTACGTGGCCTATAAATAGCCAGTAATCATGATGAATAGGGAAGGAAAAATTACCACATATCTTAATCTTCTCTGCTCTCTTTTCTACTTCGGCAACTCTCTTTCTCTTTCCAAATTCTCTACATAACAGTGGTATCAGAGCCTGGTTTCATGGACACCCGTGGCAAAACCAACACTGAATTTCGCAACGAGGTCAGTGAAATCCTAGCCCGCCATGAATCAAGTCTTGACCAAGTGCACACCACCCTTCAAACTGTTCTAACTGAGCTTCAAGCTTTAAGAACCTCTCACAACCAACCCAATGTCCATGATATGAGCAATATCAACCCCTTTGCCGTAGGGGAGTCATCCCAGACATCCCACCACAAATTACACATTGACCCAAACCATACCTTGACACCCGTCATCCAAAATTCCAGCCTAAAGCTCAATTTCCCAAAATTCAACGGTGAAGACCCAACAGGGTGGGTATATCGCGCTGAACAATATTTTGAGTTTCAAAGAATTGCTTCACATCAACGAGTTCAGCTGGCATCCTTTCATCTGGAAGGGATTGCCTTACAGTGGCATCGTTGGTTGACCAAATTCAAAGGCCCACTGTCATGGGAGGACCTCACCCGTGCATTATTACATCGGTTTGGTCCTACAGAATTCGATGATCCATCGGAGGCCCTCACTCGCCTCAAGCAAACAACCACCGTTGAAGTCTATCAAGACGAATTCGAACGTCTCTCACAGTTGATTGATAACTTGCCTGACACTTACTTGATTGGGTGTTTCATCGCAGGTTTGAAGGATGAAGTTTGATTAGATGTAAAAATCAAAAAGCCTCGTACCTTACCTGAAGCCATGGGAGTCGCTCGATTGGTTGAGGAGCGGAATGCCATCCTACAAAATTTGACCCCTTTCCCTCGTCTTCCCATTACAGCCCCACCACACACAGCTGGTATTCTTGGTTCATCACCCACCACTTTAAACACCAAACCAGTGGCCACTACTCCCAACACCTTTAAAAAGCTAACAAGTCAGGAAGCACGAGAACGCCGAGAGAAAGGCCTTTGCTTCTATTGTGATGAAAAGTTCATACCGGGTCATCGTTGCCAAAGACCTCAACTTCACATGATTGAGGATGTACCCCCAGACAACCCACTATACCAAGACCCTCCCACCTGTTTCAGACACTTTGGCGATCCTCCATCAGCCCGAGGAGATTTTACAAAGTCGGGTCATTCACAAGGGAACCTATCATCCAAAGACAGAGATCTTGGTGAAATGGAAGGGAGCGCCAACGGAGGATACCACGTGGGAGAATAAGTGGCGCTTCTAAAGGACTTACCCAAATTTCATCCTTGCGGACAAGGATTCTTTGAGTGGGTAGGATTGTTACATGACTTTCATCATGGCTTGATTCATGCACGCATTACCATCATGGATGTATGGGTGGATTGAGTAAAAGGCCACACTGGATGCTTTAGTCTTAGCTCTCGTACCATTTCTTTTTATTAGATAGATCGTGTAGTAGTGTTGCTAAAAAGTAGCACCCATTTACTTTACCATTTACTTTACATGTAATTTGAATTCAGTTGTTGTACGTGGCCTATAAATAGCCAGTAATCATGATGAATAGGGAAGGAAAAATTACCACATATCTTAATCTTCTCTGCTCTCTTTTCTACTTCGGCATTTCTCTTTCTCTTTCCAAATTCTCTACATAACAGTAGCAACAAATTGCTCGAGTAAGTGAAATAAATCCGTGTTTAGCATTGTGGTGCAATCTGCGATTGCCTGATCGCACCACAATTTTGATGTTTGGTGCAAACCAAACACAAGTTTCTTAGCGGGTCCCACGCATGTTTTTTCTTCTAAACGGCGTTTTGAAAAAAGCAGCCTTTTTATGCTTATTTTTTGCCGATTTGTAAAATCACGATATGCGATTAAAACTTCTGCGATTAAATATATCCGTTGAAACCTTATCTTCATCCTACCCTTCTCCCTTCTGCCTTATCTTCTTCTCCGTCTGCACAAAGCCATAGCCACACCCTTCTTCTACCTTCTCTTATTTTCTTCCTCTTGTCTGCGCCTCATCCCTCTCCTCTGCACAAAACGACCAGCTCCCCGGACTGATCTTGCGCCTCCCGTCTCTTCTCTTCTCTCCAACTACCCACATCTCTCTTCTCTTCTCTCAACTACCCACATCTCCCTTATCTGCTAAAAAAATCCTCTCAATTCCTTCTCATTTGCGCCTCCTCTGTCTCGCACCTTTCTCTCCTCTGCGATAGACACAACTCCCCTTAACTCCCCGGAATTAGGGCAAAATCATCATAAATAAATCAATTCCAACAACAATATTACCGTTAGTATTGACCAAAGAACCCCTCAAATTGATCATCTCCCATACCAGTATTGACCAAAGAAAAGAGAAGCAGAGGAAAAACTAAATGATACCCGCAAGCGCATATCGATCATCTCTCTCTCTCGGGGGTCTTGCTACTGGAGGAGGGAGTTGTTTTTGAGATGGGAGGTGAGGGGCTGGAAGGAGATGGAGATAGAGAGGGGAGGAGATGGAGGGGAGGGCCTGGAACGGAGATGTTGGAATGAGAGTGAGGGGCTGCTGGAATGAGAGTGAGGGGCTGAAATGAGAGTGAGGGGCTGGAACGGGGGATGGTTCTAGAGGGGTGGGGTGGGAGGTAGTTATGGGTTATTTATTTATTATATTTTTAATATTAAAATAATATAAAAATCTAAAAATTTAATTAAAATATAAATAAATATATTAAAATATATCACACTATATTGTGTGTGTGTGTGTGTGTGTATATATATATATATATATACCCTTTAAAGTAATTTCACAAGTGAAAAGCAATATGAAAAGTTTGTTAACCAAACACCCAAAACTGTTTTTTTTTTTCAACCTCCAACTCAACCATAGTTTTAACCAAACACTTCACTGCTTATTTTGAACCACAGTAAAATTATTTTTTTTTAAACTGTTTTTTTTTCAATCTCAATCGCAAAAGCAAAAGCAATGCCAAACGCACCCTAAGTGTAGTTGAAAAGTGATTTCATGATTTTATTTAGTTGTACATATAATTATGCAAATGTTTTCCTTATTAATTTAAAAAATAAATAAATTTAACAAAAAAATAAATTGAACGACCGGGCCAAACAAATGAATGATACATTAAAAAGCACAAGGCTCTGTGCTTTGTTTGGTCAGGTCAGCCATGAATTTATGCTCTCTTTCCGGGGTTTTTTTTTACCATAAAGCAGACTTTGAGAAGCAGCTCTTTGCTTTGGTCACGCTTTCAGAAGCAGTGTTAATTAGCATGAATAGTCGTAGAAAAATACAAAGATGTAAATGAGAAAGTAAAATTTACTATTACAGTTCACAGTAAAATCAGTGTGGATGAACAGTAAATTCACAATCTCATTTAACTTTTTGTATATTCATCTTGAAAATTATTTGAGATGGGACGGTGAAGTTACAAAAGCCAAACTTGTTTTTCCATATCATAATTTCACCGCCTTTAAACACGCATTTGATAACAAAGAACGGGAGTGATGTTTTTCATCTTAAATTGAAGTATTTTGGAATTAATCATAAAAATATAATCTTGAAGGATTCGTCACATAGTATTAAGATTACTAAAAAGCATAACAATTTACAAGAATCTGAATTAAAAAAATAGTTATGCAAGGAGAAAACACTTCACATCCGTTGCACCTTACCTATGATAGTTGCATTGTTAATTGAATATCTTTTTTATGCAATGTTTCTATTTGTTTGTTTTATTTATGGTTTAAGACAAATATCTTTTCACGAGAAAGTTTATATCTTATGAGGTTAAATTATAATAGTTATAAAACCTAAGATTTAACATCGCATTTATTTCTTAATTTTTATTTTTAACATCTAATAATATATTTTATAATGTAGTTTTATACTCTCAAATAATAAAATCTACAACTAAGTTTTATATTTATTGTTATTAATTCATTTAACTTATTACTAGGAGTATGCCTTACTTTGTAACACTCATACATTAAATATTAAGTAAACAAATTATTTTTTATATTTTTTATGGAATTTTGGTTAAGTCTTAATGAATAATCATAAATTAGTTATAATATTTACAAATTACAATATCTATTTTATATTTTTAAAACACAAAAAAATGTAATTGATTTTAATAAAATATGCATGAATTTTTTTTAGAATTTGATTGTATACACACAAATAAAAATATATTTTGTACTTTAGTTTAAAATAGTGATTTTTTTATTTTCTGCATTAAAAATGTAAAAAATGATTATTTTTTTACAGAAACTTGGTCATACTAAAAAACAAACAAATTGATAATATTTGTCCTAATAGCTCAACCAATCACCAATTATCATCTAACAGTCCTACAAACGTACACACAACTAAAATAATTTATCCCAAAAAACTTAATTCATTTGACCTTCAAGGTTGTCATGGTTATCTAGGGATTTGTGGAAACTTTCCGAGACTGCCAGGTAATCCTGACAATGCTTGGAACCACGCAGCGCCACCCCTATCGGCGGCGCACATGCAGTGCTGGTGGAGATGGAGGACCCCATGTATTAATTATTAAAAACTATAAGGTTAAATAACTAATTATTAGTTACTATACATCAAGAATTAAAAATAAAAACCAATAATTCTTTGATTAAAAGAACCAATAATTATTTGAGATTAATTATATATATATATATAATTTATTTAAATCAAATTAATTAAATAAGATTCCATCAAAAGGACAGTAGGTAGTGTATGCTCGTCCGCACCAACAAACTATTCTTATTTGAGTTATTTAACGGCAAGAATTTTTGGCTTTCTGATTTTCACATTCCAATCTTATTAACGAACGCCCCCAAGAAAAAAAAAAAAGAAGAGTATCGAGGCTTTGATTGGAATTTATGGCTGCCCCCCGTCAAAAACATTGTTTTATTGGTGCTGCACTACCAAAACGATGCCTTGCTATTTATTTTTATATTTATATTCATTTTATTTAAATGTTTTTAATAACAACATATTAAATTGATTAAATCTCATACAAAATATATTTTAAGAAAATAAAACTATATAAAGGTCTTACTCGATTTCACATTGATACAGTGCTTCTTCAAAATTTCTGCACTATTAGCTCGTTGACGACAAGCAGACTCATAAATTTGAAAAAAGGTAGAAAAAAAAACATATAACGGTCATCACTATAATTAACCATGAAACTTTTTAAACGCAAATGCAGTTTCTCAATGCATTTTAAAAATATTTTTGAAAAAAATTAAAAATTTATTTATTTATTTTAAATTAAATATTTTTAGATAATTTTCATGTGTTAATATCAAAAATAATTTAACAAAAATAAAAAAAAATATTATTTTAATACATTTCTGAACAAAAAAATATATTTTGAATAACTTAAGCAACACGAAAAAAGACAGGATACCGTAGACATAAAATTAAATATCCCAAGGAATAAAATCTAAGTGAAAGAGAAGCACCAGAAGATTAAACTAAAAAGGCACCAGAAGTGGAAATTTGTAAATTGCAAGATAGATATTTTGAAATTTAGCAAAGCAATTCCCGCCGAAAGTGAAATACATGCTTTTGTGTGTGTTTACACGCAGTGAATGAGGTCAGAACTATGAACTTATCCCTTTCTTCTTTCTTCTCTAATGTGATCATCTCTAATGGCTCATAAAGCATGCTGAACTCGGGCTTTCAAGTTTCATTAGAAATATTTTTTCAAGATTCTAATGTAAGCTGGTTCCGTTGGGCTAAAATAATACATATAAATATTATCTCTAAAATTTATCTCTAATGTCATCATCAATCTCATAAGGTCATTATATTCTTTAATTGCTATGAAATTTTAACATAATATATATAAATATATCAATAGATTCCTTGTAAAATTTCATCTTAATCTAACGATTGGATTAAGAGATATGATTGATATTGTAAAATTATTTATTATTTAAAAAATACTGTTTGACCGAAACGGAACAGGTGAAACAAAACCAGTATGTTTCAGTTGGTATTTGGCCTAAAAATCCGGAAAGGGCCAAAAATTTAAATCGAAATAAAAACAACGCTATTTTATCTTTTTTTTTAACTGACACAAAACATTTCAGATATTTAGATAGAAACAAAATGAAATTCACAAAAATTGGTTTCATGATCGCTGAACTTAATTTAGAGTGTGTTTGACATTGCTTTTGCTTTTGCGATTGAGGTTGAAAAAAAGCAGTTTAAAAAAAAAAACGCTTTTATTGTGGTTCAAAATAAGCTGTGAAATGTTTGGTTAAAACTGTGGTTGAGTTGGAGGTTGAAAAAAAGCAGTTTTAAGTGTTTGGTTACCAATATTTTTATATTGCTTTTAACTTGTGAAATTACTTTAAAAGGCATAGATATATACACACATATTTATTTATATATATTATATTATATTAATAATCATAATTTTTTAATGTAAGGAATAATTCAAGTAAAATGTATACTTCTTTTTATTCTCCCATCAAATTATTTGTAATTCCATCACAAACTAAATTCATACGTGAAGGTCTCTGCGATCCCTAATTATTTGATCGAAGATCAACATCTGATAACATATTATCTGAAATAAAATTAAGATTGCGAGACAAAATTATATTGTGATATCTTATAATATATGTATTTATATTCTAATTAAGTTTTTAGATTTTTATATTATTATTTTAATATTTTAAAAAATATATTATTATTATTTTAATAATATAATTATTTTATTATTTTAATATTACTATTTTAATATTTTAATATTATTATTTTAGTATTAAAAACTATTAATATTTTAATATTATTATCTTTTAATATTTGTATCTGCTAACAACCCCCCCCTCACCAACCCATTTGCTTCGTCTCCCATCTTCTCCACCCATTTGCTTCGTCTCCTTCTTTGCTTCTCCACCCATTTGCTTTGTCTCCTTCTCCACCCATTTGCTTGGTCTCCCATCTTCTCTGGAAGCTCTCATCTTCTCCACCCATCTGATTTAAACTCAAAATTTATTTTACAGATTTCAAATTCTTTACCATTGCATCACGTTGAAATTCTAATGAGAAAACTTCGGAAAGGTAGCAGGCAACCAAAAAAAAAAGGATAATATCTTATGGGTCCATTTAGGTCAAAAAGTCATAGAAAATCAGGAGCAAAAAACTGCTCACTTTGGCACCCAGGGCACCTGGGCAAATGTGTTGATAAAGAATTTTAAGGTGGGATCATCACATGGAAATTAAAAGATATCTCCGCCACTGCCTGTTCTTTACAGTACCAATAATCCCGGGCTGCCTGAAACTCAACAACTTGTAGAAACAATGGTCAGTGTGATTGTGCCTAAAAATCATCTCTCCAGAAAGTAAAAACGTTGAAACATAATGTGTAGGCCCAGAAGAAAAAACAAGTGAACAAGCCTGACTTCATGATAAATATGTATATTCATTTCAATTTCAGCAAACAATTTCTACAAAACATGATAAATTAGAAATGGCCTACAACAGCTACACACTCTACAGTTAATTAGAATGATGTCATAAATCTAATAAACTCACCGAGCCTTTCTTCGGGATTTGAATGGAAAATTGGACGGCGGTGATGGTGAAAATTCAAAAGGCAAGCGGGGTGGCTCTGCCTCCCCAGAAAGCATCCCCACAATTTCTTTCAATGTGGGCCGTTTGCTAGGCGATTTCTGCAAACATAGCAGACCTATTGTAATGCAAAGCAATGCCTGTTCCTTATCCAACGAATGCACTGAAGTATCAACAAGATCCAGCAGCTTCCCATTGCATGCAAGTTGCCTAGCCCAGGAGATTAGATTAGCCCTCTCAAATTCTGACATCGGTGAGGCAGTTACTTGCAGTGGTCTTCTCCCGGAAACCACCACAAGGAGCAGGACACCAAAACTATAAACATCACACTTCTCCGATATCAGGCCACCTCCACCGTATTCAGGAGCAATATAGCACACCGTTCCTCTCATGCTAGGCGTGCTGCTAATACCACCACTCTTGGGGATCTCTCCGCTAGCCCAATCCTGGCTGTTTCTTCTCCCGTTTATGAATTCACCACTAAAACCATCCATCCACCAATCAACACTACCTCTACTACCCTTGCTCCTCTTCCTCTTCCTTTCCTGGACCCCATCATCATCCTTTTGCCACCATGAATCTCCACTGTTACTCGAACTAAGTCCTCTCTTCTTCTTTTTCTTCGTTAGCTCCTCACAAAACTCCTCCTTCCACCACTCTCTAGGCTTTCTATTCTTCTTCATTCTTTCCTCGTCTAAAGAAGCCCACCATTCCAATTTCTTCTTGTGCTTCTTTGGCCCACTCTTCAAACGTTTTGTGCTCAACAATTTATTATCAATGAAAATTGGAGAGGCTGCATTCCATTCTTGCTTAGGTCTCTCCTTATTAATCTCACTTCCAATCCACTCCATCACATAATCCTTCACTCTCCCCGACTCCGATCCACCGCCGTTATCCTGTTTCCACCACCAATCCCTCCTCGACCCACCTTTCTTCCCTCCACCACTTACATCTCTCCCGCTATCAACACTCATCTTATCAAAACCCGCCTCCGATATACTCCCCTTATCCAGCCCAACTTCCGGAGAAACCACTGAGCACATCTCAGGTGACGCATCCGAATCCAAAACCCTAACACCAAAACTCTCCGGCGATCTCACAACACCACCGACGTCTATAATCCCACTCTCTCCGCACCCACTTGCCACACTCTCTGTCTCCTCCAAAATCGACCCATTATCCTCTCTAAAACCATCTTTCTTCTCCAGGAAACCATTACTCTCCTCAATCTTCAATCTCGCTAGACCAAAATCTCCAATTTTCGCATTAAAACACGAATCAAGCAAGATATTACCAGGCTTAATATCCCCATGAATCACCGGAGGACTACAAAAATGATGCAAATACTCAAGTCCCTTGGCTACACCAATCACTAACTCATATCTAACCTTCCAACTCATCAACTCTTCACATTTCCTATCAAACAAAGCTTCTTGCAAGCTTCTGTTCTCCATTAACTCATAGACTAAAACTAATTTCTTCTTTCGCGAACATGAGTAGCCAAGGAGGGACACAATGTTAGGAGAATCTAAACAAGAAGCAATTGAGAGTTCGTTATGGAACTCTCTCTCGCCTTGAAGAGAACCGTTTTGGTCCATCAATTTAACAGCTAAATGTTGATTAGTGTTAGCAAGTGTAGCTTTGTAGACTGATCCGAAACCTCCGCGTCCGAGGCGGTTGGACGGTGAGAATGAGGAAGTTGCACGGCGGAGGAGAGAGTAGGAGTAGCAGCGGCATTGATGGCGGTGGTGATTTGGAGATTTTGTAATTGCAGCTGTACGGTTTCTCGTGATTTTGCGATAGAACAAGACTATAAGTACAATAAGGAGAATGAGAATGAGCGTTAGTGTTCCAGCAAGGAGTGGAGGTAGGAGGCGGATGTTGTGGTGGAGTGGTGGTGGTTCCGATAGAGATCGGAGGTGGCGAGATGGCATTGTGGTAAATAGAGAGGAAATGATGAGGCTGTTTTAAGTTAAGAAATTCATGAGGTGAGGAATATAGTGTGGTGTCGTATTCTCTTTCTCTTTCTGTACTGGTTCGTTTTTTTGCTAAGAGGCGAGAAGAGGTGTGTTCTGATTTGGTTTTCTATTTTGTGTAGGATAAGCAGAAGTGTAGGGTGACAAGGATGTGAGGGGAAGGGGTGATGAAGAGCCAAAGGTTTGACTCTCAAGTACTCGTGTCCGTTTATGGATGGGCTGTCATGGTTTAGTCTAACTAGCATGTGAGTTAATTCATTGTATCGGGTACCGGAATGCGATTCTTCAGTTTTTTATTTTTTTTGATAATAAGAAGTGAGTGGTGGAATGGAATACCATGTTACCCGATTACTTGTCTTGAAGAGCTTGTGTTTTTTTTTTTTCTTTTGTCGGGAACGTAGAAACTATGAGCCTAGTTTTTTTTTTTAAAAAAAGCTTTTTTTAATCTTCTTTATTTTATTGACTCCATGTATTAAAACGATTCTTAAGCTGATAACTCCAGTTATAAGTTATAACCCTAGAAAAAATTATAATATTAAAAAAATTGACACAGAAAAAAAAACATATATTTGATTCCAAAATAATCAACTCCCTCGTACCGATTTCCCCCGCACTGTTTCTCAACTCCTTCCCTCCCAGTCCACACTTCGCCACCACTAGGGCTCACAAATTGGTTGACTCTCTGCCTCTCTGGGCTGACTTCATGGTGGCTTAACATGCAAATTGAACGCTCCGGGGAGGTTTTACCTGGGCGTGCTTCGGAATTAGCAACCCCGCTACATGCCACCTATCTAGGCATGTAAGGGAAGTGTGTGTGGATGTGACACGTGTAAAGAGGGTGGGATCAGGTAAATTGACGGTCCAAATTTTTATGCCAACTAGTGTGTATCGCTTTTATTCAGGACTCAATTCAAAGCTGACAAGGATGATCTCAACATCTAAAATGCCCTAAATGGCCAATATGAGTTGTTAGGGGCTAATATTAAGTAAAAAACTAAAACGTGCATATAAATTTTTGTTTTTTTTTTTTAATTTGGTTGCTGTTTTTTTCCAGCATTTTAATCATTGAGAACCAATTGATTTTGATTTTTTAAGAAATGATGATATTTAATAAAGAGGATAAAAAAAAGATCCAAACATGCAGGATTGTCTAGCAGGTCCGAGCGTGGAATCAACTTAAATGAGTAAGGCTTGACAACACCTTGCCATTTTCTATATATATATATATATATATATATATATATATATATATATATATATATTTTATCATTTTATATATAAAAAAAGTTATATTTATATTAATATTGTTTTGTGTAGATAAACTATATTTTTGAAAATAGTTTTTTTACTTTGATATAATGTTTCTAATATGTATTTATCTTTTTTATTTTATTTTATTTCATTCACTCGATTTAATGTATTTATCTTTTTTTAGTATCGTTTAATTGATTGAACAAAATAATAAACAAAATATAATAAATTTCCTATCATATAAATGACATGACTCTTTGACTATAAATTCTTTTATTGTTCATCTTTTCACAATTAATTGTGGATTATAATAATGCTTTTTCAACAATTTTCTGTTTTGATCCTTAATTTTTTCCATAGCTTATTGTTTTTTTTTTTTTAAATAGTCCTTATATTATGTGATTATTAGTATTTAGATTTGGTAATTTATTTTAATATACCTTTTAAATTAGTTGGAAAATAAATCGCATAATTTTATTCTTCAATCTTCATTTTATTTATATTAGCCTTTTAATTTATTTTTTTATGATTTTTTTAATACTTGATAATCTATTTTTGTTATCATATGGTTAAATAAGCAATAATTTAGAAAAAATAAGTTATTAATCCTACTAGAGTCCATTACATAGTTTGTATGTTTGAAGTTTTTTACTCGAACTATTTGATTTGTGGTTTGATAATTTTACTCATCAAACTTTATATGTTATATATATATATATATATATATATATATATATATATATATATATATAAAGTTATGTTATATTTTTATCAGCTATCCAAATTGTCTTTGGATTTATTAAATTGATTGATTCATTTGGGTGAACTCTTATATAATTTAATTAAAAACTTGAGTCAATTATAAAGTTGGATTAATAGGTTTTAAGATTGAACAACTTGATTAAATTTAATGATACAAGTAGAAAAATCTTTATTCTCTTAATATTTTTTTTTTTCAAATTTAGTCCAACTCATAGCGGAGCACGGGGGCTTGACTAGTATAGTTCTATTAATTGATGATGATGATCCAAATTTTTGTTGGGTTTAGGTAACTAGAGTTCAACAAGAATGGTGGATGCTAGGTACTAGGGTTTTATATTTTGCAAAGAAAGAGTAACAAATTTATTGTTTAACATAATAAGGGCTTTTTAGTTATTAATTAAAATAAAATTTTGAGTTTATAAATAATTTAACATTGACCTAACTTATCCCATCCAGAGCTTAAATACGCTTGAATAACCTCACAATATAAAATACGCAAGCAACAAGGCGAAGCTGACTCCCTTATATTATAATACTAACAACAATTTTTTAAAATACTTTGCACTTATAACTATATTATAATAATATTTTTATATCAACTAATCAAAACTATATATTTTTTAAATAAATTACAAAAATACTCTTCAACAACAAAAACAATCACGATCTATTGATTCCAAGGCAGCAGGATTCGCACCATAACTCCGGCAAAATCCATAACTAAGGCCCGAAACTCCAAATGACCAAAATAAATCGGTTATCGCTCAAGAACTCCATCACTCGAGTCGTCACCTTCACCGTAAAAAAGCGCATTCATGAATGAACAATCAATTTATTTTTGTACGGTGTCAAATAAGACTGCTATGTATTCACGTCAAGTAAATTTTAACTACGATGATACAGTTGAAACTAATAACAAATATCTATGCCAAGGTAGTAGCAGAGGAAGGCGAGGCATAACAAACTTCTCAAGCTAAATTTCATAGAGAGTAGTACATTGCGGAATTCACAAGCTTCAGCAGCGGCACTACAGGGGCTTTGCGCCGCCGTTTTCTTGCACACTACTGACCGGAGTTGTGTTGCCACTTCTCTTGCTGGATTGTCCGGTGATTGTCCTGCCCATGAACCTTCCTGCTTTGCTGAGGCCAGTACCAACAGCTCCGAGGCCACTTCCCACCAGCCCAACTCCAGCACCAACACCAGTTCCCACAAGCCCGACTCCTGATCCCACCAGTGATGTTGCCCCATCAAGCGCATCCATTGTGCTCCCAATAACTCCAGCTTCTTTTAGTTTCTTTCGCTCCTCTATGATCTTCTTCTCTTCCTCTAGAGCAGCCAACTGCTCGTCCTTGTTCAATTCATGGTACAAAACCTGCAAATCCAACCCAAAATGTAAACATAACCAGTAACTGCAGCACATGAAATAAAAATGACAAGTATAAAACCCTAAAAGAAGAAAACAGAGTGAAACAATGGACAAAATACGGGTCCTAAAAACTAGAAAAAAACATCACGCCGAGGATTCATAGACAGAATTAAGAACTGTGATTCAATTGTTATAGACGGAAAATAAACAACCATGCAGCATTTTCTTACCTTAATTGTAATACTTCCTCTATCATTCTTATCCTTAACCTTCAACGTATCGAACGATGACAACAGTCTCAACTCCAGCTCCATCCAAGTTTCGGCCTCCAGCTCATTTAAAGCCAATTTTACTCTTCCTAATCTCTTGTCTTGCCCAATGTCCTTATCAAAGACCTGTTTGAAGAGTTTCATAAAATTGTTGTAAAAAGGATATATACAATATTCTATCAGAAGGGATCAACTACATCAAAATCACATGGTTAAGTTCCCATAGAATCACACAGGGAGGGAGGAGATCTCTATATGCGTTGGCAACTTCAACTGCTTGTTGAATAAAGATAATGGCGAGCATTTGGTGGAATAGCATCACAGAAATCATACAATACCAGCACGTGAGAAATGCACGCTTGCATTGATAGAGAACAAAAAATGGACACCTCATAATCACTTGTACATGCAATTACAGTACAATGGTAAATGTGCACAAACCTCAGATAATCATGTGGCTTCATCTCCCACCTTTCTAAGCAGAAAAGAAGGCAGACATCATAGTTTAGGTTTTCAAAGTTTAGAAAACTTATTCAGTGCATATTTCTAGCATAACATGTATTCATCTCAGATTCCCATGACAGTTATGATAAGGGGAAACAAAATTCAAGGTAGATCATCATCATCATTGTGTCATAAGAAAAAATAGATCCAGAGCTTCATAAGAAACTACGCAAGTGTTATATTATGAAATAAGCAAAATAGAATAATAAGAGCAAAAGGATGAGTATGAGAGATTTAAACCTCAAGAGTAAGTGATTGCGTCTCCTTGTCTTCGGCAATCAAATCAAATGTTTGATTCCAAACAGGATTCAGGTTATTATCAATGACTTGTGTTTTAACCTTGAACATTGGTCGAACATATACAATGGCATAAGGATCAGATCTTCCAATCATTTCCATGTTCTTCAAGTCATTTGCCTTCACTACGGTCACTGTAAGCTTTCCTTGAGGTCTAAGCTCTAATTCACTGCATATGATCCCCCACAAAAAAAAAGTGAAGGAAAGAAAAAATTTGTTCAATATACTGAAATTAAAGTACAAAAAAATATCTAAATTGATAATGGTGGTTAGATTTTAAGTAGATTTAATTTTCCAAATGTATTATGAGGAAAAGACAAGAAAGAACAGCAGATGTTTTGCATTTCTGTTGCCTTGCATTATGTTAAAGGAACCTTAGAGCAAGAAGAAGATCCCACACTCCAAATTCAGTTACAGCCTGTTGTTATCAGCATCATATAAGAATTAAGGCTGAAATGACCATTTAGATTGCAGCCATTGTATAAAGAACTTTATGGCTGTATATGGCAATTAATTTATAACTCCCTACTCCAGGCTTATTGCAATGCCTTGCTTTTATCCTTCAAACTGAAAGATACTTCCTTTGCTTCTTCACTATCCCATTTCATTTGTCTCATTCCAGGAAGATAGGTCTCATTCGTCCACATTATGCTTCTAATGTTTAGACCCAGGTGTTAAGATGGAGATTGAAGGCGAATATATATTAACTATTTAACGTTTGCTTTCATGGATTGTTCATGGAAACTTATAACCACAAGATTATGTTGTCTTTTATAAAGTACAGACTCTATGGTCTCAAACTGTTGGATAGGTATAAATGTAAAGTTGAGTTTGTCATTTTTTGTATCAAAAAAACTTCAGAAATAATTCTTAGTGAAATTTTATGGGTGATATTATGAAATATGTTACATGGACACAAGATATGTAACCTTGAAGATAAGATGTTAAATTTATGAAAAACCAGCCATGGATTCACATAAATCAATGTTTTGACATTTACTTTTGTTGACTGTTCACTGAAATTATAATCATAAAATTAAATGTGATTTCATCACTTACAGTTCGATGATATCAAATTGTTCAATAGTATAAATATAAAGTTGATTTTGTTATTTTTCTAAAAAAAATAAGCTTACAACTAATTCTTAGTATCATTTTTTTTTTTATTTCAAGCATTGGTAGCAACTCATGACCACAATGACCATTACAGTTATCTAGCACCAGCAACCCCCTGCTTAATCATGAACACAATCACAATTCATGACCCGAATGCATTAAGAACAGCCAAAATGCATTAATAATACTGTGACTGTAATCTTAAACAACGAACACACATTCATTTCATTCACATTTAAATACTCAAAACAGCCAAAATCCATTAAGAATACTATAACAGCTCTCAGGGAACTGAAAATAAGGCAAAAACATTTTCTATTTACCTTATGTCAACAGGGATACCACCGAGGGGAACAACAATCCTGTGGGGCCACTGAAGCATATCCGTAACAATCGATTGCACAGTATCCTACCAGATGTAATAAGAGCAGAGTGATGAGCAAGGAAACCAAACCAACAATGAAACATAAGAAAATAAGTTTTAATAAAAGGAAGAAAGGAACTTGCATCAATCATATCTGAGACGCCAGGAAGTGCTGTTAAGCTTCCACCAACAGCCTTGAGAATGTATTCAATCTTTGGCTTTGGCTGATTGATGATACAAGAATTAGTCATTTCCAAAATAATTATAACTGTAATATTAAAAAAAATTACTTAGTGCATGTAATAATGCAATTATTTTCCAACTCCTTCTAACTCAAAGTAGTAACAATTGATGATGATCACTAAAGCCAAATAGAGCACGTTATAGAAGTTAAATAAAATAATGGAACAGCCTTTTCTCTCGAGTTCAACTACAAACCCCATCCAATTGCAATGCCAAATGAATTCTTGACATCAATATCAGAATAGCATATCATTATACTGTTAAATACAATAACCACTCAAAGAACTTTAAATCTGGATGAGCTTAATCATTCATTATATAGGATTTTATCACGACTTAGTAGTGTACTGTTGTTTGTGTAGCCTTCAAGCTGAAACATATTGAAGGTCTACTAGAAATGTAGTTACATAAAAAAGAACTTAAGAGCGGGGAAAGAAAATAAGAAGTTGAAATATTTAGTGTCACAAGATCACTAGAAGGAACAGAGAGGCATGTCCATGCAGCATGAATTCTATTTCTCTCTCTTTCTGTTTCTCTGAAATCTTGCAAGAGCTGTATGATAAAACTACTCAAATAGAGCACAACTACTTCAGTACAACCTGAATTAATAAGCATATTTCCTACCCATAAAAATCATTCATATTATCAAAAATCTATCAAAGTCACTTATTTGAGTACCGACATTAACACCCACAGAATGATTATGACCAAATTTTTTAAACACTTTTGAAGGTGTACCTCAGAAAGTAGAGCGATCACCACAGCAGAAATACATGGAATCTCTTCAGCAAGTTGAAAGATAACACGGATAACAGTGTAAACTTCAAGATCTTTCAGCTGTAATATTTTGCACCACAAAAATATTAAGGTAAGTACTCCCATCACACAAAAAAATCCAAATGGGTTAAAAAAGAGTCAAGAGAATTTGGTTATCAGCCAAAGCCATTGATCCACCAACTTGAATGGGTATAGAAGCAACAAGTGCTTCAACGCCTAGAATGATGCTTGGATCACCACACCACCGCAAATCAATATCCATGGTAATTTGACCTTGCTTGAGACTCTGGACACGAATTCCTGCATTGGTCAAGTGATAAAGAAGGAATCTGTGAATGTACTTATGAAAGGAGTACAAAAGTGCATTTCACATTGACAAGAAATGTACTAAATAAATAAAATATTCCCGGTAAATGTGCACATGCCGTGTGTTTAGCTCTAAATATGCCAGAAAGACTTTCAGAACTCAGAAGACCTATTCAAAAGTACAGGTCCTAGCATTAAATTGTAATTGAATGATATCAATCTCAATGACATAAGAATACCGCATCAGACACAAGTAGCAGCAACACACAACTACATGACAGAAATTAGCATCTACTGATTCATACCTTCAATCTTAGGCGGCACAGTACCAAGACAAAATTTGTTAAACTTTAGAGAAGTAATCCCTGCAGGTCGGTAGTCTTCCAATAGCGGTTCAACAGATTCTTTAACCACCGCTTGTGCTGCCTGCAAACACATCCAGCCGAGAATCTCAAGTTTAATATGTCAGGTAAAAAGCTTGTTTTTGCCTAACAGAACAGCATTTGCCAATATACAGGATAAAAAAAACTCGCAAGAAACTAAAGGATACTTAGAAAATTTTGCGCAGTTACATCTAATTATAAGACGGGGGAAAAAATCTTACTTCTGCAACAAAAGGCCATAATTTGCTCAATTGCTTATTTAGCCATTTCACCTGCAGGATGTAACCAAAGCACAGCATTATGAAATCAATCAGAAACAAGACGGAGAAAACCTGTTGGCAAACCGCATTGCAATACACCATACAGCAAGGAGACGTTACACGATATTATGTCTTTTGGCTTCACAAAAATATATTTACCAGATCCAAAATAATAATAATGCAACAAGAAATTAGAGCTAGCTTAAAACACAATTGGTTTTCTTCCTTAGAAAAAAATACCAGAGGAGGTAATTAGAGAAAATTACAAACCTGTTCAAAAGCAGGGAAAGAAATCCAATCAGGAAAATTATCACCACATATTTTCTTCAAATCATCTCTATTGAGTGACCCAAGGAGTTTTATATCCATTGCCTGCAGACGGAAATTCGAGTCCGCGCATTTCACTTTCCAAATCGAACGCAATTCACAGTAAAAGGAAAACGACATGTATCTCAATCATCAAAATGAACGAACCTTAGCAACTCGTTTGGTGCTTCGGTACTGCATCATGTGTTTCCATCCAGCCATCAACCCGATCCCGAAGACGATCCCCAAAAATAACCCTGAAATTAGCCCCATTTCCCCCGATTCCAAGACACAACTAAACCTAGTCCACGAAAAAATATAAAACAAAAATCAGAAAGACAAATCAGACAGCCATGAATTGTTATTTTGCTGAGAGAGTGAAGGAATTGGAGAAAGAATTTTAGGGATCAGGAAGTGGACTCAGTTATAATTACTTCACACGCTAAGACGGTAATGATACTGCGATGTCTGAGAGTTTGCTTTTCTCTCTCTTCAAAGTAACGGTTCCTTCCTTTCTTTTTTGGGTGTGGTGTTGTGAGCATTTAATCCACAAGAAAAATAAAATAAAATAAAATAACTGGAACAGCTGGGAGGGGAGGGAGAGGGTCTGGTAGGCCAGAGGGAGGAGGGAACATTGCTTTGATTGTTTTTTATGGATATTAACTATATCCGGTTTCTTGTTTCAATTGCACTCGCTCCGCCATCTGTCCGTTCATTTGCGACTTGTTTGGACATCTCTACTTTAGGGTATGTTCGGAAGGTAGTTGATGTTGTTTTTGAAAGTATTTTTTATTTAAAAATATATTAAAATATTTTTTTAAAAAAAATTATTTTTAAATTCAGCACACGAAAATAATATAAAAACATCAATTTTTTTTATAATTTAAAATAAAAAAAATAATTTTTTTCAAAAACACTTTTCAAATGCCCTACCAAACACCCCAAGATTGCGGATTTTATAGTTACGCCGTTGTGTTTTTCTTATTTTTTATTCATTCTTTAGTTTTTATTTCTTTTAATTTTTTATCTTATTTTTTTATTTAATACTATATTATTTTTTATTCTTAAAATTTATTTTTAATATCAGTACATTAAATTAATTAAAAATATTTAAAAAAAAACACGTCAATATATATATCTTGAAATGGTGGGATCTAGGTAGGAATAATGACCAGAGACTAAAGAGTTCTTAGAGTGAGAAGAGACCATTAGTGACTAGGCTATTGCTACTGAAAGGTGTAAGACCCGCTTAGTAACGTACAACGACACGGCAGTAAATCCTTATAAATGGCGGCTTAGGATCTAGTTTATCTTTTCAAACTATGAATTTAGATTTCTTTAAATCTATTTCTGTTTTAGCTTCCTCTACATCTAATTCTTCTGAGAGTAGGAGGATAATACAAAGTGAAGAAATTACAATTGAAGATTTTACAAAACATATAGATGATTGGAAAATTCCAAAAAATTTCTTCAAATCAAATTTATTCAAAATCCAAATATGATATTTTCAAAACCGATTTTACAATCAAAACTAAGGAAAGGGATATTCAGCTTACAAAACCTTTTGAATCCATCCAACTCCTCACCCAAAAATCCTTACAAAAACACTTGGATCGAAACTACAAATATATCCATATCGGCTGTGTCCAAGTCAGTATCAAACCTCTTACAAAAGAAGGTTTAAACACCTTTATCCTTGTTGTCCTGCGAGATGCAAGATTCCAAAACTTTGAGGACTCACTTCTGAGTTCTATTGAGTCAAGCTTGTGCGGCGGTCCAGTGTCATTTGACTGCTATCCAAACCTGATCATCTCCCTCAAAGACAAGAATATTCTACAAAGCATGCTACTACAAATCAAAACTCACAACTATAACATGCTTGAAGGCTCCATTCCAGTGGCTCTCATATTCAAGATCCACTACAAAGCCATGTTCTCGGCTTTTGCCTCCAAACACAAACACCATTTCCATAAAGGAGAAACATTCCTTTCACAAGCAGATCTATCCCGATCAAACACCGTTGTCCCTAAAGCAATCCAGTGGAAAGACATAACCCTTCCAGAAGACTGGATCCTTGAAGGAGCAACACAAACATAAATAGTACAGCCACCACCACCAAATGTACAAATCAGAGATGTAACCCAGTATGTCGATGGCAAAATCAAGTTATCTTTCCACAGACATTCTACAAGTTCTAGGCTTTCAAAAGAGTCTTCTTTTTCCAGTATAATAGATCTTGGAAGAATATCCAGAATCCCTTTTGTAATCGACATCCCATACAAAGCAAACCCACCTAGACACTCTACATCAGACTTATCTTCTACAAGCTTTCAACAAGCAGACTTCACTACAAATATACAAAAACTAGTATACACCAATACTGAAGAAGAACAATCCTTACCTGGTTCACCAACAAGTATAGACTCCTCAGTCATCACCAACAACATCCAAAATGAGCTGTTAGTTTTGACCTCAGAGAATTTTATTCTTGACAAAACATTTTTCAAAACAGATTTCTTTAGTACTCAGAATACTGAGAAAAGAAATTGGTTTTTCAAAACATTTACTTCTGACAGGAGTAAAATACAAACTGAGTTTTATGCATACATTACTTTACTCAAATCTAGCATGTTATTCTTTGATTAGTTTGAATTATATTATGCATATGTTCATAACATTGCATATCCATTCGCATCCATCAAGCATGCATGTCCTGTTACCACAAGGTCCAAAACCCCTATATGGAACCTCACCAGTGGACAAACAGTTGAATCTGAACATCCACCCTTGAGAAACATCCAAGTAGAGCACAACAACCAACCTGTTGATGCAGCACCCTACAAAATACCCTGTGATGATACCCTTACAAACACCAAAACTATCATCAACCAAAACAACTTTACAAATACAAGCCTTAACACTGTGGGTAAATAGCTCACTCGTGTTGAGAAACACCTATAATAAGCCAGTACTAGCACAACTGACAATACCACCTCCAAAACTTCAGTTGAGCCTAAACTGAAAAAAAACCCAGTTTTTAAACCATACCGGGTTACAAAAACAAGCCAACTACAAATTCAGGAAAATCAAACAGACTTCCTGAAAGTCATCAAATCCCAACTAAAAAATATTGACGGTTCATCTCAAACCGCCCCACATACACCACATATGTCCACAACCATTGTGAACACCTTACAAAATAACCCAGAGCTCTCTTTCAATGAAGAAGTTATCCAAAGCCAACAACCTAAAATTAACAAACTAACATGGCAACCATCCAAAACAACCATAGCTCCAGATATCACCATATCTTCCGAGCCAAACATCCTTAACCAACACAAATACAACGTGTCATCCCTCTATGAATGGAATATAGATGGTATGTCAGAGTACAACATCCTGAACACTCTGCAGCAAATGATCATGGCAACAAATGCTTATAAAACTCATACAGGTACTCCTAATCGAGCAATTATTGAGCTCCTTATTGCTGGTTTCTCCAGCCAGTTGAAAGGATGGTCGGATTATCACCTCACTGACACAGACCATCTTCATATCCTCAATTCATTTCAAAGATATGAAGATCAAACACCTATCCTCAACTCATCAGGGAATACCATCCAAGATGCAGTCTCATGCCTCATCCTTACAATCTCCTTATATTTCATCGGAGATCCATCACCTGAAAGATAAAAATGCTGAGCTTCTGTCCAACCTACGGTGCAAAAAGCTTAGTGACTTTAGTGGTACAAAAGCACCTTTATGACCCATGTCATGCTAAGGTAAGATTCAAACCAACCATTCTGGAAAGAAAAGTTCATTGCAAGCTTGCATATTCTCTTAGGAGAAAAGGTCAGAAATAAAATCAATGACACTTTCTCTAAAAACTCATTCCATATGACCAGCTACTTACGGTGAACTAGTGAGCTTTACCCAGAAAGAAAGGTCTTAAGATCTGTCAAGATCTTAAGTTACAAAAGCATTTGAAGTGGGAATTGAAGCATACCAAACAAGAGCTAGGCAGGTTCTGTCACCAGTGTGGCATCTCCACTACAAAATTTGTATATTAAAGCCTCAGATACAAATCATTATTCCTCAAATGCTTCTAAAGAGGAATTCCAAGTTGATGAGCTAGCAACTTCTAGTGCTACCTTTGATACTTCTACAAAATCAAATGAAGTCAACGTCCTAATCCAGGATCAAGAATTCATTCTTGAGGCCATCAAATGACTTGATGATCCCCTACTACAAAAGGTTTACCTGGAAAAATTGCTGAAAGATTTCAACAAAACAGAACAGACTCCAGTCAAACCTCCAAACCGTATTGTGTTACCTTAAACCAGTACCAGTACTTATGATCTCACAAAGATCTTAAGTAAAAAGAAATCTAAAACCTCCATCACAATCCCAGAATTACATTCTGAGATCAAAATCCTCAAAACTGAGATACAAACTCTCAAACAAGCTTAACAAAAAGACTGCTATATTACAAACCCTTCGTCTAAACTCGAGAACCAGTCAAATACTAATTCCGAGCCAGAAGACCAAACCCATGAGTCTCATACATTGCATGATACAAACATTGTCAAATTGATAATGCATTTTTAGATGTGCTAACTCAAATTTCTTTAAAGAAATTAAATGGTGGGATTCTTTAAAAGCAGAAAATAGATGTTCAAAATCTGCTATGGAAGAATGATTCAAATCCAACAAGATCCTCCCTGCCATCCAGCAAAACCAGCAGTCTACATTCTTAGCTTAAAAGGCTAAAATTGCTGCCCTTTTGGCCAGTGCAAAGACTGAAGAAGAATATCTTCAAATTTTGCAAGGCCTTGTTCCAAACCGAGACAATCGACCAGTCTCGTCCAAATCCAGCTCTTTTGGGTCAATATCCTCAGCTTGCATCCGTTTAGGAGATGAAAATGAAGATGACTGCTTTGGCATCCTACCACCAATCAAGCACTGACCATTCAAAACTGTCGGCATAAGAAGACAAAACGTGGCCCCCACCACTTTCAAAAGTTGTCTCCCACTTATGCAAACGGCCAAAACTACTTTTGGTGTAAAGATTCCTTCAGTCAAATTGTGGTCCCTACCACTTCTTAAAGGTGTCTTCCACTCAAAAGTAATGATTACAAAATGTCAAAGTCACTTTCAGCTCCACCTGAAAAGGCTCCAAGGCTCTCCATTCTCCTATATAAGGAGACCTCATTTTGTTTTACAAATCAGAATTTAGAACTCAGACTTCAGAATTCTCATTTAATCCTTTACAAATTACAAACTATCTTGTATCTACATTACCCTTGTAATCCATATTTCCATTATCAATTTCAAGGTTTATTATTTTTGAACTTCAATTTTCTTTCATTTCCACATTTTCATTCATACAAAATTAAGTATGCTCTATGATTGATCAAGGATCCTGACATTGTTGGTCTTGCTTTGTTCATTTCACAACAAAAATTCATCATCTTAATTTTCTGTATTTCTTCATCTTTGCATTCTCATCATTCTTGTTTAGATTTCACTTCACCTAATCCTAATAATTGATGACCTAGACAACCAGTTTAATGAAAATCTTATTGTTGGATAGTTGCATGGATAATTTTTGTGTGCCAAAAGGTATCAAATGTCATCTTAGAAAAATGAAAATGAACTCTCATGGACCAATTAATTGATGACTTGGACACAATTTAATGAGAGACTAGTCATGGTGGTTGGAAGAAATCTACAGATATTTCGTTATAGGTTATAAAAAAAAACGAGCCATAAACCTGCGCTTCGTTGTTTTAACATATATAATTTTTTATTTTTTATTTTAGTTTTTATTTTTTTGTTTAGTTTTAATCCCTTGATTTTTTCGGTCCTTCTGAGATAGTTCTTAATTATTTTTGTTTGTATCTATATACCTCTTCTTTTAGTTTACATTTTTAATTTTTATTGTTATTTTTATTTGTATCAAATGCAACTTGCGTTAAAAAATATAGTAAGTTTAGTTTTGGTGGTGTAAAATGAGAGTGAAACTCTCTCTTATGCATGTATGGTTAAACGTGAAATGTTTGAAATACTCTCGTAGGTAACTCTTCTGTTTTGTCTTATTTGAGGCTACAAAGATTATTTTACCGTGCACTGAAAATATAAAATTACCAAAACACCCTCACTGACAATTACTGATTTTTGTCTTATTTAGGGGTATTATGGTTATTGTACTGTGAGCAAATATAATTTTTTTTTGAAAATACCCCTGATACCATGACATTATTTTAAGCACAAATGAATTTATAAAAAAGTAATATACAATTATTATTATTATTATTATTATTATTATTGTAAATAATTTTGTTACAGTAATAATCAAAAGTTTTATAGGATGATTATTTCATTCAGATATATAACATCATAAAAAAAATATAAGACCATTAATATTTTTTTGCACGTTAAAAAAATTATTTCTAGCTATAGCAAAGTGTAGGGCAAGTGACTACTATAGTTTTTTATGGTAGATAATTTGACACAATTTTTCTACCCATTTTATCTACATGTGACTTCGTAATATTTTTTATATGATATTAAATCTAAAATATCACACATAAAGAAGTTACAAAAGTCAATTTTTAAGAAAAATAACATCAACTAATGAATTACTTTGAATATTATTCTCATTGTTATTATCATTATTGTTAAATTATCACAATTATTATAGTTGTCATTATAACCGTTATTGTACATAATTATTATTTTAATTATTATTGTCATACTATCGTTGACACCATTATTGTAGTTAGAAAAAAAAATCAATTATTTTAATTTATTTTATAAAATTTATTCTTAATATTATTATATTAAATGTATTACAGAACACTGACATCAAATTAATTTTTTTTTGCAAAAAAAAACTTAGGTAATTTATTTTTATATATTTGAAGGCGTTAATAGTAAAAAATATCAAAATATATAATTAGTCTAATATAATTATAAGACAAAAAACCTTATAAATAATCATTGTCATTATTTTGAATGTCTTATCTATAATAATTAGAAATTTTAACACCTAAAAATATTAACAAAAAGGCAATTAAAAAATGAAATCAATGATAGAACAAAAATAAATGTTATTAGCTTAAAAAATATTATTTGACTTTAACAATAAATGCAAATAATAAAAAAACCAAAAAGAAAAGAGAAAAAAGGAAAAAAATAATAAATATCAATTTTTAAATGATCGCCAACAAAAATTAAAATTTAAGAACAAAATTAAAAAAAAAACACAACCTTAACAAAAGAGGAAATAATAAAAATTAAAAACAAAAAAGTAATAGCATATACATACAAACATGGATAAAAATAGGAACCATTTCATAAATATATTTAAAAAAAATAAAGGAATTAAAATAAAATCAAAGATTAAAAGTATAAGGGCCAAAATAAAAAATAAATATATAATCAATTTCATTCCAATGACAAAATTGAAACAATCAAAACTTTGATACCGAAAATATTAAAGGATTTAAAATCAATCCGGAAATTAAAAGATCGGGGACCAAAATGAAACTTAAATATATTTGATGAAAGCTGACCCGGACACCCTGATTATCAAAAAAAAAAAAAAGTGGGTCCGGGGATTAGTCGTGATGCGTGTAAACTGGTCTGGACACCTTGATTATCAAAAAATAAATTTTGATCCGGGGATTTGTTATGATGCGCTTGAGTTAACTAGGACATCCCGGTTAAAAAAACAAAACAAAACAAAAAACAATATAAGTGGAAAAAAAAGTATAACCGGGGGGAAATGTTTTAGTGGAAAAAACATGAAATGAAAATGAAAAAAACTTTTAAAAAAATTAGATTCAGGGATTAGTCGTGGTGAATTTAAGCTAGTCTAGATAACTCAGTTATAAAAACAAAACAAAAAAAATATATTAGTGGAAAAAGAAATAAAATAAAAAGTATAATCAGGGAAAATGTTTTAGGAGAAAACACACATGAAAAAAACACATTGTAGTTGAAAAAAAAAGCATAATAATAAGAAGAAAAAAAGGTAAAAAAAGTATTGTAGTGGGAAAGAAGAGGAATGAAAGTTGACCCAGACACCCTGATTATAAAAAAAAATGGATTCGAGGATTAGCCGTGGTGCGCGTAAGCTGGTGTGGACACCCGGTTATAAAAAGAAAAAATATTAGGTCCGGAGATTAGTCATGGTGCGCTTAAGCTGACCTGGACACTAAAAACAAAACAAAAAAACAAAAAAAAAGTATAAGTGAAAATAAAATAAAATAAAGTATAACCACGGAAAAAATGTTTTAGGGGAAAAAAACACGGGAAAAAAAGCAAAAACAATTTGTAAAGGGAAAGAAGGGGGGGGGGGGGGAATTGCACTGTAACTGGGAACGGAAAAAAAAATACACTATAGCAAAGAATCACTGTAGCAATGCACAGTGAAATGTGTGGGGAGCTACAACACTTTCCCCACATGTTTGAGTGTATTGTTAAAAGAAGAAGATAGAAAAGATGGCGGGAGTGTTGGCCTACCCCAAAATTAATTGGAAAAATAGGGATACACACACACACACACACACACACACACACACACACATATATATATATATATATATATATATATATATATATATATATATAATTGGCGTGATGTTTTTATTGTGTTTTATTTCACTATTCAAAGTATATTATGGATTATGGTAGTAAAATTATCGGAAAAAATGTAAACCCCAGAGTCGGGAGAATTTTAGATATTTTCAGGGAACATGGATGATATTTTTGAATTTTTTGCACGGTATAACTGCTATTTTACCCTTGCCTGCTGGCTAAAGGACGCAGAAAAATAGGGGTGTTTTTTATTTTTCCCAAATTTCTACACAGTAAAACTACTAAATTAGCCACCGAAAATGACAAAACATAAGCCACGAATCAGGGGATATTTTTTAATTCTTTTTTTGTAAAAATATTTTGCTTTTTTATTATATTTTTCTTAGCAATTTAATGATTTTAATTGTTTGGGCAACAATGTTGATAATAATTTTAACTGATATAGTAATGATAATGATGGTAATGTAGAGATGGATTTTCAATTTATGTTTTCTTCTTTTTATAGATAGAAAATTAACTATTTATTTTTGTTATTTGATTATTGCGGATATTTTCACAAATTATATTTTGTTTCTATGTTGAATTTAAATTGAATTATAAAATAAATTAAGATTAATTTCATCTGAATTTTGTTGGTTTTTTAATGATGATGATAATTTATACTGGTTATTTCATTGAAATTTACTAAAAAGTATATCGATTTAAAATTCATATATTTTATAGAAAACTTGCACTTCACAGGAATTTTGCACTGATTTATTATTTTATCTACATTTATATTATAATAAAAAAAATTAAAAATTAATATTTTCTTACGTTGAAAAAAATATGATGTTGCTCGCGACAAGAGGCGAGGGCATTGGCTAGTATACATATATATATATATATATATATATATTTGAAATGAAATTAATTAATTCATTGACGTGCCTGCAAGTTTAGACAGGTTGCGTCGGGGAGAAGGTGTATCTCTTAGTTCAATTTCCAGTGAAGCTGCTAGTTCCTTTCAGTAGAGCCGTCACGCCCCTTGGTGCTGAAGCTTGTCGGTCCCCTATTCTTTTGTCAACAAAGCAACCCTTTCCTGGTATAATTCGAACAGTGCAGTGGAATGAATGGACTTTATTACGTCATTGACCGGCTCGGATAGGTTAGGAGCGAAACATTTTATGCTTAGTTATGTTTAATAACTCTATTTATTGGAATAATTTTTATTATTTAATCAAATGATTATTCATATCAATAAAATTTTAAGAAAATGAATTGCATAAAACTATAAAGCTCAACTATAAATAATTCGCTGTTGAATAATACAATTTTAAAAAATAATAATTTAAAATAAAAATAATATAGAAGAATGATATTATAAAAAAATATCAATTTAATTTTTTGTTCAAAGTAAATTCAACATAGGATGACAAGTAAAAAAACCCCAAGATAACACGAATTATTTTCAAATTACTGAAAAATCCTATATAAACAAATATAATGGAGTCTAATCTCCGATTGAATAACTACTGAAGTTTAAGTTTGAAAGACATAAAATTGGAAAAAGAAAAAAAAACAAGATGACCTAAAACATGAGTTACTCTATAAAAATTGCAACTCATGAAATCCTAAATCTGAGTTCGTTCAAGCTCAATTTCAAATCAATTTAATATTAAAGGATGAAACAAAAATAATTAAGTTAAAAACATTTTCAATATAAGAAAGAAAATATATTAAATTTGATAGGGGAAGGAAGATGAAATTATATAAAAAATATCAATTTGAAAACTATCCTAAACAAAATAAATTGCAGTAAAAAAGAGGGACATAATTTTAAAGATGAGAAAATAGAAAGGGGTGAAATTGAAAAAAAATCTAATTTTATAAATTATTCAAAATAAAATAAATAACAATAAAAAGAACATGAAGTAATTAAAAAGTTGCTTTGAGTTCTTAAAAGGGAAAGTGCAAAAAATAATGAGAGAAAAGAAGGAAGGAGAGAAAAGAAAAAGGACATGATGCCACACTAGATAAGAGGTGACCATACGAGTCACCTCACCATGGAAGTGAAGATGAGAAAACCCAAATACCAATTAGATGATATTGTTAGGTTATCAGGCAACCTCGTATGCATTGACGTGTGCAATAGAGTTGTGGTAAACTTTATTTTGATGACATCTATATAAAAAAATTACAAAATTGCTATTGAACCACCTAATAAGATGAAAACATCTTAAAACATATGCCTTAAAAAATGAATCTAATGGTAGAATGATCATTTTATTGTGTGTTATAAAAGAAAAAAAAACATGATTATACCTTTTAAATTTTGCAATGATACACAAATCATTGCAAAGATGTTGTAATTACAACCAATATAATGTCTTCGATTTTGTATTTAAAAGGAAAATGGATATTTCTCTTTAAAGTTATAAAAAAAAAATTTTTTTGTTTTTTTCTACTTTGATCATGTCTCTCAACCTCACCCTCCCATGATAAATTAGTCTAAATCAACCTTCAATTTGGATTTATAAGGACTTAATGAAAAAACAAACAAAAAACACATGTGAACATGAATCCATAATAATGCAACTATGCAACATGAATCCTTAACATATTTTAGTGTTTTACTTAAACTTGGTTTTGTTAAATGAAAAAGCCTTGTTATAGTGTATATAAAAATAAAAACTAGATAAGTGGCACATACCATGTCATGGATCAGGTTACAATTTAACATAAAAAAATTCAAGGCAACAATAGCCTAAGCTAATTTGAATTAGCTTAACTAACACATGACTATGGATATGAGATCAAGATAAATCCATATAGAAAAAATCAAAGTCCAATATCCTATTATCAAATGATTAAAAATAATCATTTCTTTAAAATAACATCAAAGAAAAATACTCGAGTCAACTCTAGTTAATTTGACCAACCAACCACTGCGATCTGAGATCATAATAAAAAAGAAAATTAGACTCTTAAAAGAACCTAGCAAAAAAAAAATACTGAAATTCATTAAGAAAAACATTAAAAATAACTCAAGCTAGATTTTGTTAACTTGACAAACTCATATTTGGGATAACCTCACAAAAAGAAAAAGAAAAAACTAACTAAGCTTAAGGGCTAATATCTAATTTAAATAATAAATTAAAATAAAAAAATATTATTTTAAATAGGATGAGAGAAAAAAATTGAGTCAACCAGAGTTAATTTGACTAACCCATCACCTACGATATGAGATTGAGATAAAAACTAATTAGACTTTCAAAAGAAGAACTTGCCAACAAAGACCAAATCTAAATAAAAAAAACAAGATAATAAGGGTCAACTTGATTAATTTGCACCTAAACTAACCTCTAAAAAAGAAAAGCTAAGAAATCACAAAGTTGGAGAGACAATAATATAATACCAAAGTACACGACTGTAAAACAAAATAAATTATAAGAAAATAGTTAAGGAAAAAAACTCAAGTCAACTTGAGTTAACCCGACTAATCTTTTACTTAGGATAACCTAACAGAAAAATAATGGAGCAAATAATGAAGTTCAAGGCTTAATAACCAAAAATTCAAATTATAATTTCGAAAGGATAAAAAAATCAATATAGATATCACCGGAGACAACACTAATAACTTAAGCACCTTATTGAATGGTCCGTATAGAGTTAACAAAGTTAAAGATGCAATTACAAGAATTATTGGGAATTTTTTTTTTTGTCCGAGTAATTCACCTTGGGGGCTTCAATACTATTTGTAAAAAAACAATGGTACCCTAAGATTGTGTATTTACTACCACCAACTAATTTTATAATAAAAGGACAAAAATATAAATTCAAATCAGACTCGTGTCATGAGACCGAGATTACTTGTTAAAAGGCAAACATGAAAAAAATAACAAAGTAAAATTTCCATTTACAAAGCAATTTAAAATCTAAACAATATGGAGCAAATCTAATAAAAAAAACTAGGTGAAAAAATAATTATGGACTAAATTGAAAAACCAAATAAATTAAGAATAGGATAAGAAAATAGTAATAAAAGGAATAATGGTCCAAAATAAATAAACAAAAAAAATAAGAAATTAAAGGATAAGATTGAGAAAAAATGGTAAATAAAAATCAAATGCAATATAATGATATGGCATGAAATTGAAAAACTAATAAATTAAGAAAAAGATAAAACTAAAAAAAGTAATCAAAATAATGAGCATCATATTAAATATAAAAATAAAATAAAAATATGAGAGATAAAATTTTAAAAATAATTGAAAATTAAAAAAAATCAAAATCAAAATCAAAACAAATAGTAATAAAAAAAGAATGAGAACTAAAATTAATAAAGATACAATTTGGAGGATACAATTAATTTTTGGATGGGATAGCATGATTTTCTAGGTTAGGAGAGAGAAAAAAAAAGTCATACTGAGCCAATTATGCCTATGCTGTGATGTGACATGTCATCAATTTTTTTTAAATAATATCTAATAATTGAAAATGACTAAACAACCTTCGATGAACAAAATAAAAAATAACAAAGAAAGAAATCATAAATATAAATAAAAAATAGCCTTGAAACAATGTGTATTATGTTTTTTTTTTTCCTAAGGGGCAATAGCAATACCATAACTTCACGGTGCAAAAAAAACTGAAAATACAAATAAAACCCCTTTGCATGTTTAATGATTATTTGTTTTAAAGGTATTTGCAAATAATACTAATAATAAACAAAAAAGCCCTTGAAACAAAAAAAATATTTTTTCTTTTTAGAGCAACAAAACAATTTAATTATATAAAAAAATATTAACTAATTTATCCCTCCGAATCTTGTAATAGCCAATAAATTCCTTGAAAAAATCGATTCTATCCTTAATAACTTGTCTTTTAATTTGTGTGGAGAAGGGTAAAAAAAGAATTCCGAATCCACATGCTATAGTAAACAACTAATCTTTTTTTATTTTTTTTATAATATCATACAGTGGCTCCTTAAAAGTATATGTTTATTTTTTACTTCCAACGAGTACATCCAAATAACCTGCTCTCCGTTCGAGAATAAAAATATATTTAATATTATAATAGCAACTATTTTTTAAAATAAAAAAAAAAATGATTTTATAAATGTTTTGACACCGTAAAATCAGACAATTACAAGGTTATCCATAAAAAGCTCTTCCGTACATTAACATCCAGCCACCAAAAAATATCCCCACTTGCCGACTCGGGTATCTAATTACGAAACAGCACAAACAAGTCAAAAAAACTCCACCCCTATCCCACCGTTGACTGCCAGCAAAGCAAATAAAACCGCGCCCGCAATCACGTGTACGCTTAACCCGTTTTTAAACCCATCATTTCCTGGGTCTTTTCCTCCGGCAGGAATAGCAATCGGCGGAGAAGCCGAGTCAGGACCGGGAGGCTCCCTGTACTGAGGAGGAGGAGGCTGATTAAGACTGGGAGGCAATCCAAGGCCGCGATTGACGTTGATCTCAAAGGCCAATCCATGGAGGCATTGAATGCCATCATTAGCATCAGAGAAGAAATAATTCAAACCTTGAATGGTCAACGGTACTGGTATGACCAACGCTTGGTCGAACACCGTGTTGCCTCCGTTGTAGACAATCGTATCGTTATCAGACGAGTTGTCGATTGAGCAGTTTTTGAATGTTGTCAGATTGTAGGTCTGGATCACTGTCTGATTGGAGCTCGTTCTGAAAACTGACATGGGAGAATAATTTAGCAAACATCAACAATCATTCACACATGCGTAAAACAGATTTAAGACATTTGAAACTTACTAAGATAGTCGCCGAGATTGAAGGTTTGGGAGGCAGCCCAAGAGGAATAGTTATTGGCAGTGGTGTTGGTGGTGGAATTGAAGAACCAGCCGGCATTGTCTCCAACGGTGTGGTTGATATATTTAGTGGGAGGAGCCTGGGCCGTGGCGGCGGTGATCAGGACAGCAGTGATGGTTAGATGCAGAATGGTGGCCGGTCTCATGGCTGTTCAATGCGGTTTAATTTGTGTAGGGTTGCAAAGTATTAATAAAGGACGCGGTGTGTCCTGCGAGGAGTGCGGTAAAATGGAAGGAGAGTTGCGAGATTCCTTGACGCGGGGCATGTGGGTGTGAAATATTTCTGCCTCTCGTTGTTGATGTTTTGCTATATATTTAATTGAAAAATGGTGCCTGATGTCGAAATTCTACGAAAGAGGTAGTGTTAGAGCACGAAGATTGTATTTTTTTTTTAGTACAACAGAGGGCTGCCGGCTAGCCATTAACAAGACACTGTGCCTTGTTTACTGTGCATTTATTATATGGTCTTGCATGTTACTGTGTCAACTCCCTCCTTATATTATCAGAGTCAATGAAATGTCACCAGCTCGATCTGTTTTTTATTTTTTATTTTTTTATTTCTTATCTCGGGAAAACAGTTCTCCCGGTTATTTTCAAGGAGTACCCTCCAACGATGGGTATAGAACGTAATATCTCACACCTCGTCCCAGAGCCCATGGCAACACGGTGAAGAAATAAGTTCAAGTTTTCATGGGTATGGCCCGGAGAGGCTCTCTCTTATGCAATGTAATCCCAAACGTCTCACTCATGTCTATATCCTCTGGTGTCAAGCCATCAGCTATCTTCCAGTCGAAAGAGTGGATGAGAGATGCCAACGTCAAATGCACCATCTTGTGGGCCAGTGGCAATCCAGGGCAAATCCTTCTTCCTGCTCCGAATGGAATGAGCTCGAAATCTCTTCCTTTCACGTCAATTTGGCATTCTAAAAACCTTTCAGGCTTGAACGAATCAGGATCTGGCCATATGGCTGGATCTCTTCCCATTGCCCAGATATTGATTAGAATTTGTGCATTTTTGGGTACTCTGAAGCCTTGCATCTCTACTTCGGATACGGCTTCATGGGGCAGCAGGAGTGGTGCTGGTGGGTGCAGCCGAAATGTCTCCTTGACAATTGCTTGAAGGTAAGGACACCTGGAGATGTCTGATTCTTGAACAGGTCCATCGACTTCTTGGAGCTCGTTTTTGGCCTTGACCAATTTATCAGGGTTCAGTAATAACTCTGTCATTGCCCACTCTACTGTGCATGAGGTAGTGTCAGTACCCGCAATGAACATATCCTGATGTAAACATGTAAGATAATTATTTTCAGAATTGAAGGTTAGTGTGCAGAAAAAAGCTTGGTCATAATTATCAATTAATCTCAATACTTACCAGAAGCAACACCTGTATGTCAGTGAAGCTCAATTCAGTATTTTCTTCTTCGACAAGAATCAGCAGGGCATCAAGTACATCATGGCATGCCTTGGATGCCACCGAAGAAGAACGTAGTCGAGTCCTCTCGTTGATGATACTATCAAAAATCTGAAGTAATCTTTTGAAATAATTATTCATCTTTCGTCTTACACCTTGTGGATCTACTAATCGAAGCACTGGGAAATAGTTGGCAATATTTGGCTTGCCAATATGTTCCATGACACCCAACACAAGATCGCTGAATTCTTGAGACAAATCAGAATTGTAACTGGCTATATCAAGAGAGAAGAAGGTGTTCGAAATTAAATTAAGGATAGTTGTGAAAACAGATTTACCAATGTCAACAGCCTGTCCGCTGTTGCAATTCTCATGAACATATTCTAGCAATTCCTGAACCTTTTTTCCACGGAGGGCTTGGCTGGCATCAAGCCTTTGCGAAGTGAACATTTGTGTGGCAGCGAGTTTTCTGAGAAATCTCCAATGAGTCGACGCAGGCAACCATATCATTGTGTTTTTGTGGAAGTTATAGTGTTGTACATGAAGAGCATCTGGGACTGTTCTGCTGGAAAAGGCTTGGTCATGTTTCTGCAATGCTTCTTTGGCAATATCCGGAGAGGATACGACTATTGTGGTTATGGTACCAAGCTTGAGGGTCATTAAAGGTCCATAAGTTCGCGAGAGGTGAGCAAGGGTTCGGTGGGGCTTGTCACCGAGGGCTAATATGTTTCCAATTATCGGCAATTGGCGAGGGCCGGGTGGGAGGACGGTGCGAGTGGACTTCCGGCGAAGTTGGATGGATGCGATGAGGAGATGCAGACATGCCCAAGTACAAGAAATTAGTAGCAGAAGAAAAGGGTACTCCATTGGCTTCAATTGCCTGATATTTTTTCTATGGCCTCTCTTTATATCCTCTCTGCAATGTGCTCAAGCCATGCATTTATAGAGATTTTTAGAGTTTGAATTAGGATGTTTTGAAAGTGAACAAGAAAATACGTTTTTAATGTGTAAGAACTCGTATCGTCAACTTTTTATCTTTTCAAAGGTTATTGAAAAGTTAGATTTGCTCATCTGCTCATCCTGATGGTGAAAAAAAGAAAGCCACGTCCGTAACATTGTCACCTAAGCTCAACGTGAATTTCATTTATTTTCCAGACAACGTGAAATTCATTTATTTTCCAGCTGTCGGGGGGGGGGGGGGGGGGGGGGGGGGGGACACTTGTAAACACTTGGAATGAGTGATTCTTTCTAGTGTAAGATAATTTTTTTTCATTCTTTATTTATTTACAAACTACATCAATATTTAACATGAAAGAAATAAGCTAAACTCATCTATTAATTCATATAAATCCTTATGTTAGTTTATGACTTCTAATTAGTTATTTTATTAAGGATTTTTGTACCGAATAAAACTATCTTTTAGCTATCCATACATGTTCAAATTTTACTGGGGAGTCATGATTTTTGATAGCTAGGTTATCAAATGCCCTCTCAAACTCTATTATTTGATTAAAGACTCTTCTAGCTTGATTGATAAGTCTTATTCACGGTTGAATTTAGCTATTTTCTTCTATTTTGTCATCAATCATCGTCGTATTCCATGATGAACACACATAAAATACATTGACGTGAGATGCATCACTATACATAATCCTAAGAAATGAATTTATTGGCTATGACTTGCTTGAAATGAAAGATATGATTCAGCAAAGATTTGATGTGGATCAAGTGCTAAAGGCTCAGGTAGAGGCAGCCAAACATAGAATGAAACAGATCACAGAAAAAGGCAGGTCTATAAGAAACATGACGATCAAGTAATAAAAGATTGCCATTTCTATAGCCTTGCATTCTTAAACATTTTGCTAAGGACATTGCACCACCACCAACAGAGCTTCCACCACCACCACAATTTTGCTATGTTTCGATAAATGTGGTTACTTGAAAACAGTTAGGCCACATAGAAACACATCCTTCCCTTTGTTGTTCTCATCAAAAAGCACCAACCTTTCATTATTGCTGCTAACGTTTTTTCAAATCTCAATTTGAAATCATCACTCAAATCAAACCCTTTTCCGAAAGCTGGAAGAGACCGTGTAAAAAGTACAGTGCCATTGTTTTGCTTAGAATCTATGCAAATTTTTTGTTTGGTAAATTCTCAGTTTGGGCAAAGTCTTATAATGGTGTAAATGGAAAATCTTTGATTTGATTGATTTTTAGAAATTTAGGATGTTTTGAAAGTGAACAAGAAAAATAAATTTTTAACGTTTCGTATCGTCGACTATATAACTATTCAAAGGTGAGAAAAGTTGGGCTTGTCTACGTGCTCAACGTGAATTTCATTTTGTTTTTCAGACAAGGCTGTCAGGCGGTTGAAGGTGAGCATTACCAAACGAATCAATTTAATTGTCCTGCCACAGCTGAAGTCTAATATTTGATGGGTGGGGGGAGGCATTGCAGTCATTTAAATGAAGGAAAACGTTTATTTCACCCAAAAATATATTTCTCTCTCTCTTTGTCATTTATAGATTTATAGACCTGAAACATTACAATGATTTGTTAATGAAACTGTTTATTTAATTTTATCCCACCGATCACAAATTTCAAAATTAATTACAAAAACTAAAATAAATAAATTCAAAAGAACATTAATCTCATTAATATAAAAAGTCTCAAGTCCTAACTTTTGATATCATATGAGTCCTTATGTTAATCTATTACTTCTTATTAGTTATTTTATTTAGGATTTTTGTTTTGAATAGAACTTTGTTTTTTAGTTATCCATCGTGATTTTTTATTGTTTGGTTATCAAATACCCCTATAACTCTTTGATTAAAGACTCTTTCAACTTGATTGATTTTTCTTATTCATGGTTGGATTTGGCTATTTCGTTTTCTATTTTTTCATAAACCATCATTGTATTCAGTGATTAACACTTGTCTATTTCTTTTTTATGTAAATACATATAAAACATTAATAGTGAATTTGAAAAAAATGGCTACAGGAAGTATATTAATAAACTTCCTTAATAAAGACAAATTGGGAAAAAGACATAGGAGAACACGTTAATTAAGAGAAATTAGTCCACGTAATACGACTAGTCCTCAAATAGATTGCCCATGTCAAAACCCATTTTTTGGGTTATTCTCTAAAAAATAATAAAATAAGAAACAAAAAGGTTGATGACACGAAAAAAATCATGTTGAAGATTTTTTGAATAGATTGTAGAGCCCAATTGTTCCTTTATTGTGCTAAAATTAAAAGAAAATGTAGATTCAGGCTACAATAGTTTATTATTGGATTAATCTCAATAAAAATTTAGCTGAAAGACATAATTATATTTTTTATAGGCCAATTTGATTTAATCGTAGAATAATTTAAAGTATAATGATGTTTAGGAATTAATTAAGGGTCCAATTGAAGGATTTGATTAAGTGCAAAGACCTATTTATACTTTGAATTGGTCAAATTAATTTTTATGAAGGGTACAATTGATGAAACATCAAGTTCGAAAGCCTAATTCAGATTTAATTGAGAAGATTGGAACTTTCGAAGACCAAATTTTCAAAATAGCCAATTTTCAGCCATTTGCCTCAGGACTCCTACTAGGAACCAAAGACTTAGACTTTGGCAACAATCCCCCCCCCCCCCCCCCCCCCCCCCCCAAAAGTAGGACATTCAGGAGAAGCCACAGTTGAATGAAATCTGGTATGGTCAATCCTATTTGTATATGCCTTATGGTACTTATGGACTTGGCAAAATGAAATAAGAACATCTTTGATCCCGAAAAGCCATCGATATTAAAGTGTGGTGTTAAAATTAGGATCTTAGAACAAATAGTTTTCGACCCAATGAGGTAGAGACTCTCTCAAGAAAAAAGATCTACTTCGAGCCTTAGAAAAAGACCAACGAATAAAAAATATGTCTTAAAAAAAATAATCAACCAACAATGTAGCTTACCTTAGGTTGGTGCACTGCAGTTGACACGTCTTTCCCTTGCACAATAAGTCCCCTTACCCAGACTATCGCAGACAATTAGGTTTCCTAGTGACCTTAATATTAGGTGGTGACTCCTAAAATTTATAATTGCAATTCTATGGTTATAAGAAACCCCCTCTCTTGTGCATTGTCTCCCCTCTTTGGGATGGCAGCGTGCGAGGCGAAAATTAGCCATCGTGACAATCCATACAAAGTGAAAAGAACAATGAATTAGTGGTAGAAAAATTGAAGTGGAAAACTAAGTTGAAAATTGGTCCAAGGACTAGTTGCTTGTTTAGAAAGAAACAAATTTGGAGTAAGCAACTCAAAAGAAAGAATTTTTTTCAAAAGTGGAACAGATTAAGAGTAGATATGATTTTGACATTTAGCATAGTGACTAAATAACAATATTTTTTGTTTCTCAAATAAAAAAAAGTCACGATATCGATAAACACATCCATAACGTGTGTTATATCACAAACAATAAATTTATTATTGGATTAATCTACATAAAAATTAAGTCTAAAGGCACACTTATATTTTTTATAGGTCGATTTGATTTAATCATGACCCAATTTAAAATATAATTATACTTAAGAATTAATTAAGGGTCCAATTGAAGGATTTTATGAAGTGCAAAGACTTAATTATACTTTAAATTGGTCAAATTATTTTTTTTGTTAAGGTCTTAATTTATAAAAAATCAAGTTCGGAAGCCTAATTCGGATTTAATTGAGAAGTTTGGAATTTCGGGAGACCAAATTTGATTTTTACCAAGTCACTTGGATGAAATCAGGGTGAAATTGAAGAAACTTGAAAGTTTAATGGTCAATTGAGGGTAAATTATATAAATCCGAGATCAAGGACTGAAGTAAAAAAGGCGCGTAGATTTAAGGTTGCTATTGAAGTTTTGATAGGGATAAAATTGCATAAATTAAAAAGTTTAAGGTCATTTAGGAGTGCAATTATAACAATCATAAATTGAGAGACCAATTTGTACTTCTGGCATCTTGTAGAATTTTCAGGTAGCCGATACAATGTTCTGTACATTGATGTGTACTAGTGCATGTTTGCCTTCATTTTTATCATTGTAGCCACCTGCAAACACCATCGCTGCATGAAGGGTTAACCAAAAGGTTGCCATATCACTATAAATACTTGCAAGAAAGAACACTTAAAAAAGGGGGGACGAGAGAAACAAAGGAAAGAATGAAAGAAAAGTAGAGGAGCAATATCAGTTTTTATCACCGGGAGGACATCTTCGTCTCCTTCCTTATTACTGCACCCTCAAAAATTCCTTTTCGGATTACAACCCTAGCTTCTTCATCCCCCCGTGTCCTCCAACAGAAGCAGTAGGTGTCCATCGTCTTTGGCGACAGACAGAGGCAATTTCTATTTCTTCCTTCTCCATTGCAGCACCCTTTTGGCGCCTCCCCAAACCACCATTCCCGATGTCACTACCACCGGTGAAATCAGCTCAGCCTCCTCTACATGACGGCAGTGATAGATGCGCCTTTCATCTCCCTCCTTCATCCTCCCTTGCAGTGTTTACTGCAGGTGAATAGTGGGCGTTGGCTAAGCTGGACGTGGTGACCAACCTGGCTACCCAAAGATGGGTGGGCCGGAAGCCTAACCCAAAATGGTGGGCCTTTGCGGCCCACCCATGCTGATAGTCCAGCCTTAAAAAATATAAATTAAAATAATAAAAATATAAAATAAAAATTTGCATGAAAGTATGAAAAATACAAAAATGTATTTTCATTTCAAAATAATTATTTTGTTTTCACGCTCACGACTGAATTTATAAAAATTTTTAATCATATTTTTCATAAAAGAAATCATATATTTTCTCATATTTTTGAAACAAAAATAGGATATCATAACCAGTTTATGAATATTCGTTACAGTTCGGCCAAAATACCAAAAATCTTTCAACTTTAATTATCGGATTGTAAAATTACATTATAAAGTACACCATCGATATTAAAGCGCGGTGAAATTGGGACCCTAGAACAAATAGGTTTCAACCCAATGAGGTAACGACTCTCTCAAGAAGAGAGATCTACTTCGTGCCTTAGAAAAAGACCAATGAATAAAAAATCTGATTTTAAAAAAATCAAACAACAATACAGCTTACTTTATGTAGGGTGCACTAGGGTTGACGCGTCTTTCCCTTGAACATTAAATCCCCTTACCTGGACCCTCATAGACTATTAGGGTTTTTAGTGATCGTAATACTAGATAGTGGCTCCTAAAAATTATAATCATAATTCTATGGTTATTAGAAACCCCCTCTCCCGCGTGTCGTCTTCCCTTTCTAGGGATGGACGCATGTGAGGCCAACTGAAAATCAATCGTCGCGATAGTCTATACAAAGTGAAAAGAAAAGTGAATTAGTGGTAGAAAATTTGGAGTGGACAACTAAGTTGAAAAATGATCCAAGGACTAGTTGCTTGTTTAGAAAGAAAAAGAAATTGAAAAATGATCCAAGGACTAGCTGCTTGTTTAGAAAGAAAAAGAAATTGGAGTGGACAACTAAGTTGTGCTTGTTTAGAAAGAAAAAGAAATTGGAGTGGACAACTAAGTTGAAAAATGATCCAAGGACTAGTTGCTTGTTTAGAAAGAAAAAGAAATTGGAGTGGACAACTCAAATGAAAGAAAAAAATTTCAAAAGTGGTTGATGTAGTTAGACTAGCAATAATTGAGGGATGTGATTACTATCATGAAACAAATTAAGAGTAGATATGATTATGTCATTTAGCATAGTGACTAAAATAACAATATTTGTTTTTCTCAACTAAAAAAAAGTCACGGTACCCAAAAAAACATTCATAACGTGTGATATATCACAAACAAAATTATATAAATGTTTTTATGGATCAAGGAGATAAAACTAGATTCAATACTAAAAATAATCACATCATATAAGCAAATTGACTAAAAATACAAACAAAAATTATAAAAAACAAGAAGAAAACATTAAAAATAAAATGACAAAGAGCGTAAGAATCTGGAAAAATCTTGTATTTTATAGTGAATTTTAAAAATTAAAATTTTAAATAATTAAGTCCGACAATAATCTAAATTGATTCCTTTATAATAAACTTTTGATTGGTCACTATAATTATTTTTAAGAAACCACTTACGTCTGCTCTCTCAAGGATTGCAGCTGCAAAAAGTTGTTCCAACATTTTCAAATAAATATTCATCTGCCGGCGTACGCCTTGTGGATCGACTAAACGAAGGATAGGGAAACACTCTGCAAGATTAGGGTGGGTTCATTAATGGATTATTACCTATTTTTTATATATATAAAAATAAAAACATAGAAAAAAGATTTTGTGCTCAAACGATGAATTTTAGTTATGCACGAGCCGATTTGCCCGCTCCGCTAGGCTTTTTTATCTATATAAAAAATTGATTGAATGTATAAATGTTGTATTTTGTTATTTTAATATTTAATGAGTAAAATTTTAATTGATAAAATCTATTAGAAACAGGTGTTTTTTCAACTAAAAAATGATTGAATATTGCTACAACTAAAACTCTTTTGATAAAATCCGTTAGAAATGATTTTTTTTATATGAAGGAAATTGATTGTAAAATTTATTGCTCAAATTATGATATTAAAAATATTTTAGAATAATAATAAATAGGTCTCACATATTTATAAGAAAAATATAATTATTATTATTATTTTGAATGTCTTATCTATAATAATAAGAAATTTCAACACCTAATAGTATTAAAAAAAATAAAACACTAAATAAATGAATTTTTTTTAATAAATATTAATAGATTTAAAAAAAATGAAATGAAGAATAAAAAAAAAGAGAAAATAGAAAATATCATTTTTGAAATGACTACCAACAAAATTAAAATGTAAACATAAAAGAAAATAACTTTAATAACAGTAGAAATAATAAAAATTGTTGAGACCATAATTATTGTTAGAGAAAAAATTTCTATCAATTTTTTTATTTTTATAATATTATATGAAAAGTATTTCAGAACAAATGATATTATTGTTTTTTTTTTAAAAGCAATATATGTATACATAAATAATTAGCCTAACATATTTAAAGGAAAATAAAACTTACAAATAATAATTATCATTATTTTGAATGTTTTATCTATAATAATTAGAAAATTCAATACCTAATAATATTAACAAAAAATGATTATATTTAAAGAAATTATTTAACTTGAAGAATAAAAAAAGAGAAATAATAACAAATATTGTTTTTAAAATGATTACCAACACAATTTAAAATTTAAAAATGAAAAAAATCTTAATAAGAGAGGAATAAAAAAATTGAAACAAAAACTAAGAGCATGTATATATATGGACAGAAATAAGAATTATGTAAGAAATATAAAAAATGATTTTTTTTTCAAATGGTAATGAACAATGAAAATCACAATTGAAATAACTTTGTTTTTCTTTTTATTGATTTTTCAAGTCAAATAAATTTTTCAAATCTAATAATATTTATTGTTTTTTTTCATTCATTTTCATTTGTTTTTTTTTAAAATATTATTAGATGTTGAAATTTCTAATTATTGTAGATAAGGCATTGAAAATAATGACAATAATAATTCGTAAGTTTTTTTCTTTATAAATATGTTACACTAATTATATATTTTGCTATTTATTTCATATTAGTGCATTTAAAATAATGATAATAACTATTTGTGATTTTTTCTCTGATAAATATGTTAGATTAATTATATATTTTGATATTTATTTAATATCAACACCTTATATATATATATATATATATATATATATATATATATATATATATATATATATATATATATATATATATATATATATATATATCACTTTTTGGAATTGCGATCTCTTTTAGGTATTCTAGAAAATAACAATAATTGTCGTGGTGCGCGTAAGTTGACCCGGACACCTCGGTTAAGAAAAAAACATGTATAAGTGTTAAATCAAAATAGAAATAAAAAAATTAAAAAAAGTGAATCCGAAGATTAGTCGTGGTGCACGTAAGTTGGCCTGGACACCTCAGTTATCAAAAAAAAATTCTTGTTTTTTGTAAAACAAAAAACAACAACCAGCTAGTAAAAAAACAATCAATTTTTTAATATAAAAACCTTTTTTTTTAAAAAAAAAAAGTTCTTAAAAAAAACAAATCAGATTTGAAAAAAAAACAATCAGTTATTAAGAAAAAAAACTTTTTTTTAAAAACAAAACCCTTTTTGAAAAAAAAATTGAGTTATTAAAAACAGAAAATATTGTTTTTTGTAAAAAAAATAAAAAAACAACCCGTTATAAAAAAAATCATTTGTCTTTAACAAAAAAAACATTTTTTAAAAAAAACATTTTTTAAAAAAAACAAACAGTTCTTGAAAAAAAAATCAAATTTGTAAAAAGAAAAAACAACAACCAGTTATTAAAAAAAACTTTTTTTAACAAAAAAAACTTTTTTTTTTAAAAAAGAAAAACGAAATCAGATTGGTAAAAAAAAACAAAAAAAAAACAGTTTTTTTTAAAAAAAAACGAAATCAGGTGTCCGAGCGGTTTCGAACTCGCGCGCGCCAGTGTTGGCAGTGCGCTGCCAATCGCTCGGCCAAAGCTATTTATTTGTCAATATCACCATAAAAAATAGATAAAGAAGACCTGTGTAAAAAAAAAAAAAAAAGAGGTGGACGAACTCGCGCGACGCACGGACGACAAATGTCCAGTCCACAGTGTGCTGAGTCACAATGCACAGTGCACCCGAGGCTGAGCTCTTTTAGCTTATATCTTAATATAACACCATTATAATTAGAGGGAGCTATCAAAAGAAAGATCTTATTATCTTAATTGATGAAATTTTTATTAAGGGAATTAAGATTATTATTATTATAAAGACTAATGTATTAGCAGTTATTATTATTTATTATTATCTATAAAGCTAAATGAGCTCGCGGAAATACTGTACATTTAGTCACTCACTGTTGCAATTTACTGTAACTCTAGATTTAGATTTATTATGGATTTAAATAGTGAAATTACTATTTAATTAATAGTTTTAAGATTATGGATTTAAATAGTGAAATTACTATTTAATTAATAGTTTTAAGGAAACAAATTATCTCAGCATGTAGTTAAAATGGTGCAACAGCGAGCAGGCGAAGGGTTCGATCCCCTGCATCCCCATCGATTTATTATAAAACACTCTAAAAGAGCTCAGACTTCTACTGTAGCACCAGAGACAATTCACTGTGGACTTGCCATTTATCAGCCCTGCGCCGCGCGAGTTCGTCCGCCTGTTTTTTTTTTGAACAGTGTTTTGACGCTTTTAGCCCCGGTAATAGGACAAAATAGGGGCTCGGGCTCGCGGTAAAAAGGGGCGGGGCTGAGGGTCATTCATGTAATTGCACGCGTTCGGACCGGACCGGTTCGGTCCGGTCCGCCGCAGTTTATTTTTTTTAATATATTTAAAATGGCTAATTACGGTTTTAAGCCCGAATAAGACAAAAATATTAATTTTAGGCACCTCCGCCGCAGTACGGTAATTGACCTTTTTTTAATTTGAATTTTTGTCGGTTTTGTCAGTGCATGTGTTGCACGCGCCAGCCTTTTTCACGCCCCACGCCCTCTTTAGGCGATGCGTGCGATGTCCTCCGGTGGCTGGAGGCGAGATTCCACCGTGTAGCTCGATGCGTCTCCTCGTGGTCTTCCTCCCGCGGTGGCGCGTGTACCCTAAAAAAGTCCGTAGACGCGCCGGAGGCCGGTTAAAGCGTCGGCCACGTTTCTCTCTCTCTCCTGCACGTAAAAGTGCAGGAGAGTCCCCCATTTTGTGATACTTTTCATTTCGGTCCCTTGACTTTTGATTTTGTTTTTTGTCCTGATTTTGGTTGGATAAGTTTTGATTTAGTTCGATTAGGTCCTCCAATTGGAATTGATTGAATGTCAATGTTTCACTTCGGTCCTCCTTCTTTTAATTTTCGGATTGGGTATAAATTATTCAATAAATACAGTACAGAAGTTTTGATTTCTTCAATTGGATCCTTTTATTGAAATTGATAATATATTGAATTTTCATTTTGGCCCTTATAGTTTTAATTTTTTATTTTAATCCCTTGATAAATTCATATTTGTGTTTTATTTTCCATAATAATAATAATAATAATAATAATAATAATATATAAAAAAATATAATTACAATAATAATAATAATAATAATAATAGTTTTAATTTTTGATTTTAATCCCTTGATAAATTGATATTTGTGTTTTATTTTTCATTATAATAATAATAATAATGATAATAATAATAATAATACTAATACTAATAGTAATAATAATAATAATATCTTTTAATTTGCATAATAATAATAATAATGATAATAATAATAATAACAATAATAATATTTTTTTTCCTTACTCTTTTGTAAATGTGTTTAAGTTTTTTTCTCTCAATAAAAATAATGATGATAATAATAGTAATAATAATAATAATAATAATAGTAATAGTAATAGTAGTAGTAATAATAATAATAATAATAATAATAATAATAATAATAATAATAATATTTTTTTTCCTTACTCCTTTGTTAATGTGTTTAGGTATTTTTCTCTCAGGATAATTTGATAATTTTTATTGTTTTAACAGTGGTAACAATGATAAAAAAAAAAAAAAATTGTTTCATCTTCTGTTGAGGTTTTTAGGATTTTTTTGACAATAATAATAATGATAATTTTTTGACAATAATAATAATGATAATTTTAGAAGTTAAGACTTCGATAATATTGTTATTATAATAGACAATGTTGATACCTTTTAGTATACCAAATTTTATATATTAAAATATTATATTTTAATCTTAACAGCTGTAAAAATTATTTTTTTCACCCGCACTACACCCGCAACGTAATGCGGGCAGTTGACTAGTTTGGTTCTAATAATAGATAGTCTTGGCTATTGCTGGATTGTTTTTGGATGCCTTTTTGGCCTACGTGTCTTTTGCTATGTATTTATTTTAAATGACAATAAATAATACAGGGAGGGAGTACGGGGTAGTCCCAAAAATATATACTTGGGTTTCTCTAATTTTTTATTTTGTTTTAAAAGTATTTAAGAAAACATTCGTTTTTAATTTAAAATTATTTTTACATATATTTTAATATGATAATATCACAAAAAAATATTTTAATATATTTTAACATATAAACTTTTCTAAAGCTATTACTGTAACAATTGAAGAATGTTCTTCTTTTTCTTCTTCTTCTTCTTCTTTTTCTTCTTGGTTTTGCAAAGTTATTTCAATTTGTGGATACTAAAAGAAAAATCCATTGTCTCCACTAACATATTAAATTATAAGTTTGTTTGACAATGCGTTTTAAAAAAATAAAAAAAATATTATTTACTTTAAATTAAAAAAAAATGGTATCCTTTTCATTAAAAATAACATTAAAAAAATGGTAATTTAAAAAATATTTTTATTTTTTACTTTAAATTAAAAAAATGGTATTTTTAGATCATTTTCATATGGTGATGTCAAAAATAATATTTAAAAAAATATTATTTTGATGTATTTCTAAATAAAAAATACTTTCAAAAACAATATCATCTAGAAACCTAAACAAGCACTAAATATGTATAATTAATTTTAAAAACCTAAGAGGCAATATGGTTTCACCGTTCTTTTTATTATCATCACATACACAAATTATACAAAAACCTAAAGCAACTCAAGGATTTACTGTAACATTACAGAGGAATTACTGTGGATTTTAATAGTATAATTACTATTTTACCCTTCAGTGCGTGTGAATTTTAGCCTTTGTATCAAGGGTATTTTTGATTTTTTACAATTTTGAGCACAGTAAAATAACCATAATACCATATAATAAAATAAAAATCAAGATTTAACGGCGAGGGTGTCTTAGTAATTTCACATTCTTAATGAATAGTAAAATAAATGTTTAAATACTAATATGTCCACATAAAAGACAAAATAAAAGAATTGGTTGTAGGGGTGTTTAGGTAATTGACCATTTTTTAAAATATTAATTTGAACAGTAAAATAAATATGTAAATGCTTATATGCCCCCATAAATGACAAAAATCAAGAATTAGCTGTAGAGGTGTTTAGGTAATTGACCATTTTCTAAATGTTATTTTTTGTCGAATACTGCAGTTGCGTCCATCGGACACGCCGATATTTTTCGTCCACCTTTTTATGTATTTAGATTTAATATCACGTAAACAAAAACTATACAAGGTCACATGTAGACAGAATGGATAGAAAAATGGGGTCAAATTATCTACAATAAAAAAATATACGAGTTACTTACCCCGCGCTTTGCCAAAACCAAATTTGTAAAGATGTTAATTTTTTTTTATGGTACTATATTTTCTTTATTATGCTATTCATCTGAGTGAAATAATCAACCTGCAAAACTTTGGATTATTTGGTTTTTTGTACATATTTATTTTATTATGAATGATGTGTTTAAAATAATGATAATGATTATTTTATAGGTTTTGTTTCTAAAAAATTAAGAATAATTATATATTTTGATATTTGTTTAATGTTAATGTCTTAAAATATTTTTTTTGAACTATTTGTTTTTGAAAAAATATCAAATTAATTTCATCCTATTGTTCTAATATCACGTAAAATATAATAATATGAAAAATCAATCTTAAAAAATAAAAACAAATAATTTCATTTCTTTTTATAACAATAATGATAGTGGCAGTGATGTTATTGCCACTAATAATTAAAATATTAATTATTTACAATAATGATTATAATGAAAACTATAATAATTTGACCTTTTAAAAATTATGATACAAACAATGAGAGTAATAGTTGCAATAATTCATTAGTCGATGTTATTTTTTTGAAAAATTTACTTTTGTTGCTTTTTTATATATGATTTTTTGATCTAATACCATGTAAACATAAAGTATACGAAGCCACACATTGACAAAATGGATAAAACATTTAGCCAAGTTATCTACAATGAAAAAATATACTAAACACTTGCCCTACACTTCGCCGCAACAAGAACTTTTTTTGTATTGTTGTACATATGAGCTAAATAATAAGCTTACAGAACTTTCAGTTATTGTTTTTATAAATATTCATTTTACTATAGATAAGACGTTCAAAATAATACTAACAATTATTTTTAAGGTTTTTTCCTTAAAAATACATGAGACTAATTATATATTGTGATATTTGTTTAATGTTAACAACTTAAAATATATTTAAAAAATGAACTAATTTTTCCTTTGAAATCTCAAATTAAATTAATCTAAGTGGTCTTAAAATGTTTTAATATAATAATATGAATAAAAAAAATCTAAAAAAAATATTTTTTTTTAAATAAAATTACTTTAAACTAAAAATATATCAATGTACACATAAACAAAAGAGATGAATAAAAAACACAGATAACAAATCACTAACAACAAAAAGTTCATTATACAGGTATAAAAAAGAGTTTCACTCTCATTTGACACCACTAGAGCAAAACTTAATCTTTTTTGTTAACGTAAATTGCATTTGATACAAAGATAAATACCAATAAAAATCAAAATGAAGAGTATAAATATAAACAAAAATTTAAAAACTATCCTAGAAGAACTAGAAAAATCAAGATATCGAAATTAAACCAAAAAAATGAAAAAATAAAAACCAAAATAAATAACAAGAAATTATATATGTTGAAACAAGACAAAAAAAAAAATTATCCTAGCAGCTTACAATTTAATAAATTAAATAATTAAATAACGAATTAAAATACACACTAAATCAATCAATTTGTTGTTAAAAAAAAAAACTCAGCGCGCGGGGGAAAATAATCTCATAGTAACTAACAAATGACAACTTCTCATAGTCTATAATTCATTTGGTTCATGCTAGGATAAGTAATTCTTAAGCTAACCTTATAGAAAAACAAGTTTAGTTTTAAGGAGGAGCATCAAACTGAATTCCAGGTTTTATAGCCCTTTTATAATTATACACACGGTTGGACCAGTAGCTTACAAGCTATGGCAGTATTATGACATCATTGAAGACAAAATGCTAGAACTAGCAACCACAACTAAGGCAGCAGGAAGAATCAAGGACTAGTTGTTTGATTTTTGATTTTCACACATGATTATTAGTTAGCTAGGTATTTGTGAGAATTATAAGAAACATGACGATCAAGTAATAAAAGATTGCCATTTCTATAGCCTTGCATTCTTTTCTCTCCTTTCTTTTTGTTTTTTTTTCTTCTTCAACCTCCATTCTTAAGCATTTTGCAAAGGACATTCCACCACCACCACCACCACCACCTGGTAATTTTTCTTATGGTCTTACAGTCAAAGTGGGTTCTTAGTGTCATGTTTATGTAGAAACTACTCTTTTAAATAGGGGTTTCACGTGATGCTATGCTTCGATATAAATGTGGTTACTTGAAAACAGTAACGTCACATGGAAACACACCCTTCCTTTTGTTGTTCTCATCAAAAAACACCAACTGTTATAAATTTATATTTATGTATTGAATGTCCATCACTCTTGAGTTTAGTCTCTTGGATTTCCATAACCATTGAGTTCATTTTTTTCTCCTATAAATAGACCTCTTGTCTTGTATTGTTTACACTTTTTGAAATAATAGAAGAATTGATATTAAGGTATTTCTCCCTTGACTCATTTGCTTATATTTTGATGTTTATGGTCTTCTATGTTAATTATTTTTTTTTTTATAACACGTTATCAGCATGATTATCTAACCAACTTATATCAATTTTAATATTTTCGCTTTTCATTATTGTCATTTCTTTTTGACAAATTTTCTTTCACTATTATTCATATAAAGAGATTTATAGTTCCCGAAGAACGAGTATTGCAAGTTCCTAAAAAAATTAAATAAATTAAAAATAGTTCCTACAGAACTTGTTCACAAGTTCCTGAAGAACGAGTTCACAAGTTCCTGAAGAGTTAAAAAATTAAGAACAGTTCCTGAAGAACTAATATCACAATTTCCTAAAGAATTAAATAAATTAAATACAGTTCCTGACAAACTAGTATTTCTAAAGTTGAATAAATAACAATCTTAAAGGACTGAATTTTTGTCTTCTTCTTTTATCTCCATGGTTATATTTAATAAGTTATTTCTTGTTTTTATAGATAAATATAATATCAAATATGACAAAGCTTGAATTTATCGCTTTTGATATTTTTAGAAATAATTATTTGTCATGAAATATTGACGTCGAGTTCATCTGGAAGCTATGAATCTTTAAGAGACCATCAAATAAGGAAATAATATTTGGCAAACTCTAAATAAAAGATATGACCACCAAAGTTTATCATACTTCCTTCAGGTTATTATGATTGGTTGCACCTGAAGTTGTAAGATTTTAAATTGATTAGTGAATATAATTATGCTCCTTTTAAAATTATCTCACAGCTGAAATTGTGTGGTAAAGATATCACATATGATCAAATGTTAGAGAAAATATTCTCTACTTTTCATGCCTTAAACATTTTCCTGCAGCAACAATCTAGAGTGTATAATTTCAAAAGGTTCTAAGTTATTCTCTGAAGTGAATGGAACTTTTGTCTAGAAGACAAGAAAAATACAAGGATATAGGTATGGAAAAAAAAGGAAAATAAGAAGAGATGATCCTTCTAAAAAAGCAACCCGTCATACCACCATAAGTGGAGACACAATGAACTTAGACAAGAAAAGGTAAGAATTTGCATAAATCCATAAGATAAGTGTCATAGGCGTGGTATGCATGGACATTGGTTGTACCTGTCGTACACCAAAACATCTTACAAATTTATATCAAGCCTCTCTGAAACAATATACAATTGAGACTAATTTTATTCATAAAGATGTTTCTGAAAATCATAATGCTTATATTGATGTTTCTGATTTCTTTGAAAACTCTGATAAGACAAAAAACATGCTTAGTGGTGGAATAATTAGAGATGGTTAAAACTCTTATTTTATGTTATTTTGTTTACAATAAACATTATCAGTTTGGATTAAGTTAAATAATAAACTTTGATTATCTTTTGAATAGTGACATGGCTTTTCATGATGGAGATTTATGTTTGGCAGACAATGCAATAACGCACACAATTCTTAAGGGAAAATAATACTTTAAGTATTTGACATTAGCCAAAGCTAATATCACTAAAATATTAGGTTCATTAGACATGATTAAAGGCTCTGTAAAAGCTAATATTGTGTTACCAAATAACACAAGATTGAGCATCAAAGATGCATTATATTCACTTGAGTTCAGAAGAAATTTACTTAGTTTTAAGGATATACATGCTAATGGTTATTGCATTGAACCAACAGATGAAGATAGAAAAGAATATCTTATATTATTGCATGTATTTTACGCCAAAAGCTTGTACTTGAGAAACTACCTGCTTTCTCTTCCATAATTTATTATACGATCATGAAATCTATTGAATTAAACGTTGTGATACACCAGAAGTGTTCTGACCCAAACAATTTATGTTTTAGCATGATCAACTTGGACATCCAGGATCAATAATGATGAGATGAATTATTGAGAATTCTTATGGGTATCCTTTAAAGAACTTGAAGATTCTTTTACCAAGTGAAAATCCATATGCTACATGTTCTCAAGGTAAATTAATTACCAAACCATCTCCATCAAAGGTTCTTATAGAATCACCATCTTTTCTTGAAAGAATTCAAGGAGATATATGTGGGCCTATTCATCCACCATGTGGATCTTTTAGATATTTTATGGCATTGATTGATGTATCAAGTAAATGGTCACATGTTTGTTTGCTTTTGAGTCGAAATATTGCATTTGCTAGATTAATAGCATAGATTATCAGACTACGAGTGCAATTTCCTGATTATCCTATCAAGAAAACTCGTCTAGACAATGCTGGTGAATTTATTTCCCAAGCATTTGATAGTTTTTGCACTTCTATTGGAATTGATGTTGAACATCATGTTGCTCATGTACATGCTCAAAATGGTATAGAAGTGTAACAACCCGTAATTTTTTTTTTTTAATATATGGCATTGCTCAACGACCCATATCCATTCACTTCGGTAAATACCATCCATACAATAATCGTTCCATTAAAGAAAATAACTTCTCATGAGAGTACAATACTACAGTTTTCACAACTAAAGATTTAGATTAAAAGTATACATACATGGTTATGAGTTTACGTTCTTAATCTACTAGTGATATTTACAAACGTTCACAAAAGGGTCTGGTAACAAATTAAGCATTCAGTACGTTACTTCAGCCCAAACACATCTTAAATTAGAATGCAATCTACATGGTTCTTTGCAAAGTAGGTTCCTTTGTATTAGGTTCCCTAGCCCTCTCGTGGCTGTGACGTCCCGCAGCAGTACAAACATTTAATGAATTGCACTTACTTAATGATGGTATTAAAATAATATTGACCAAAAGATCTATCGATTAAAAGATACACTGGCATGTAGGAATTTCTGCATATACATAAAGCAATTCGATTGTAGAAATATAGGTACTCCATTTCTCTTTTTCGAGCACCAATATCATTACTCCGTATATTCATAAAAGCATTCATATCTAAGGTCTACCATTCTTTTCGAACGTCGTTAAATGGAACTAACATTCTCTTGTTCCGACCAACCTTTCGGATGTCATTAGCCGGAGCTAATCACTCATTTATTCTGGCCATCCTTTCGGATGCCATTAGCTGTAGCTAATCAAGCGTTTATCCCGGTCATCCTTTCGGATGCCATTAGCCGCAGCTAATCACTCTTTATTCTGGCCATCCTTTCGGATACCATTAGCCGAAGCTAATCAAGCGTTTATCCCGGCCATCCTTGCGGATGCCATTAGCCGTAGCTAATCAAGCGTTTATCCCGGCCATCCTTCCGGATGCCATTAGCCGAAGCTAATCAAGCGTTTATCCCGGCCATCCTTCCGGATGCCATTAGCCGTAGCTAATCAAGCGTTTATCCCGGCCATCCTTTCGGATGCCATTAGCCGTAGCTAATCAATCGGTGATCCACATTCAAGCATGCAACCATCTAATATATATATATATATATATATATATATATATCATCGTATTCGTATAATATTCAAATTAAAATACCTATTACGTGTCATATAAAAAGGAGAGGTGTAAATCACCTACCTGTTCCACTAGTGGGTTGTGCTTGTCTTGCCGATGATCCAGTCCCAACCGCACCACCTGCTACATCAAGGGTCATAAATCAGTACACTTGCATTTCGGCCTACATCCGTCACTGCACTCATTTCAAGAGTTCATATGTTCATAATGCAGCTTCGGCAGCGAGTCGCAATTTGCCGCAAAATACACAATTCGGCACACAATACTTTAACCGAATTCCAATCCAAACACTCATGCAAATTCTCAGAAAAATACCCATACATTTCAGCATAGATTTTCAGTTCAACACACAAAATCTTCCATTATAATTCACAAGTTGAAAACATACATTTTCTACCCGAACTTTTCAACAAGTTTCGGCCTAAACCCATATTAAACTTTCAACCAAATATACATCAATTTAAGCATAAAAACAGCATGCATTTCTGGTTCAAAACACCCAGAAACAATGCTGCCAAGACAGCACCCAGCAGTAATTGTAATAGCAATAAATCACAATTCCCTCAAACAATGTCAAATCCCAACGGTTAAAATGTCAGATCATTTTAACGGTTAGATCTACCAATATTGGAGTTAAACCGGAGACTGGCCTTAAACTGGAGAGCTACTGTTCAACATATATATATCCTTGCTGGACTATCAATTCCTCATCTCCACCGTTCAGAACATTAATCACACTCAGTAGCACCACATACCCACATTTCAGCTTCATCCAACGGTGATATGAAGCGAAAATAGCAGGCGGCTCTGACTGGAAGAAGAAAGCAGATTTTGCTATTTTCTTCAAAAGAATACTCACCTGTAACGGAGAACAAACAGGAGAATCCCTTCGGTGAATATGTAGTAACAACCAAGGCAAGCACAATACTCAAAAATAAGCTTGATCCAACGGTATGAAAACTCTAAACTCAGTCGGCGGCGCAACACATTTGAAAAGAGTCTCAACAAATTCCAGAATTCATTCAAAATGCAATATCTATCAAATGGTAAGAGATATTTAAATCCCTACGGTCATCGTGTAGGTAATATAATTAAATACAACGTACCAAAAAATCAGAGAAATCCAACGGTGGACGGTGGAGGAACTGTCCGGCGACTCCGACGGGTTTGAGGGGGTTTCCAGAAATCTTCAGATGATCGGGTTTCTCAAACGGCGGCAGATAATTACAATCCCTCCGGTAAGATTCTAGACAATAGTGAGCTTCCCAACATATCCAAAACTCAGCCTAATCCAACGGTGGACGGCAGAGATATGGCTGTCGGAGCACAACTCTCTTCTTCTCTCTTTTCTCTCTAACCCCCCCTAACTTATCATCCCCCATTTTAAAATGTCTCTTTTCTTTTCTTTCTTCTTTATATTTATTTCAATTTCACCCTCCCCTCAATTTATTTTATTTCTCTTTTAATTTAACACTTACATTTATTTCTCGGGGTTTACAATCTCATTTCAAATTAACTACGGAATTTTGACATTGGTCGAATCCCTTTACAATTTTCTTCCCCGTCATGAAATTGGCAACGACAAACTAAGTCAGCCTTAATATACATATATATTTATATTTTTTTTTCTTGGGTGTTTACAAGAAGAATAATTTATAAAGCGATTTCAATTAATTGCAAGACCATTACTTATGAAATCAAAATTGTCTACATCTGTTTAGGGACATGCTATATTACATGCTGCATCGCTAGTTAAAATTCGACCAAGTACTTACCATAATTATTATCCTTTACAACTTGTTTATGATATACCACCAAATTTATTTCATCTGTGAATATTTGGTTGTGCGGTATATGTGCTTATAGCACCCCCACAAAGGATTAAAATGGGTCCACAAAGAAGAATAAAAATTTATATTGGTTTCAATTCTCCATCTATTATTAGATACCTTGAACCTTTGACTGGTGATGTTTTTAAGACACGTTTTGAAGACTACCATTTTTTATGAGAATATTTTCCCATCTTAGGGAAAGCAAATTCAGTGCCTGAAGCATGAGAAGAAACTACTTGGAATAACTCAAAGTTATCTCATTTTGATCCAAGTACAAATCAATGTGAACTTGAAGTCATTTACAAAATATTGCAAATCAATTACCGGATGTTTTCACCAGTAGTGAAAAAGTGGTTAAATCTCATATTCCTGTTGCAAATGCTCCATTTAGAATTGAAATTCCTAAAGAAAAAAGGTCAACATAGCAGCAAATAAATCTATACCATGCCTGAAGCACAGGAGACCCATTGGAGATAAAGACAAAAATCCTAGAAAACAAAAACTCCAACGAATAGATGATGATACTCTTGGAGAGTCCTCATCCATAAAACAAACATCAAATCTTGTGTCCAAATCATCTCCTAATATTGATCCCCCTAAAGAGGGACCTCTTGAAGAGAACTAGGTACCTGAAAATAATGAGATCTCCATAACTACGTTCATACAGGAGAGATTTTGAAATGAGATAAAATTATCATAAATGATGTATTTGCATTTAAGGTTTCTTTTGGCATCACCAGAAGTGATGATGAATTTGAACCATAAACTGTTGAAGAATGTCAACATAGAAATGATTGACCAATGTGGAAAGAAGCAATCCAAACAGAGTTAAACTCACTTGCAAAACATGAAGTATTTGGACCTGTAGTCCATACACCTAAAGGTGTTATACCCATTGGATATAAGTGGGTATTTGTTAGAAAATAAAATGAGAACAATGAAATTGTGCAATATAAGGCACGACTTGTTGCATAAGGTTTCTTGCACACACCCGACATTGATTATGAGGAAATTTATTCTCCAGTGATGAATGCAATCACTTTCAGATTTTTAATTGGTTTAGTGGTCTCAAAAATGTTAGATATGCATTTCATGGATGTAGTTGCAGCATATCTATATAGATCATTAGATAAAAACATCCATATGAAAACCCTTGAAGGATTTACAATGCCTGAAGCCTTTTGTAATGATCCAGTGTTTATTCTATTACATTACAAGAATCTTTATATGGGTTAAAGCAATTTGGTCGGATGTGGTATAATCGTCTTAATGAATACCTCTTAAAAAGAGGGTTTGAGAATGATGAGATTTGTCCGTGTATTTTTATTAAGAAAACAATATTCGGATTTGCTATTATTGCAGTATATGTTGATGATTTAAATATTATTGGTACTCTTGAAGAGCTCATAGAAACTACAACCTATTTGAAAAATGAATTTGAGATGAAAGATCTCGAAAAGACAAAATTTTGTCTTGGCTTACAGATTGAACATTTTTTAAATGGAATATTTGTACATTAATCGATGTTTACAGAAAACATCCTAAAGCATTTTTATGTGGACAATGCTTATCATTTGAGTACACCTATGGTTATTCGATCACTTCATACGAAAAAGAACCATTTTCGACCTCCAGAAGAGGATGAAGAAATTATTGGTCCTGAAGTACCATATCTTAGTGTTATTGGAGCACTTATGTATCTTGCAAATTGTACAAGACTAGATATATATTTTTTGCAATAAATTTATTGGCAAGATATAGTTTCACTCCCATAAAAAGAGATTGGAATGAAGTCAAACATATATTTCGCTATCTACACGGAACAACTAAAATAGGGTTATTTTATTGTGGATCAAATTCACAATTGATTGGATATGCAGATGCAAGTTATCTCTCTAATCATAAAAGGAGATCACAAACATGTTATTCATTTGCCTATAGCGGTACTGCAATTTCTTGGAGATCTGTCAAACAAACTTTAGTGGCTACTTCATCAAATCATTCAGATATTATCACGATACATGAAGCAAGTCGAGAATGGAATATGGCTAAGATTAATTATCCAGAACATTAAGAGAAAATGTGGATTGTCAGCCATTGAAAATAATCCCACAATATTGTTTGAAAATAATGTTGTCTGCATCACTCAACTCAAAGGAGACTATATTAAAGGAGACAAAACAAAGCATATCCACCAAAGTTCTTTTATAGTCATGAGCTCCAACAAAAGGGAAAAATTGATATCAAACAAATCAGGTCAAGTGATAATTTAGCAGACTTATTTACAAAGTCATTACTAGCCTCAACTTTCAAGAAACTTGTCCATAATATTGGAATGTGCCATCTTAAGGATTTGTCATAAGACATGTACTTTTGAGGGGAAGTCAATGCAAATTGTATTTTTTTTCCTTTGCTTAGGTTTTTTCCAGTTGGTTTTTCCTTTGCAAGGTTTTAATGAGGCAATTTGATATTGTTTTAATGAATCCTGAAGTATTCATATATAGGTTTTGAAGGATCTATATAAAGTGTTCCATTAAATTTTAAAGTACATGGTCATTCAAGGGGAAGTGTTATAAATTCATATTTATGTATATTAAATGTCCATGACTCTTGAGTTTAGTCTCTTGGATTTCCATAACCCTTGAGTTGATTTTCTTCTCCTATAAATAGACCTCTTGTCTTGTATTCTTTATATTTTCTTGGAATAATAGAAGAATTCATATTAAGCAAGGTATTTCTCCCTTGACTCGTTTGCTTATATTTTGATGTTTATTGTCTTCTATGTTAATTATTTATTCTTTTTATAACACCAACCTTTTATTATTGCTGCTAATTCTTTTTTCAAATCTCAATCTGAAATCACCACTCAAATCAAACCCTTATCCTAAAGCCTTGATTGCCCCCACCTCCATAGGCTTCTCTTCCCATTTCTCCATTTTCCTTTTCTAGAAGCCAATTACACGTGAAAAGGAAGAGAAAAAAAAAAGCCACAGTCCTTCTGTCTTCAAGTAAAAAGAAAATGGGTTTGGCACTTCATAATTGAAGAGGAAGCGGAAGATGGATGATGGTCTACAAATTCGACTATAATGAAATCAAGTTTGCAGCTTGATCCAAAGATATACAAAGAAAACATGATTTAATGTAAATGATACAAGTATTGCTAAGTCGAATGTAGATACATATTCAAACTATGGTTCCATAGTGAGTGTTGGATATTTTCTGAGGATATTTCGGTGGAGAGGCAACTGTTGGTATCGTGGACTTCGATCATTTCTGGGCTGGCAAGGATGGAATTGATGGTATGTTTTGAAAGGATGGAGAAAGCAGGTGCCTGGTCGTGAGAGACTCGTGGCATTCCAGGAATAAGCTTTTCCTTGATTGACGATACAGCGCATGTGGAAGAACAAAAACTAAAGGAATTGGGAAACAAATCTTTTGCATCATGATAATTCATACTTCATGAGGGTTACTTAAGAAAGAAATGGAAGCCATTAAATGTGAAGAGATCAGAAAAGTGTTCACAAATGTTTCATGAGTGTAAAGAATATCCTTGAAAACTGATTTAATTTGAAAATGATTTCCTATAATGAACCATGCTTGGTAGTTACTGAGTAAAGAAAAAATAAATTTACAACTATTTATTATGTTTATCGTAAGCTACTTTGGAGGCCGTCTCTACATGGCTGATTGTATGGTTATTTTCCTTTTTATTTTCCTCCTGCTTTGGAATAAAATAGTGAAGACTCGCAGAAACAAGGCTATGCGCCAAGAACATTTTGCTGATTACTATGTAAGCTACCGCAGCATTTGCTGAAGAAGACCGTGTGACAAGTACAGTGCCATTGTTTTGCTTAGAATCTATGCAGCTTTTTGTTTGGTAAATTCTCAGTTTTGGCAAAGTTTGAAAATGATTTGATTGATACTCTGGTGACCTAAACTTGATGATATAGCATAAAATCCATCGGACTCTATGCCCATTGTCTAGCATTTCAAATTCACACTTGTAAATGATATAATTTTTCATCTTCTAAATTTTACTTGATCACTCCGATTTGATTAAATGACATTGTTTAGATGGAGAGTACAAGACCTTTTTCTTCTTGAAGAAAACAATGTTGATCTATGAAGTGTTCCTTCAAAGATTGATGATGTTCCTCATCCAACAAATGATGTTTTTGCTCCAGCTGAGACTAAATATGTTTCAGAAGCTCCCACAAAACCTACTCGCAACGAAGGTAACAAGAAAATAAGATGCGTCAACTTCTCCTTGTATTATCACAGTAAACGTAATTTGGACAGATCTGTTTTTTATTTTCTATTTATAATCTCAGGAAACAGTTCTCCCGGTTATTTCCAAGGAGTACCCTGTCCAAATCCAACAACGGGTATAGAACGTAATATCTCGTCCCAGAGCCCATGGCAACACGGTGAAGAAATAAGTTCACGTTTTCATGGGTATGGCCCGGAGAGGCTCTCTCTTATGCAATGTAATCCCAAACGTCTCACTCATGTCTATATCCTGTGGTGTCAAGCCATCAGCTATCTTCCAGTCGAAAGAGTGGATGAGAGATGCCAACGTCAAATGCACCATCTTGTGGGCCAGTGGCAACCCAGGGCAAATCCTTCTTCCTGCTCCGAATGGAATCAGCTCGAAATCTCTTCCTTTCACGTCAATTTTGCATTCTAAAAACCTTTCAGGCTTGAACGAATCAGGATCTGGCCATATGGCTGGATCTCTTCCCATTGCCCAGATATTGATTAGAATTTGTGCATTTTTGGGTACCGTGAAGCCTTGCATCTCTACTTCGGATACGGCTTTATGGGGCACCAGGAGTGGTGCTGGTGGGTGCAGCCGAAATGTCTCCTTGACAATTGCTTGAAGGTAAGGACACCTGGAGATGTCTGATTCTTGAACTGGTCCATCGACTTCTTGGAGCTCGTTTTTGGCCTTGACCAATTTATCAGGGTTCAGTAATAACTCTGTCATTGCCCACTCTACTGTGCTTGAGGTAGTGTCAGAACCGGCCATGAAAAAATCCTGATGTAAGATAATTAATTTCAGAATTGAAGGTTAGTGTGCGGAAAAAACTTGGTCATAATTATCAATTAGATAATCTATTCTCCATAGTCAATACTTACCCGAAGCAACGCCTGTATGTCAGCGAAGCTCAATTCAGTATTGTTTTCTTCTGCTAGAATCAGCAGGGCATCAAGTACATCATGGCATGCATTGGATGCAACCGAAGAAGAACGTAGTCGATTCCTCTCGCTGATGATACTATCAAAAATGTGATTTAATCTCTTGAAATAATTATTCGTCTTTCGTCTCACACCTTGTGGATCTACCAATCGAAGTATTGGGAAGTAGTCGGCAATATTTGGCTTGCCAATATATTCCATGACACCCAACACAAGATTGCTGAATTCTTGAGACAAATCAGAATTGTAACTGGCTATATCATGAGAGAAGAAGGTGTTCGAAATTAAATTAAGGACAGTTGTCAAAACAGATTTACCGATGTCAACAGCCTGTCCGTTGTTGCAATTTTCATGAACATGTTCTAGCAATTCCTGAACCTTTTTTCCTCGGAGGGCTTGGCTGGCATCGAGCCTTTGCGAATTGAACATTTGTGTGACAACGATTTTTCTGAGAAATTTCCAATGAGTCGACGCAGGTAACCATACCATTGAAGTTTTGTGGAAGTTATAGTGTTGTACATGAAGAGCATCTGGGACTGTTCTGCTGGAAAAGGCTTGGTCATGTTTCTGCAATGCTTCTTTGGCAATATCCGGAGAGGATACGACTATTGTGGTTATGGTACCAAGCTTGAGGGTCATTAAAGGTCCATAAGTTCGTGAGAGGTGAGCAAGGGTTCGGTGGGGCTTGTCACCGAGGGCTAATATGTTTCCAATTATCGGCAATTGGCGAGGGCCGGGTGGGAGGACGGTGCGACCGGACTTCCGGCGAAGTTGAATGGATGCGATGAGGACATGCAGACATGCCCAAGTAAAAGAAATTAGTAGCAGAAGAAAAGGGTACTCCATTGGCTTCAATTGCCTGATGGTTTTTCTATGGCCTCTCTTTATATCCTCTCTACAATGTGCTAAAGCCATGCATTTATAGAGATTTTTTAGAGTTTGAATTAGGATGTTTTGAAAGTGAACAAGAAAATAAGTTTTTAATGTTTAAAATCTCGTATCGTCAATTTTTTTATCTGTTCAAAGCATAGTTGTTAATTCTGTTCCATTCCGTTAAAAAAACCGAGATAAAACAACGTCGTTTTCATCTCAGTTTTAATTCCGGTCCGTTCTGGAAATTCCAGCCGGAATGCTTCGGTTCCGTTTCGGGCGTGCCGTTCCGGGTTCAAAATCTATTTTTTTTATTTTTTAAAAATTATTTTTGACATCTATACATCAAATAATTTAAAAACACCAAAATATTTTAAATAAAAAAGAATTCAAATTTTAATTATGCTTGTTAAATTAATATTTTATTTTTTCATATATATATATATAATTAATTATATATGAACAGTACGACATCGAAACGGCATGCTGGAACACTTCAAAACTTAAACGTTTCATTCCAATTGAAAAACCAGAAGGATATTAACCACTATTGTTCAAAGGTGATTGCAAAGTTAGATGTGCTCATCCGCTCATCCTGATGTGGAAAAAAAAAGGCCACGTCCGTAACAATGTCACTTTCTTGTTTATTTATCCCTCTTCCTTCCATCGCCGAACCCGGACAAATATTTCTCCTTCCCAGTTTCCATCTATCTTTTTCTTTTATTTTTCGACGGAGTCACGTCTCTTCTTTCCTATCTTTCTTTAAATTTTAAATATATTAAACTAGTAAATAAAAATATTTGATTTATCACAAAATATTCAAAACTTAAAAAATATTTAAAAAAGTCTGGAATTCATACAAGTTTTAAACTATAAATATGTAAATTATTTCAACACAAATGTAATAATAGAATCTTAGCATACATACTAAGTATATCTTCAAATGTGCACTTGATTTCAAATCAAACTTCTAGCATGCATTCTAATAATAAAAATATTTATGTTTAAATTAAACAAAAGAGGATTACTTGTTGAAACACTTTAAAATGATAAGATTCTTGTCGTTGTTAAAGATGAATTCTTTGTTCATAATCTATATGCATTTCTAAACAAGGTTTTTGAACCAAAATAAAAGGACTCACTCAATTATATCTCAACAAAGTTAGCCTTAGCTTTATATTTGAGATGAGGCATAAAAAATAGAAGAAAACATTAAAAATAAAATGGCAAAGGGTGTAAGAATCTAGAAAAATCTTGTATTTTATAATGAATTTTGAAATTTTAAATTTTAAATAATTAATTCTGAAAATAATCAAAATTAATTTTTGTATTATTAACTTTTTATTAGCCATCATAAATGAACTACAGTTTCCTCGGTGATTTCGGGATTTAAATACATAAAAAGCACACCAAACAATTGAGGTGCATTATTTTGTTGGTATTTAAATCTATGAACATGATATTTCGCCAACAAAAAAACAAATATTTTTAGTTCTATTAGTGACTTTTTTAATAATACAAATGGTTTAATTATGTTCATGATTAAATAATGATAATGATATTTTTATTAATTATATTCCAACTCTCTGGAATATATCGACAAACTCAATTTGTCAATAAGATCATTAATATTTATGTTTTTTTTTAAATCTGATGAACTAAGTAAAAAATAATTAAAAAAATTAAAATCAAATGTTTATTATAAATTTAAAAAAATTTATCAATTCAAATACAATTTATCTAGAATATAGAGGTTGGAAGATGAAGAGATCAAGAGAGTTAGACAAGTCTTTGTTGGGACCATGGGGCTAATAAGAAAGAGTAGATGTTCAGCCCCTTTATGATTTCAGCTTCATGAACAATTGTTGGGCTTTAGTTGTCACAATATTAAATCATTATGTCTTGGCAACAAGATGGATTGTCCTAGTTTCAACCTGATGGTTTAAAATCACCTTGAACTCTAGAGTTTGAGTACTCAGAACTAATAACAAACATCTACAGTTGAAACATTTTGAGTCAATTCCAAGTCCTTGGCCATAATATTTGAAATATTGTAAACTTGATTTCTATCGGGGTTCATCAAATGATCTTGCCTCCCACCATAATTTCAAATAAAGTTTAGGATAAGTCAAAAGATTATTCTCAAATCTCTCCTGCAACCGAGTGTTATATGTTTCCTAAAAAAAGTTTGAAAATTAAAAAAATAATAATTTAACAAAAGAAATTGTTGAAATCCAACATAACATGAAGTACTAAGCTCTTAACTCGGCTATCCACGAGTTATTGCACCCCATTCTGATGGTCATCATTTTGAATATGCATTTCTATAAAATGTTTCATTGATCTTAGTGCACGTCCAAGAATCATAGTTTGCAAGAGAAAAATGGTGCTGATTAAATGTTTTCATATAAAACTATATTTAAAAAAAAGATGCAATTAAAAAAACTTACCTTATGTTTTACACGCAAAACAAATAAAATGGATTCGTTGGTGTGCGTGGTAATTGAACTGTGAATCTAATGTTCTGGTTCTCTACACCAGATTGTGATCGTCACACGAAATGCTCAAACATAATATGTTAAATATATTCTACCTATAGAGCCTATAAGATATATGGAGGTCTTAAATCCTTGCAAACTGACATCTATAATGTCACGATGATGTTTTTTCACGTTTTGCACCCCGCCATCCGCGAAGAGGAGAACGACGCGCGGTGGAAGGAGTAGTGTTATAGTCGTAAGATTATGACTATAAATCTTAGGAGTCGCCACCTAGTATTAAGGTTACTAGGAAACCTATTGGTTTGCGAGAGTCTGAGTAAGGGGACTGTTGTGCAAGGGGAAGACACATCACCCCTAGTGCATCCTACCTAAGGCAAGTTGCATTGTTGTTTGATTGTTTTTCTAAGTTTGTTTTTTTTTATTCGTTGATATTTTCTAAAGCTTGAGGTAGATCTCTCTTTATAAGAGAGTCTCTACCTCATTGGAAATTGAAAACCTAACAAAAAAAAAATACATTTCATTTTGAAAACCTCATTTTAAACTATCTGCGAGTGTACTTTACAATGTAATTTTATACCGCAATAGCTAAAACAAAATAATTGTTAAATTATTTTGATATTTTAGCCAAATTCCAATGGATAATTGTAAACCAGTTAAGATATCAAATTTTCATTTCAAAACATGAGAAATATGTTATATTTATTTTTCTATGAAAAATATGCTTGGGAAAAACCTTGGAACTCGACCGTATGCACGAAAAAAAAAATTACAAAACAATTTTTGTAAGAAAAGGATTTTTTTTCATGTAGATTTTGTATTGTGTTTTTTCTATTTTTTATTTTTTGTGAGCTGATTACCCAGCCGTAATGGACCGAGAAGCCCATCATTTGGGGCTGGACTACCAGCCTGGGTGGGTTGATCGGCCCACCACCCCTTTTTCTTTTTTGGGTTGGGTTGGACGACCAATCCTTTTTGGTTTGGGTTTTCCAGCCATGGACTAATAGCCCATGCCTCATTGGTGGCCCGACTGGACATTGTCCAACTCGGCCACCATGTCTATTGTTCACCATGTGAACAGTGGGATGTGAATTAAGTCATGTCCCACTGTTCACATGCAGGTGAACAATAGGGGGGGTGAATTAACTCACTCCCTTGCTTGCATAGTGAACAATGCCAAAAGCTGGACGGAGACAGGAGGTTCACTTACCACTACCGTCGAATAAAAGAGGCCAATGTGATTCTTCATATGGTGGCGGCGTTAGAAATGGTGGTGTGTGGTGGCTAGAAAGAGCACCAAAATAGGGGTTGATCTTTGTAGGAGAGGTTGTTACGTCGTCAGGGCTTGCTGCTACTGCTGGGGGTCATGATGGAGCTGCTGGCATGAAAGAGAAGCCGCTGATGATGAGAGGGGTGCTAGGTGGTCAGCCGGCTGCTACTAGAGGATAGAGAGGTTGTTGGTGTGACTACTTTTAGAGAGAGAGTGTTGTTGCATGGCATGCTGTTGCTGTAGGGTTCAACTGTGGTGAGACACTGTCGGTAACGATGAAGAGGAAAAAGGGACTGTTAGCTTGTTATGCTCGTGTGCAAGCTTTTTCAGTCATGGTGGTCTCTTCCAATTAATTTGCTCATTGTCTGTCTGTGTGTCTCCTATGTGTTTGCTCTTGTTTTTGTTATCGTATGTTTTGCCCCTTGTGTTCTGCACAATTTTTTTCTCCCCTGTAAAAATTTTCTCCTCCGTCCTGTCTAAACTTTTGCTCCCCTTTTGTTTTTCAGTTTTTCTGCTCAATTATCTCCCTGTAACTGTAAATTTCTCTCTTTTCACTCCCCCTAATCTCTTTTATGTTCTATACCAACCCTCCTTGTGCATGGTGTGATTGGATGTTATTTATAGGCGAAGGAGGCAACCCTGTGGCTGCCCATTATGTGCAGCGATGGGTTGCCTCTGCTCACCTACAGGAGCGTGCCTACATTGTTCAGGTGACTGAACAATGTAGTCACGTTTGCAGAATTAGGAGGATTTGGAAAATACGATTTGGTCTCTTCATTTGTAATTGTTCTAATTACACCCTCAATTGGATTTAAACTTTTTAATTTTGTGCAATTGAATCCCCGTCAGATTCAACAACCTTAGCTTTGCGTGACTTTTTTTTTTTGGTCCTTGGTTTTTTATTTTCTTCAATTTGGCCCCTGACTTCACACATGAGCTTGGAAAAATTCAATTTGGTCTCCGAAAATTCTAATCTTCTGAATTGAACCTAGATTAAGTTCAAGAACTTGATTTTTCATTGATTAAGACCTTAATAAAATTAATTTGATAAATTTAAAGTATAATTTAGTCATTGTACTTAATTAAATCCTTCAATTGGACCATAAATGAATTTCTAAACATATTGATACTCTAAATTGGCCCATGATTAAATCAAATTGGTCTATTAAAAATATAATTATGCTTTTCAACTTAATTTTTATGCATATTTGTCCAATAATAAATTATTTTAGCCTTAAATTTGCATTTTCCTTCATTTTCTGGCACAATAGAGGTACAGTCAGGCTCTCGAAAATGTCTATATTTCCACCTTGATTTTTTCTACCGACGTCAACCCCTTTTATTTTATTTTGTTTTTATTTACATTGGGTGGGATAACCCATTTTGGGTTATGTCATAAAAAAATCATACAACCTATATGGTAGAAATGGATTATTAGTTAATAAATGAAAAATTAATTTTAATATTTGGATAAAATAATCTTTATTTTGATTTTGATCTTACCTAGTTGCAAATCCTCATGGAAAAGGCATTAATAGCCCTATCCTAGTAAAAACATTTCTTGTAGGTCAATTTTTTTCTTAAGTTAGATCATTAATATTAACAAACCAAACGAAAACAAATTTTTATTTTGCAAAAATACTAAACTTGAACTTTTCAAACCTTGTATCAATCATGTGTTTCTATTTAGGATTTTCAGAAACCTTAATCCATTAAAAAAATGACAAATTCATCGATGAGTTTGTTGTTACTCATTTTTAGACCCCACATGCTGGAAATGACATACACCCTTTTGGAACTAAATGCAAAAGTTTAACACATGGTTCTTGGACGATTGAAAAAATAGGGAATAAAATGTTTTTTTTGAACCCTGACTTTCTTGCTTTCTATTTTTCTTAGCCTCCTCCTTTGTTGTCGAAATCGTCAGAGTTCTTAGACCAATTAGAATTTTTCATAAAGATAAAGTCATTCTTTCTTAATCTAGGTTTAAGGTTTGATAAATCTCTCATAATTTACACTAAAAAATTGATTTTTCTACTGTCGTAAAATTCCTTTTCTTCAAAATAATTTTGACCAAGCAAATTATGGGTAGATTTTGTCCATCAAAACGATTTTTTATCACTTTAAGTCCTTCATGAAAGTTGTAAAAGAATATGGGGTTTTGAATTGCCTGATTTGGATATTGAAATCTCAATATATTCACGTTTGAATGTGTAGTATAAAAGAAAAAATCCTGCCATGAGAATGATTCTAATCCGAGATTTGCAGGTTTTATTTGAGAAGCCCAATTTAATGTTTCAAGGATTTATCAGGATACCAAATAACAATTTTAAAATTTAGTAAAAGTTAATTAGTCTCGTTGAAAAATAGGGGGCTAGTACAGGAAACGCCACAATAATTTATGTTGCTCGACTGTTGTGCAAGGTTATATTTTGTTTCTTTTCGTAGAGCAAGCAATTTTTTTATTACTATTACTTTTTTACCCTAGATTTAAGGTTGGATACACTCAAAATTTACACTAAAAAAATTATTTTGCTATTGTCGCAAAAATCCTTAACTTCAAAACTGTTATGACCAAGCAGATTGCGGGTATATTTTGTCCATCAAAACAATTTTTTCTCACTTTGGATACTTCCTAAATGTTTTAATTTTGCATATATAGATGAATTTGAGGTTTTGAATTGCCTGATTTAGATATCAAAATCTCAAGATATTCCCGTTTGAATTTCTGATATAAAAGCAGAAAATTCTTTTCTTCAAAATAGTTTTTAACCAAACAGATTGTGGTTAGATTTTATCCATCAAAATGATTTTCTTTCTTACTTTGTGTTATTCATGAAAGTTGTAGAAGAGATAGAAAGAAAAGGGCACAAGCCATGAGGCAACCCACGGAAACTAAGAAAACCATAGCAGAATGTCAACCCTCAACCTCTCCCTCAACCAACAACTGCCAGTAACAACCCATGATCAGACTTCCCCATGTCAGCCACCATTTTTGCAAGTGTTTTCCATTGTCCCTAGAAGCAGTGATCATCGGTTACCCACGAGTTCCATGAGCATCGCCTCTGCTTGTCAGTTGCCAGGTTAGTATTCCATGCATTCCTTTTCACTTTTAAGATTAATCATACCATGTACATGCCTTTATTTTATTATTCAAGTGAGTTATAATTTACTTGAACATTAACTAAGGAGGCATGCTTGAGGCAACTCACATATGCCTCTTGTTTGTCGAGCTGGGTCATTAGTTTGGGCAAGTGACCCACCTCTTTATTTCTTTATTTAAAAAAAATATATAAAATAAGAGGAAAATATTAATGATTTTATGGCATATTTAGTTTAAGGTATGTATTTTCTTTATATTTTGGAAATATCATTCTTGTATTTCGAATATCTGGTTTTCAACACGATGCGGAAAATATATATATATATATATATATATATATATATATATATATATATATATATATATATATATATATATATATATCAAATACAAATGTTTTCATGCATACGGCCAATATGCTAACATATGTTAAACATTCTTTTTAAAAAAAAATATTTAGTGTTTAAAAGAAAATGTATTTTAGCATGGATTTCGTAAACACAAAAATTGTTTTTCTAGCATTTTTGGATTTTACAACATGTTTGTAAATTCCAAAGGGTATTGGACAATATTCCAAAGAATACAAAAATCTTATTTTTTGAGAATTCATATTATTCATTGTTAATATTTGGGTAAAGAAATCCCAAAAAGGTTGATATCCAAAACATTAATGGGGATAATTCGTTATTATTCACTATTGATATTTGGATAAAAAAACCCTAAAATGGTAAATATCAAAAATACTTTTTCAGAAATAATAAGTCATTATTATTTAATCAACATATCTTTGTAAGAAGCCCTGATTATGATTGGGGATATTTCAATTTTTTACTCCACGATTTACGAGCTGTAAAAGTATGAAATATTAAGGCAAAAATAGACTTTTAAAGCGCTTCAAATTTGCTTAAATTTCTATTTTTTGTTCCAATTCCATGTGATTTATGAGTCGTGAACACTTGAAACACTTGAAAAAATGAGCTTTTAAGCCCATTGAATCTCCTTAGATTTCTATTCTAGGCGTCTCTTAATTCATAAGTTGTAAATTTATCATCGAAATTTTTGTTCCTTTTCATTGCAAACCTATGCTTGGAAAATTGATTAGATAACATGAACTCTATAGCAATCATAAGGCAAATCAAAACACGAAGCGTAGTAGGGGTGATAAAACCTTCCCTTTACGCAACCAGTTCCTTGTCTTAGAATCTCTAAAAGACCAAATAGGTTTCCTAGTAATCATAATAATAGGTGGCGACTCTCTTTTTTACAAAACAAAAACAAATCGACATGAATCCCCGCTCCTAAGGAGGGTCACCATGACGCCGTGCTCACGCGGAGTGTGCTACAGATCTCATTTTCAATGTTATCTTTCGAGCAACCCCAATATTTGAAAATTTGAAATTGCATTCAGTAATTAAAATTAACTTGTCAAAAAATGTTAATTGCTCTTTAATTTTTTCAGTAGTGCATAAAATGAAAACAAACTTACATTGAGTGGTTAGACTTCCACTAGACAATGTAATTCTCAAAGGCCCTCATTTGATGTAACGACATCGCACTCAAGAGAGGCTAGATGAGCCTCATGTGTCATGGTCAAAACCTAACAACTCATAGTCATTATAAGCATTGCTAAAAGAACTATAAGTGTTTTTATCCATATGATGTGTTGCACCCTCCCTAGGAGAGGGGATTCATGTCAAGGTTTTTTTTTTAAAAAAAAAAATAGAGTCGCCACCTAGTATTATAGTCACTAGGAAACCAAATTGTTTTTTTAGAGATTCTAAGGCAAGGGACTGATTGCATAAAGGGAAGGTTTTAACACCCCTAGTATGCTATACCTAAGATAAGTTCCTTGGTATTTTGGTTTGCCTTATGACTGTTATGGTGTTGATGTTATGAAATCAATTTTCCTAGGATAAGTTTGGCATGAAGAATAGGCCTCGGTTCATAGTCTAAAAGGAAGTACCCTTGGCCAAATGGATCATACCTTCAGATATGTCTATATAGTGCCAATGAGAATCAATGTAGATCTTTTGAAATTTGTGTTCAATAAATTTATAACCTATGAATTAAGAGGCAGTTAGGATAGAAATCGAAGGAGATTCAATGTGCGTAAAAACTCATTTTCCCCATTAGTTTTTCACGTGTTCATGACTCATAAATTGAAAGGAAGAGAAACCAAAATATAGAAATATAAGGAAATTTAGATTGCTTTAAAAACCTATTTTTGCCTTAGTGTTTCATACTTTCACGACTTGTAAGTCGTGAAGTCAAAAATTGAAATATCCCCAATTATAATTAGGGCTTTTTTCAAAGATGTGTTGATTAAATAAATAATAACGACTTATTATTTCTAGAAAAGTATTTTGGATATTTACCACTTAGGATTTCTTTATCCAAATATTAATAGTGAATGATAACAAATTATCCCCGATAATATTTTGGATATTAACCACTTTTGGGATTTCTTTACTCAAATATTAATAGTGAATAATATATGAATTCTCCAAAAATAAGATTTTTGTATTTTTGGAATATTAACCAATACCCTTTGGAATTTACAAACATGTAAAATCCAAAAATATAAGAAAATAATTTGTGTTTACAAAATCCATGCTAAAACACATTTTCTTTTAAACTTTGAATATATTTTTTTTTTTTAAAAAGGGAATGCTAAAAATATGTTAGGGTATTTGCAGTATGCATGCAAGTATTATATATATATATAATACTTGCATGCATACTGCCAATACCCTAACATATATATATATATATATGTTTATTTGTCGCATTGTACCAAAAATCAGGTATTTTAAATACAAGATTGATATTTTTTACAATATAAATAAATACAAACTTTAAAATATATATACCAAAAAATCATAAATCTCTTTCTCTTATTTATATTTTTTTAGAAGACCAAAAAAAGTGTGTCGGGTTACTTGCCCACACTAGTTACCTCTCTAGAGAGGTCACTAGTGTGAGCTGCCTCACGCATGCCTTCTTAGTTACTCTTCAAGTAAATTATAATTCTAGGCAATTAGAGTTGTGTTAGAATTGTATTAATTTATTTTTTGTTAAGTCTAACTTTGACTTGCCAGCCAAGTCACATGAAACGACGTTGTTCCACTCCTTTCTCTTTTCCCTTGCCAACTGTCCGACACCGGACACCATTTAACCACAGTCATCCACGTAAGTGTACCTTATTGCATCTCCACCATACACGCGAACTCATTTCTTTTGCTTTTGAAGGTTAGCTTGTTGGAGAAGCCTCATTTCCCTCTCGGTCTGTGTGTTGAGAGTCGTTCTCCTTCCTCCTTCAGTCTGTCGGTTGAGAGCCATAAGAGAGCTTGGAGAGAAGCCATTCCTCCTTTCTTCTTTAGACTGTTTGTTGAGAGTTTTGAGAGAGTTCAGATTGTTACAAATGCATGGGGACTTACCTGGCAATTGATGGGTCGGAGACAATGATGCTAGAGCTCTTGCACGACCGATGATCTTTGCTTCTAGGGACAATGACAAATGTTGGCCAAGCTGGTGGTGGCCGATGGGAGTAAGTTTGATGGGAGAGGAATTATTGGAAGTCATTGGTTGAGATAGAGGATATGGGGAAGGGGGGAAAGTTGGTTGAAAAAAGGTTATTCCTCTATATTTTTTCTTTCTATGTTTTCCTGTTGGATGTCTCTTTCTCGTCATCTTGCCATCTTTTCTTTATTTCTTGTCTCTCATATTTTCCCTTATGTCTTCTAGGTCAGTAAGGGAGGTATATATATAACTTGTACATAGCTATATTTGGGGAAGATTAGTGCATTAATCTAGGATGCAAATCATGTTTCCCCCCTATAATTAGATAAAACAAATAGGAAAACAAATATTCTGATTGACATTCTAAGGCAGAAAAAAAAAACATGATTTACAACTCAAAAATCAAGTGAGAGAATTATGGAAACCAAACAGGAAATTGCAGAGACAATGAATGAATTTGTAGGCAAGGGGGTGTTCTCAAAATGACAATGAACAATACCTATGCTAATCAAATCATGACAAGATTTTTTTTTACACTAGAAATTCAAACAGAATTATCTTGAGCTTCTAATACGAAATCAAGTGTTTAAAAAACCCAAATTCATTTATACATACAAGACTATAACTTTCATGAAGGATCCAAAGTGAGAATAAATTATTTTGACCAAAATATGCTTGCAATCTGCTTGGTCAAAAATCATTTTGAAGAAAAGAATCGCGACAATGGCAAAAATCATTTTTTTCATGCAAATTTAGAGAGTTGTATCCAACCTTAAACTTATGGTAAAAAAAACAACGTCATTGGTTTTGTAAAAGAAACAAAATATAATCCTACGTAGTAGTCAAGTAACAAAAAATATTGTGATGTTTTCTAAACCACCCCTTTGTTTTTTCAACGAGACTAATTAACTTTCCCAAATTTAAAATTGGTCTTTGATTATTCCAATAAATCCTCGAAACAACAAATCGGTTCTCTCAAATCAAACTCTGGTCAGAATTCTTGTAGCATGATTCTCTACTTTTACATGAATATCTTAAGCTTCTGATATCAAAATTAGGTGATTCAAAAACCCAAAGTGAAAAAAAAATTATTTTGAAAAATAAAATATGCCCGCAAATTGCTTGGTCAAAAATATCTCTTGATCTCATTCGGAAACTAACAATGTCAAGTGTCCTTATCTGATTGAAAGTCTGACATAAGAACAATGAGCTCTATGACCCCAAAAAAGGTTCATATAAATTATTTAACATTTTATGAATGATAGAATATAGATGGGATGGTGAGATATTGCACGAAGCCAAGTCAAAATCAAAGTCTAAGTTTGAAGATAATTTTGGTATTGGAACAAATTTGTGACAAAAACAAAATTAGTGCAAATTATGAGGGATTTATTCAACCTTAAAGACTAGATAAAGAAAAAATGAATTTAGCATTATGAAGACTCCTAATTATTCTAAGAATCTTGATGATTTCAACAGCAAAACAAGTAAGATAAGAAAAGCATAAGGCAATAAGGACTTAAACAAAAAATCTACTTTTGTCAATTGTCTAGTAACCATGATCTAAACTCATGCATATGATTCAAAAAGGATATACACCATCTCCAATACATGAGGCCTAAAAATGAGTAACAACAGGATGCACAACTCACTTTCCTTTAGTCATATACATGATTTTAAGCCAAGAGTACATTTGGCAAACATGTCTTATTGTCATTCCCTTTAGATTTAATTTGTCTTTATTTTAGTTTCTAGTCAAACATGCCTTAAACAAATTCAAAAGAATCTAAAAGAAATTCAAGGACCATTTTGTAATTATTTATGGGCCCCTCGTGTGTGTTTTTCTAGTAATTTTGTCTAGTATCAAGCTATAAAATTATATTATAAGATACAAACTCAATATTAAAAATACTTGTTTTTTCTCTTATTTTAAAAATACAAAATATTTTTTCCCTCTTATTTCACAAAATACAAAAAATATGTTTTTTCTTCAAGAATTTCACTTAATATTGAGATGTAGACGCTACACTAAAAGATACTGACCTCATGTTGAAAATACTTGCTTTCCCTTGAGAATTTAAAAAATACAAATAAACTCAAAGAATATTTATCACAATTTTAAAATATATTTTGTAAGAGTACAAATATTCATTCCAAAACTATCCTCGAGATAGATTTATTTTTATAGATTTATCTTCGTCTCTTCAACCAAACATATTTCTATCTCTACTATATTTTTCCTTCATATCATAGGATAATAACAAAATGCTATCTTTTAGTTCATATTTTCCATTTCTTGTCGATGTTTTATTACCTTTGGCCACACTTTTATGTGAGGATTTACAATTTTGTTTTGAATTTTTTTTATTTAATTCCTTGGAATTTGATTTAATATGATTTTTATATTAACTTTGATTCTTATTATTTTGATTATTATTTTCTTTTCTCTTATCATTTTTTTAATTGATATTTTTTTATTCATTAGATGTGATCCTTATTTTTTATTGTTATCTATTTTACCTAAATTAATATATGAAATTGGATTTTTTTTTTCTAATTTCATTATCTTTCAATTTTTTTATCTATCAGATTTTGTCTCTATCATTTTGATTTCTATTTATTTTATTTGAAATAATTTATGAAATTAGATATTTTCCTCTTCAATTTCATATTTCTTCATCTTTTTATTTGTTAGATTTGATTCTTATTTTTTTTAATAAGCTTAAAAAAATATTTTGCATCTCATATCTCATGACATAGTCAAGCACTATAAAACATTTTTCTAACTTTTTTTTTCATAACACTGCCAAACATTAAAAAGTAATTAACTTTGTAAGAATCCATTTTCCATATATATTACTTTCCAAAACAAAAAACTAATTTCCAATAAACAAATAACACACGTGTATTTCAAGAAAAATAGTTTTTAGAAACCATCTTTTAAACTTTCATGGGTTTATTTAACATTAGAAAAGTTTGTGAGAGAAAAACATTTTTCAGTAAAAAAAAATTAGCTTGGTTTTTAAGAAAATATTTTAGAGAAAAAACACTTTCTAAAATTTGCAAAAAATAAACAATATCTTATTATTTTTTAGTTATATCTATTTTGATATGCAATCTTTATCTTTATATTTCTCTTTTGATTGTTATTTTTTTTTCATTTTTTTAATTGAATTTTTTTATTTATCTAATCAATCATATTCTTTTGATTGCTATTTATTTTTATTTGAAATGATTTATGAAATTGATTTTGTTAAAAAACTTTATCATCTTTCAACTTTTTTACTTGTTATATTTGGTCTATTTTAATTTGATTACTATTTATTTTTATCTAAAATAATTCATAAAAATATTTTTTTAAATTCTTTATCTGTGAAATTTGATCTTTATTTTTTTAATAAAATTTTTAAAAATAGATTTTAATAAGTTATTTTCTATCTTATTGTTTCATGACATAACATGAAAAGTATTTTTAATTTATTTTTTATGATAATAATAAATATAAAAAAATAATATATTATTTAAGAACTTATTTTCCAAGAAAATTACTATATTGAAAGAACTATTTTTCAACAGACAAATTAACCTTATTTAAAAAAAAAACAAAATCAAAATCAAATCTTAAGTTTTTTAATTTCTAATTTAAATATTAATTAAATTGTAAGTTTTAAATTTCTAATTTAAATATTATAACAATGTTACATACTCGATAGGAGTACAAATTTATTTCCTTTCACGTGTAAGTTAAGCAAGACACAACAAGGATTTTCTCACCCATAAAAAAAATATATTCAAAATTGAAAACCAAATACGCTTAATAATGAAGTCATTAATTAATTTAACCACCCTTTACCGTGCATTGGTTTTTGACTGGGTTTGCTAAATCCATCAATGCCTCCCGCGTTCAATTCGCCTCCTCTTTCGTCTTCTCCGATCCTCACCTCTCCTCTCAAAATTAATTTTATTTCCTTTAAAAATTATTACTTTTCCAAAATCGAACCTGACCGGTTCTTTTCTCGAAGGTAAAGATCAATTCCTTATCACATTTTCAATTTCCTCTGTCATTTCTCTGATCTGAGCCTCATCATTTTATTTTACATCTCATTTTCTAGCTTTGATATTGAATATAATGTGTGTTCGAGGGAGTGACTTGATTGATCGGTTACATGGTGATTAAAGAGATCTTGTTGTGATTATTCAAGTGAAAAAGTGGATTACTGTCTATACTTAATTTATTAAATTAAATGAATGTGATTTCGAAGATAGATCCGCTGAATTTTTGTGATTCTCAATCATTTGTTAAGCTAATTTTTAAAGCTATTTTGGTTTTGTAGTATTGAAATTGTCTAGCATTGGTTTGAAATGGGATTCTATATTGAATTTTCTTCTGTTTGGTTAACAGGTTTGCGTGCGGTGGGTAAATGTGCTGTCTGTAAAAGAAGTAGAAAATGGAAGAAGAAGAAGAACGCAAGGAGATTGGAGAAAGCTGTGAGGCTCAGGAAGTAGATAGTTTTGTAGAGGAAGGTAGGGTGGGAAAATCTCCTCAGGAGAATGTAAATGTGATTAGTGGTGGTCAAGAGGAGATAAAAAATGAAAATCTGGTTATGGACGGGGATGATTCTGTAGATACCGATGAAGATGATCAGTTTGAACTGGTGTCTTTGAAAGATCAAGAGAAGAGTTTTAGTGAGTTTCCGGCTAATAATATCAATTCTAACCGGTCATCGAATTCAGAGAGTGAGAGACTCTCATTTGACAGGTTTGGAGAAGTCTCTCCGAATTCATACAGTAATTATGGTGTTGAATATGATTCTTCCTCTGTCATGGAGATTCAACATGATCGCACTGCATTGAGCCCTGGGCCTGAGACACAATTTGGTTATGCACATAAGCAGTCACACTCGTCAACCAGTCTAGATTCTGGTTACTTTATTGATGATTTTTCTTCAACTGGTTCGCCGCAAAAGGTTAAGCCAAAAGCTGCAATGCCAAATGTGTCCCCAGAGTTATTGCATTTGGTGGATTCAGCTATAATGGGAAAGCCTGAAAGCCTGGACAAGCTGAAGAACATTGTCAGTGGAGTTGAGAGTTTTGGAAGTGGAGAGGAAGCTGAGGGCACTGCTTACTTGGTTGTTGATTCCCTTCTGGCCACAATGGGTGGAGTTGAAAGTTTTGAGGATGAGGATCATAATCCTCCCAGTGTGATGTTGAACTCCAGGGCAGCCATTGTGGCAGGCGAGCTTATTCCTTGCCTTCCTTGGGTAGGTGACAGTGAGGTTTTCATGTCCCCTAGGACACGAATGGTGAGGGGGTTGCTTGCCATATTACGGGCTTGCACAAGAAACAGAGCCATGTGCTCTATAGCTGGTTTATTGGGAGTACTTTTGGGGACCGCAGAGAAAATCTTTGTTCAGGCTGGTGGGTTAACTGAACAGATGAGATGGGATGGGACTCCTTTATGCTATTGTATCCAATACTTAGCAGGTCATTCACTTAATGTTGTTGATTTGCATAGATGGTTACAAGTAATTACAAGAACACTTACTACTTCATGGGCATATCGCTTAATGCTAGCGTTGGAGAAGGCAATGGGTGGAAAGGAGTCAAAGGGACCAGCATCTACTTTTGAGTTTGATGGTGAAAGTTCAGGTTTACTTGGTCCAGGAGAGAGTCGTTGGCCATTTACCAATGGGTATGCATTTGCGACATGGATTTATATTGAATCATTTGCAGACACATTGAACACAGCTACTGCTGCGGCTGCCATTGCAGCCGCTGCAGCAGCCAAGTCAGGAAAATCATCTGCTATGTCAGCTGCAGCTGCTGCCAGTGCTCTTGCTGGTGAAGGGGCAACCCACATGCCTAGATTGTTCAGTTTCTTGTCTGCTGATAACCAGGGCATAGAGGCTTACTTTCATGCTCAATTTTTGGTTGTTGAAAGTGGCAGCGGAAAGGGAAAGAAGGCATCTTTGCATTTCACTCATGCATTCAAGCCACAATGCTGGTACTTTATTGGTTTGGAGCATATTTGCAAGCAGGGACTGATTGGGAAAACAGAGAGTGAACTGAGATTGTATATCGATGGATCCTTGTACGAAACTCGTCCTTTTGAGTTCCCTCGGATCTCCAAGCCACTATCATTTTGCTGCATTGGGACAAACCCTCCTCCTACAATGGCTGGTTTACAACGACGTCGGAGGCAGTGTCCTTTATTTGCTGAGATGGGGCCTGTTTATATCTTTAAGGAGCCAATTGGCTCTGAAAGGATGGCACGCTTAGCGTCTAGAGGAGGGGATGTGCTGCCAAGTTTCGGCAATGCTTCCGGGCTTCCTTGGCGAGCTACAAATGACCACATTCAAACAATGGCAGAAGAAAGTTCACTTTTGGATGCCGAGATTGGAGGGTCAATTCACCTCCTGTATCACCCCAGTTTGCTTAGTGGGCGTTTCTGTCCTGATGCTTCTCCTTCTGGTGCTGCAGGTTTGCTCATTATGCAATTATTTCCTTTTCCTTTATCTTCTACATACCGTGGCACCTGTTGTATTGTTATCTGAAAGAAGATTTTATTTCCGAATATACCCCTAATAGTGCAGCTATGCCTTTCCTTTTTTTTTTTGCACTCAATTTTTATTCAATCCTCATGTTTTCACTATATTGAATAATTCATTGAACGGAGTTAGCTGTTTTTTTTTTTTTTTTTTTTTTTTTTTTTTTCTTACCATTAACAGTTAGGCCCAGTTTAAATTGCCTCCCATCTGGTTCACCTGTTAATTGCTGGATTCAGTCCTTAATGACCTGACAACAAGTATTTTATTATTATTATTATTATTATTATTATTATTATTATTATTTGAGGGCTACAGCATCAATTAACGGAACCTATGATATCTTTTTGTGTATGGTTGAGGCCTTTCTTTTGTTTGATGCCCTGAATAATTTTATATGTTACTTCTTAATTTTTCTGTGCAAGGCATGCTCCGACGTCCAGCTGAGGTTCTTGGACAAGTCCATGTTGCTACACGAATGCGACCAGTGGAGGCGTTGTGGGCATTGGCTTATGGAGGCCCCATTTCCTTACTTCCTCTAGCAGTAAGCAGTGTGCATAAAGATAGTCTGGAACCAGAACAAGGAAATCTTCCCATAACCTTTGCCACAGCTACTTTGGCTGCTCCAATATTCCGAATAATTTCCATAGCTATTCAACACCCTGGGAACAATGAAGAATTGTGCCGCACTCGAGGGCCTGTGGTTCTCTCAAAAATATTAAATTATCTTCTCCAAACTTTGTCTTCATTGGATGCTGGGAATTGCAATGGTGTTGGAGATGAGGAACTTGTTGCAGCCATCGTCTCCTTATGCCAGTCCCAGAAGCATAATCATGCCCTCAAAGTGCAGCTTTTCACTACACTGTTACTGGATCTGAGAATCTGGAGCTTGTGCAACTATGGATTGCAAAAGAAGCTTCTGTCGTCACTAGCAGACATGGTTTTCTCAGAGTCATTGGTGATGAGAGATGCCAATGCTATTCAGATGCTGCTTGATGGCTGCAGAAGATGTTATTGGACAGTTATTGAGAAGGATTCTGTGAATACTTTTTCATCGAAAGAGGCAACCCGTCCAGTGGGTGAATTGAATGCTTTGGTTGATGAACTCTTAGTGATCATAGAACTTCTAATAGGAGCAGCATCTGCTGCTGTTGCCACAGATGACCTCCGTTGTCTGCTTGGGTTTATGGTTGATTGCCCTCAACCTAATCAGGTAAAGTTACTTTATCAATAGTTTTTGCTTATGATGTTAAATGTATACCAGCCATTTCAACATTCTGTATTTCCCCACATTTAACATGACCTTCCATATGAGTTTTCTCTTTGAACTTTGTCATATATCCAGATTCTTGCTGTATCAATGTGATCAATTATATGGACCATTTTAATATTTCATTGTGCTATACACTGCCCACTTGCTTATAAATTTATCCAAAATGACTCCTGCCACAAAAATCTTCTTTCAGGTTGCCAGAGTTTTGAATCTTATCTACAGGTTAGTCGTACAGCCAAATACAGCTAGAGCTCACATGTTTGCAGAGTCATTCATAACATGTGGTGGTATAGAAACACTTCTTGTTCTGCTTCAGCGAGAAGCAAAAGCTGGTGAACATAGCATTCTAGAATCAGTGGCAAAGAGCAATGATAGCTTACAAGTTCAAGAAACTGAACTAGATATTGGTAAGGGTACTTCGGAAAGAAGAATGAGTGATGAAAAGGAAAAGGATTTAACTTCTCTGGGTCAAGATTATGAATCTGAACATTTAGATACTGGCGGTGGTGGCAGTCCTGCCACCTCTTCCCCTGGCATACAAATTGAAAGGATGTCATCTGTTTCTGAAAACCCATTTATTAAGAATTTGGGTGGCATAAGTCTTTCTATTAGTGCTGATAATGCAAGGAATAACGTTTACAATGTTGATAAAAGTGATGGCATTGTTGTTGCAATCATTGGGCTAATAGGTGCTCTTGTAACTTCTGGGCAATTCAAGTTTGGCTCACATGCACCCTCTGATACTACTAGCACCTTTTTTGGTGGTGGCCTGCATGATGGCAGCAGTACAATGTTTGATGATAAAGTTTCTTTACTACTTTTTGCACTACAGAAGGCTTTCCAAGCAGCGCCCAATAGGCTTATGACAACCACTGTGTACACAGCTTTATTGGCAGCCTCGGTATTTTTTTCCAGTCTCTTTCATTTCTATGAATGAGTTTATTAATGAATAGTCTTGTTTTTCAAAAATACTTGTCATTGCAAAGTATAAATCTGTAAACGTGACCTTGTGATTTCAAATAAAATACAAATCCTCGAATGTTTTTCCTTACTATTTTGTTTGCTAAATCCTTTTGAATTTTTATGAGGTTTTTATTCCAAATCAACAAAGGATAAAAGATTTAGTAATTCCATCATTATTGGTTTTTGCTCCTTCTACATTTAAGTATATCTCTTCAAGAGACCATAATTCTATATCACGTACTTTGTCCATTGAAGGGCCACATGCATGGCTTTTTTGCACACATGCTCACACTTGTGCTTATTTCTTGCACCAGAAAGTCAAGGCTTAAGGGTGATGTCAAAATTGGTAGTTGACATTGCTGGTGCACCTTGATATTTCTTCTTGCCTTGGTATAAATGCTTTTTAATAATTGATCACAAGCATTCTATGTATCTATCTATCCACCAGTAGCATGCATAACAAAATGTTTGGTCATGTTTCATAGTTAAATAAAGTTGTATTTCATAAGAAATGTTGATTTTATTTCTGTTGTGAATGCTTCACCATGTTTTATTAGAATCAGGTAAAACTGTTATTTTAACTTTGGTCAGTAAGCACATTAAACTTTGAATGAGATATTATGAGATTGTCTTTTGTTCTTAAATGTCTTGAAAACTATAAATGGATGGCTTCATTATGATTTTTTTATTCGCCAAAATTTCAAAAGAAATCTTGTAAATCACTGCTTTGTACGTTTCAGATTAATGCTTCTTCAACAGAGGAGGGGCTGAACTTTTATGATTCTGGACATCGCTTTGAACACTCACAACTTCTGTTGGTTCTGTTGCGGTCTCTGCCTTATGCATCTAGAGCCTTGCAAAGTCAAGCATTACAGGTATGTCCTTTTGTGCGACATGCTATGTTTCTGTGCTGTTATTTCTGTGCAGGCATTTTTTTTTTGCTTTTCAGATCATTGTTGAACCGGATTTGTTTCTGGTATGTGAATGAAAAAGAATGAAGCTTAATAATTACCCAGCCTTTGCAGAAATCCAGTCTGCACTTTTTTGTCACCTTAGTGTTGTTATTAATAAAGGCTACACAAGTTAATCTATGAGGTTATATATGCTATTGCAAATTTACCTTCAGCTATCCTAGTATACAAGAGTTTCCAATAGAGGGAATTTTTAAACTCTATGCTGGAAACACAGTAATAGTTTATGTTTCCTTAAATAATTGGAAAACTAAAGGTGGACACCAGATATGGATTAATGCAAGGGAGTGCTAATTTTATGTCCTTTCAAATATGAAAAAAGCGGGTGGGAGATCTTTCTTATTTTTAAATGAGGTGACAGCCAAGAAGCTCCCTATAACCATTTAGACTAAGATTTAACAATGAACTTATTCTCTAGCTTTTGGAACTTAGATAGTGGATGAAACTGTAGTACGGGAACTTGAAGGCTTATAATTGTCAAAAGTATTCTATTTCTTGGCTCTCCATAATATAGTTCAGTGGGTTTGTTCTTGCATCCTATAATGTATTTTTCCATAGCTCCAGCTGATCAGCTAACTGGAGTATAGGTAAATGTTCAATTTTATTTCAGTCAACATGTTCATGCATAATTATTTTGTGGATTTTAATTTCTACAATAGATGTTTTGTACCAAGTGTTCGAGGTAATGCATGATGTGCTGAATTGCTAGAAGTGGCCATATCAAAACCCCTTTACAAATAGTTTTCCTGATGAAATAAGTTGAATATGCTGTTTAAATTCTCTTTTTAACCTCGCATTTCTAAATTTCCTGATCAAGGTCATCTGTTTTTTTAGTTTCTGAGCGGTGGCATTCTATATGATTTCAGGATCTTCTGTTTTTGGCTTGCAGTCATCCAGAAAACAGAAGCAGTCTGACAAAAATGGAGGAATGGCCTGAGTGGCTTCTAGAGATTCTAATCTCTAATTATGAGGTAACGTAACCTGACATCGTTCTGGATTTATTTTGTTGATTTTATACTTGAATGTTATATTGTAAGGGGCGTGACACCTGGTTATGATAAGAACATTTTTAATTTAATTGGGAGCTTTTATATTGATCCAGCAAACTTTTGTGGTCATAGTTTGATTATTCTTTGTGTTTTAATAGCATTGCTTGTGTTTTCAGATGGGTGCAACCAAAAATTCTAATGGGGCTAACTTAGGAGACATAGAGGACCTCGTACACAACTTCTTGATTATAATGTCAGAGCACTCAATGCGCCAGAAGGATGGTTGGAAGGTGGGTGTTTTTCAATTCTTTCTCTTATAATTATATTACTCTATTCCCAGAAGGATGTTTTTGATATTAATTGCTTGACCATTATGTTTCCGTTCTCTATCATTGATTCTAATAAAATATGTTTATAGTTTCTTCTGTGTATCTTGGTGTTTCCTGCATTTGACTACAGTTAATTATGCATCATTGTGGAATCAGCTCAGCTCAATAATTGCAGAATTTGAAATGATATCCTGGAATTACTTTCACAAATTATCAGCTTTGACAAGTGCAGTAAACTGAATATCAAGGATTTTAGAATCCTTCAAGTTAGAAACAATCTTAAAGTTCTCTTTGGAAGCTGATCTTCATTCTTACCTGTTGTTTCAAATTAAAAATACTGATGTGTTGTGGTTGCTGATTTATGGCTACTACATAACTGTAGCTGCCAGTTATTTCCCTTAGGTTACAGTTTGAAATGTACTAATTGTGCAAATACCTTCTACATACACTGTTATGAAACCACATTTGTTAATGGTGCTTTATTATGCAGCAGCTTGAAGCATAATGCTCATGTAAATATCTGTACATACACTGTTATGGAATAGTAACTGCCAATATTTTCTACTTGTACTTGCTTTCTATATATCAAATCTTTTCTGAGTGTTAAGTGGATGTGTTCCCCTAAAACCCTGCTTATATCAGCTTTCATTTCCCCTTTACAGGATATTGAAGCTACAATTCATTGTGCAGAATGGCTTTCTATCGTCGGGGGATCAAGCACAGGAGACCAACGAGTTAGGTATTCCCCTATCTTACTGGCCTGCTTCTGGGATGTTCCCCTTCTTTGTTAAAATTGGTTTATTGTTTTATGAGGTTCAGTTAACTTCATGTATCATGGTTGTCCCTAAGTTGGTTGACTCAAAATCTGATAATATCAATTCTTGTATCTTAGTGGGTTTCCAATGAGTTGATTCATTTTGTTTCTTTGGATTTTTTTCCCAATGATTACTGATTGTACCATGTGGACCATATGGTTGTTATCCAGATATCTATAGAATTCCCAAACAAACTTCACACTAGCTTCATGTGATATTTTATTCCTTTGCTGTAATTCATTAACTCAGAGCTACACCTATTATTCCTCTCTTATTGATTATACCTAATAGCCAATATTTGATTTCTCTATTTAATCAATATTTTCCATCATTTAAAGACGTGAAGAATCGCTGCCTGTATTTAAAAGAAGACTATTGGGTGCATTGCTAGACTTTGCTGCTAGAGAATTGCAGGTTCAGGTAACTTTTGTATTTCTCTGCTCATTCGGAATATTATGCCATGTCATTTTTTATGCAATCTGGATTTTCATTTTGGATGAGTCTTTAAGTGTATAAAAAGCTTAAACAGGTGTGACCACCAATAGGAGTATGCTAGAGTAACACCAAATCTAAGATTGAATCTGCATGGAAAATGTACACAATGAGTGGAGGTAGAGTAGGACAAAACTACCGATTGCAAATTGATCTGCTTTTTTCATGGTGATAAATAATTTTAAAGCATTCGTATCATTTCCCATTTAGGCTTTATCAAATCTCTTCTATTCCATTTTATGAATTTGGCATATTGGATTTGGAACTTGTTCATTTCACCCAGAGTTCTATCCAGCTGTGGCCTAATAGCATGTGATCTGAAAATAACATGACCTAGCATAATGACGACTGATATTCTGTTTTAAGGTATTACATCCAAAATTTATGCTGCCAGAAGGGGATATTCACATTATTTATTATGGCATACCAAATTTAGTTCTTACCAATTCCATGTCAAGCAAAACCAACCAGACTTTAACATGGCATTCTTTATGATAACAACTAACCTCCATAATCAAATAAATTGGCCTAGCATATGGGGAAACAAATGAGTACTGTGACTTTGTTATCATATGCATCGAATTCAACGACTTTGTGGCTAGGTGAAGAGCTAGAACTATATGGGACCATAGTAAACTTTGTATTTAATCGATGTATTTGCATTATGTGACACCATTATTATTGCTTGAATAGTTGAAACTCTTATTAGAAAGTATGATGACAGCTATCTTCCACCATTTCTTGTTGGGTTATGAGAGGATAAGTGTACACTTACATCCACATCAAACTTCTCTTTTGCTGCAGACTCAAGTAATTGCTGCTGCGGCTGCTGGTGTTGCAGCTGAGGGTTTGCCACCAAAAGATGCTAAGGTTGAAGCAGACAACGCTGCTCAGCTTTCAGTGGCTTTGGTTGAAAATGCTATTGTGATATTAATGCTTGTTGAAGATCACTTACGATTACAAAGCAAACTTTCTTGTGCGTCACGTATTGCTGACAGCTCACCATCTCCACTTTCTCTTGTATCCCCCCTGAATAATCGCTCAAGTTCCCTTGGTGCGGGTTCATTTGAAGCCTTGGGTGATCGCAGATCTAGTGACTCTGGGGGACTCCCTCTTGATGTATGTATAGTTTTTTTCCCTTATGCTTGGCTGCTTTATTCATAGCATTTGGCTGCAGAAGAGCAACGAAATTTATGCTAATTACTACTCAGGATGTTTTGTTAGCACATCCATTTTTTTCAGTTAATAGAATTTGCAATTTTATATTTCATATGCTAACATGTGACTTCCTAAGGTCCTTGCTTCAATGGCTGATGCAAATGGGCAAATATCTGCGAGTGTGATGGAACGTCTTACTGCAGCTGCAGCAGCTGAGCCTTATGAATCTGTTTCATGTGCTTTTGTGTCGTATGGGAGCTGTATGATGGATTTGGCTGAGGGTTGGAAATTTAGGAGCAGACTGTGGTATGGTGTTGGCCTGTCTTCAAAAACAGCTCCCTTTGGTGGTGGTGGAAGTGGATGGGAATCTTGGAGGTCTACTTTAGAAAAAGATGCAAATGGAAACTGGATTGAACTTCCTTTGGTAAAAAAGTCAGTTGCCATGCTTCAAGCTCTGTTATTAGATGAGTCTGGACTTGGTGGTGGTCTTGGTATAGGTGGAGGATCTGGTACTGGAATGGGTGGAATGGCAGCACTATATCAGCTATTAGATAGTGACCAACCATTTCTATGCATGCTCCGTATGGTGCTTCTGTCTATGAGAGAGGAGGACAATGGGGAAATCAGTATGCTCATGAGAAATGTAAGCATGGATGATGGGATGTCAGAAGGATTTGATCGACATGCAGGCAACATCATGTTTTTAGAAAACAGTGCTCGAATGCCTATGAGACCACCACGATCAGCTTTGCTGTGGAGGTAATAAATGTTTTTCCTTCGAACTTTTTTTCCTTGAAGTTTCTTATGAGATAATGATCTTCCAAACTTCTAAAAAAAATTCAATCTCTACTATGGAGATGTTCATTAAAGTTTTGTCAAGCCACTGCAAGCTGACATTATGTTGCTGGAGAAAATTAAAAAGTTTTCATGGGTCAGAACTCCCTCTGAGTTTCTTCATAGTTTTTCACAAGTATTTCAGATTAGAATGATCTAGTTCTCTTTACATGAAGCAACACTGATAAGTTGTGGCTGTAAATCAGCATCGAAAAGGGAAAGGAATTAATCTCAAAAATAATTAGGCATATGTCATTAGCTGCAACCTCTTGCAGTTGGGTAACTCAATTAAGAAGCCAAACTACTTGAGTGTTTATACTGAACTGAGTAGCACCTGTCGGTCTGCAACTATTACAGGCCCTCCCCTGAGACTTGCTCAAGTCGACACTGACTGGGGTGGTGCATTGGAAGAACCTCCTAGTTTCAGTTCTTGGGATTTTTTTCATTTGATCTTAAATGATGGTCAGCTTATTGCCTATTTCACCTCTCCAGCTAAAAGTGTCTTTTTTTTTTTTCCAGAAATAAAACCTGAGTGTTTTAATTTCAGTTTGTTTTTATCTGTTAATCTATAGTGGGAAGCTAGTGTAGTTTATGTTTTGCTTGGGCTTACTTGGACTATAGATTTGATGAACTGCTAGGGCACCTACATCATCAAAAATAGGCATTTAATGTTTTTCTTCTAAACTACTGAATACAACACATCATCTGTTAAATTACTATACTGCTCATGTTTTGCGTCTCCATAATTTTCTAGAGTCTTTGTTCAGGTTTTCATTAACCAATATAGGTAGTTAATTATAAACAGTTTAAATGCCTACTGGGAAAAGTGAGTCCTGCTTTCTTTGGGTGTGTAAGAAGCATCATCGATTTCAGTGTGATTCAGCTCTCTCATGATGTGTAGGGACTGTTGCGTGTGTTTATTTTTGTTTCCTGTCCATTCTCTTCTTTTCTACTCCAATGCATTTTCACGAAAACATGCTGCATAGATGCTATTTTATTTATTTCTGCTTTGACATAGATTTTTGCTATCCTCAAGTCCGTAGCATAATCTTTTTGGCTGTTGTTCACTACCATGTGCTATTGGCATGCCATTCTTGAACTAATTTGTGTTATCTATCTACAGTGTGCTTTCACCTGTTCTGAACATGCCAATTTCTGATTCAAAACGACAGAGAGTGTTGGTTGCATCTTGTGTTCTTTACTCTGAGGTTAGTTCTGCATAAAACTGTCTTGATATGGTGTAACATTAAACTAAGGCTGTCATATTTCCTCAGCTCCTATCCATTCTGGTGTTTATTTGTATCTGAGATCTTATTCTAAAGAATTCTTATTTCTGTTTTCCACATGCTTATGCAGCTGGATACTGTGGTTGTGTTCATTTGTGCAGATTTTTTTTTATGAGTTAACATAGTGTGACATGTATGTTGCAGGTATGGCATGCTATTGGCAGTGATAGGAAACCCCTCCGTAAACAGTACCTTGAGGGTATCTTACCACCATTTGTAGCTGTATTGAGGAGGTGGCGGCCCCTTCTTGCCGGAATTCATGAGCTTGCAACTGCTGATGGCTTAAATCCTCTTGTTGTTGATGATCGTGCATTAGCTGCTGATGCACTACAAATAGAGGTTAGTGAAGATGTTTCCTTTGTTTAGTTATTTTCATGACTATTTTTTTGGCATGAATTCTGCTTTGCTGGAGGGATTTTATTTTATGCTAGCTGCCATATTCTTGTGCACCATGGTAATGCTTGTTAACAGACTTTTGACAATTGTTCTACTGTTGTATTTGGTGTTAAGGAATCATCTCACTTAAAAGCTTAAACTGTTGGGTGAGGTCCTAGAATATGATTTATATTATTCTCTAACACACTCCCTCAAGTGAAAATCCTTTAAGCTTGAAACTTGCACATGTTCACACTACCTTGTGCTTGATTTTTCATCAAATAATGAGGGTGGTGAGATTCGAACCCGTGACCGTTAAGTCAACAAGGCTTAGATACTATGTTAAAGAACCATCTCACCTAAAAACTTAAGCTATTAGGTGAGGCCTCAGAATATGATTTATATTATTGTTTAACATTTGGAGGCTAAGACTTTGACCAGTTATGTGTCCCAGAAGGCATAAAGTGTTAGGTCTCGTGGGAATTGTATTTAAGGAACTTATTATGATTTAGAATGTTAGGAAATGGAAAAAGATGGGCAGAGGTATATAATTGGAAGCAAATGTCTGTAAAACATCTCTAGGGTGAGTGCTTGCCTGAAGTGGTGTTCATTTCTATGCTCTTAAGCTCATTGTTGTTATTTATTGCTAGCCTCTTATGACTTTATTTCTTTCAGAACACAGCAAGTGCACCATTTATTTGTCTGTTGTCCTTACATCAGTTTGGAAAAGTATTATAACTCTGCACCTAAATATTACCAAGAATTAATCTTTGCTTTTCTTTCTTATTGCATTTGAAATTGTTCTATATTCTTGTTTGAATGCTTTATCTTAAACCTTGGATAGCCAGCGCCTGCTATGATGTGGTTTCCATTCCGCTCCTTAATTATTTTTTAGAAGTCTGGTGTTTTTCTAAAAATAAAAATAAAAATAAAAAATAAAGTTGGAATTGCTGCATTATGTGAGGCATTTTAATCCATTTTCTCCAGGCTGCTCTCTGCATGATTTCTCCTGCTTGGGCAGCTGCTTTTGCATCACCACCAGCTGCCATGGCTTTGGCAATGATTGCTGCTGGTGCTGCAGGTGGGGAAACCCCTGCTCCTGCAACAACTGCACATCTAAGGCGTGACTCTTCCTTGCTGGAGCGAAAAACTGCTAGATTACATACCTTCTCAAGCTTTCAAAAGCCTTTGGAGGTGCCTAACAAAACACCAGCTCATCCTAAGGATAAGGCTGCTGCAAAAGCTGCTGCCTTGGCAGCTGCGCGTGATCTTCAACGTAATGCGAAGATTGGTTCTGGACGGGGCCTTAGTGCTGTTGCAATGGCCACGTCTGCACAGAGAAGAAATGCTAGTGATATGGAGCGTGTTAGGAGATGGAATATTGCTGAAGCCATGGGAGTTGCATGGATGGAATGCTTACAACCAGCTGATACAAGATCAGTTTATGGGAAAGATTTTAATGCTCTATCCTATAAATTTATTGCAGTCCTCGTTGCTAGCTTTGCTTTAGCAAGAAACATGCAGCGATTAGAGGTTTGAGACATGCTAGCCTTGTATTGTAATTTCTTATATAATATAACTACCAGGATGAATTTTTATATTTACTACTATCATTATTTTGCTAGGTTGACAGGCGTGCTCAAGTTGATGTTATATCTCGTCATCGTTTATCCAGCGGAATTCGTGCTTGGCGCAGGCTTGTACATTGCTTGATAGAGATGAAGAGTCTTTTCGGGCCCTTTGGGGACTCCTTGTGCAATCCTGAACGTGTATGTTGTGTGAGATAACTTATAGAAGTGTATTACATCATCAAAACCATTTGGCATTGACATATTTTTATCTAATGTATTAGGTTTGCTGCTCTCATATTAAATTTCTTGTGTATTATATAGGGTAGCTTCTTTTCTGAAAAATTGTTGTCACAATTGTGTAGGTTTTCTGGAAGCTAGATTTTATGGAAACTTCTTCAAGAATGAGAAGATGTTTGAGGAGGAATTATAAAGGGTCTGATCATTTTGGTACTGCTGCTAATTATGAGGATCAAATTGAGATGAAGCATGATGAAGGAAATGTTCCTGTTCTGGCAGCAGAAGCAATCTCAGTGGAGGGACTAAATGAAGATGGGGAACATACAGAAATTGAGAATTTCGATGGTAGATCCTTTGATATTGAGCAGAGTGGGGAGAGTCAGCTGAGTCTGCCTGGAGCAAATGATAAAAAATTGCAGCCTCCAGCTGAACCTAGTGACATTCAACTTGCAAGGGACCACAACTTGGAAAATGTATCTGCAGTTGCACTGGGTTTTGTACCCAGTGAACTTGATGAAAGAATCATTCTTGAACTAACTTCATCTATGGTCCGGCCGCTAACAGTTATGCGAGGAACATTTCAAGTAAGCATTATGAGACTAGCATGGCATCCTCTTTTAATCATCCACCAAGTTTTCTCTTTTCCATGTTTTTAAACTTAAATTAATGATGTTGGTGTCATATAATTTCAAATGGTGCCACATCAAGATCTTAAAACTTGGTGCAAGAAAGCAGAAGCAAAGAAATTCTGTTTCTGATGAGGAACACTACCGTTTAGTGCTTCCTTGGTTTTGTCTAATTTTGGTATATAAAGACACTGGAAACTTTAAGTAACACTGTAATTCATGCTTGTTGATTTTATAATTATGGTGGAGGATCAGGGAGTTGACTGATACAACTTAGATGCCATTTGTGGTACTTTTCGAGCCCAGATTGTTGTGGAAATGATGCCAGTGGGTGTGAGATGTGGCCCTATGATACATTGCTGTGTTTAATGAGCAGCAATTGCCTTTGGTTTGAAATTTTTCCTTACAATTCTTTTGATCATCTCCCTTGTTGGTGGTGTGTGCCATCATAGCATGTGGCATTCAGTCTTCTTTTCATAAATGTGTCTGCGAAGCACGCTACTGCTTTCAACAAATAGGATGTAAAGTAGAGTGTTTTGCCTGTCTCTTTGACCCTTTTGAGAACTTGAAAACTAGAAACTCTAGACATTTTTACTCTGAGCTGTTAATTTGGATGTAGTTATTGAGCATATGAGTAATTGTTTCTTCAGGTAACTACTAGGAGAATAAACTTTATAGTTAATATCACTGAGAGCAATGCTGATGGAATGGAATCTTCTGAATCTGGAGTCCAGGATAAGGATCACAGTTGGCTGATGTCTTCCCTCCATCAGATTTATAGCCGACGGTAAAATTTTATTTGGCTTTTATCAGTGTAACTGGACTTGTATTTCTTACAGTTTCTTCTTTAATTTGAACAACTAAGAATCTTTGTTGGTGTTGTTTTATTATTATTTTAGTAGATGAGCAATTTGAGTGTCTTATATTCCGACAACCTGTTTGATTCCTCATTGTTTTGGCAGAAGAATGCAATTGTAGTGTGTAGGCTGGTCATGAGCCTGTGAGTTTAAATTGAGCTATGATAAGGAAATAAATAACTTTGGTTTACCTAAAAAAGCTGACACTCTTTTCTTTTGTAATATGTGGAGGATGCAAGTTGATTTGGTTTAGTGGGTCATCTGTTGGTTGACTATAAGATTCTTGGTGTGCTCCAGCTGATTTATGGTTTTACTTGTTCTGGGTTCACATGTTGCATTGACATTCTAGCCTGATATGCGATCATCATTGATAGACAATTTCTTAAGTTATATTTAGAAAGTTACACTAGATTCATGCAGGTTGCCTCTATTGAGATGCTTTATTTATTGTTTCCCCACATGTGACACTACATTAAATGTCATATGGTTGAGTAATTTGTATCAGAGGTATAATGATTTTGAGCAATGTCTTCAGAAACACAACCTTTATTTTCCTTGATTCTGAAGGATTGATATGTTATTTGGCACGGTCCTTATCTTTCCTTAACCTTTGCAAAACGGGAATAAGGAACCTGCTCTCACCTTAAAGCTTTGTACCTGCTCGGTGTTAATCACATTCTGTCTGGTCATGAGACCATTGTTCTTTCTCAATTGCTAACAACTATGAAATTTTTAGATTTAAAAGACTTTAGGAGTCATGCTCAGAGTTGTTTTTCTGAATTCAGAATGTAAGCAGGTTTTCTATTGCATACATTTCTTGATAATATTAAATGCACTCTGGTCCTACTAAGAACTGGCATTAGCACATTATCAAAATCTCAGTCCTACATCCTAAAAATTGAGTTGTTTAGCAGGTGTGATTCCTGGTTGACAGACACTATAAGTGTTCGTTATAACCTGCAACATGCATGTCCTTTTATTCTACTTCATATGATGTCTTGCTTCCAGAATTTTATTATTTTTTCAACTCATTTACTGACCATAAGAATATCTACTGGTACCATTTTATATGCCAAAGTTATGGCAGTCGTTGCAGAAATTGTTATGTGGTGTAGCAAGGCCATAATATCATTTTGTTTTTGTTCTTCACTCATCTCCATACTGGTTTGCTTCCATCTTCAGGTATCTGCTAAGAAGAAGTGCTCTAGAATTGTTTATGGTTGACCGATCAAACTTCTTCTTTGATTTCGGGGTATTTCACTTGAAATTTATCCTGATCATCTTATTTTCTTACGCTAATAGAATTTCGTTGCTAACACTTGGTTCCTTGTTGTTCCTTTAGAGTACCGAGGCACGAAGAAATGCTTACCGAGCTATAGTTCAATCAAGGCCTCCTCATTTGAACAATATTTATCTGGCTACTCAGGTTTTTAAATCTCTACCTGACTGTACAGTTCTTAAAAGAATTGCTTATGGTTGCACTTGTGTTTCTGTGCCTGTTGGATGTTTATTTGTCTTTCACTTTGCTATTATTTCATGAAAGCTGCCTGCCTTTTCCTGTTGTAGAGACCTGAGCAACTTCTGAAGAGAACTCAACTTATGGAACGTTGGGCAAGGTGGGAGGTATAAGCTCAAATTGACTTCAGTAATATGGCAATTTTCATTCACATTTGCAACATTAATTCAGAACAATAACAAATTTCAACACCACCATTGCGCAGATTAGCAACTTTGAGTATCTAATGCAACTCAATACTCTGGCTGGGCGTAGTTATAATGACATCACTCAGGCATGTTTCTTGGGTAACTTCTTGTTCGAGGGTGGAAGGTTGTGCTTAATATTTCTAAATTTTCTTTTGTTTCCTTGCAGTATCCAGTTTTTCCATGGGTCCTTTCCAATTACAGTTCGAAAAGTTTGGATCTTTCTGATGCTTCTTCTTATCGTGATCTTTCAAAGGTGACATAACTTGAATTACTCTTCAATTATAATAGAACCTGCACTCTCTCTACTGTCATTATAGCAGGATATATACTTGCAGCCTGTTGGTGCTTTGAATCCTGATCGGCTGAAAAAGTTCCAGGAGAGATATTCTAGCTTTGATGATCCTGTCATTCCAAAATTCCATTATGGTTCTCATTACTCAAGTGCAGGGACAGTGAGTTATTTTTCCGACTTAATCTTGTGAAAGTTTTCCTTCCATCGTAACTTTATACTCGCATCTACCTGTGCATTTCAGTTCATGAAGATTCTTCATTTCCTTAGTTTTTTCTTATCATGGTCATGGGACGTAGCATATTGGGAAATCACAAAGAAGAGAAACCAATACGGGAAGAGGGTACCTGACAATGCTTATGATGCCTTAATTTCCAACATATTTATCAGTAGATAAAAAGCCCAAGTCCTACCCGAGTTAGTCTAAATAAAGATGCTAATTAGCAGACCCTATTCAAAATTGAATCTTGTTGCAAGATATAGATTTTGGATGAATGTTACAGATTTTGTTATTAATAGTGAGTTATGAAGGTTTGTATGAATAATATTTCATTTAAAATTATAAATAATACATTCTACATGTGTTGTGCAGAGTAGAGTTAGGTTTTTGGATTTTTTAACTCGATTCTTGTATTCAGTTGGATGTAGATTTATGTTTATGCACCAATTCCATCCAGCTTGCGGCACGACTTCATGAAATAGCAATCAGTTGCACCTGATTGCCTTGGTCCCCCTCCCTCTTTCTGATTTTTCAAATGTTGTCTTTTGTTCCCTTTGTACCTTTTTCCCCTTGATATATTGCCATTTCTGTGTTTCCTTTTGTCCATAGCAATATACTTACTGCCAATTGGGCATGTTGTTTCTATTGTACAGCTTGAATGCTTGATATGGAGTTACTGCAGTTTATTTGATTAATGGTTGTTCTGTGACAGGTTCTGTATTATCTTGTTAGAGTTGAACCGTTTACAACACTTTCAATTCAATTGCAAGGTGGGAAATTTGATCATGCAGATCGGATGTTTTCAGATATTGCTGCTACCTGGAATGGAGTTACTGAAGACATGAGTGATGTGAAGGAATTGGTATGTAATATGTTTTGTTTGAAGATCCGTAAATATCCACAAAGCACTAGCTTTGTTGAAACATTTGATTAGAGTAAAATGCCCTTGTTATATTATTTAATGATTGAATTGAATTTAACTTACTTAGCTTTCTTATTGTATTGCTTCAATTTTTTGACAGTTAATGAAACCTTTATATATATATATATATATATATATATATATATATATATATATATATATATATATATAAAAAAAAAAAAAAAAAAAAAACCTACCTTAAGTTGAATACAATATCAATCTTCTTTCTCATTATTTTACATTTTTTTTAACTGGTTAAAGTGACCTTTCTTGATAAAGAAAAAATGTTACCTTAAGTTCCCCTTCCCCGTGTTTGTGTTCTTTCTTGCTTTTCACCTTTTAACAAGTCAAAAGGTGTTTTTAAGTTTCAAAATTTTATAATGTAAAATAGAGAACAGATTTGTAATTCACAATCTTAACCAATCATTTGGTTCAACTAAAATACTTTAAATTAAAGGTAAAATATATTATTGAACATTCAAATTTTGAGAGCCCATGAAAAAATAAGAAAATAATCTTCTAGTTTTATTCATTTTCTTTATTGTAAGGATTATATTAGATACAAATAAAACTCCAACTCACAAAAGGATTTATATTTTTACATATAATTTTTAATTCAGTCACATAATTTAGTTTGATAAACTCAAATAACTTATTTTATTTTATTTATCCTTTTACTTAATGATACATTAATTTTTTAACAACTTTGAATAATGCATGTGCTGAAATGACTTGTTAGTGTAAAAGGCACCACTTTATCTCATGTCAATAATGATCACTTGTTCTCAGTGTTGTTCTTGTATGCACTTTTTACAAAAGAATTCCCCTGTAATAATAAGTTGTTGCCCATATCTTTGTCTGCATACTGGCTATTAATAACCTTCTGTTTTTTTCCTTCTCGGCGGTGGGTTCTTGTTTCCCTAAGGTTCCTGAGCTGTTTTATCTCCCTGAGATCTTAACCAATGAAAATTCAATTGACTTTGGTACAACACAGCTGGGTGGAAAGCTCGGTATGGTTACTGACATATTTTAGTGAAGTAAATGAAATTCAAAATTATAGAGTTGAGATTCTTACTGTGATTAAATGCTCTTCCAGATTCTGTCAAACTTCCTCCTTGGGCTGAAAATACTATTGATTTTATTCATAAGCATCAGATGGCTCTTGAAAGTGAGCATGTATCTGCACATTTGCATGAATGGATTGATCTCATATTCGGGTAAGATTTAAGCAAAATTGTTTGATTTCATCAGTAATGTTTCATTCTTACACGCCCTTATGTTTCATTATTTACAATCTTATTATCTTCCTCCAGAAAAAAATTAATCCTCCGGATTTTTCATTTCAACTGTTTAATGAATTGGATCATGCAGCTGTAAGCAACGTGGTAAAGAAGCTATAGCAGCAAACAATGTTTTCTTTTACATCACCTATGAAGGGGCGGTTGATATTGACAAGATTTCAGAACCAGTATGGGAATTCTGTTATCCTCTGTTGTTTGTTAAGATGAGGTTTTGTTTCTTATTTCTTATTGCTATATTCTTTTGATTTATTCAAAAAGGCACAACAACGGGCCACACAAGACCAGATTGCATACTTTGGACAGACTCCATCCCAACTTCTGACAGTTCCTCACTTGAAGAGGATGCCCTTAGCTGATGTTCTTCACTTGCAGGTATGAATTTGGCTGTTTTAATCTGATACGGGTGTTGAAGCCTGTAATTCTCTTATGAGCATGTATAAGTCCAAGTTCTTGTTTCAATTCATTTTTTACTTAGCCTTTTTCTCTCCATGTTTACTGTGATTTAGTGTATGATAATGGGTAAAGACTCTGCTGTTGACACATGCTATCATTCCTACACCTGTAAAGCTAAGATTTCATGATTATATAGATGATATAAATTTGATATTCTTCAAGGACAAAGATCACTCAATTGGATATACTGTGTTAATAAGTTAACCTTGTTTATGAACAATACATGTACCTGCTTCGCAGTGGAAGGTCATGGTATTTGGTTACATAATGATTGTGTAGCATGGAGGAACATATTTCATTGGTTGTCCCAGGATTAGTGCTAGGGTAGTTGGATTGAGATTAGCTGATCCATTAGATGCAAGTTGGACAATTTGATAATAGTTGATGGTGCTTTTGATAGTAGTAATAAAAAAAAACCCTTCATTTGTGTATATTTCTTGAATTGCTGACATTGCATGCTGGGATATTCCATCATAAAAATCATCAGATTAATTTAGAGCACATTATTCTGATATAGATTTTCATTTTATGTCAGACTATCTTCAGGAACCCAAAAGAAGTCAAACCATATGCTGTTCCAGCCCCAGAACGCTGCAATCTACCTGCAGCTTCCATTCATGCATCTTCAGATGCTGTCATAATTGTTGATATAAATGCACCAGCAGCACATATTGCCCAGCACAAGTGGCAACCCAACACACCAGATGGCCAAGGTGCACCTTTCCTCTTTCAACATGGAAAGGCCTTAACAAGCTCTGCTGGTGGAACATTCATGCGGATGTTTAAAGGGCAATCTGTGTCTGGTGGAGAGGAGTGGCATTTTCCCCAAGCTCTCGCATTTGCTTCATCTGGGATTAGAAGCAAAGCAGTGGTTTCCATCACTCATGACAAAGAAATAATCACTGGTAAGTATTGATTGATCCACAAACTTTCTAAAAACAATCCACACTGGAGTAAGATGCTTGTCATTCCCTTCCTAAAGCTGTAAAAAATATTCAAGGCTTGAAAGTTTCACCTCCTTTGCTAGTCTTGGCTACCACTCAAATAACAAAAGAAATGTCATTTGTAAGCAGAGGACTATTCAGTATCATTTTGAATACTTGCCTTAAAACTACATGAGTTACTTGTCATTTCTATTATGATGATATCGGATGCAATCCCTTCTCCACTTCTCTATGCCTGGCATGCAATGTTCGCTACCTGGGGAAATTGAAATTTCTGTTCACATGAAATAATAAAGGTCTTTAGGGACAATATTTTTTTTTTTTTTTTCACTTATACCAGGAAGGTTTTAAAACATGATTTCTGGCAAGCAGAAAGAAAAAAAATGGGACCGTTGCAACCATTTGATGTTATATGGTGTTTTGGTTTTCTCCAATTATCAAGGAAATTAGACCGAGCATCGACTTTGCTTATATACTTTCAAGCTTTGAAGGTCAAAGGAATTAGAAGTATCCTGTGGACTTATAATGCGAAGGTTAAATTGTTGAATCAGTTACAATCAAGAATCAGAGTTGGTTCATGGTACATGGTGAATTTCACAGTTCTGGCTGATTGGGTTTACAAGGTCATTCTGCACTCTGAACTAGTGAACTTTTGTTGGATGATCAGGGTGAGACAGGGAAGACCTCAAGGGCTTAAATGGGTAGGAAATATAGAAGATTATAGAGCTTGATACAGAATTAAATTGCTTGCAAAAATCTTTGAAAATATCAAAAATTGGTGCACACTTGGGAATCTTTATGCAAGATCCTTGATCAAATGAAAACAAGCACATTTTCCAACCCTTTTCTTTCCAAGAAAGTAGAGGGGGAATATTTTCATTTAATGATCATCACTGCATTCTCAAATTACTTTTCATTTTTATTTGTACTCTCTTTTTTCACTTAAAAATTGCTTGGCACCTTGATACTTTTAAGCGTGCAAGGGTTTCAGCCCTAAAACAAAAGGGGGGATTCCACCCTTTGATCCGTGCTTATATGTGCTCTAAGTCAAACATCTATGCATAATTCGTGTTATTGTTTGTTAATTTTTTTACATGTTTTTATTTTGTTTGATTTATAGTTGTGTGTTTTGCTCAGTTTTTTCTCACTATCATATCAAATTTGTTTCACATTTTCCTGAAAAACTAATTTATTCATTCTTCTGTGGCTATATTTAGGTGGGCATGCAGATAATAGTATCAAGCTAATATCAGCAGATAGTGCAAAAACCCTAGAAACTGCCATTGCGCATTGTGCTCCTGTCACTTGCCTTGCTCTTTCACTAGATGGTAACTATCTTGTTACAGGATCACGGGACTCTACTGTACTACTCTGGAAAATGCATAGAGCTTCCACTTTGAGCCCTAGTAGTATCTCAGAGCCTTCCACTGGCACTGGCACTCCACCTGCTGCCAGTAGCACTCTAGCAATTAACCTGGCAGAAAAAAGTAGGCGACGGCATATTGAGGGTCCGATACATGTCCTTCGTGGTCACCACAGAGAAATACTGTGTTGTTGTGTCAGTTCAGATCTTGGGATCGTTGTTTCTTGCTCCCAGTCATCAGATGTTCTGTTGCATTCTATAAGAAGGGGTCGTTTGATCAGAAGGCTATTAGGTGTGGAGGCCCATTCTGTTTGTCTTTCATCCGAGGGAGTTGTAATGACTTGGAACAAATGTCAAAATTCTCTAAATACCTATACTCTTAACGGGATACCAATTGCTAGAGCACAACTTCCTTTATCTGGAAGTGTTAGTTGCATTGAAATCTCTCTGGATGGGAAGTGTGCTTTGATTGGCATGAACTCCTGTCTGGAAAATCATGGATCCTCTAATAACAGCCAAAATTTTAGCTTTAAAAAGACAGGGGCTTCAGGTTTTGATCTGGAATCAGTGGACACTGGTGAAAATAACAGATTAGATGTTCCTGCCCCGTCGATTTGTTTCCTGGATCTCTATACACTGAAGGTATGAGAAACTGAGAATTTTAAATTTTTAATATGCGTGGCCTTCATCTTGGTATTTTGAGTGATGACTACACGTGCTCACTGTCATCTGTTAAATGAACTCTGTTACTCTTGGCTGCTGCTGCAATTTTCCCTCCGTTTCAATGGACAGACGTGTTATACATGTCTTGGCATGATAGCATGGACATTTTATGCAGTGCCCAACGGATACTTAGTTCTGAAGTGTCTGTTATTCAAAGTTTTTGCTAATCATATATCTGTTAGATCTCGCTGTTAATTGATTTTCACTAACTAGCATGCCACATTTTGTCCAGGTATTTCATGTTCTGAAACTTGGAGAAGGCCAGGATATTACTGCTCTGGCTTTAAACAATGATAGAACAAATCTCTTGGTATCAACTGCAGATAAACAGTTGATAATCTTCACTGATCCTGCTGTAAGTTCAATTTATTCATGTTCTTGTATCTCTTACAGAGGTTAACTCTATGATAATGTGCTCCTGGTCTGGTTAGTACTTCTAATGGACTTTTATCCCCAAAAATTTCCTATTTAATCATTATGTGTTCAACTTGCTAAAACGTCCGTGGCAACATATTGACTGCTAAATGCTTGGCCCTTCATATTTTGAGCGTTCTCAAATTTATTCTGTTCAGTTTGGTTTGCTTCTTTTGGGTATTTGAAAACAATGCTTTTGGGGGGAAATGGTCCAATATTCTGTAATCTATTTCAGCTGTCAGTGATGCACGTGACCCTCTCATTGCTTTGATAGAAATGCCTGCTGTTAATGAAACCTTATTGTATCGCTGCTTGCAGTTGAGCTTGAAAGTGGTCGATCAGATGCTCAAGCTTGGTTGGGAAGGCGACGGACTGAGCCCACTTATAAAATCATAGCATATAGACCTTTGATATTTTTATTTATTTTAATGCCACTGATGTATACAAGGGTATGCTTGCTGCCCTAGATCAGATATGAAAAGTCAGTTTACAATTCGCGGCTGTCCTGACCAGCGGAGCAACTTTCTATGCCCTGAGCCTGATTCCAGAGTGGTTACAGCAGTTTTTGATTCTTTGTTGGGTTGTAGTTTGTTTTCTCCGACGAGTTATTATTCCCTCGAGGTATGAGTTCATTTTTTGCGATCGATTTTTCTCATGATTTTGTAAATGGAATATGACAGCATTCCATCTCGTATCTTTGTACATGTATGAACTCAATTTACTTGGTCAAAATTGAATATAGATAGTTGAAGTTTCTGGTTAAAAAGTCCGAAAAAGTTTGATTGATGGCAGTGCTCCAGAAATATTTTGCCTAACACTGTAAATTCTGTTTGTTACTAGCGAGACCTGAATGGCCGCCGGCAAGCTTGTTCTTTTCTTTTTCTTCTCTCTGAAAGATTTTCTGCTTGTTGAATATTTAACCATTCAAGCTTTGTAGAGAAAACCCAAGAAGATAGCTCGGCACTGTTGCTAGTTGAGAATTCCCGTTTTAGATTTCACTTTCATGGTTCCAAAATGATGGAATCAGTGCTTGGTTCGAATACAATGCCTTGGTAGGGTTGGGAATTTTAAGGCATTTAGCCACGAAACAACACTTCATTCATTACTGAAAATGCTTTTGTCTTGTGAAAGAGAGAAACGTTACAAAACCAGGGACATTAATTTCACTTGAACCCGACTGATACCTCCATGAAACGGCCTGAACAAGTATGGGAAAAACTAAAGGTGATATGGTTGGGATCGGTTTGCTTACTTCCTCGAAGGGTATTGGTTAGAGTTTGGTATTCATGACCATCCCTTTTAATAAAAGTTAATAGGCCTTGGGAAAATATATTTTTTTGTATTTCCACAATTATTTTTTTGTTATTAAAATATCAATTAAGGGAAAACGTGATATTTAGCTAAATACTAAGATATTAAATAATTAAAGAGCATAACAACCCAATTACATTTAAAAACAAACATTTTAAAGTCAAGAGGTTTTTTGTGTTCTTACAATATATTTATGTTATTATTAAGTCAAGGTAATTTAATATTTGATTAAATAATAATAATGCGGGTGCATGTGGGAGGCACCCATGTTGTTGGGTGGCACGTGTGATGCCTCTCTGTGTCAAAAAAAAAATTCATTATTTCAGTGGAACATTATAACGTTTGATTTCTAGTGAAGTGATCTGTATGAGTGGCAGTGATCTGATTATCACTGGTAAACCTTTATTTCTTTGTTATTTTTTCTTGGTGAGATGTGCATAATCATATTAATTAAGACATTGTTTGAGTGCATTTCAAAAACGTTTTTGAAAAAAAAATATTATTTTCTATTTTGAATTAAAAAAAATTGATTTTCTTAGATCATTCTAAAGTGATAATATCAAAAACAAATTAAAAAAAAAACATTTAATACTTGTTTTAACAAAAAAAATATTTTAAAAAATAACTTCAACTACACTGTTAAACAGCACTAAATGTGCTTGAGAAATAAATTGTAATATATATCAAATGTGTTGAGAAAAGTAATTGTGGATGATTTTACCTTTCACGGATAACTTTAAAGGGAAAAGAAAACATTTTTTTCTCTCGCTTTCTTATTATTTAATAAATACAAAAAAAACATTATATATATATCAAGATGCTAAGTTTAAGACTATTCATATATCCATGTTACATTGCAAAGTATTTTGTTTATGTGTTAAAAATGATATTCAAGTAGTGTAAGCATGTGTTAAAGAAGAAAAACAATCTATGACTCAAATTATACACCCGGGTTAAATAAATCAATTTTATTTTAATAAAATGATAAAAAAATAGTTAATGACAATAAATAAACCAAATTCAAAAAATAGTGACAATGATAACTTGGAAAAACAAATATTTGTGTAAGCAAGGATACGTGATATAACTTAATTTTCAGCCCATTAAATATGAAAAGATAAAATGAGGTAAAAGAAAACAAAAAGAAGTGTCATTCAATTCGAGCTAGCACAACAAACTTGTAACTTAGGAAATAAAAGATGAATCAACTTGTGTTAATTTGTTAACTTAAATTCCAAATCCTGAGATCATATAACCTGGTAAAAAGAGAATGGAAGAAAATCACAAAGTTCAAAAAAATAAGGAAAAATTATAATAAAAATGATGTCAACTCGCGTTAACTTTTCAAACTCGTAAACCAAAACATTAGATCAAAAACGTAATCAAAAGAATAACAATCAAAATTGAAATAAGAAAATAAAATCAAATTGCTAATTGAATGGTGAAATTGAATAGAAAAAACAATTCAGCAAAAGGCCCAAAATGAGGACCAAATTAAAAAAAAAAAACAATTTTAGCAAATTGGGATGAAAGGATGGCATTATAAACAAATAAAACTTGTATTTAAGGTCTAAGAACCAACAAAAAAGACCAAGTTATAATTTTTAAATGAGTGGACATCTTTATCCCATAATATATTTATAATATTTAATTTATTTCACTTTTCATTTCATAAACTTATTTTTGTGCCCTTTTGGTCTCCCAAACATTCATTTTATTCTAACTCATTACATACAATTTTAGGCTATAATTCTGTTATATCTGAACTGGAATAAGGTTATCCGCATTCCAAACCCGATTTCCAATATATTTTTTCGTAACAGAATGGGTCTTAACAAATCTTAAGAAAATAACGATACTAATGGATGATGGCATAGGCCCAAACAGAAAGGCCACAGTGAACCCTTTCCACTAGAAATAAGGGCCGAGCAACACGAAGATGGCCCATAAAAAAAAACAAGAACAAAAATCAATGTGTTTTGTTTGTACACTGCTGTGCTTAGAAATTTTCCCCAGAAAAGAGAAATCACCAAAGAAGAGGAGAGGGCTCAGCCGCTCAGGCGAGAGGAGGGGAAAATATAATAACCCCAAATCCCAATTTCAAAAACCACATTTTTCAAAACACTTTGATTGCAAACAATCACAATTAATTTCCTTACAATGGCGTCACCAATATTCCCCAGCAACATCAGCAGTTTATCAATCTCCGTAGCTGACGACGACGACTCAGATGAACTGAGTCGAATGCGAACTCGAGTTCGCAGAAAACGCAAGAAACACCATCACCGAGTCAAGAACGAGCTTTCACAGCGAATCATTAGGTTTGTTTTAAAATACTGGACGCTCTTGATCTTCCTTCCCGCTGCAGGACTGCTAATATATGAAGCCTCGAAGATTGGTAGAAAGCCGAGCTTGGATGATGCAAAAGTGTCTGAACAAGTTGTTGAAGTTAGAAAGCCGAGTTTTCAGGCTGATTTGAATAAGAATATTGATGATAATAATAATAAATCAGGGGGCAATTTGAACCGGCTTGATCCAGTGACTCACATTGTCGGTGGAGTTAGAGAGCGTAAGTAATTACTGAAATTTACCTCCTTGATTTGTTCAATGTTCCTGCAATTCTTTCCCCATCTAGATTCCGTTGGCGCAAAACTATTCTACTTGTGATTAATTTAGATATAACTGGAATGGAAGAAATACGTTGTGTTTTACTGCGTTGATTTTCACTTGAGTATCCTGTGTTGTCATAAAAATCTCAGTGATTATTACATTGCTTGCCCATTGTGAATAAAAAATCTTAGGCTAGAGTATAGTCACAGGAGAAAACCGCTTTTTCATCACTGAAGCAGTAAGTTCAAATATGGTTCTGTTCAAAATATGTGTTAGAGGTGTAAGAGGGAGGAGAGGAGGCAAGATGAATCTTTTTGACTTTATTGTTGCATGGGATTAGTTGGTTTATGGTGTTGATGCTTGACAAAGTTTAAATTTTGATCTGTTATTAATGGCATTTATCGATGTTGATTCGTAGTGGTGTTAAAATTAGTTCAATATGTGACAGAGCTTGTGGATCGTATCAGGTTGCTTGAAGCTTCTACCTTATGAAGAACTTCAACATCTGGATATTCCAAACCATGATGAATTCAGTGGTCCTGTGAAAAACGTGGTGTACATATCAGAGAAAGATACACGACATATAGGTGGGAACATTACTTTGTCTGGACAGCGCACAGAGGGCACAAGATTTAATTTATTTACTGGACATCAAACTTTTGATCAGAGGGAGAGAAGTTTTAAGGTTATAAGCTACATCCTAAAACCTTTGGCTTGATTTGGGATCAAATAGATCATTATTCCCCTGATATCAAAGGTGCAGCAGCATAAGGTTGCCTTGGCTGGAAACTCTCAAACTGCAAAACATATATGATTCTTTGACCTCAAGCTTCTCCAATCCTTTGGTTTTATATGCCAGTTGTATTTCATACTGCCTATAAATTTGTGGTTTCAGGTGAATGAAACAGCTAAGCTGCACTGTGGGTTTTACAGTGAAAATGGCGGGTTTAAGATTTCCGACGAGGACAGAAGTTACATGCAAACCTGCAAAGTTGTGGTGTCTACATGTGCTTTTGGTGGTGGAGATGATCTTCATCAACCTATTGGAATGTTAGAGGCATCACATGAGAAGGTCAGTCATAATGCAGAGTCCAGGTGTTTTGCCTTTTTTCTTTCTTACATTGACAGTCTTTACAAACACCTGCACTCCACTATGCAGGTTTGTTATGTTGCCTTTTGGGATGAAATTACTCTAGCAGCTCAGGAGTCACAGGAGCACAGAATTGGTGAGGACCATTTTATTGGGAAATGGCGTGTTGTTGTTGTAAGGGATCTTCCTTTTGCAGACCAGAGGTTGAATGGTAAAATACCTAAGGTATCAAAGTTATATCTAATCATTCTCCTTTCTTGAATTCCTTTCTTTTCAACATACTATTGCTTCATTTTTAGTTCTTCATTTGAGATTTCATTTCCATCTTCATGGTTATTATCTCCCTTCTACTTAAAGTCTTAACAATTTTGCTCATCCCACATAATGCTACTTTTACTACCTCCCTTCCATCGCTTTATCCAAAGATTGTTGGAAAACAGTGATTGGACATAAGCTTTGATTGGTTCTGAATTTTCCATTTTTTGGCATGCCTTAATTGCTTCAAAATTCCTTCAGCGGTGTATCATGAACCCCTTTAATAAAGTCTGTATGTGAGAGAGCATTTATTAAGATATGGTCCAGGACAGCAATTCAGATCAAAAGGATCCAAGGAGGTGTCATTTTTTAAGAACCAGCCATGGGAATGATGGAACCGGCTATTTCTTAATCTATTTCTATTCAATATGTTTTTGTTTTTGAAAATTATTGATGAGAGGAGGAATAAGAAAGGATGTCTGGAGCACGTTAATGGATCCTACTTGGTCTTCTACACACTTGTTTAACAACTTTCTGTCTAAAAACGACAGGACAATATGGGGCAGCAAAACTATGTACACCGTACAATAATTTCCATATGCTGACTGGTGTAAGCAATTGTTTTTCCTTGTTTTATTTGTAAACTGGTAGTGCCATGCAAATATTAATTAGTACTGGCAGAATATACACATTGTTTGGATAATGGAAGTGTTAACTGGCCAGTATCACTTATGAGATCATACAATCTATGCTAGAAAGATTTTATGAAATTTACACCCATCAAAGACATGCATGATTCCTTGTATATTCTTTTAGGAAGATAGCATCACTCACCTGCTTTGCCTCTGTTGCCGGCATGTTTCATGCCCTTGTGTTTCCATCCAAGTGATTTTCTGTGTATTGATTGTCTTTGGAAATTATTCTTATCAACTTCTGCTGTTGCCAGATGCTGGGACATCGTTTATTTCCTCAGGCAAAGTATTCTATCTGGGTCGATTCAAAGTCCCAATTTAGGAGAGACCCTTTAGGTGTTTTGGAAGCCCTCCTTTGGCGATCAAATTCTGTCTTGGCAATTTCTGAACATGGAGCTCGCAGTAGTGTTTATGACGAGGCTAAGGCTGTTGTCAAGAAACACAAAGCCACCCCTGAAGAAGTGGAGGTGCAGATAACTCAGTATCGGCACGATGGCTTGCCTGAAGACAAAAGACTATACGGAAAGAAAGGTAAATTCTATTTTGTTTTAAGATGATGATGGTACTAAATAAGATTAGGTTTTATGTAATAAAAACTAGACCATGCTTTCTGATCCAAGCCAGCTTCCTTGCACACGGCAGTTTTATGCTCAAATACTTGGATGTGATAGTGGAAAGGGAAAGTCACAGAAACACACATATATTTACACCCTTAAGCCATCATCCTTATCTTAATTGGCAGGAATGAGTTGCACGGGTCCAATCCCCCCCGCCCCGCCCGCACACACACACGCCCCTTTTGGTGTAGTAGGAATTTGATGAGTGATTGCATAATTGTTGGTCTTTGCAGCTCTAAACGAGGCTTCAATCATTGTGAGGGAGCATACACCATTGACTAATCTGTTTATGTGCCTCTGGTTCAATGAAGTAGTTCGTTTCACATCCAGGGATCAGATGAGTTTCCCATATGTTCTTTGGCGGTTGAAAGTGCTCAAGGACATCCATCGGTTTCCAGTTTGCATCCGAAAAGATCTTGTTAACAGTATGGGCCATGTACGCAAGGCAAAGCCATTGATAAGTTGATCCCTGGGTGCTCCGCCTTCTGTTTCGCCTCATTGCTCAGATACTCGCAGCTTGATTGTTTTCCCTTCGCGGGTAATTTGTAGTTATTTTCAATCCCTCTTGTCTCTCCGTGCATTTTGAATTCTTTGTATTCTTTTGCCCCCGCCCCCTAAATGGCTCTTCTATGTGTTGTAGTATTTATATTTATTGTGCACTACATTATTTGCTCAATAGATGTAGAAAATAAAAATAAAAATAAAAATAAATCAGAGCATAACGAATTGTTCAAGTCTAAAAGTGAAGCTTTATGGGGTTTTTTCTTTTATCAAACTGATCTAATCTTACAGAATATTTTCTTCTCGGGCCGCTTCCTGAGACAAAATCTCACATCTCGAATGAGCAGATCCATAAATCTAACGGGACGTTTTGAGAACGATTAGCATTATTCACCATTTATTTTATATTTCAAGTGGTGATTTATTGTTGTTGAACTTGAATCAGGTGGCTTACAAGTTTGTTTCTCAATTATCCGTAATTATAATTATATTCGATTTAAATAGGCTTTTAAAAATATTTCGTATCGCATATATGACCTTCGTCTAAACTTATGGACACCTGAGGTGACGGATTTGTTCTTTTAAAAATTTGTTTTTAATATTAACATATTAAAATAATTTTTAAAAATTAATTTTTTTATTTAAAAAAAAATAAAAAAAATCAATTTCTTAAAAACATATTTTTAAAATACAATGTGAAATAAAATCGAAGAGCCAATGAGAAAACCGGAAACAAAAAGCAACTCCCTATGTGGAGCCGACGTCGTTTCAAGGAAGACAAACCGCAATGAAAGCTCTCTCTCTTTAATAAATCAACAAAATACCTAGAACGTGGACAGAAGTAACCCAACAGACAAGCACTGGTAGACCATGGCGACCGCGCCTCTCCTTCCCACCTCCAACTCAACTTCAACTTCGCAAGAGAAACGGCACCGCTCTATCTTCGACGCTCCCACCGATTTCTTCGACGCGTGTCGTTTACTCTCCCTCTCCTCCTCCCCCTCCTCCGCTTCAGCATCATTAGCTCCCGAAATTCCCTCTCCCATCGAAACTCTAGACGAAGCTGATACGATTTCCAAAACCGGCGTCGAAGTTACAATTCCTAGATGGACCTGTAACACTTGCAAAGCCGAATTCGATTCTCTCCAAGACCAGCGCTTTCACTTCAAATCCGATATTCATCGAATCAATGTAATTATAGAAGTTAATATGTGTGTGTGTGTGTGTTTGCATGTATGTATTTTAAGTAGAAAACCAATTGTTTTTAATTTCAGGTTAAATTAAGCATTGCTGGAAAAGATATTGTTAAAGAGGAAGATTTTGATGAATCATTCAAAGATTGTGATATTTCGAGCGTGTCCGGATCAGAAGATGAAGCTGAAAAGGCGTCCATTTTGCGGACTGATGCGCAAAGAGGTTTAGTTGAGAGTGTGAGGCAGAAGTTGTTTGTTCGTCTTAAGACGGGAGAGAAAGTTTCGATATGGAAGAGTTTGGTTTTGAATGATGGCGAAAGCGTTTGTTTTGAGAATGATAACGTTCTTGGGGGGTGCTTGAGAGAGAGTGAAGTGATTGAGAGGCTGAAGTTTTTGATTCATGAGGAGAGGAATGGGACGCATCTGAGGATTGTGTTGCTTGCTAGTGGTGGGCATTTTGTTGGGTGTGTTTTTGATGGGAATTCGCCTATTCTTCATAAAACATTTCACAGGTTAGTGTAGAGACTGCACAATACTATGATCTTTATGTGCCTTTTAAATTGTACTTGGGAATTATTAAAGTTGTCCTGTGTTTTCTTGTGGAAATGTTGAATTCTTTTTTCCCCCTCCCCTTGTGACTTAGATATGTTGTAAGAGCCAAAGCCGGTAAAAAACAGTCATCTAAAGATGGGACTGGTAGAGCTGCACATTCTGCTGGAGCTTCTCTTCGTCGGTATAATGAACAGGCTTTGAAGAAGGTATCAAGTGTAAATTGTTGCAGTTATCATTTTTGGATTATGTTGTTAAGCATAGTCCTATTTTCAGTGCCTCTAAAAATAATTTGGCTCTCATGATCTATTTGTAAAATAAAACCACGTGGTTAATCCTGAAATAGTGAAATGGGGATCTAACAAATAAGTGTTCTAAATTTGGTTTCCATCTTTTTCTACTAACTTATCCTACTATGTCGATTCAAAGTTTTGGTTTGTAAATTGATTGTTTGATGTCGTTGTGCTGTGACATAAATGTTTTGATTCCTGTCCTGGTTAACTTATTATTTGCTCATAAATATTAAATGTAGGACATTCAAGAACTACTTGATGTTTGGAAGCCTTATTTTGACGCTTCATCATGTATTTACCTGTATGCGCCTTCAAGCAATCGGCAACTACTTTTTGATGGCAGTAAAGCATATTTCAGCAATCAGCACCGTGTTCGAAATGTACCATTGAGTGTTAGGAGGCCTACTTTGAAAGAAGCACGACGCATCTACAACCAATTGGCTCAAGTTACCTATGAAGTGGATGAGAAAGAAAGCCTACCAGACACCATTGATGACTTGGTGTCAACCACAAGCACCATTTCAAATAGCGCACCTGGCCCCAGCAAAGAGGACTTGAACGGCAGCATTAACAGTGCTGAATCTGCCAAACCATCATCTATTAAAAAACAATCTGATGATCTATATGTATCAAGCGGGGATAAAAGTGAAGTTGCTGGCATGACAACGCCTTTGCATGAAGCAGCACAATCTGGTGGTGCTCATCAGGTTTTGGAACTCCTAGAACAGGGTTTGGATCCTTGTATCAAAGATGAAAGGGGGAGGACCCCTTATGTGTTGGCAAATGATAAGGAAGTCAGAAATACATTCAGACGCTTTATGGCTTTAAACATTGAGAGATGGGATTGGTGTGCTGCTAATGTGCCAAGTGCATTAACAAAAGAGATGGAGGAATCTCAAGCTGCTAAGCAGGTAGTTATTTTATTTATGCATCTTTATTTTTTCTTTGTTCTCAGCCTTTGCTACTTCTCCAACAAATATGAAGTAGATCTATCCTTTCTGGTCTTGTAAGTAATGACTGTCCATGTAACATCATCTGACAAAATTGATGAATTGGCTAAATCATTTTTCCATGTGTACAGAATTGAATTTCACTTTTTTTTTTTTTTTTTTTTTTTGTGGGGGGGGGGGGGGGGGGGGCATTTTGGAAAGCATCTATGCCTTATCCTAGCTTGTCAAATGCATTAGCTTTCTGTAAGATTGGTGTAAGATTCTCTTGGCCATCTCCAATTGGAGCTTTGCCCATAAACTATTTGTTAACCTAACCATCACTACCTATCTTGTATGGAGTTAGAATTATAAAGTCATTGGGACTTCTGAGGCATTTCATGAGGCCAGTTGCCTAATGTAGAAGTGTATACTTTGACGCATCCACGATTCTGCTGCTTTGTGATTTTGATTCATTCAAGTTCAATGCTTAAACTGATAGTTTATGTTTGTGGTTGTTCAGACAGAGAAAGAGGAAAAGAGGAAAGCTAGAGCAAAAGAATTGAAGAAATTACGGAAGGCTAGAGAAAAGAAAGCTCAGGTATCTTATGTTCATTAACACTGGCATTTATGAAATGCTTCATTCATTTGGGATACTATGTTCCTTTTAACCCATTTATTCATTGTCTTAGGATGAACTTTCAAGGACACAGATGGTATTAGCATCATATTTAAAATGTATAAACATACAAGTATAACCATTTTTAAAAATTTCACAATTTTCCTATTTGAATGTCAGGCAGACCAGCAACTTTTCATCTATGTTAATTAAAAAAGTTTGCAAGCTATCAAATTTAAGATGGCCATGACTTTTTTCTGCTTCTTTTGGTGTGTTTTTTCTGTGCCCAGTTCAAGGAAGAAGTTTTGAACGAAACATGTGACTTCTTCAAATGAAGTCATTCAAACTGGAAAGAGATACCCCCACTCTGTTTTTTCAGATGGACCCTAAGCTTTCTTGACTATAAAATGAGAGAAAGAGTCTAGATTATCTTCAATGTATAAAAGGATGAATATCAGGCCTGTTAGCAATGTCATTCTTCTCAGGGAGTTGTTTTTGGTAGTCCATTATTGATCTATCATCTAATACATACAGAGATAACCCAATCTTATGCTTGCATTGCAATTCAATGGCAGTATACCAAAACAGACGATTTAGCATCTTTATTTCCAAGATGACTTTTGAATCATGTGAGCATAACCTATATGTAGTAGCCCAAATGAAAAGCGTGTTTTTATGAGCATTCAGGATTTGCAATAAATGATCTGTATCATTAAATAGGTTTTTTCCTTTTTCTTGCCCTTTGACAGTTCCAAATTTTTGTAATATGTTGACACTTTTTATGATGTTAATTCAGGCTGAGGCTGCATCATCCCAAAATGCCGCAGCAGTTGTAGTTAATCGAGCTCCTCCAAATTCAGTTATCAAGGGACAGTCTCAGCCTAGGGGAGGATCAAAAATATCTACAGAGGTAAGGATTTTATTATTTTTTTATCCATTTTTTGGGTTGAGAATAGGAATAATTTGTAACAATGTAGATCCTCCAAGACACTTTTTGTGATTTGATGCTGTTTCCTTTTGTCCTTTTAACATTTTTATTAGTTTTTAATACTCTTCAGAATTCAGGTCAATATTTCCTCTTTTGATATTCTGTTCTCATCCAGCAGGAACTTAAGAGCACTGAAGCTATTGAGAGGGAAAAGAGAGCAGCTGCTGCAGAGAGGAGAATGGCAGCAGCAGCTGCTATCAATGCCCAAAGCAGTAGCACGAGCACTGTGCCAGCCATGGCACAACCCAAAAGTGGCTTAACATCAGACATAACCTGCTCCTGCTGCCACGTGTCGTTAGCTGGTAAAGTTCCATTTCATAGATATAATTACAAGTACTGCAGTTCGTCTTGCATGCATGTACATAGAGAGATCCTCGAGGATGAATAACGTGATTGCTCTCAGCAGCTACTTTGCAATTATTTTTTCTAGTCTGTTGCCTTGTATAACATTATTTTGTAGTTGCAATTGCATATTTATAGCTAATAAAAAGAGTCATTACATTTTCCGCTTCCTCTCTTTTGTGCATCGGTCTTTTTTTTTCTCTGTTTGTCTTTAGTTTGAAAGCCTATTTTCACATTTTTTGAATGCCATACATGTTCAAATTCAACAAAAGTTGCATGCCGAAACGTTTATAATTCACCTCACCCAAGACACATCTCTTATTTGGCACGAGGAAGATGCCATCCTTCTTCCTTCAAGAAAGTTACTTCACAGAATTAGATTGAATGAAATATAAGAGATAGCGGGATGAAGGGTAAAAACGCATTTGATTGCGGAAATGGAGTCCCGTCAATTTTTTTATCTCTTGATCCAAGAAGACATTAACCAAATGTCTTCTTGTTAGCATATTTTTAGTATGATGTCGAAACTTTTTCAAGGAAAATGTAGGAAATGCCTTGGATTACAAGAAAGCACGTCCATTAAAAACTTTGGGTAGACGAGCAATATCTTATTGCTAGCTATCTAAACCATGTTTTGATTTCGAGACTATAATTTTTATTTTATTTTATTTTATTTTAGTATAAGAAAATGATATTTATTCGACGCAAGTGTGTTGCGAGGAAAGGGGGCAAATGTGTTTTAGGTTCATGGGCCAAGGACATCGCATTAATTTGATTTGGTTTCAAATTTAGTTAATTGTTTTACCCACCAAAAGAATTGTAAAGTATAGATTTTAAAACATCCCCCTTATCTTTAATGTCAATATTAAATCGTGTACATTATTTATTTATTTATTTATTTCATCCTATCGACCACTTTTTTCTTAACAAGAATTAATTGCTTTTATTTTTATAAATGTATCATGAAAATAAATTTTATTTATATAAAATTTTAAAGAAAATACTTGTGTAGATCATTTAAATATAGATTAAAAAAAACTAATTGAAACAAAAAATATTAGAGAGGGTTGTATTAGTTTAAATATAAATTGAAAAAAATACATAAAAATATAAATTGAAAAAAAAAAAAAAAAAAAAAAAAAAAAAAAAAACCTTAGATGCCGTCAGACCTAGCATTTGGTAATGTTGTTCACCTAGGATAACCGAACATTAAATTAGACCCATAAAAATATAACTAAAAAAATAAAATTGACAATATAGCAAATTACAATAACATAGTGAAAACATGTGCATATGCCACCGATAGGTGATCCTATTATAAGAACTTAAGACTAAATTTTGTTATGATTTTATTTTTGAATCATTTGGTTGTTAGTATAATAATGATTAAATATTTATATGGTCATAAATTTCATAGCTATGAAATTAGTTGAGGAACACGCAAGTTGATCTGAATATCCTCATTAATAATAATAATAATTAAAAAAAAAAAAAAAAACATGTGCATATGCCTACCTTGCCATTCCATATAATTAATACTTAATTGTAATATTTATTTTCTAAATAAATAATAACAATAATGAATTTACTTCTTAGAATAGAAAAATGATAGTTCAAAACCCGTCAGCAGGGCCGGATTCATTAAGGTGGAAGTTAGATTTGTTTTTTGCTACAGGCAAGGAGTCACATTGTGTCGAGTTCTCAAACGGTAGTTTCCTTTTGTAATTTCATTGGTTGATGCCTGCTTGTATTCATATGTGAATCCAAGTCGATCAAAAACGAAACCTAGCAGAAGATTTTAAATTTAATTTATTTTTTAAAATAACATGAATTGTCTCGGACTTTTTATTTATTGTTTTTTTTCTTAATTGTATTAATAAATTGACAGATCAATTAATCGAGTTTTAAATTTTTATTCTTCTTTAAAAACACCGGTATAGATTTAGTCATAGCATGAGATATCATTTCAAGTTTATTTAATTATTTTTCACGATTTTAATATTTAACTAATTTAGATTTAGATTTTTAATTTATTTGAATTTAAATCTCTCATGTCCTATATCAAAAGTTTTACAAGTTTAAGATAATTAATCTTGATCAACAAAATGACATGACGTCAACATTCTAAAATACCTTCATTGGAACTTCTGACTTTATATTATTCTTACTTCTCTTTTTTATAAGTTTATAAAAAAAAAAAATCTCATCAGCGGGTAAGGAAAAAAAAAAGTGTACGGCCCATTTTGACAGAAGGCCCGCCACGATAGACCAAGACCCAGAACCATAGAGCGGGCTAAGGCCCTTACAAGTGTAGAAAGGTCTCGAACGCCAACGTTTTTGAAGGCTGGAGCTATTAGCATTCGCCAAGACCAGTCAACACATAGGCCTCCCTTGTCAGTGAGCGCGTTTACCACGCAGAATGGTTACTTCTCTTTGCTAAATTTTATCGAGCACCTTAACTACGTTCTCTATTAACTAAAAAAACGAATTGTTTCTCTTTGCAGTCAGTTACACTTCACACAAATCTTGGTGATATCAAATGCGAGGTCGCCTGCGATGAAGTTCCCAAGGCCTCCGAGGTCAGTTGGTAACTGTGTTGTGAAAAATTCAGTTCTATAATTATTGCTGTAAATAGATGTTGAATCGGTAATTAGAAATTCTCTCCAAGTTTCTAAACCCTAGATTTTAAGTTAACGAGCTTATCTTATAGTTCTTATGCTTTGTTTTGGATTTTTTACAGAATTTCTTGGCACTGTGTGCTAGTGGGTATTATGATGGGACCGTATTTCATCGAAATATCAAAGGTTTTATGATTCAAGGTGGAGATCCTACAGGGACAGGTAAAGGAGGGACTAGTATTTGGGGCAAGAAGTTCAATGATGAGATTAGAGAGTCTCTCAAGGTACTTTAATTTAATTTGTCTGAAGCTTCTTAGACTTTTGTATGCGTTACGTAGTCTGAGTTTATTTTTTGGTAACTTCCAGTGTCACCATTTAAGAATTCTTGATAGATTCGTTGCTTGTGTATGATGCAATCCTCTTTTGTAAGATTTGAGGATTTGGATTCACTTGTGTTCTTGTCGGAGACGATGCTATTCTTTTTGTAAACACTGCAAAACCAGTGCCTCTAGAAAGGACACACACTTGAAGGGTTCTAAAACGAAATGAGAGTGTGGTAGATAGTGGCCTAGATTATCGTGCCACTTTTTTTTTCTTTTGTTGGCTTCATGGTCACAAGATAGCTGATAATGTATGTGTGTAGGTGGTTGAAATATAGTAATTTATCATCACCCTCTGATCTAATCAATGTCAACAGCCTGAGGTGTGAGGAGTTTAAGATAGCTGCATTGACAGTCATTTATTCACTTTTCTTTGTATACTGCATATGTTGCAACAAGTTATACTCAATATAGGACCATCCATTTTCTAATGCCAATTTGAGATGCTAGAAATGCTAATGCCTGACACAACTTTCAGCATAATGCAAGGGGTACACTCTCAATGGCCAATAGCGGACCAAATACTAATGGAAGCCAGTTTTTCATTACATATGCAAAGCAACCCCATCTAAATGGGTTGTACACTGTGTTTGGCAAAGTAATTCATGGGTTTGAAGTCCTCGATATCATGGAAAAGGTATGTTGTGCTAGCCATGGTCAATAGCTCTACTGTCTTTCCCTGTTTGTAATTAAAAGAAATGGTTTGCCTCAGGGCTGTGGATTTCTGTTTGAAAGTGATAAACCTTGTTGTTTGATACTTCTGCCTAGGCCTGTAATTTTTACTCGTCATGTTATATGTTTAGCCTTTGCATCTTCTCACCAGATAAAGCAATGTTTACTGCTATTTGGTTTTGTGCAGACTCAAACAGGGCAAGGGGATAGACCTCTTGCAGAGATAAGGATCAATCGCGTGACAATACATGCCAACCCACTTGCTGGTTAGTTTCAATCTCGGAATATCTGTCTGGATATTGTTGCAGCGAGATACTGGTGTGTTTATAACATTGATTCAGGATTGAATCTCATGGATATATTTTTCGCCTTCACTGTAACAACTGAACTTAATTACAGCTAACAAGGAAATACCTAGTATTACCTGTAGAATAATGTACAACAACATTTTGATTTACAATTGCATGATATTTCAGAGTAGTTTTCAAGCATTTAAATAAGTTTGTCTCTGTTCCGGGCTAAAAATTATTTTACGATTAATTAAAGAAAAAATAAATTATTAATACAATTAAGATATTTATTAGTTCAAACATAGAAATGGTTATCATTTGATTACAAATATAGATGGAAAAAATAGTGGATTGTTTTGTTTAGAAGTTCTTGATTGACAATAAAATCGGTCAGAAAGTCCATGTCATTGAAACAGTGAAAGTTGGTTTTACCAAGATTGTAGTTTTCTCCTAGTCAAGGTCGAAGGACACAACAATAGAAAGTATGAAAGTAAAAAACATTAAAATTCATGTACTCTTTTGAAAAGAAGAGAGTGGAGTTGGAGAATTAATTGTATAAAGCGACTTTAAAAGTACTCTATGCATTTGGTTATAAGATCTTCCAGCATGAATATGAAAGTGTTATAATCTAGTAGACAATAGATATTAGCTTGGGAATGTAAATACAATATAATTATTTAATGAAATTGTTAAGGCATTCTTTTATTTTGTAAGGTTTTTTTTAATTAATTATATGCTTGCTTACTTGGTAAATGTCCATAAATGGATATCTGTATGATATGTGGTGTGTGACATACTTTCCGTTGTGAATAACACTATTAAATGTCTCTAGTCGTAGCTTTGTTTAGATTGGACAACAACATAAATGGTGAGACTGTTATGTACTAGATCTTTATAGTGGAGATTCTCACTTTCATAGCATGATGATACTAATAATAGTGTGTAAATGCTTGTTAAAGAACGAGTTACATGAGATCTCATTTGGTATTTATCTAGTGTCTATGAGAATCTCAAAGAGAGAGTGCAGCTAGTACTTTGATTTAGAGATTACTAGATTATCTTGTATAGTGAATCAAGTAAGCAATTCTCTAATGTCTCTAATCAACTAATTCAATACATAAAATAATATTACTTATATGAAGAAGAAAGCGATTCTTCTGCACCAAGAAAACCAAGCTTTGTTTTATCAGCTCCAAAAGAAGTCCTCTAATCCTCTTCATCACCACTTGGCTCCCACCAACAGCAAATAATTACTTATATGACCATATATATATATATATATCCATGTAGGAGAAGTCATTAATTATATGCAGATCGAGTACAATTAAGATTATTAATAGTTTCATTCATACCGGACGGGAAAAATCATCAACGTGTTTGTCTTATTTTATGTATGAGGTGCTTTCTGGAACTATAAGGTGGGCAAAAACATCAAGAAACATCAATCGTTTAGAATCCAGTTAGTTTAAAGAATTTCATATGGTTTTCCCTTAGTTTTTGGTTGTTGTTGTTCATCCTCGTGAGTTGAGACTGACAGGTGAGTTTCTCCGGACCCGTGACCCCTGCATAGGTTGATCGTGCCTGGAAAACTCTTCTAAACCCTAGAATTTGCCTAACTTGTGAAGCGAAGCAGACGGCTATAAGAAGCAACAACCAGCCCAAAAGATATCATTACAAAAACCTTGATCTCACCGATCGCGTTGTCTTACTCTGCTGCACCAGCTGGTGTTCTAACAATGGGGTCTTCTGGCACAGGGTCAATGAAACAGTATTCAGGTCCAGTCTAATGTACAAATTTCTCGCAGCAAAAGCATAATAAAATATGATTTTGCCTGGCTGTAGGAGTCGAATTTCCGCCATTTCAGTGGGAAAGGAAACACGTGCACAAGAGGCTTTCCCGCCCCACTTGCTCGAACTCCATTGTTGGCAGCTTGTAGTTATAGTGTCCACCTTTCACCTGGTGCAAAACAAGTTGGACTCGGATCTGATAAATCGCCCAGGCAGAAAGGCCCGATTAGAAACGGATCGTCCAGGAAACCGAAGATCTATTTGACATCCAGACTAATCAAACGATTTAAGAGTTCTTCTGCCATATCAATTGTAACGGCAAGGATGAGATTGCACAAACCTATGAGATTGGTTTGGTATATAGTCAACTAAGAAAAAAATCATGTTTTTATGTTTTTATAAAAATTGCTTCCGAGTAACTGTTTTGTATTTCCAGATTAAAAAATAAAAATAAAATATTATTTCAATACATTTTAAACCAAAAATACTATAAAAAACAAGTTCTTAAACAAATCCTAAATCTAACAGCTTCTTCTATTAGCAAAAATCCACGTGTAGAGTTTTTCAACCGTCAAAAATAGCCACCCAGAGTCTCCTCGGGCACCTCATATGGTTCCGTTATGGTTAGGTTTTTTTTCTTGCCCTTCCATTCCCTTTAGAAACTCTGTCAACCCAAACAAAATTAAAAATTGTCATCTTTTTTAATATTTAAATGAATTTTTTTATTTTTAAAATTAATTTTTTCAATCTCATTTTTTAATATTTAACTTATTTCAAATTAGATTTCATTGTTTTTTTAGTATGGTCATTTGGTCTCATAATTCAGGTATAAAAATTTTAACTTCACATTGATATCTACTTTTTTTTGTACTAATTTAATTTTTATTATTTTATCATTTAATATTAAAAATACTGAATATTAAACTTTTTTTGCCTTTTATGACGATAGCCTTGTAGTCCGAGCCGTTCTATCTTTAGATGGGCTCGGAATTTTTACATCATTTTATTATATTTTCATGTAGTTTGTTCCTCATTATTGTAATTGTTTTTTATCCTTTTCTAAAATTAATTTTCAGTCTTCAACATTTAATTGTTGAGGATCAAGCTTTGTTATTGTTTTTCAGTTATCATTTCTATCTTATAATCCAAATCACAATTATAAAATAATCTAAATGGCAATTATAAAATATTGACCAGGATAGACATTAGTTTTTTAAAATCTTTTTTAGCCTATTTTCTTTTTAATTTCAATTATCAACAATCCCAAAATTCAAATTACAAGTTTATCATCATAGCTAGAATTGAATTATAGCTTTTATTATTATTTTTCAATTTCTTTTCATTTTTTTAATAAATAAATAGTGGCGAGACTTAACAGCTAAATTTCAGGTTACAAAATTAACCTATAGTTCTATTAGTTTTCCACAAAGGTTATATGCCTTCTTTTCAACTTTTTGCCATAAAGCTATTCTACCCTTTGCATGAACAGGTTTGGGCTTGAACCGGGCTGCGAAATAAATTCGCATCGGCACATTTATGTCTCACCCGTAAACCACCACCCAACACGCTCCTTTCTTAATCCCGAAAACAGTTCATCATGGAACTCCAACACAGGTAAAAATGGCCATGGCAACTAAAACCCTGTTTGTCAAGGGTTTTAAAATCATTTTTAAAACAAATTAAAAAAATATTTTTTTATTTTTAATTATTTTTTTAATATATTACAAATATATTATATTCTGATATCAAAAATAAAATTTTAAAAAAATATCATTTTAATATATCTATAAATAAAAAAAAATATTTTTAAAAACATCCACAAGCAGTTTGGGAAAGTCCAAGGCAGGCATCTTCATCTGCCATATCCTAACACCACACATCAAGAGTGTAATTGGAACGGCACATCAAATCTGAACTAGTAATTGGGCGAGCCCACACTACAATTCTCAACAGGATAAACTGTCTAATACCGACCTATCAAGATGAAGTCGTCGTCGTCAAGAACCTGAACGTTTGCTTCTCCTACAAAATTCTCCCGGCCAATTTTCTTCACCAAATTCACAAATTCTACCCTCTTGGCCAGAGGAAGAGGCACATATGGCAGCCTGAAAACTGGCCTTACAACCCCAAGCTGAGCAAGAGCTGTGTTTAATGCAATGGGGTTTGGCTCCTGGAATAACCAGTCAATAAGCGGCAGGAGTTTTGAATTTAGTTCAGTATTCTTCCCCTCAAACATGAGTTTCCGCATTAACCCTGGAATCAGGTTGCTGGTGACAGAAATCACTCCAGTAGCCCCATGGCTCCACCTAGCATCATGGCATTGATCATCGTTCCCACTCCACACCACAATTCCTTTATCTGTATATTGTTCGACCCGATCATTGCCGACACATTCCTTGACTCCGGCCAGGTTTGGACTCTGTGCTATAGTATGAATAACACGTGGGGGGATATCTTGGCCAGTTCTGGATGGCACATTGTATATGATAGTGGGGCCCATAGGTAGCACACAGTCAAAATGAGAAACCATGCCCTCCAAGGAGGTTTTGCCATAGTATGGATTGATGTGGAGAGCAGCATGCATTCCAACTGCAAAGCCTTGTTCTGTGGCATGAATGGCTTCCCTCGTCGAGTTACTTCCAGTGTTTCCAATCACCTTGACTGAACTACCAAAACAATTAACTGTGTGGCCTATAAGCATTATGTGTTCATCCCAGCTCATTAGCTGGCCTTCACCAGTTGTACCGCCAACTATCACACCTTCGGCACCATTAACAATCTGCACATTCACCAACGCATCATATGCTTCGAGATCGAATCTACCATCAGGCAGATACGGGGTTTTGATTGCTGTTATCAATCTAAGAGATTTTATATCCTCTGCTGATGTCCTGCAATAGAAGAGAAGACATTGTCATTCACAATATCAATTCTAGAAAGAGAGAATGCATTTTCTGGTGGGACATTTTTTTCCTCACCCCACACCCATGTTGACACAGATATGAAGTCTAACAAGTTCAAAATAGCAACTGTTTTGTTTGCAGAAAAATGAATTCATGAAAACATTAAACTTGCATGAATGGTTTATTGTCATTGACCACCACCATATGAAAGCCAAAGCAAAGCATTTAAACAAAAAATATTTTCCAGTCGATCAGAATCAACCACAGGAATAATGGGTCAGCATCCAGCTCAGAATCTTATATCAAAGAAATCATTCAGACTAACTGATGTCTAAACTGTCTGAAATAAAAATATGCAAGGTACAAATTTTCACCTTTTAAACGAATATCAATTACAGGTCCTCTTGAGTTTGCAATGTAAGCTTTACATATCCAGTGCAAACCACAATTATTGAAGCGGTTTCAATAAAAAACATCAAATTCAAGGGGGGGAACGTTTTCATAGGTCATATGCCTAGTATAAATCAACGCATCCATGAATCTAGACACAACTTCCCAAATATTTTTTAGTATTTTCTGATAATTTTAATGCATTGATGTTAAAAAATTTTAAAAAAAAGTGAAAAAAAATATTTTGATGCAATTTCAAACGGAAAAGTACTTTAAAAAGCATCATTCACAACAGCCCCAGGCATGCCCTTGGTATAGTAAGAATCCATTTACACGGTTAGAACTTACAATTACATGTTGGATATTATCTATCCAAGTCAGGGGTTGTTTGTTAAATTCATGGGTTAATACAATAAGATGATATTAATTGCACATTTGCTTCTGAGTTTTAACTGCATTTGCAAAAAACAAAAACGAGAAATAATGAAAAATAAAAGCGTCACCACGGTAAATAATCGACAACCATAACCTACTAGAAAATCGAAAGAAACTTAATATTATTACTATCATCTTGCCTGTTTTTAACTTCAAAACTACGCATTGGAAGATGAGAATTTGGTATTACAGCAGCTTGTGGAGATCTCCATTTTCCACCCCTCCTATCATTAAAAATAAAAGCGTGTGAGGCAAAAGGGATCTGTTTATATATATATATATATATATATATATATATATATATAGCTGGTAAAGAAATTAGAAGAAGATGAGATAAACCTCTTGTAATGATCACCGCGATTAGGACGCGGAAACTGGAGAGTAGATTCTCTCAAGCATACGCTACAGCTCTTCACAGCAGCCATTTTTTTAAGCTTATGTACTTGTCTTCTCTTGCGTATTGAAAGTGAATTTGTTTCTTTATTCTTCAATATATGATTAAAAAATGAAGAGCAGGTATGGGAATTCAATGAATGGTGCTGATGGTAATAGTAGTTGAAATGGTGGCGATAATCGTGGTGCTGATGGTGATGTTTTGGTGGAGCGCGGCGGAGCTGTGGCTGTATAGGGAGGCCATCATGTCAAACACCGATAGGGTTAATAATGGGTTCTGGTGTGTGTTGGGGTGGAGGCTGTGGCACAAAAACTTGCTATGGGTGTTACTTTCTTAGGGTTTTTAAGAGTGAGTTTCTTCATTTATGAAGTGACAGCTGGCGCTATTGAATTCCAAAACTAACCCGATTGTTATTGGTTATTTTTATTTATAAAGTAGAGGTTGAAATTTAATATTTCTTAAGAGAAAGTGAAACATTGATAACATTCAAAATACAGCTTATAAATAAATATATATATATATATATATATTGCCCGCGCGTTGTCGCGGGTATTCTTGTGTATATAATTTAACAGAATTAAATTAAAAATAATAAATTTATATGATATAATTAAGAGAAATTATAGATTATGAGATAACATGTATCAATTTTTAAGTAAAGTTTGTTGCGCAAGCATAAATAACATTTTTTAGAATAAAGAAACTGCGTTATAAGAGATCACAAAAGAAAATGGGCTTGGTGATTAGGCGTGTTGTGTTTTTTTCTGGGGGTGTTTTCGGTTTTTGGCTTTTTAAAAAAAAAAATTAATCGCAATGTGCATAGTGTAATCATGAATATGTAAGAGAAACAATTAAATTATTATTATTAGTATTAGTATTATTATTATTATCATTAGTATTATTATCATTATTATGTTAATAATGAAAGAAACAAAAATAAATGAAAGACTAAAAATATCCTAGAAACTTTAACAAAAGATTAAAAAAAAACTATTATTGCTATTACTGTCAAAACCAAAAAAATTATCAAATTATCCGGAGGGAAAAAAAACATTAAAGAAAGAGCAAGCACGAAAAACAATTTAATCATTATTATTATTATTATTATTATTATTATTATTATTATTATTATTATTATTATGATGATGATGATGATGATGATGATGATGATGATGATGATGATGATGAAAGAAAAAAAAACAATGAAAGACTAAAAACATGCAAGAAACTTTCACAAAAAAAACAAAACAAAACAAAAACAATTATTATTGCTATTACCGGCAAAAAAAAACAATATTATCAAATTATCGGGAGAATGGAAAAAAATACAGAAGAGTAAGAAGAAAAAATAATTAAGTCATTATTATTATTATTATTATTATTATTATTATTATTATTATTATTATTATTATTACTATTACTATTACTATTACTATTACTATTACTATTATTATTATTATTATTATTACTATTATTATTATTATTATCATTATTATTATTATCATTATTATTATTATTGTGTTAAATATACTTATATATACATGGACAGAAGTAGGGATTATTCTAGAAATATATATATAAAAAAAAAGTATAAGGACTTAAATGAAAATCAAATATAAAGGGCTTCAATTAAAAAATTAAAAGTCAAAGAGCTGAAATGCAAATTATATTTATTCTCAATTGAAATCAGAGGACAAAATTGCTAAAATCGGAACTTCTGTACCGAATTAATTGAGTTATATACAGCCAATCCGGAAATTGAAAGTAACAGGACCGAAGTGAAACTTTGACATTCAATTAATTCAAATCGGAGGACCCAATCGAATAAAATCAAAACTTATATAACAGAACTCATGACCAAAAACGAAATTAAAAGTCGAGGGACCGAAGTGCAAAGTCAAAATATATGGGGGACTCTCCTGCACATTGACGTGCAGGAGAGAGAGAAACATGGCCAGCGGCTTGAATCGGCCTCCGCCGCGTCCACGGACATTTGGTGGTTACACGCACCACCGCGGGAGGAAGAACAGACGGCGGCGCATCGAAATAGCCTCCTGTGGACAATTTCCGGCCACCGGAGGAGTCCGCACGCGCCACCTGAACAGGGCGTGAGGCGAAAAACCGTCTGGCGCGTGCGCCTCACGCCCTGACAAACACGGAATAAAAAATTCGAAAAATAGGGGCAATTACTGTTCTAACCCTACACCCAATTCAATGTTTTTGTCTTATTAGGGGGCTATAACCGTATTTAGTCATTTCAGAAAATAATAAAAAAATTAAAAGTTGCGGCGGACCGGACCGGACCGGGCCGGTCCTGCCGCGCGCAATTACGCCGATGCCCCTCAGTCGGATGCCTTATTTTGTCTTATTACCGGGGGTTAAAGCGTGATTACACTGTTCATAGCTGAATATTTAAAAAAAAAAAAGGAAAACCCGAAATTAGCCCCGTTTTACACCGAGATTTTGCCGCGCGGCCGAGGGCCATTTTCGCTTGCACACTGCTCGAATCCACAGTGTTATGTGAGTATGTGAGAGGCTCCACAGTAAAAACTCCACGCCCTTTAGTTGTTTTGTTATATATATATATATATACTAGACAATGCCCCCGCGCTTCGCCGCGGGCGGTACAATATTTTTTTCAATGTAAAAAATATTAATTATGTGTATTTTTTATTATAATATAAATTTAGCTAAAATAATAAATCTGTACAAAATTCATGTCAAGTGCAAGTTTTTTATAAAATATATGAATTTAAAATCGATATAAATTTATCTGTTTAGTAGTTTCAAACGAAATAACCAGCATAAATTTATCATCATCATTAAAAAAGCAAGAAAACTCGGATATCTGAATTATTAAGTTCACTGTATTAAGATTAGTTCATTTTATAATTCAATTTAAATCAAACAAAAATAAAATATAAATTGTGAAAATACCTATAATAATCAAATAAAAAAAATTAGTTGTTAATTTTCTATCAACAAAAAGACAAAAACATAGATTGAAAATTCATCTCGACGTTATTGTCATTATCATTGCTATTAAAACTAAAATTATTGCTAACATTACTTCCAAAACAATTAAAATAATTAAATTTCCATGAAAATAAAAAAAAAAGATTTTTTTATAAAAAAACAATAACTAAAATTATCATTATTATTGCATAAATAATAAAATCATATAATCTAAAGAACAAATAAAGAAACAGAAAACAAACAAAAAAACGAATAAAGGGAAAAATAGAGTAATATTACTTTTAAAATGATCACCGATATAAATTAAAATTTCAGGAAAATCTTTAAAAAAAATCAAAAGATTTTTATAAAAAAATAATCACTAAAATTATCATTATTATTGGTTCGGAGATTAGTGAACAAAAAAACGTATAAGGAAAAAAAATAAAAAATAATAATAAATTGGTTCAGAGATTAGTCATGGTGTGTCCACGCTGACCTGGATACCCCGATTATCAAAAAACAGATTTGGTCCGAGGAGTGGTGGTGGTGCACTTGAGCTGGCCCGGAGATCGTGGTTATAAAAAAAAAATATAAGTAAAAAAAAGAGCTTAAGCTGGCTGAGAGACCATGGTTACAAAAAAAATATATAATAAGTGAAAGAAAACAAAAAAAAATAAACGTGAAAACACTGTAGCAATCCATATTGTTTTTAAAAAAATTCGGCTCATGAATTAGTCGTGGTGTGTCTAAGCTGGTCGGAGATCCCGGTTATAAAAAAAATATATAAGTGAATAAAAAAAATTATAAAAAAAAGAAAAAAAATGTACCAGCAGGAAAGCATTTTAGAAAAAAAAATGTGGGTCCGGGGATTGTCGTGGTATGCATAAGTTGGCCTGGATACCCTGATTATCAAAAACAATTGGATATGGAGATTAATCGTGGTGCATTTAAGCGAGCTCGGACACCCCGATTATTAAAAAATAAAAAACCAAAAAAATATATAAGTAGAAAAAAATATATATATATAATAAGAAAAAATGAAAAAAATAATAAGTAAAAAATACAAAAAAAAAGGCAAAAAAAAAGAAGCAAAACGGAGGAAAAAAAAGAAGAAAAAGAATAATTAGAATAAAAAGCAAAAAAAAAAAACAAGAAGAAACGAAAAAAAACAAAGCAGAAAAAAAGAAGTAAAAAAAGCAAAAAAAAAAAAAAAAAAAACAACCACTGTTGCAATCCACAGTGCACTGTGTCTGTGTGCACAGTGAAACCACAACACGTTTTTTTTTATATATATATATATATGTTGGTCAGCTTATGCGCCCCTAGACTATTTCCCAAGCTCATTGGATAAAAAAACATAATTAAAAATTAAAAATAATTTGAAAAGAGGGGATTAAGCTAAAAAACAACAATAACTTATATCAACTCACTATACTTATGAACCGGGTTATTTAACTAGAAGAAATAGATAGAAACCTTGAAACTCAATCTTTAATTAATAAAAGATTTAAAGATAATTTTTTTTTAAAAAATAAACATACAAGATAAAAATTATTAAAAAGATATGAGTCCACTCAAGTTAACCCTTAAATCCACAAGTTATGGTATAAAAATAGGATGACCCAACATGGATTAAAATAAATAAAATCACAAATCTATTTTTTTTAAAATGTAAAGTTATAAGATGAAAAAAATCATAAAAAAATTAATGTCAACCAAAGTTTCACAAAGGTATATTGAAAGCACCAAATATGGAAAGAGAAACATTAAAGTGAATTCTTAAGAACTAAAATATCAAATGATGAAATACAAAATTAATAATCAATCACACTAAAGGATTCAAAGCAAAAAATAGTAATTCAAAACAAAAACAAAGTCAGATCTCACCTAGGTTAACTCAGCAAACAATTGATTCACATCATAAGATCAAGATAACTCTATAATATATATATATATATATATATATATATTTGAATCTTATATAAAATAAAATAAATCAATGTTAAGTAACGAGATAAAAAAAATAAGTAAAGAAAATATGAACTCGGGTTATCTTATAAAAAGCCCATGCCCGCCTAGGCTAACTCATCAAACAATTGATCCATACCACGAGATCGAGATAACACTATAAAAATAAAAATAAAAAAATTATGAATCTTATGAAAAACAAATCAACGTTAAGTAACAAGATAACAAATAAGTAAAGAAAATATGAACTCGTGTTAACTTATAACAAGCTTGAACCCACCTAGGTTAACTTGTCAAACAATTGACTCATATCATGAGATCAAGATAATAGTATAAAATAATAATAATAAATAAATGAATCTTATGAAAAATAAATCAACATTAAATAACAAGATAAAAAAACAAGTAAAGAAAAAATGAACCCGGTTAACTTATAACCTATGACTTGAGTTACTTGATAAAAAAAACATCAGATTTCGTAAAACCATGAAACCCTAAAATCATTAAAGTAGAGGTCAAAAAATAAAATTGAAAAAAAAATAAGAATCAAAAGAATAAGGATTAAGTTTTTAAATACACACACACACACACACACACACACACACACACACACACACACACACACACATATATATATATATATATATATAAAGGGTGAATAATTTTATATTCAAGTTGTCTCTTTGAGAAAATGATGTCTTGCCAAGATAATTCAAATGTTGCATGGAAGGTGAACTTTAACCATTGGACAACCTCACACACTTTACCCTAATAGTGAGGGATTGTCCATGCATCAACTAATTTTCTAATAATTTTTATATATTAAATTATACAATTACCCCTTAACCAATCTTATAATTACAAAAATATATAAGGCATATAAAATTCACTTCCAAGGGCTTTCAAGAAATTTTAATTGTTCATTAAATATGAAAAAGACAAAAACATCCATGAACACAAGCTTAAGAAAAATTTAAATCCAAGTGTGTAGGTTTTTTTACTATGCATAATAAATGTAAAGATGTAATTGTGCCCTTTAAAGTTTAGATTGTCAAGCGGATCGATGTAAAAATCCAAAACTACCCTTAATATAAATGTTTTTTAGGGTAAAATAGGTATTTCACCTTAAAGTCTAAAAATTACTCATTATTATGGACCTTGGTCTTTCACTTTTACCTTCCTTTAACAAATCACCCAAATTGGCTTACAATTTTATTCGATAAGGGTTGAACAAAAACAATAAATAAATATATATATCATAATGATGATTTATCACTCAATAATATTTGGATTCACCAGTTATCATAAAAAAAAAACTTAATAATATTTGGAATCACTAGTTATCTAAAAAAAAGTCATTTGCACCTAGACTATTATAAAATGGTTTTAGTGATGTCATAATCATAACTTTAAGGCTTCTAAATAAATAATACATATAGGAAGACTTGCATAGATCTTGAGCACAAACAAAAAATATATTTTCTTGTATTGTGATAGTTAAAGCAGTTCGTGTATTTTGTTCAAGAACACTATATATACATGCTCAATACTATTTTGTTCAAGAAATGATGAAAATGAAAATGTGCATTTAAAAAAGATTCACACCAAAAAAAATCTAGCAAATTTTTGACCATGTCAATTAACACCGGTAAGTACATATGGTATCAATCCTTTTATGGCCTAATAGAAACATAAACAACATGAAAATAACAAATATAGAAAGGATGTAAGAATCACAAATAATAAAGTGTTCTTCTATTTCTAAAGAGTGATTGCAATCTCTATAATTCTTAGTGAAATTCTTATATATTTTGTACATGTTTTATCCTGGTTTATGATTTTTTTTAATATGATTACTCTAACCACAATAAGTCAAATTTAGAATTTTTATTTTTTAGTGAAGCAGTGGATAATTATGGGGGTGTTTCGGAGTGCTTTTTAAAAGTGCTTTTGAAAAAAAATGAACTTTTTTATTTTTATTTTTAAGTTTCAATTAATAAAATTTGATATTTTTAGATCATTCTGATGTGCCGATATCAAAAATAATTTTTTAAAAAAATAAAAAAACATAATTTTAATGTATTTTTAAACGAAAAGCACTTTCAAAAGCAACCGCAACCACACTCCCAAACAGACACATGATGTTTACATTAATATATAAAAGAAGCTAAACATTTAATATTTTCATAGAAAATGTATTTACAATTAAGTGTTAAATCAGACACCAAGATTTTATACAAGAATTTCGTATTTGAATATATTATTGTCACGGTATACATCTTACTAAGACACATTTTAAATGTCAAAAGCAAATTATTTTCGTATAAAAACTATTGAATTTATGATAAATTTGGGTAGTTTTATTTGAAATTTAAATGCCGAATCACATTCCTTAACCATCCATGATTATATATTTCTTCCATTTTAACACACTGGTTTATCCTCCCCTAAAAAGGAAAACTTTAAATCAAAGAGAAAAAAAAGCAAAGTTTTCTCACACAAAATCATAAAAATATTCTACGGGGCAAGAGTTTTATGGATTCTTTAATTTTCATTATTTACCATAATATTACTGATTGATACTGTATTTCAAAAATATTTTTGATTTTTTTATTTTAAATTAAGTTATTTTGATAGTTTGAGATCATTTTAATATGTTATATAAAAATAATTTTTTTAAAAATAAAAAATATTATTATAATATACTTTTAAGAAAAAAAACATTTTGTATTAACATTTTTTGTTTGTTTTTAGGAATCATTTTGAGCTTTATTCAAACATCTCTCTCCGTCTCTCTAGTGTTTCCACACATGGTGATTATAAATTACCCATATGCTTCCGATGTTCTGCTCTTGAAAATTAGGTGTGTTTAGTGACAGCACACCGAATTTGTTTTCTTAAGATATTTATAATTTGGATGCTTTCTAAGACAGTGATAACAATTATTTTTTTAAAACATTTTTTATTTTAAATAATAATTTTTATTTTAAAAATTAATTTTTGACACCAATATATAAAAATAATATAGAAACATAAAAATATGAAAATAAATTTTTGTAAAAATTCAATATCTTATAGGAATGAAAGCGATAGTCTATTTTCATTCATATTTTTTAAAAACTATTTCAAAGTGATGCTCAAAAGACTCTCCATCGAAATCTTTTAAATAAATTTAAAGAATAATTGTCTTTTTAGAAATAAGGTTGAAGTTATTTTTAAAAGAGTTTTTTTTATTTAGAAATATATCATTTTTTTTTAATATTAATATATATGAAAATGATCTAAAACATTATTTTTTTTATTTAATATAAAAAATAAAAAGAAAATTTTTTTTTTGCCAAAACAAAATACTAAACAGTAGAAACCAAGATATTAATTTTTCATCACTGAAACAAAGATTTTATTAGATGTAACACCAAGATTTCTCCACCTCCCTCTGAAAGCAAAATTTTAACTTCAAATTGTTATTTTTTTTAAAAAGAAAAGGAGAATTTAAATCTCAAAGACTTTTAAATCGTAAAAATGGAAGGACCGACCGTGATGTGGGACCCATGACCTGCTATGAATGACCGTCCCTGTATCTAGCAAAGCAACTCTTTGCTCTTTCAAATAAAAGTGGACCCCGTTCTCCTTCAACTTGGAATCCACCGATCCCCCCCCCCTAAATTCCACCTCCACAACCGGACATCAATCCTTCCCTTTCCGGCCCTTTTCTCCTCCACTGCACCCCACCCCACTCCGCCAGCAACCACAGCAACCAATCAACTGGAAAGTAACGGAAGAATCAGAAAGGGACAAGTAACTATCACATGGCATCATCATCGTCAAGTAACAATGCTTTCCGAAATGGCAGCAGCGGCACTCAAAGGCCACTTAAACCTCTCAATGCTTCTAATCTCAAATCTTCCTCTTTCAAATCCAGAGTCCACCCCTCTCACGCTCCTCCCCCGTCTTTCCGCCGCAGCTACCCTTCCACCTTCTCCGCCACCGACGACGGAGGTGAGTTCCTTCCTTTTCTCTGACTACATTTTGACTCATCTCGAACTATGTTGATCACCAGTAGACAGCATTTATAGTGGTTTTAGGTTTCCGGCAATGGATCTTTTGTTTGAGTGGTGAAGGAGTATCAGTCTTTGCTGTGGATTTCAAAATGTTTTAATGGTTTTGACAGTGCCGGGAAGAGTTAGGGTGGCGGTGAGATTGCGGCCGCGAAACCAGGAGGAGTTGGCAGCAGATGCGGATTTTGCCGAATATGTTGAATTGCAGCCAGAGGTGGTGTTAATGTGCCATTATTAGAGTATTGTTTTTGAGCTTGATTGTGGTGTTATTAATGATTCTGGGGGCTTTTTTTTTGTTCAATCTCAGCTTAAGAGGCTGAAGCTTCGAAAAAACAACTGGGATGCTGATACATATGAGTTCGATGACGTGCTTACTGAATTCGCGTCTCAGAAGCGTGTTTATGAAGCTGTTGCTAAACCTGTTGTTGAGGTTGGTTATTTTTTGTTTATTTACTGTGTACATTGCTGAATTGAGCAACGATGCCGCCGCTGTACTGTCACTGAACATCATGTTTTGGGTGCGGCGTATCCAAAAATCCTTGAACGTTGTTTTCAACTTCCGTTTTGCTTGTTATGGGTTATCATGCCACGCTGGTTGTTCATATGTTATCTGTAGGGTTTTATTTAAAAGTTTTACTGATGCGAGATTTCATTTTTCAGAGTGTTCTAGATGGTTACAATGGGACTGTGATGGCTTATGGTCAGACCGGTACTGGGAAAACATTTACTCTTGGACACCTGGGAGATGGTGATACTTCTTCTCGTGGGATCATGGTTCGTGCAATGGAGGATATTTTAGCAGAAATCTCTCTGGAGACTGATTCTGTCTCAGTATCATATTTGCAGGTTGGGCCCAAGTTAGGTGAAAGATGGTTGTATCATTGCATGATCTCTGGTTTTTTTGGTTCTTCTTTAATTTATAAAGCTACAAATTGAATGAAATTACCACTGAACTTCATCATGTTCACTTTGATCTTGTTCTGTCACAGTTTACGCCTACACAACTTACCTAACATTCTTGTTCTTTACAAACACGTATAGCTTTATATGGAGGCTGTCCAGGACCTTCTTGTTCCAGCAAACGATAATATTTCTATTGTGGAAGATCCAAAAACTGGTGATGTTTCAGTACCTGGGGCTACTGTTGCAGAAATCAGGGACCAACAGAGTATTGTGGAACTGCTAAGATTAGGGGAAGCTCATAGAATTGCTGCGAATACGAAGTTGAATACTGAATCTTCTCGTAGTCATGCTATTCTAATGGTGAATAATTGTTCATAACTTTTGATGCTCTTGATTCAGTTTTCTGTTTGATGAATGCTTGAATATGTTTGTGCAGGTTCAGGTTAAGAGGTCATTTACAGGACAAGAAGATGCTCTTTCAAGTGAAATTGATAATTCATCTCACTTGGTCAAACCTTCAAAACCTATTGTTCGGAAAAGCAAGCTGGTTTTGGTAGACCTGGCAGGCTCAGAACGTGTTCACAAGTCAGGTGTGTATCAGAAGATGTTACCTTTTCCTTATATCCATTGGACTATAAGTGTGGTATCTAACAATCATGGCTTTCTTAAACCTCTTTCTCATGTTTTTACGAGTTATTAGGTTCTTTACATACGCTCTTTCCTCATTTGACAGGAAGCGAGGGGCATATGCTAGAGGAAGCTAAGTCTATTAATCTCTCACTGAGTTCATTAGGGAAGTGCATAAATGCACTGGCTGAGAATAGTTCTCATGTTCCAATTCGTGATTCAAAACTTACGAGGTTGCTTAAAGATTCATTTGGAGGTGAGTTGCCATTCTTATTTATGTAAGTTAATTTTATCTCGGGCTTTGATATGATCTGACTGGATCAGTTAATTAGATGTTATCAGTGACATCCAAATCAGTGATTATTGAGTGGAACAATTCATTTACTAACTTACCATTCAATGAAGGTTTATTTTCATAAATGAACTGGCTTCTTATTCTATATTTCTCTGCAAAAAAATTCCAGTTCATATTTTGGTCACGTGTCATCTCACTGCAGGATCAGCAAGAACTTCTTTAATTGTGACCATTGGCCCTTCACCACGCCACAGGGGTGAGACTTCAAGTACTATATTGTTTGGACAACGGGTGAGCATTGTTGATTCATGTGTCATGCATTTAATTTTTGCAGTACATGCCATCAAGCAGTTTTCTCTCTCTCCTCTTTTATAATGTACAAAATACAAATGCTATTGTGAAATGTGTATTTCAACCTTTCTACAGCATGACTTCATACTGCTTTTATTTGGCATCCCTGTTACTTAGTGAGAAGAGTTTTATTAATATGCATAGTATATTAATGATGGCACCATTAAAGTATATGTTACATATTGATGTAGAATAAATAATCAACTGACTGTAAAAACCTCATCTTTCGTTAGGCAATGAAGGTGGAGAACATGTTGAGAATAAAAGAAGAGTTTGATTACAAAAGTTTATCGAGAAAGCTTGAAATACAAGTAGACAAGCTCATTGCAGAAAATGAAAGGCAGAAGAAAGCCTTTGACAATGAAGTTGAAAGAATGAATCAAGAAACACAAAATCATATTGCTGAGGTGGAAAGGAGCTTTGCAGAAGCCTTAGAGGTCAGTTCAGCTATTAATTTTTTCCTGTAAAGAATAGCCTTGCATGTTACTTGCTAATAATAGCACTGTGTTCATTTACTTTTCTGCATGTTCTTTTTGCACAAAACATGGAAAGAGCTGAGGCTGTAATGGTCATGGATGGCACTCTTTTTCTTGTCAATACCATTAATCTTACACTCTCATTCTGGGTTTAGTTTTTCCTTAGATCTTGGAAAGAGCAAGAGAAATGAAAATTGAGGGACAAAAAATGCTTTTGGAAGGAATTTACTAGTGGCAGTTTACTCCTTCCATTCCTTGCTAGCCTTTAACATGAAATTGGAGTCTTATTTTTTCAATTACTATAATATCTTTTTTCAATGCCCTTAAGTTTCCTGTTGCTGTTTGTAGAAGGAGAGGCTAAGGTCTCAGATGGAATACATGGAATCTGTCAAGGAGCTAGAGGAAAAATTGTTAGCAAATCAGCAAAGGCATGATCATGATGATTTCATCAAAGATAATTGCAATGGAGAGGTAATCTTTCTGTGGCACTTGTTGCTGTTGAGAATGGAGTCTTATGACCTTGATGATTAGCAGTAAAATGCGTACTATTGTCAGATGCTGAAATCTATGAATTCCAGTTAGGACTCAATCCTCTCTCAAACTTTATATTACATCCAGCTGCTGTATAAATTTTGCCTTTGATAAAAATAATTTTGATTATAGGACAGACATGTCCCCGCTAATTATGACGATGCACTTATAGTTCAGTACAGAATCTCTTGGTGCTATGATGTACTTACTCGTGGCACTGTGTTATGGTGAATCTGTTGCTGTTATATCTGACCCTTGCCAGTGCATTTTATCTTGTCTCTAAATATTGATTTCCAAATTTATTCAACATGAACCCTGTCTTTTCTCCTTTTTCCATCGTAATTCTCAGGAGCTGGGCCCTGTTTCTGAGGAAGTTTCTGATCTCAGAAAGCTGCTTCAAAATGAAATTCAGTTAAGAAAGGCAGCTGAAGATGAGGTCAACAAACTTAAGGAACAATATGAGCAATTTATGCAGCCAGGGGTAAGGATTAAGCTTTGTATTGCCTCTCTTCACTTCACCTTTCCCAAACCCTCCTTCACCAATCCCCATCCAACCAAAATAAATAAATAAATAAAGTTGTCTATTATTTATGCACTAGGCTGGTGGAGATACAGAGATTATAAGGCTGCACAAGATTTTGGAGGATGAGGCTTATAAGAAAAGGAAACTGGAAGAAGAAGTTGCTATTCTACAAAGTCAGTTGTTGCAGTTGACTTTTGAAGCTGATCAGGTATTCAATTTAGAAATATTGGGCAGTTTTCTTTTTGTGCGTATAATCACTCAAACCATGATCATTTGCTCTTAGTTGTGTTTGGTATGAGGTAAAAATGTGGAGGGAAAATGTTGAAGGAGTAAGATTAAAGGTGATGTGAAGGGTGTAAAAAGATGTTAAAAGATGAAATGTTAAGGATGTTTGGTAAAGGATGAAAAATTATGTTTGACAGTGGGCCCTGCTTGAATTAAGCCAAATGTTAAATAAAATGTTATCATGAAAAATATTAAATATTTTGTTTTCCAAAATTTGAGATGGAATCAAAATGAGGAAAAAATGGAGAAAATTAAAAAAAGAACTGGAAAAACATGAAATTCAAGGCTCTCCCCTTGAAAAATCCTTTTACTCCCACCTCTCCAAGGTTTACATTTGACCCCCATCTGAGGGTTAAACTTCAACCTCCTTTAAATCTTTCCCTCTCAGAAATATACCAAACATGAGTAAAGGGGTAAAAGATTATGAATGTAGATTTTCAACCTTTTTACCACCTTACCAAACATATTCTTAATTTAAAGGGAGCTTTTTAATTTTTAATTATTCTTTTAATTCACAGGTCAAGTTAGCTGTAATTATTACAAGATGTAACATACTTGTCCATATGCCCATCCTCAGCCCTAATCACAGACAAAATCATATATTATCTATATCTTTAACCCGGTTACACCCTCAATGTTTGTAGGCAAAAAAGTATCTTGAAAGAAGTGGATCTGCAAATGGTTTCAGTGGTGTAGATTCTCTCATGTCGCAAATTAGGCATTCACAGCTTAAAGAGACTATGAATGGACAGAAGGCGCCGACTGCCTCACTTTTTGAACATGGTAATAAAATTCTTGCATGAAATCATGAACCATGTTTGGTCCATGTGTTTCTTTTAGTTTAATGATCAATGGATTTGGCAGTTGGATTGCAAAAGATTTTGTCACTGCTTGAGTCAGAAGATGCGAATGTACGAATACATGCTGTAAAAGTGGTGGCTAATCTAGCAGCTGAAGGTCAGTACTTGTTTATAGTTGTAATGGATGAGTTGGGTTGTGCTAGATCCTAGGTCCAAACCATATTACTTTGTTATTCTTCTTTTTTATTTCATGCAACTGATTTGTGTTTCACCTTGTATATCATGCAGAAGCAAATCAAGAAAGGATTGTTGAATCTGGTGGTCTTACATCCTTGCTGATGGTCCTTAGAAGCTTTGAGGATGAAACTATTCGCAGAGTAGCAGCAGGTGCAATTGCCAATCTTGCAATGAATGGTAATTGTCACCCATACTTTTAACTTGTCATCTTCACTATTATTGCATAATGGTTCCAACACCAATCAGCTCCTAAATATATACGTTTTGTGTATTGTTGTCATTCTTCCAGAAGCAAATCAAGAACTAATCATGGTTCAAGGGGGAATTAGTTTGTTATCTATGACTGCAGCTGATGCTGAGGATCCTCAAACTCTACGCATGGTTGCGGGAGCTATTGCAAACCTATGTGGAAATGGTAAGCTGCTTCTGCTGCATCATGCTAGTGTTTCTTTCTTCATCATATATTTTTGGCCATTAGTAACATTAAAGGAAGGTTCATTTTGGTGTAAAATAGAAGCCATGGAAAGGTTACTAGGCCTTCATCGAGACAGGAGTGCAAGAATGAAAATCTAGAACTCATTTCAGTAAAGGAGTATTTCTAACAGCATGTCATTATTGATTCTTGATGAATAGTTAATTTAATAACATACCAATGGGCATATAGCTTAGTGGTCCTCTTGCATGAGCAAGATGTTAGAGAATAATACAAATAATATTCTGGGACTTCACCTAATAGCTTAAGCTTTTAGGTGAGATGGTTCCTTAACATGGTATTAGAGCTTTGTTGACCCAATGGTCACGAGTTCGAATCTCACCAGCTCTATTCTATTTGATAAAAATCAAGCACAAGGTAGTGTGGGTCTGTGCAAATTTCAAGCCCAAAGAGCTTTCACTTGAGGGGGGGGGGGGGGGGGGGTGGGTGGGTGTGTGTATGTTAGAGAATAATACAAATCATATTTTGGGACCTCACCTAACAGCTTAAGCTTTTAGGTGAGATGGTTTCTTAACACAAGAGTGGTGAGGTCTCAGGTTTGATTCTTGCCTTTGTCAATCTAACTTAATAAAAATTGGAGCACATTCATCAAAGAAATGTCAATTTAATAATTTCTGAAGGCCATATACATATTCTTTTAGCTTTGCTTCAGTGAATATGCTGTATCATAAAGATGTCATTTAGAGAAGTGCATTTGCTGCATCTGTTAATTTGCCTCTGCTATGGATTCAAGACTAAAATGAAAATGTATGTTTTCAATGTTTTAAACTGGATATCATATCAGCTAATTGTGCTTTTTTGATATACTATATTCTTTGTCTCTTAGATAAGTTACAAATGAAGCTGAGGTCTGAAGGTGGGATAAGAGCTTTGCTAGGAATGGTGAGGTGTGGACATCCTGATGTTCTTTCCCAAGTTGCTCGTGGGATTGCAAACTTTGCAAAATGCGAGTCCCGAGCATCTACTCAAGGTTAGTTTTCAGTCTCACATGATCTTGACCTTGAACTTCTGTATTTAAAGCCTGCAAACAGGCTATGTCTGGATCTTAATGGCAATTGATATTACATTCAATCTCTGTGGTGGCTTGTCAAATCAGAAAGTGGAAACTTATTATTTGTGTTTAGGGAAAGCTTTTATATTCCTTTGTTACTTCGTAAAATATATGTTATGATTTTAGGTTGAAGTATCTGCTTACTGCTTTTGGGTTTTGTTCATCTGGGTTTGTTTTTTTTGTTGCGGGCACTTGGGCAAGTGTTAGGGAGGGTTGAGGACATAATTACTTTACCTTCAAATTTGTTAAGCAATTCCAGTTCTCACTTTCTGTCCAGTTTCTTCGATCAAGTATCTCTGATAACATGTCATATGCTCAATAACACACTGGCTAAGAATATATCTGCATGGGGGATGTCTATGAATGTATATTCTTAGTGTTAACATTATATTGGCCTACCACAGGATTAAAAAGTGGCAGATCTCTTCTTATAGAAGACGGTGCACTTCCATGGATTGTACAAAATGCTAATAATGAAGCTGCACCAATCAGACGCCACATTGAGCTTGCTCTATGTCACTTGGCTCAGCAAGGTAAGTGCCACTTCCTCGTTTTGATTGAGAAAATTCCCTTTGACATGTTCCTTGAAAGGTCAAACTCCTTATATTCCAGAAGTAAATGCAAAAGAAATGATCAGTGGAGGTGCACTATGGGAGCTAGTTCGTATTTCACGTGATTGTTCTCGAGAGGACATAAGAGCCCTTGCTCGTCGGACTTTGAATTCAAGCTCCACCTTCAGGTCTGAAATGCGGCGGTTACGGATAGAGTGTTGACCACATGTTAATTTTTTTGTATCCATATCTGTGGACCAAGCTAGTTTTCTGGTTGCTGTATAGATTGGTCAAGAATATTCTTCATTCTTTGCACTAAATAATTACTTGGTCAATTGGAATCCTCTCGCGATTTTTGTGTAAAGAAGCGAGAGTTGGGGACTACAATCGGTCCTGTGCTAGTGTATTGATATATATATTTGTAGCTGGATTGAGGGAAAAGACAGGAAATGGTAGTTCTGTCGTAAGAATAGATTCGTAGCCATCTTGAAAGAAAAAAAAAGTTTTGTATCAAGGGACTCCTGCACCTCACCGTGTGTAAATTCTCTTCATTTACCAGCAATGAAAATATTCGTTGTTCAGCTTTGTTGTAGTGAAGACCACGGATCCCTGTCTCCAGCGACTGTTTTGTACCTTTTTTTAGAGGGAACAGAGGTTTTAAACCTAGAAATCAATGTCTTCCAACAGGGTTCCAATCAATTTTGGTCGGAAGCAAATATCTGCAGTTGGATGAAGAATTCGCTGATAACGAGGAATAAGAAAGAAATGTTTGGCAAATCATGTTGCTTAAGGTTTATAATAGAAATAAGGCATCATCCGCCAAAGGTAAGTGGGAATCAAATCTAGAACCTGACGTGAGGTAAAAGGTAAATGAATTCTACCAATTAAATTAAAACAAAGACATCCTTTTACCAATTAAATTAAAACAAAGACATCCTTTTTCTTCCAAGTTTTTCACAAGGAAAAGTTCTCCAAATAATTTTGAACATGGAAACCCACCAGTCTCAACCACATATAAATATACGCAGGCCATCCCTCCCTGGTCCAATTAAAACCGCGTAAGCCTTTCACAGTCCTTCCCACTGACCACTAAAAAGGCATCAGTTAGATCCACTTCAAGTAAAATATTTTTTGAAAGCTAAATTGATAAAATATTTTTTTTAATAGTATAAATATAGTTTTTTGTTCATGTGTATTTCAATAATAAAATTCATTTAGAAGAGCCAAATATATTTTGACATATTTTATATATCATTTTAAATATAATACAATTATTTTGTATATAATATAATTAATATGAGTAATTCATGTATTGAAACTTTTGTTGGCAATACAGAGGGCAAATCCCATTCTAGCAAGAAGAAGTTTCAGCTTCTTCATTCCATTGTCTTTCCATGCCTTCAATTTTATAGCCATATATGAGGAACACAACATTGAATCAAACAAAATCCACTCCCTCAATAACATAAGTCGAGGTTCATCTTCGTAGGCAATCCGTGAAGACTTAGAGGTGTTTGTTTTTGTGGTGCAACCAGAAATTACAAAAAAAAAAAATTCATTCTATTGTTTGATAAATGTTAAAAGCAAAAATTTAGCATGGGCTTCACAGACTAAACCAACATAAATTGCCGACACAAGAAAAACAAGAATTAGCTGCTTTTCTTGCTTTTTGCTCCACTGAGGTTGGTGTGTGTGTTTGACTGCCGAGAGAGGGGGGGTGGTTCGGGGATTTGTTTTTATAAAAAATATATTTTCAATATTAAAATAATCTAAAAGTTAATTAAGATATAAATAAAAATATATTAGAAGGAGATCACAATATAATTTTTGCCTCACAATCCTAATTTTGTAGAAATGTGTAGAAATAGCAACTCAAGAGCAAAAAAATTATTTTAGCTATTAAAATAGTTGTTATGCTGGAGAAGTTAAAAGTAAAAACAAAAGCCAAAATTAAATTTTCTTAACTTCACTTTTTTAGATGGCTCATTCATTCGAGATGCTCTTAGGGGGCCTTTCCAAAAACACATTCTCCTTTTCTCATATGGCCAACTAAGAGCCTAAATCCCAAAATTTATCGGATCTGGGATGATGATCACTTTGACTCTCTATTGTCTAGGTCAGTAGTCCATTCTAGTAGTTACTAGCCCACCAACCACCACCTTGAAGCAAATCCAAACTCTAACAATCATGTGTGTGTGTGTGTGTGTGTGTGTGTGAAAACAAATATGCCTCTCTTGTATTATTACAAGATAATTAATCCTCTTGAAAGGCTTAATTAAGTGACCAGGATAACAAGAGGTTAATTCCAAAATCAGTGGCTAGGATTTAATACCAGAGAGGAGAAATAAATCTTCTTGATTGATTTATTTCCCTCTAAATGCGAATGACTTATTTAAGATCGAGATAAAAAATATCAATGCACAAAAGTCATAGCAAAAAAATCAAAATCAAATACTCATCTTAGATACTTATATAGACATCTTTCAAGGTAAAAGAAAAAGAAGAAGTAGATATAAATGTTTTGTAATTCCAATCACTGTTGAGAGTGTTGTACAAAGTTCACAATTAAAATTAGAAAAAATGTATATATTTAGTTTATAAGCATACAACATAATAAGTATATGGTTATTTACAATAACAAAAAGGCTAATATGCCTACAAAACAAATATATAATGTTGCATAAATGATATAATTCTAATCTTAACCTGCATACATGTTAATGTATAAGATTAAACAAAACCAAAACAATACTTAACTGATGAAGCATTTTAAATTTGATCAAATTTTATTGTTGTCAATGATCAATCATTTGCTCGTAAAGTTTTATTGCCACTCACTAGGTGTAACATAAGCCTCTGAAGATTCCAACATCGTGACCTTGTTTAGGTATACTCATAAACAAGGTCCAATGAACCAAGAAAATAGTACTAAATTATCCATTTATAAGGACCACACCTAAACTTTAGATTAAAACCTTTAAAACCATAAGAGGAATGCTAAAAAAATTAGGTGAATAAGAGTGTCTAATTCTGTCAAAACAATGTAAAATTTACCAACCCAAACACTCTTATTCAATATGTTTTTTATTGAGAATTTAAGGAGTCAAAAGCTCATGAACTTACCCTACCAACAACTTTGATTAACCATAATAAATCAAAATCAAAATTAAATGTTTTTGTATTTAAACCAAGTAAATATTGAGTTGGAAAAACTATTTACGTATTGTTGAAAGAATCCTTAAAAAATAGTTAGATTCTTTCTTCCATTAACTAGATAAACCAAAAAGTTGAAAGAAATGATTTTTCATGAATTAGATCCAAGTTCAAATTTCAGTTAGTAAGATACTTTCTTTTGTAGCTCAAAATATTATTTTGTAACAAACCTAACTCAGACCCAAGCTTGATCCAAAACCCGAGCTTATGCATGCGGGGGTTTAAGCCCAAAACCTAGTTTGCTTAGGAAATTTCCTTTTAAAGTTTATGTATTCTTTAGGTCTAATTTTAACTTCTTAACTTCTCACTTTATTGATATCAAGAAAGTTTTGTCTATTTTCAATTTTGAATATAGTTTTTTAAGAGCTTTAGTTTCACCAAAACATATCAACCGAAGGTTATTTGAGATCAATTTTTCATTCATCTATAATTTAATTATAATATGGTAATGTTTTATGTTAAATATCTTATGTTTAAGATTAAACTCGAAAAAAGTCTTAACTCTAAAAGTGAGTGAATCTCAATTTTAATTTGACCTTAAAAATACACATAAACAATGTTCTTAACCAATTTTATCAAAAAATATTTCAATAAATCATTATTGTATTTACTTATCCATTGAAAAACTCACTCTATAAGTTTGTCGCACTTGCAAGACACAAGAATTTAATGTTATTTTAAATCAAAATAAAATATTATAAATGAAGCTAAAAGAAACATATTCTTGATTTTCATAAGACATCAAGACACTCATTTTCTCACAAGATATTTATATAGTTACACTTTTTAAAGGTAATTAGATATGACTAATTCTTTCATTATACTATTAATGTATTGCCACTAGCCTTGAGAGTAATGAAAGAGACAACAATTTTATTTTTTCAAAGACATATATCTCAAGCTTTTGACTGCGAAACTTATTGAAAGTAACCCTTAGAACTTGACATCTATCAAAAGAAATAAACTCTTTCTCACTTGGAAAACTTATTGAAAGTAACCCTTAAAACTTGACATCTATATAAAAAAACACTTTTCTCACTTGCTTTATTAAAACCCATACGTCTTTGATGAGCTATGTATAAGTAGGCAATTATTGATCTAAAAATTATTACACGTATATGATTTATATGTATTGAAGTAGTTTGGTTAAAAAATATAGCATGTCTTTGTATTTTATTGATTATTCAGGTTGATTTTTATGATGTAAGTGAAATGTTGTTCTTTAACATATTTTATTGAAAAAGTTGATCTACTTAAAAGTTTATTGATGGATCAACATATTTTTAAAATTTATTTTTATCCTAAGTCCATCTTTAAAAGGAATAAAGGTAAAGTGATAATCCAATATACCTAAGCTTAATAGAATGACAATCCTAAATGATAGAAGTCTAGCTTGCTTTTAGACCCAACATTCATGGGTTTAGTTGAGCATTAAGTTTGAATAGACATGAGTCTAGCAAGTTGCTAGACATAATATCATTAGGTTTAACTAGTTATTGAGTCTAAATACATACGAGTCTAGCGAGTTACTAGGCCTAATATCATTTGGTTTAACTACATAGTAAACCCAAATGGATATGGGTCTGACGAGCTACCAAACATAACATCTTAAGGTTAAGGTAATGTTGAACCCTATTGATCACGAGTCTGATGAGCTACCATACCCTAAACCCTTGGGTTTAGCTACATGTAAAACCCAAATACATATAGTTCTGACAAGGTGTTAGACCCAATATCATTGGGTTCATCTACAAACTAAACCTAAATACACATGGGTCTAAGAAGCTGTGAGACCCATCACCTATGGTTTGACATTGTTTCAAGTCCAAATAGGCTGCTTCATGATCATTATAGACCTCATGTTAAGATATAAGATTTTATTTGTTTATTCTTATGACTTTTAACATAAAATCTTATTGTTAAGAATACTCATATTTCTACAACTATAGGTATATACTAAGAGCCCATTGTATTTCCATGAATGCTAATACTGTGAAATGAATAATTGTCCCTCATTAATGTTGAGTAAAATATATTTATTTTCCATTAGCATTAACATGAGGAAATAACTCTCCAACCTCTCTATAATAACAACATGACAAGTTTAAAAAGCTATGAATGCCATCTAAATTACTCAATTAAAGGATTCATAATTTTTATTCTCCAAGTATTTGTATTTTAATTATTAGTGAATTTGTCAAAATACTCTTTCTCTTAAAATCTAAAGCTTATCCTTTCATTTATTGCAATTCCTTACTAAAAACCAACGACTTTATCATCCGAGGGTCCTAAACCCCACCAAAAAGGATTGTTTTGCAAGTGTTGGGTTTTTACTACCAACCATCAACTTCATAAGCTTTGTAGAAGGGAATATTTATATAAACATGTGATTATCCACAATTCAATTACTAAAAAACTTTATTTTTGAGAATATTAGATGTTAAAACATCATTAATTATAATCTATAAAGAAGATGGCATTATAAAATTACAAAGTAGATACTCAGCTATCACTTTCGCAAGTCTATTATATGTATTAAATATTAAAAAATAGGTGGAATTATAGAAATACAAAGTAGTAGCATGAGAGGTAAAAAGACCTTTATTTCTTCAAGGAATATGAAATTGGAGGAATAAACAAGAAAAATAACAAAAAGAATGATGTTAATAAATGGAAGCAGGGCAATACACATAACGTGACATTTATAGTCTTAAGAACCTAACTTAGAAAGGGTCTCTAAATCTTAGTAAAAGAGCAAAACTGAACACAACAATGAGGGAAGTTCCCGAGCAGTGCTCAACTCCAATCATATTTTAAGGAGGATTTTTTTTTTGCAAAAATACATCTTATCATAAAAGGTCCATATACAAAAGCAATGAAGGAAAATCAATTTTAAACTTTGGTATATAATGCAAGCATAATGTTTTTTTTTTGTTGTTGATATCATGGACACAATCTTAGACGAGCAACCACTTTCAAGAGCCAAATCATGAGAGAGAGCCCTTCAACTTGAGATCTATGGGCCTGTTTGGGATGGTGGTTGCGGTTGCTTTTGAAAATACTTTTTGTTTAGAAATACATCAAAATGATATTTTTTTTTAAAAAAATTATCTTTGATATCAGCACATCAAAATAATCTAAAAATACCAAAAATATTTCATTTAAAATGAAAAAAATAAATAAATTGAATTTTGACCAAACGCCGGTTTAACCGCAGTGCCAAACAGGCACACTATATGGAGATTGAGACTACGAATATTTGAGCTGGTAGCTAACTTACTAGCAAGCACAAGTGAGACGTGGGGCGTGTGGTAGGAAGTCATCAAATTTGAACTTCCTTCAAGAGATTGGTTCCGGAAAAGAAAGCAAAAGGCAAACATAATAGGAGTGGAGTCTTAATATTTTATAAATATTGATAGATTTAATCATTGAAGTGTTAGTTCAAAGAATCATGAACAGCTATCATGGCATCCGGGGCAAAGGACAACTAACACGGTCCACTTAGCTGATAATACTAATAATAAATTTTACAAAATCTAGTTGCCATTTATATTATATGTTTTCTCGGTTTAAACCTTGTAAAAACTATGTAATTAAATATATCTAGTGATATGAAGATCGAGGAAATTAATGCTCCTAAGTCTAAACACTATAAAATCCAAGTAGGAAATAAAATAGCATAGCAAGACAAAGTAAATATACATGTGTCTGTCTATAGTATAAAACGGAGGAAACACTTCAAGATTAATGAGTAATTAAGAAATTGAAATATAAATTACAGAGACACCATTGACTAAATTAATTGAAAGAAAAAGGCACCACAAACAAAAATAGAAAACCATTTTTTGCTAGGTAAGACCCCATTAAGGAGAAGAAGAAGAGGAGCTACGTACGCACGCAAGTTCACTAATTACTAGCTATATATGCCCTATATATCAACAAATTTTGGCTTAATTAATGAAGAATCAAACAATCAATATATATATATATATATATATATATATATATATATATATATATATAGACTCAAGAATTCAGAATTTTATTTATCTAATTTCTTATACATGTCTTCATAATGCTTACCTTTATCGACTCGTCCCTACCCTTGGAGTAACAGTTTTAGAGACAGAGAGGGGGAGAGAGGTGGATAAAGTTTTAACGCTTCAGGTCTGTTTTTGCTGCCTTTACATGGAAGTTTTATGTGCATCAATGTTGCCTCGAAAAGGAGCTTTTACAGAGAAATGCACGTGTAACCCAGTACCAATGTTCATCTCTCTCCCAGTGCTTCCATAATGCTCAATGAAAACCCTAACCAGTCAGAAATAAAATTAAAAAAAACAGAAGCAAGAAAACCAAACAAGATATCACCACCTTAAGCTCATAGCTTCCCATCACCTTAATTACTTTCTTCAAGTGCAGTGATGATTTCCCACTCCCCCCACAACCTTGAAATTGTCCCTAACTTGAGAAAAAAATAATTAAAGAAGCTGCTAAATAGGATAGACAAATCACAATTTCAGAAGGGACTTTTCGGGACCAATGTAAGGGAAACAAGATAAAATTACATTATTTAATTTTATGTGCGTATACAAATTAAGAAAAATAAAATAAACCAGACATAAAAAAATATAAAATACAGTCCAAGGAGATCCAGAAGTCTATTATAATTATATTTTCTAAAACAATTAATAGATAGATAACTGTGTTCGGATCATGTAACATAGAACCTCTCAAATTCATAGTGTGCACACATACATAAACAAAAGGGGAAAAAAATGAATGGGACAATATTTGTTTTTTTCTGTTTCCTTCTTCAGCAAAGAATATTTGAAAGATTAATTATCAGGCAAGTTATCAGAACTGCAGCTGAAGAAAAAATAAACAGAAAGAGATAATTGCAATGCCATAACTGGACGATGCTGCTTCATCTTCAAGCTAAATCAAACGAGCTACTGATCTGATAAACACCAAACCCACAAAAAAAAACCATAAATTTGTACATCCTTCTTCAATCACAGGCAACTGAAAACCCTGACGAACAAAATCTTAGAAAGATACCTAATTCTTAAAGCAAGAGAAGGGGAATGAAGATGGATGATTAAGAAGTTAATTAAAGAAACAAAGAGTAAAAGAAAGAACAGAAAAACCACAAATATTCTTGTTTTTATTACTAATAAGGAGGGCGGCCGCCTGTGCCCCAATAGGCTTCGGATGGGAGTTGCACTGGATTTAGTAGATTCTGTGGCAACCCCTGAAAGAGAGATGTGTTTGGATCTTGCATTAGTTGGTGTTGTAGCTGATTCTGCTGTTGTTGCCCGATGCTGTTGACTCCTGGTGACCCTAAAGGCCCGGTTCCAGCCACCGGAGTTTGCGACTCATCCTCTTCCAAAGGCAGCCTCTCATAAGCTGCATTACCAAAAGAAGCAGCCATGATCACCACCGGTCCAGACGCTATGAGTGGGCCTACCACGCTCCCTCCAACAACTTGGCCTTGGCCACCAGCTAAATAAATCGTCAATCCTGAAGCAGCTGGTGGAGCTGGAGGTGGCAAGAACGAGCCTGAAAGCGATAAAATCTCGAATCTTCCATGTAAAGTAACCACCGCACCAGGCGAAGCTGGTTGCTTAAGTGTTACATTTGTTACGGTTCCAGTTCCACTCAAAATGCTAACTCCTCTTTGCCTCCTCCTTGCAAAAGTTGATACACTCTCCATGATATCGCAACTGGTGGCGATTTCCATGACATGGGATCGAAGGGCATTTGCGCTATCTCTTGTGATTATGATTGGTGGTTTAGGCTTGTTTTTAGACCCAGCAGGCCTACCTCTTGGTCTTCTTGTAATTTCTCCTTCTTCACCAGCACTTGAAGGGACCAATTCGTTGCCTTCTGCTTTGTCGTTGTCAGTGACGGTTTCAGCGTGCTCTCGCTTTTGACCGCGGTTTATGTTACCGTTACCGCTCTGTTCATCTTCAGAATTCTGTTGCTGCTGGTGTTGAAATTGATGCAGATGAAAATCTCTTGTGTGGAAAGGTGGAGGAAGAAGACGCCCATGAGCTGCAACTGGATCCATTTCTTTTTGGTAGCTTGAAATCAACCTAATTAAATTAACTGAAACATACAAAAACTAGCCAGAAAATAGAAAGACAGCAGCAGAGAGAGATCCTAGTTAGGTGGTTCTTGATTTGTCCCTTTCCTTCCTCTTATGGCTTCTTTTTCTCTGGATGTTCTGTAAATGGATCAAATCCAACACTAACCTTCACCAAAAGATGGAAAAGGATGGTCCTTTAAGCAACAGCCACCAAAATCTCAGCAGAAATAAACAACTGAATCAAGTCCATCCCTCTCCACTGATTTCTACTGTTTCACTTTCTTAGGTTATAATTTCCAAGTGTCGAGCTAGCTCCTCTCCTACGAAGATAAAGAAAGCTGTTGGTTAAAGGTCTGGGAGAAAAAGAAGAGCAAAAAAAAAAGGCTAAAGCAAGCTGATGAGAGAGAGGGGGGGGTTGGTTATAGATAGACAATGTGTGTCGTCGGGTTAGGGCTAGGGTTAGGTCAATGGCTAATCCCATCGGGTCGATGATAGATGGGTTTGGTTTTTGGTAATAAGACAGCGTGCGCATGGGCGGTGTGTGGGTCCTACTTCTCTCTCACTCTTTTGTCTCTCACAAACCGTCGGGTCCCAGTTACACCCCATGTTCTCTCCTTTTCCCTCCTTAAAATGTCTTAAAAAGCCTGTTATCCGAGATCATTTTGTCGTCCCTCCAGCTTGTACTGCAACTCGAAGCCCTTCGCCGTGCCGTTTTTTCTCCTCTCCTCTCCTTTCTCCCTACATTTCTGGCGACAAGCCTATTCTTAACATACCCTCTTAAATCTTTGAAGCTTGTTTAAGATATGGGAAAAAGATTTCTGAACTTCTTCTTCTTCTTTTTACTGTATGAGTTTATAAAAGTTCAGTAGCAGAACGCAGCCATTGACAAGGAGATGGAAAAAGGCGAAAGCTTTCTTACCATAAAAAAATTAGGCGCTATTAAGATTAGAACATGACAAACAACATACCAAATTAAACTAAAACTGATAAGAGCTCAATACATAACGTTGCTGTAAAGAAGTTTCCCAGAAGAACGTTACAATTAGTAGTTTCAACTGTTTAAAAAAAGTGGCAATCCTGGTAATTCTGTGAAGGGATAGGGGGTATTCCAGTGGAAGGGGTGATCTGTGGTGGCGCGTGAGACATGGGAAATAGGGCTGGACCTACAGAAACAATATGGGCAGTCAGGGCGTGTCTTAAGGGGGACTCTTGATTCTAGGAATGCAAATGCATTGATGTTGATGTGTATGCAGTGGTCTGGGGCCCACCCACCTATGGGATGCTGTTCAGCTCCAGCTCCTTCCCGCTCTCTCCCCCTCCTCCTCCTTGTCGAGATATACAACATGGTGCGCCTCTCGCATACGCACGGCATCGTTGGAAAATAAATAAATAATAATAAATACAAGCATAATAAAAATCAGGAGTGCAAATTAATGACTTGACTTTTCTCCAATCTTGATTATTAAGGTTAATTTTGGACAAATTCTCATTTGCTCAAATTGATTTAAATTTGAGCTTATTTTAACGTCCAAATTATTAATTATATTAATTATAAAGCAGTCTGAGTGTAAACTAAACTACAATCAGCTCTATCTAGAGAGAGTGTATATATTTTTTCTTCTCAAATCATCAATCTTGATTAGAACTAAATTAAACTAAAATATTGGTTGATTCGGAGCATCAATAATTAATGGGTGAACAATGTCAATATGTGTGTGTTTGAGAGTGTGATTGAAGTTGATTTTAAAATTATTTTTCATTCAGAAATACATTAAAATGATCTAAAACCACAATTTTTTTAATTTAAAATAAAAAAATATTAAAAAAAAAAAACACTTTTAAACACACAAATGCCAAACAAGATCTATGTCTTTAGTCTTATCAAAGAAATTGGTCTAATAAGGAATATAAAAAATCAATATCAAAACTAATTCTCAATGACTCATATTGTTCTTTTAATCCAAAATTATTTCCCCCCTTTTAAATGGCATTTCTGAATGCAAAATAAAGTTAATCAATCATGAATACAATTATTTAATTTCTTACGATAAGAAATCCATTGCATTAAATTCTTTTTGTGAACTAATTTGGTTAATTATCCTGAAAAGATCATGTGAAATTCCAGGTTATATATAATATTTCTTCACTGTCATACATTGAAAAGCTCGAAGTGTTTGTACGATCACAGCATGCAAGTACAAGTACATGTGTGTGTGTTGTCACCATATATATTTGGAAAGTATACTACATTAATGTGTGGTGCTTTCTACTTCCTATTTGGAGCTCAAAAGTTCAATCATAGTAGGCCAGGGAATGGAGTTAAATTCAATGGGAAACGGTATTAATCAGCAGAATTTATAATCGGACGTCAAGCACCGCTGGCTTTTGGGTTAAAGTATATATTTGATATTTTCATGTAATGATATTAAAAATAATTTTTAAAAATAAAAATTATTATTTTAATATATTTCTAAATAAATATAATTTTAATAAATAATCTTAACTCACACGCAACTTCATGGGGTTGCTCTAAAAAAAACGAGTTGGACTTGAGGGTGTGATCTTGTTTAAGATATCAGGTTCGATTTTTATCTGATGCAAATAATTTTATGGAGCGATCGAACTTTGACAAAGCCTATAATTTAATGCAAAGAACTTGTGTATCTTCGAAATTAGTCTGGTATCGCCCGGATACCTATGTTAATAAAAAATAAATCCATCTCACAATCACATCATTTCGCCATGGCCGTGGAATGGAACATATGACATCGTTTCTGATCTTGGTAACTTGGTTTTCGTTCAAGGGAAGGCTATCAAGTCCCTAAATCTTAACACAAGTCAAGGGAAGCTCCATGTTTCTGTCCAGAATACGTGCATTAATCTCTGTGCCTCCAAGATAACTTGATCAGCCCCTTTTGACAAATCGGTATCACAAGCATCTATATTAATTATACATGTGGATCAAATCGATTATCATATTATAGGAGTATGTTACAGTAATGATTAATGATACCAGAAAATATTGCAAAAATCAATTAAATAATTTGAGTCCATATAAACATGCTTACTGCAATATTTTAGTCATCAAGGGTTAAAATTTTTAATTTTTATGAAAACCTCGAGAGAGAGAAACAAATTCTTTAATGCTATGTAGGCTTTGTATCTCCCATCTGATTAATGTATTTGGTGAATTCTTAGTCATCATAAATATAGTTGCTTCTGTCGAATCAAGAACTATCGTGACCTAATATGATTAGTTCCAAGCAGTATGATGGTGGTTTGGAGAGATCGATCCACGTATATCCCACTTCACGGATAGCATGAAGGAGAGACTTCATTAAACGTTTTGCTCTGGGAATAATTTAGAAAGGCATGTTTGTAATTACTCCGAGAAAGCCATAGGGAATGATCAAGGAAAATGATGGAGGGAACAAAACGAAGCTGCTGGGACAAATCGGAGCACGGCGACAAGAACCGAAAAGTATAGATCAAGGCACCGGCCGGAAGTTCTGGGTCAATGTGCTATGCTCAGTTTCATGTTTCGTCCATAGCCATTTAATGTTTTCGGAAAATGTGTAAATACTAGCAAATAATTCTAAAACTTCCATGTATAGATAAATATAGATGCCGGGTCGAGGATTTCACACATTTTACATGATTGGTTGAACTCAATTACAGTAATTGTCACATTAATAATATCTTCTCGCCTGTTATATATATAATTTAAAAAAAAAAAACTATTTAAATCTCAAAGTTGAAGTTATTAAGTGAGCTTTTATATTATATATGTTAAAGACTTCCATTAATAATAATAAATAGATGGGCACAATGACACGTGTAAGCTGCTACAGATGGGCACCAGCTAGTAGGTTTGAATTAAATAGAGGCATGAGTGGGAAGCAGAAAACATCTATGTTTTGACTGCATCGTCAATGGTGCTGGATGCTGTTGAATCGCAAACCAGGGCGTGTGGGCATGAGTGTGAGAGAGAAACGAGCGTGGGTGGCGCTGACAAAAACCAAAACTGACTGCCGATGTGAGATCTGAGACGGAGAAAACGCCACCAGCTAACAACGACAACAAGAGTACTGTAGTAGGAGTCTATACAGCATGCACGAGCGGCGTGAAATATCAAGATTCAGATATTTTTGAATCATTGGCTAGATCGAAAATGATGGGTTACCAAAGGAAGCTACCGCTTTAATTAAAAAATTTATTTTTATTTTAAATTAAAAAAAATAGGAAGTTATAATTCTAATTAACCGGTCACTTGCAGAATAAAAAAAAGAAGAAGAGATTGCAGATCAGTTTCTGAGCGGGCTGCCATCACGGTCGCAGTCAGGATCGCAATCAAAATGAGAAGAATCACTCACCTCCACGCTCTGAATCCCACGAGCTCCATTTGATGCACCATGTCGGATTGGCACTACATTCAATGCAATCCTCTCCTCTCCTCTCCTCTCAATAAATGTCTTCATCGATCGCGCTTACACAGAACCAAAACGAAGGCCACTCCTCCAATAGCCTTCGCATGCTTGCAGAGATACCCTTCCCTCCTCGGCATGACCCTCTTTTCTGAATGTGGCGCCATCTTTGAAAGTCGAATCTGGATATTTCTGTAAACTTGCCATCCTAACAAAGGTTTAATGGTTGCTGTTAGTTCATATTTAAATATATAATTTATATTATTCTTTCATATATCTTTTTAAATTAAAATTTTTTAGAACTCAAACATGCACATGCTAACAGTATTTTGTATAATTAATTGGTTTTATTATAAAAAGACAATTTATAGAGCTATATATATATATATTACAAATAAAAAATTCCAAGAACCACCATTAGCCAGCCAATACTTCCAAAGATAATTAATAACCATTAACATTTTGTACAAATAACTAGACAGACAACAAGTCATACAAGCTCATAAATAGAAACACATAACATGTATACATGCATAGCTTGGAAATCTCAATTCTTGTATGAGATTTTTAGGTAATTTTTATTGACACCATTTATAAAAATTGAATAAAAAAAAATCTAGTTTATTCTCACCCATTACAAAAAAAATATTTTCATGAATGATAAAACTTTAAGATAAGAAAGAATAACTAATATTTCCATAATAACATCTCTACATCTCCACTAACTCTTATATCAAGTGCAAGTTCTCAATAATGTTGTTTTGGCAATACAAGAATATCTTTGTACTCTTTTGTTTTATCAACGAGAAATATAACACACATTGTCATTGAATATCAAATGTATTTTAGAGCTTATAACTTAAAAAAGTGATGCCATGTACAAAATTTTTCGATAATATCGTGTGGATCTGCTAGGGTGTGATATCATAACCTTGATTTTGACTCTATCATTGGCCTTTATGATCTATATGTTAAGTTTATCTTTTATTCTAACACTAACACCAACTAAAAAGAGCATATTGACCTTTTTATTATAATCCAATAAAAAGATGAAAGCATATATCAGAGCATATCTCCATAAATTTAATAAGAAAATTCCAAACATGTAAATCTACTCCAACTCATTGCCATTGAATCCTTGAATAATAGATTCTATAACTACTTTTAATAGGAACACTTGGATGCTCTCCAAAATAGAACTCTCTTCAATATAAAAACAACAATAAAAAACCATAATAGAGTAATAAAAGCAAGTGTAATCAAACATGAATACCTTTATTTTCAGCTAGTATTTTTTTTTTTTTTAAATACAATCAGTCTCTTACCGGGACACCCAAAATGATCACTTGTATTCATGATCGCCTAATATTCGTTAAATTCTTGACCATATCCCTCACCACTATATATGCTATATAAGATGTTTACTTCCATTCAAGGAAAGAATTTTGTGATATATTCATCTCTTATGAAGAATAACACGAACACAAAGAGCCCTAACAAGTTATGTTCTTCCTACATTTACTAATTCAAGTGTCCATTGCTTTTTAACAAGGAACTTATTTTGCGAAAACCACTCAAACGAAAGACAGAAAACCTTCATTCATCAATCCAGCCCAAGAAAGTCCAATTCGTGTGATGTTATCAATGACATCTTCACTTACCATCCACAAGTTCCATGGCAGTGATGCGCTAAGCATTTTAGCAAGTGGCAGAATTAAATCCATTGAGCTTCCAAGGCAAAGAAAGTTGAGTTGAGCTGTATTTGACCTATGCTTTGTTTTTTCCCGATCTATACATTGAATTCTGCTACATAAGTTTTTTCGGAGCAACATCGCCTCCCACAAAAAGTAAAAATATTTTGAGTGATTACATAGGTGATGATGAAACTGACGGTCGAAATTCCAGGGTGCACACAAGTCCAACTTATTCAAATATATATAAAATAATTATCTCATCTAAAAATTTAAGTTGGTAGTTGAGACCTAAAAATATGATTTATATTATTCTAACACCCCCCCTCAAGTGAAAGCTCTTTGTGTTTGAAACTTGTACAAGCCCACATTATATTGTGCTTGATTTTTATTAAATAAAATTAGGGTAGTGAGATTCGAACTTGTGACTGCTGGGTCAACAAGACTATGATACCATGCTAAAAAATCATCTTACCTAAAAGTTTAAGCTGTGAATTGAGGTGCCAGGATATAATTTATAGTATTCTAACAATATATATATATATATATATATATATATATATATATATATATATATATATATATATATATATATATATATATTAGGGGGTTGAAATCACGGGAACGCCATTGAAACAAAATCAATCTCCGAAAGTAACCACAATGTTGTGAACATAACAAGTATTTTTAAGCCTTCAAGAAGACTTAGTCTTCCCTTAACAAAATAAATAAATAAATATGTATGAATCAAAGCGGAGAAAACTGTTACGGCACCTTTCGTGCTAATACAAATTAATATACAACGACAGCATCGAGTTAATATGCTTATCCTAATGAGCTCTGTCTTTTATTAAACAAATCAAACCCATAATCTTGTCCAAATCAATAAACAATAACCTGAGTAAAGCTATGGACCACATCGGAGAGAGAAACACACCATTACTTCCATGTGAAGGGCACCGATGGTTCATGATGTCTTCGAATCTAGCATCATGGTGCATGTTCTCTCCCTCTCTGAGAATTCACTTTTTACTCAAAGTGGCTTGAGGTTTTCGCAACCATTTCCTGTCCTCCATGGAAGGCCAATTGAAAGCTCTCATGCTTTAATTAATTAGTCGTAATCGCCTGGTGCACCCCGAATATTTTAGACACTAAACAGCTGACCAAACCTAGGTTCCCATGTGACATGTAGTGATTCCTTTTGGAATCATTCTGGTCTTCTGATCCCTTCAACTGCTTACTTGATAATTGAGGAATATATATTAAAATAGTTAATTAGAGGTTAACCAAAACGTATAATCGAGAAGTTATTTATTACAAAACCAACCTATAGATTGCTAAAAATAAAGTAAAAACTAGAAATTTATATGTGTTTATATATAAAACTCAGGTTGAAATCAAATAGCTAGCTACTAAAAATCTAAACACTGTCAATCTCTATAAGTCTAATCTGATATTAGTGCAATTCGTATGATGTTTCCAACCATTTTTTCTGCTTTCACACTTGCTGTTAATTTAAAGCAGCCAGTTTATTTTAGTCAAAACCCTAATTTTGCTCCTTAATTCCTTGTCAGTTCAGTTTTGTTGGGGCAACTGGTGTCAACCTCGCCAATGACTTTCATATCAACTAGGAACGATAAGTCTCGATACTTAATTTCTTTTCTCTTTTAGGGTTTATCACGAAGTTTCTTCGACACTGGTAACCCTAAAGACGGACGTTGATTATATATATATATGTTAGCAACGGTCATAAGAGTGTGGTCAACTGTTGCCACGATAATTATTCAGGTACAATTGCGATGCAACTGCTAACCCTTGAAATTTTTTATCAGAACATTTCTTGGAATGAACCCGCCCTTATTCACCTGTTACATCACTTGTATTTTCTTTAGCAAGTGCTACAAAACTTGGTTCTTGTCACAGAAATGCAATTTTCTCCCATTAAAAATCTACAGATGGATCCCGATGGTTTAACCACTATATATCAATTTCAATGAACCTGATACTTTAAGCAAACGACAATTGATTGGCTAATGCTGGGTAGAAGAAGGCTTTATAAAATTGGGTTCCTGCATATTTGGGAGTGCAGATGACAAAGTGGAAACTGATTTGATGATTATCCCTCTCACATATCAAAGTCAGATGGAGTAATTCTGACAGTTTTTGATTTTTTTTTATTTAAGAAATGATTGGTACTAAACTAATGATATTTATATTTTACATACACTATGTGAGCTTTTGTTTTGGAAGGCTATGTGGATGTGCTAAGCTAATGATGGCTTTGGATTTTTATTTGAGCTCCTCTCGCATTTGAAGAGCCAGCTAATTTCTTTTCACTTGTTCATCGGCTTTGTAAGAAACTGCTGTTAGGAAGACATGATCATGATGATGAAAGCCAATAGAAAACTCAAATACCCTGATAGATGCAAAGAAGAACAAAATGATTGTGCTTGACGTGTCTGTGGGAAATGCGTGCCCATCTAATTAGCTCATACGATCTTTAAACTAATCATCACAACAATCTCCGCCGGTTCTATGTTTCAAGAGCTTCCATATATAAATAATCGTAGAGTTTGGATTTTTCTCGAGATTGCTAAAATAACAGGCAAGATGTCATTTGCTAATCAAACTTTGATAGAATAACGATTGATCATTTTCTTTCCCGCGTAATTACAACGTTGTAACAAAGTCATAATTTTTCTGTCTCTAGACCTTAAAAAACCTTTCTTTTAAGTGTCTTTGTGAATATAGTTGATATTGTTTTTTAAAGTAATTTTCATTCAAAAATACATTAAGCTGATATTTTTATTTTTTTAAATTATTTTTGACATCAGTACATGAAAATAATCTAGTAACACAGAAAAAGAATCAATTTTTTTTCAAAAATATTTTTGAAATATAGTGACAAATACCCTCTAAATTCTGATTGCTTGGACTAAAGAAGGTAAATAATTAATCGTTTACGCCTTTATCGATCAAATTGAAGAAAAAAATTAGGGCCCTCCGTAAGAAAATTATGAAACTCCTTCTCCGGTGAATGTGGCAGTCCAATATAACATTCAAGCCCGTTATACATTTTTAGGCTAATTTCAATTGTTGAGAACAGGCTAGTTTGCTCACGAGCTGTCGCGTTGCGAAGCCCTTTCTCAGAAATATTTTTTGAAATTATTTAGTAATTACAATAAATCGAATCAAAATAAATTTTAGAGATTTCAGTATACCTTTTCTTCTGCTGATTAAAGGTTTAAAAAACCCTCATCAAACTTATTTCCGAAACAATTCATTGACACTCACATATATTTTTTATAATTAGAATGTGTTTATCTCCTTTTCTTTTTAGCCAATTTTGTCTCTCATATCTTACCTACAAGAATGGAAACATGAAGAAATAAAGTTTTAGAATTGAAATGTCAGCACTGAAAACTACAAGGATCAAACTGTGCTTTTCCATGTCTGAGGAACAATAAAATTGTCATTATAGATGATCAATGGAATCCACGATGACACAACGAGAAGCTACAAAACCCAAATAGCTTTCTCTCAATATTTTTTGCTCTTGATGCTGTACCAAACAAGAATCATCATGATCCATATAGTAATAAGCTGCTGATACAGGGACTCGTAGCAATCGATCCACGCTCATTTTCAAAGCCCAGCTTTTCAATTCACATCAAAATATGCTTTCTTTGCTGCTTGAGGGCAAGGAGTGTGCCACGAGAGTGAGTAGGATCTCCGAAAGGGGATAGAGAAGAGGGCTGGAATGGAACAGAAATCTCACCTAATAGTTTAAGCTATCAGAATATGATTTATATTACTTTTTAACATATATTCTCAAGTGAAAGCTCTTTAGACTTGAAACTTGCACATGCTCATACTACCTTGTACTTGATTTTTATTAAATAGAATAGGGTGGTGAAATTTGAACTCGTGACCGCTAGGTCAACAAGGTTCTAATATCATATTAAAAAACCATCTCACTTCATAGTTTAACCTATTAGATAATATCGTAGAATACAATTTAGAGTCACTTGTGAAATTGACAAACAAGAAACATGTTTGTTTGCATGCAGAATAATATCCTGTTCTAAGTTGTTCTCAAGGTTTGGTGTGTTCCTTGGCACATCAGAAAGCATGCGACGGATGAACAGCTGCACAGGACCATGTTCAAATCGTGATGATTAAATTGACAAACACTTGCAATCAATTAGCTAGTCTTTGCCATGTACATGTTAACTCATCAGAAAGGCCTTTTTTTATGCAGAGAGTGACAAAATACCCCACTTCAATTATTAGATAATTTCCCCAACTTTTTGTAAAGTTACTTCCTCCACTCAATAATTGATATCCGCATTTGGCTTCAACTCACTAACGCGTGTGCTTCAAGATAGCAGAAACATCGAAAAAGTCGAAGAACAACGTCCATCCATGGTTTATTTGCTAATCTTGTAGCTAGCTTGCATTTTCTGTCAGACTTCACTGAGCTCATGGCAGGATATTTTGCCATCCCCGTTTGTGCTTATGACCTTGACCTTGTGTCAGAACTGGTTGGACACTTCCATGGCTGCAAAAGATGAAGTTAGGAAATCAAAACTAGAAGACAATAATCTCGTTTTTTCTCCTCCTGTAATTACCAACTCCATCCACTCCTATGTATAGAGCTCAAGCAAACTCTGAATGAATCCAGCATGGATTTGCTTGCGCGTTTGCGTTATAGGGGGGGTGATGATAGGTCGAGCAGTGGAATGGTTTTTGGGTCATGGGAATGGCTGAAATTAGCATCTGGGTTCCACGGATTCAATTAGAGATCAGGCATCCCTTCTCGTCAGTGTGAAATGCTGTGAGCGCAGGCGTCATCGGAGAATTGATCAAGCCCTGGCTTAAAAAGAGCCGGCACATCCTGTGTTTTCACCAGCATAATCCTTGGTATTTACATGTTGGGAATTGGGATCTCTAAAACTACAATTCAATTGGTCAACGTCGGATTTTGTGGACAGGCATGTATAAATCATAACCTAAATAGTTATAACCATGTATGATATAATTAGAGTGAAAACATCCCACGTAGTGTATGAGATTCAGTCAAATTAATAGCACTATTGACTCATTCAAGTATATACGAAAAAAATAGCAGCCTAAAAAACATTGCTGTCACCCAGGGTGAGATAAATTATCAAAGAAACAGGAAAACCACCTCTAACTCACATTCTGAATAGGCAACTTTTTACAGGTAATAATTGTTCTAAGGTTTCTTGATAGGAAGGTTGGAACAAAAATATGACAAGCGTACAACATCAAAACTGATGACATCTGTGGAATCTGGACAACGGATAAGCCAAGCTCCTGAATAAACTACAGTAACGTTCAGAAGTATTGGCTGATCCAAAATCATCTATCTCTTCATACTCTGAATCTATATCTCCATAAAGCAAATGGAGAAAAGGACAACTAAGATGGATAAAGTATATGAACCACCCAAAATGCAGTTGAGTCTCTCACCAAGATCAACAAGATCGAAGCAAAACAGAACCCACTGATGAGCTGAGCATGTCGCTGAGAGCTACCTGGACGTCATTTGACCCATGCTCACAACTTATCAAACTCGAAAGAAGAGGGAAGAGATGGGGCAAATTCTTCTCAAACGATGAGTCTCCCAAACTACCGATAGCCTGGAGAGTCGCAACAATAAGAGGTGCGCGTGCAGCCAATTCCCTTTGTTTTCCAGAACCCAAGGGAATCAGCCACTGACATTGTCCACTGGTAAAAGTTTCTGGTGTCTGTCCAGAACAGGCAGTTACAATGTAAAACTGTAAGACCTCCTCACAGAGGTTGACAAGGCAGGATTCCACTTCAGCTTCATCAAAAGTTGGAGGTCTGTCCAGTATAAGATTTTGTAAGAATGTGAGGCAAATTTGATAGGACTCAGTCTCCAGGCGTAATAGTGGAGGGTCTTGCATCTGCGTCATAGAGCCAAGCTCTTGTAGTTTTGAACGTAATGTTGTATTTGTGTTGATACTGTGTGCATGGGATGCCACCTCATGCAAAGCATCAAAGAGCACCAAGGCACTTTTTGCTGAAAGATGAGACCGGTACATGCTATAGATCTCCATCACCGCCTGCCAAACACAATAATGGAAGGTTCACACTTCATGTTCAGTGGATTGAATAACTAAACTAATATTTCTGATTAAGCAATTACAAACCAACATATAAAACCATTAAAACATTCATGTCATTGAGGCACATGAAATCACACCCCCACACCAGCATCGGGAAAGGAGCTGAGGCCCTTCAACTTTACGCTGGTTTAGAATTTAATACGTTCTGAGTGTCTCCTAATTATGAGCAACCTTGACTAGATTTGAGGATCAAACTCATTTTCTTCGACTGTAGCCTCAATTTGTCTAGAAAAAAACGCCAATTTTCAGAACTTTCAGAAAAAGGAAGAAGGGATGCTTATTATGTTTAGAATTGTGTATATTTTTTCAGATTAGAGGACCTGGTATCAATACTGTGCAACAGTCACCCTCTTGCAGAATTGTAGATACTAGATTCCAACATGATGTCCTTGGAATAGTTAGATTTTTCTTTTCTTTCATATATCCCCATCCTACTCACACCTAAGCAGAGCTGTGGAAGGAGAGCACAAAACCCACAAACACAAATATAATTGTGTAATACTTCCATGATATTGATATAAGTTAAAGAGTACCTGAATCAAAAGAAGTTGAACAGCAGCTCGACACTTCACATCAGATATAGAAGCATAAAGACGGTGTGTCACCAGCCTCTCTGATTCATCTTTGGGCATGTCAGATTCAGCAGTCTCTCCATTATTTTGTTCATGGGCTATTGCCAATGATTCTCCACTTACAATGTAAGAGAAATCAGGGAGTGTTGCATTGGCAGCCTCTTTCAATGACAAAACCACTTCCAGCCACTTCTCCTCTGAAAACAGATCTCCAGCATTGCTCATCAAACGCACAAATGCCGCAATACCAATACCAGCAAGACTTTGGTGAGGACGCCTTATGAAGCTAACTAGAAGCAAAAGCACCTTTCTCAAAAGCGAATTGACAGTATTGTAAAATTTCACAAAAAGATCTACAACCAGTTGGAGAGCCAAGGTACATGTCCCATAGAGCCATGCATCTTGGTCAAGTTCACCCATATCACCATCAATCCCCTGCTCAGGGGAGTAGCCTCCAGTAGGATCAATAGCATGCCGCACATAGTCAAATATAGGAAATAAGACTGACTCAAAGACTCTTTCCCATAAAGATAGAGAAAAGAGGTGACCATGATTGCGTAAAGTTTCAAATAGAACTTGTAAGGCACTCTTCCTGATTTCAGGCCTAGGGTCAAAGCTAAGTTCTGATAAACCTGCACAAACCAACCACAAATAATTAATATAGTGAAAAATGATTGAGATTGAGGAAATCTGAAGGGGAGGAAATTCAAACAAAGAGGTTCTTCTACTTGAGCAAAAGCAAATAGTTTGTAAGGGGAGAAGTGCCAACTTATCCGGTTTCCTTACCAGCCAACAGAGGGAACCAAAAATAAAGATGATCTTCCTTGTCTTTGGTTTCTCCATTCTCTTGTTTTCCATCTTTTCCTGTTTGAGGTGAAGGGGATGAGATTTTTATAGAGACTTCCTTGTCTTTGTTCCTTGACGAAGATCCAAGATCTCTTTCAGCAAGTTTTGTGGCACAGAATTGAAGAAAAGCAATTGCATTAAGGCTAGTGTCTTTGTTGAATCTACTATTGGTGAATGCTATCAGGCAATTCACACAATCAGTAAAGGTGGTTGTTTCAGTCTCCGTAATGTAAGGGAAGTACTGTTTAATAATCTTTTCAATTATTTCAAAGGCCAAGAGTACAATGTTTTTGTGGTCATCATAAGCTGCTGTTGTGAAAACCTAAAGCAATGATTTCAAAAGGTCAGAAACAATATTGCTAGTAGAATATCTCATAGAAACAAATCTAAAATTTAATGGCTAACAGTAAATTTCATCATAAATAAGGTTGAAAATCAGAAGATTTCAATACCATGAACATGCTCTTCCATCCTGATTTAACATTATTGACACGAGACAGAACAATTTGTGAGACACATCTGATAATCAATTCTCTGATTTCAACAGCATTACTCCTCCGCATAACAATAACAAACGGCTTCATAAACTCATTCTGAAAATTATAGTTTGCCAACTCTTCTCGGTCTAAGAATTGCATTGATAATTGGCGTAAGGAGTCCATTGCAAAAATTGCAACTGAAAGGTTTTCAGAACAGCCAATGGTTACAAAGAAATCAGAAAGCACGTGCCAGATGCTTGACCATATAAGCCTGATGCGATTCATGTTATAGTGCCTGTTATAAGAAATCAAATCAAATTTATGATGCAATCCATCCAGTAACAGCAGATAAATTTCAAAGTATCAGAAAAGGCAAGAGTCCCAGGAAAGGAACAAAAATTTGAATGATTCTTACGCAATCTCAACAAGCTTTGTAAGGCTAAAGACCCGTGGATCAGAAGCTGATTGCAATTCCTCCATAGAAACCTTGCTAAGAGCCTTCACAAAGTCAATTATTGCCTCGCTGTTTAACTTTTGGCTCTGTGTGAAGATGCGGTTCATCTCAGAGCTGCCAACTTGTTCTAACATGTTTAAATTGGAAACTAAATTGTTCATCCGCTCACTTGTGACAGACCCAACAGTGTTTCCAGCAATGCCAGCACTATCATATGAACCTCTCAGCACACTAGCAGCTGCATACTGCATCCTCCCGGGTCCCTTATTTTTCAGAACAGGGAGGATGGTTGACTTGCTTTGTTTTAACTTTTCAGAGTCATTTTGGGGGAAAGCAAAAAAGGTGGCAGCTGGAGGACGACCCTCTCCCAAGAGATGCAAATGTTCAAAGCGTGAGACACATGTCAAAATATGTTCCCAGGCTTCTTGCAAATAATTCCCATCTTCATCTGCAATTGTAAGTATTGCCTGTAAACAATGCAAACCCAAATCACTATTAGAGCCATGATTTGTAGTTCAAGATCCTAAAAACAATAGACTCATGCAAATGTTGAGACAACTTGCAGACTTTTTGCAAAAGATTTGTAGTCAACAGAAGGTTCGATAAAGCTACCATCTAACCTTCTCTTGGCTCTTCTCATATTACATTTTAACCATTTAATTTTCTGCAAAAAGATAATTCAAACCTCCAAAAAAGAGATCCCAATTTTGTACACCCCCACCCACCCACCCACAACAGATATCAATTAATCCATTGAGAGAAAAAAAGAATTCAGTTAGCACATCTAATTCCATCCTACTATTACTTCCCAGCATTCACATCTAAAGATTTTGCAACGTTAAAATTTGAAGGGAGCCTCATAAAGCCATTAAAATATAAAAAATATACTCCCATATAGCACAAGGCAATGATAATTCTCAACGAGATTTATTAAATTACAACCTAAAGAAAAGAAGTATCACAAAACAATACTAATTTTATTTAAAGTAATCTGCAGGAGCATCTATAAGAGATATTATGCCAAACACGAACCTTGATGGCATCAATATTTTTTTGCTTGATATCAGCAGGGGCGTGGAGTGAAGTAAACTTTGCCACTGAAGTCACAAAAGCATCTCTATGTGTCTTCATGGACATCACAGCAGTAACATGGATTGCATAGCGGATACCTTCAAGGCACAAAGCTATCACCACTTCATCATCACTTTGGTCAAGGGGCACACTGAAGGCTGCCAGCATAGGAGCCCAGCATACCTCAATCATGAATCTAAGAATCACCACATCTGTTGCAGCATAATAAATTGACCTGCAAATTGCCAGACCACAATTGATCTGAGAATTAAATATAACCTTCAAACTACAAATATCAACTTCACCAAAGCATAATCACAGTACACAAGCGTGGTTACATTTTTCTTGGGAAAAACATATACAAAAAAAGGATTCTTTATTGTTCAGGAGGCACTAATCAAACCTTAACCATGAAAACAGTCATCGGTAGAATTAAGATCGAAAGGATTATCACCCTGTCCACATTGGAGAGCCCAATAGGGTGCACAACCAGATTTCTGGATAGGTTGGGATCAGTTACAATAGTGTTTCGTATGGAGAAGCAAAAGGATTTTGGAGAACAGGAGAGGCAGTGGTCTTACTCAGATTTTGGAGCTTGTTCTTTAAATTGTTCCTGCATGTGCCTGATAAGATCATCACTTGTCTCTATATGTTTTTCTTCACTCCACTTGCGAATCACAATGTTCAGGATACTATCCAAGCCTAAAACTCTGTTTGAATTCAAAGGCTGCTTTTGTTGGAGAGCTAAATCATATTCTTTCATTTTGATCTCTTTTTTTGATATTCGTTCAAACAAAAATCTCAAGTACTGTTCAGGTAGATCTTTCCCATCATCAATGCCACGGTTGTTTCTTATAAAGTCATCAGCTGACATCTGCATTTTAAAACAAAAAAAATGCAAGAGAGATAAGTGAGAGAGGAGGGCACAGACTTATCAATCATACTACATGAAATATCCAACTGAATAAACTGGGTTTGAACACACCTTACTCTTCACCATGGGTTTATGGGCATCAGTGTTGAGCAGTATCACAGAGTAAGCAAGAACATAGGCTGTGTCAGCACTACTAAAAACCTTTGGATTACATTTGCAGTAACGTTCAGCAAATTTCTCCATAATTCGATCAATCTTCTGTGCCTCACCTGGTAACCTAAAGCCCTGTAGAAAGACTCTGATAGCCTCATCGAAATCCAGGCCTTGAAAGTCAAAAAATTCTACATAAGCATGCATTACTTTCAGTGAAAAATCTTCTCTTTCCCCAAGGTAATCACCAATCAGAGTCTTGTTCAAGGCAGATGTGTTTTTAAGAAAGGCTGCTATCTCTTCTACTGAATTCCCCAATTTATTTGCATTGATTAGAAATTCAATTCCTCTCTTAGGCTTCCGATTGAAAAGAGAGATACCTTCCTGCCACAATTTTAAATTAGATTCCATTTGCAGTTGTCAGCATATATATAAAATAAAATCAGTTACCTGAAATTCCAGCTTGTAAGCCCGTTGTTGCTCAATAGTTGAAACATCTGATGCTTCAGTTGAGGTTTCAGAATGAGAATCCAATACTTCAACAGACTCATCCCCATTACCATTTGCCATGGGAAGACTTCCAGGTCCAGGAATGTTTTCAGCTGCATCAGGTTTCTTTGCAGAATGAGGATCGGGAATGCGCAATTGTTTATTCATCCAGTCTCCCATTGATTTCAGAATAGCCACTAAGGACTTCATAGCTTCAAGTTTCATGGTCACCTCCTGAGGTGGCAACAGTTTAGTGGCAGTACCAGGCGGGGCACCTTGAGCAGTTTTAAGAAGTCCATTGACCATTCTGAATGATCAAGATAACAAATCAGAATTCATCAACCAATTTAATACTTGATATTATTGTCTATGCTGTAGATCATTTGTATGATAAACTCAGATATCTATAGCACGGAAAGAAAGAAAAACATACCTCTCAAATATGTTTGATGAGTTGATATCACAGTCATAATTAATAAAAATGTCTACCAAGATCTGGGAATCAACACAGAGCTTATCTACAAACCAAAGTACTATAATCTTCTGATGAAAATTAGGCTGAACAACATTTTCAAGAATCCTGAGAACAATCATAGGAAAAAATACTCCAATTTCTGCTTTCAGTCCAGCTCTGAACCTTGAAACCAAACTAATGAAAATGGAGCAAGAAAGCTGGAAAATGATCATAAGACTTGACGAGCTGTTCTTCAACAGTGAAAGACATAGATATTGCTTGATCGCACCTAAGAACCTGTTTCAGCACAAGAATCAAGGAAATTTAATGTATCACAAAAACTTTGAGGGGCTTTGCTATGTGAACAGCATTGCATAAGCAACATAATTTGCATGTGTGTAGACTTGATAAAAGCTAAATCTCAAATTTTCATCAAATACCATTAAGATCATAACAATGGCACTTATGGATATAGAAAAGACTTGAATGAAACCAGCATAAAACCATTCAACTTCAGAGCAAAAATAATAAGCAAGAGAACCAGCATTTCAAAAGTTGATTTTAAAGGTGCCAATAACCACATGAGATTGCAAAAATGTAAAAATATCAGAAACCTCGCCCTTTTCTAATACAATGGTAGCTTCAAAGCCAATAGAGGAAAAGGAAGCCAATTCATGGGAAGATAGCACTAGTTGGCTCACCCTCTAAACTAAGATTCAACTAACCTAGAATATGTGAGATCAGTGTGCCTCCTAAAAGAGTTGGTCGTAGCTATACTTTCCTGGCTTACACCCAACCAAAAGGCATTCAATGATTTGTCCTACCATCAGAAATTCCAAGTGCCAAGCTAAAGCAAGATCCTTACACCTGAAACAACACTCTTTAATCCCTTGAAATGAAAGACATAAATACAGTTTATAATTAGCTACTGAAATAGGTAATGGCAATACTCAGTTCTGATATAGCCACACAACAGTCTACAGGCTTTCAGTCACGTATTCAAAACCCTATTACAGCAGAAAACGAAAAGATCATTAAGCAATTTACCGAATGGATCCTTAATACCAAATCCTAACACACAAACAGTACAAAAATCCTTGAAAATAGGATAAGTGCATTGCATCCAAAGTTATTATGATTCTCCAAGTAGCAAAGCAGCTACTGTTGCTAGCACCATACCATATGCAAGCAACAATTGACTTCCACAGATTTTCCACCCTATCTCTCCCAGTGGTTCAGTTTTCTATTTAAAGATCTTTCTAATAAACGAGTTTAAACAATTCAGATCCTGCATGAGCTACAGTGTTGATTGTTCTGCATGAGCTAATGATGGACTCTCTATGAAGCTTGGATATAACAATGGCAACATTTTAACAAACTTTCAGGAAAAGGATGGCTTTTGCTGGATACATTTAGATCTAAAACCTAGAAGACTCTTCTTTCAAGGAAATATTAATTAACCATTGTAACTACATTCTAGGTCGTCTGCCCAAAAGACTGAGCCCTGGAATGCATCTGTGTCCACTAGAATCTATTTGTTTTCCAGCCGCCAATGGTCAGTTTAGCTATATCGAAAATATACGCCGGAGACAAAAGTTGAGATCTACCTTGAAGACTCTTCGTCATGGATATACTATCTATAAATTGAAGCTCCATCTCTTTGTTGATGGAAAAATAAACCAAATTCACTAGAATGCACATATATCCACTGGAACAAGTCTGGTTTCCACTCACTAATAGTTGTATGTAGCTACATAGAAGAAAAACTTCAAGACCTTACAAAATGATGCATCTATCATTTTACAAAGCATCGTGATAAGATTTATCAACAAGTTTATGACCATTAACTTCAAATCAAATGTGAAACAAAAAATTAATGGAAAACAATAAAGCAAAATCCAGAAAGAAAACATAAACTATAAAGGTATAACATGGGCCGTACCTGTCACTAGTCCTAAACACAGCACCTGCATTCTCCAACAAAATCTTCAATAACTCCAATGCAACGATCTTCCCTCTCATCAACTGTGGATCCGCCAATGCTTCTTTGGGAGGTGTTTTCATAGATAACTTACAAAGTGCTCGAAACACCAAAAATGCATCTCTCCTCAACTTATTCCCAATCTGCACTTCCAAATCATCATCCCCCTCCCCTTCCCCATCAGCCAATTCCCCTTTCCTGCCTTCCAAAGCAGTCTTATACATACTAATTTCCCAATACTTGGCATCCAACATATCCTTATCCGTCGAATCAAGCAAATCTGCCGGATTTGTACTCTCCACTGTACCAGTAGTGGTCTCGAAAGCCCCATCATGTGCCACTGTCATCGAAGACTTACTGGGTGTCCCCGGATTAAAAACCCCATCGATGTCCTGCATAATTTTTGTTATAAAACCTTGAACAAACACGGCCATTGACCCGTCCACATCCGATTTCTCCACTGGTTCCATTAATTCAGCCACAACAATCGGCTGAACCGGAACCGTTGAAGAATCAGCCTCCATTCTCCTAAACACAATTACTAACATTTGAATCAAAGACGCTTTCGCCGTAGTTTGATTAACTACATTTTTACTCCCTAAATAAATGTCATAACAAGTTCTCACTACTTGTAACAAACAATCTCCATGAATTCTCAACGAAATCGACGTAACGGCTGATAATAGGGTTTTCAAAACCAGCAATTCAACACCATCATCCCCTAAATCATAACATTTACACACAGATTCAATCAATTTAGCTAACACTTTCGCTTCAGTACCTCCGGTGGGGTCCGCCTCGCCACGTAGGTACCCATGCGCGATCAACTTCTGGATGCAATCAACGGCTGGGTCGACGATCTTGAGGAATTGAGTGTTGCACGCGTTGACCAGAGGGCTGAGGATAGATTCAGATTCTGCGAGGGAGTACTCGATAGACCCGCCGTCGTGGAGCGGGCCAGGGAGAGAGGATTCGGATGAGGAATCGTCGGACGGGGAAGTCGGAGGAGGTTGTTGTTGGGGTTTTCGAGAAGTTAGAATTTCGAGGACGGATTTGCATTCGTGTGCTAATTTCGAGTGCTTACGCCACGATGCGTTTTTGACGATTTTTTCTAAAGCAGGGGATACTACTTGGCTTAACCTGGAATCTGCTTCCGAGGAAGCCATTCCCGAGTCAGGAAGTTCGTGACTCAGAGGGTTCATATATGGAGAGGGAATGTTAGGGCTTGTTTGGCTGTTTCAAATTTCATGGCATGGAGAGGAGACAGATAAGTGCATAAGAGAGAAATCGAAATGAAGAGAACAGGGACGGCGAGAGAGAAAGAGCGCTCAGTGGCTTTGAGAGTCAGATCGTGTTTTGGGTTTTGTCTTTCTCATGGGAAGGTCAGGTTTTGAATTTTCCGTGGCAGTATTGCCCTGCGTTCAACGGATGGGTGGGGAACTTTAACGGGGAGATATGATGACTGACCGATGGTAATAATACAGCTCGAGGTTATTAAAATCTTTTTTTTAACACAATACAAGAAAAATAATGTAAAATTATAAATAGTGTTCAATAAATTAAATTAAATTAGAATTTGATAAATAAAATCAACAATATTATAATTAATAAGTGATATAAATAAATAAGAAAAATAAATAATATAAATCAAGAAATCACTGACATAAAAATACAAAATATCTCAAAATAAATTTTTTTCAATATAGGTAAATCATTAAATGACAATAAGCACACAAGAACACAATGACAACTTGGTTTTTCTTATCTTAACAAGTCCTAATAAACTTTTTTTAATTTGCAAGCTAAAGAATCTAAACTAGTAATTAATAACATAAGTCTAATAATTAAAATAAATTATTAAATAATGTTTAATGTGCCAAAAGAAATCTAAATTAAAAATAACTATTCAACATCAAATAAATAAAATATAATAATAAAACAAAGTTTTCATTCTAAAGTTTTGTCATGTAGTATAAATCTCTAATTTTCATAATTTTCTCGTAGATTATAGTCATGATTTTAAATACATAATTCTCTCTCGTATGAATAAAATACCAAGCTTATCATATATATTTAAAAATATTATAAGTTTAGTTTCCCTCCCATTTATAATCGCAACGAAATCTCATTGTAGCTCTATATATGTCCAAAACAATATACGAATATCTAGTTTGACAAATTTGATAAGATTCATCTAGTAACTTTAACTCTCTGAAATAATATATTTTTGAATTTCGTTTAATCTAACAATTCACCAAAACACATTCGATGTATTTAATATTTCCCTATAAAAATTCAAATAGATCCAATATATAATTTAAAAGATATGTTTGATCTCACAAAATTGGTGTCAAATTCAAAATTAACCTAGTCTATATCACAATCTAGTAGACTCATAAAATTGGATTGATTTCACCGATTTTAATGATTTTGCACGAGTGAAGTCCAATTCTACTACTTTTTGAGTTTTAGCCTGATTTAGTAGTTATATACATGTTGACTCGTAAATCATAAGATTTTAAAGTCAACTTGTGTCGATGGTTAGGGAACCTTTTTTTTCGGATTGCATTAGAACAAAATGATGAAAAACTAACAAATGTAATATAAACAACCAATAAGATATTCCACGTGTATGTTTAGGAGTGTGAATGAGTTATTTTTTAAAGTGTTTTTTGTTTAGAAATAAATCAAAATAATATTTTTAAAAAAATATATTTTTTATATCAGCACATCAAAATAATCTGAAAACATTAAAAAAATAATTTAAAATTATTTTAAAAACGCTTTTAAAATGCAATGTTAAGCACTAAAATAAAGTTCATTTTGGTAAAAAAAGTTTGTTGTCTTTATTTTTTATTTCTTAAGCTATTTTGCTATGTTAATTACTTTATTGACTAGTTTAATTGCATGAAATAAGACTTGAAATTATGATAAAATTATCAAATTAAAGGTTTGAGAACCATAAATACAATTAATTGCTACCCATGCATATCTGCCACATTTCATTTTGGATCTATTTAAAAAAAAAAAAAAAAAACTTCTTGATATTTAATGAGAGAGAAAGAGAGATCCAAGAGAAAATTATATTAGTTAAAAAAAGTATTTTATTGTCACAATTCTAACATTAAAAATAATGAAAAATAATATTAATTAATTTTATTAAATAAGTAAGTTTACAATAAAGTGGTTTTAAACTTTAATATTTAATAAAGTGGAATGAAATTGTTTTTTCAGTTTGATTTTATTTTCCTAAGCATCCTAGTCACCACCCTCCATTAGTGTATGAAGGCCAAAATGAATAACCTCTTCAAAAAATCCTAAAAATGTATGAAGTATTTGCTAAAACGATATTGGGCGCAATCAAGTACCATTTCCATCCTCTATAGTTGAATTCTCCTTTTCAAATCATTTGTTTTGTTAAACTTTCAAATATTAAATCCCTAAATAAACACATGATGTTCTTATGAATCTCATGTGAGGTAAATAAACTGTATTAAACAATTAAAGAAAGCCAAAAAAAGGGCAAATATTCATAGAGTACGACTGTGTTTAATATTGCTTTTGTTTTTGTTGTTAAAATGTTAAAAAAAATAGTTTCATGAAAAAGCATTTTTAACTACGGTTCATAATTGAAATTGAAAAGTTTGGTTAAGACTATGGTTGAGTTTGAGGTTGATAAAAAAACAGTTTCGTGTGTTTGGTTATCATGTTTTTCATATTGCTGTCAACTTGTGAAATTACTTTAAATACCACACACACACACACACACACACACACATATATATTGTTTTTTAAATTTTATAGATTAATAATCATAACAATAAAATATAAAATTCATGAAAAAAACATATATTTGTTTTTATTTTCCCATCAAATTACTTGTAACTTCATCACGAACTAAATCGATAGGTGAATGCCTCTATGATCCCTTACTATTTGATCGAGGAACAACATATGGTAATAATATCATTAATAACAACATCTGTAATCTAGTTGTTGAGATATAATATCAATGTCAAATGCAGTTGCAAGTTTTCAATTCAAAAATCAATCGAAAAACAACAAGGTTGTGGAGTGAAACGAAGTCACGCACCTTTTCCTTTCATCAGGACTAATCATCAGGATTGAAATATATATATATATATATATATATATATATATATATATATATATATATATATATATATATATATATATTTGTTGAGTGAAATGGTGTGAGGCATTGTTCACGTGAATTAATTCAAGTGAACAGTAACGTTCAACCAATGATGACGAGAGGCTCAACGTTCGATGCTAATGGGTAGAGGAGGCCGAGGTGATTTTTCATGTGATGGTGATGCCAGAAATGGTGGCCGGGAAGAGCGATGGAAGCTTGTTGCCGCCACTGCTGCTTCTACGCGGGGGCTTCCTGCTCTCGCTGGAGGTGGTTACGACAGAGCTTTTGGAGTGAAGGAGAAGTTATCGGTGTGGGGGGATGATGTCAGTGTCTCCGGGAGCTACCCCCTACTGTGGAGAGAGAGAGTTGTCGCTGTGGAGAGAAAGAGAGAGAGAGTTGTCATTGTAGAGAGAGAGAGGTTGTCGGCTGCTTCTCACCATGATGTTGCTTCAAGTTGATAACCATGACCTACAATCCATGAAACGCAGGCAAAAAAAAAAAAAAATCACGATTGCAGGAAAAGCTTCATTTTTTAGTTTCTTCTAAACCACGGTTTTAATCGATTTTTTGGTGGGTCCCATAACAATATAATCTGCATTTTATCATTACCAAATGCCATTTATCCTCAAAGGAGCTCACTAAGTATCCATTCTTCTACTATGTTGTACCTTATAAAAGTGTCTTCTTAGCCTCTATCTCTTGAGTGATCGATCAACTTTTCCTTAAGACATCTTGAATAACCCTAATTAATCAAGCCCTTCTTCCACAATTGCGTAATGATTCTCCAATGTTTCTGATTGAAGGGAGGGGCCGGGGGATAAAAAAAACAGTAAGAGAAAAGAAAGATACCAAACCCTCTCCCATCAATAGAATAATTCTAGCTGATAAACATTACCGAGACAAGAAACCCTGGCGAAAAACGACATACTCTCCATCGTATTGGTTCCTAAAAAGCTATGGTTGTCTCTGAGATAAAATAAAGCATCTTGAACGTACTGCCCCGCCATGGCCAGGCACAACCTTTTAGAGCGACTGTTCTCCATGTTTGAATGGTGGAAATATAGCCCCCGTTGCAGCCCACAAAGGATCAGGGTTCATTATATCTCTTCGCTAATAATTTTCTATAAAAAAAAAACCAATATAGTAGAAATTAATTAGCTCGATTCTAAAGGATTCAACTTGCGTTTGCACCATCAGTACTTTACCTCATGCCAGTGGTTGGAGGTGTGATTTCATTTATGCCTCTGATCCCATGCAAGCTGGTGCAATCCTCGAGTTATATAAATACCCTAATGCGACATCTGGTAAGAGAAGGTCGAGAAAAGCAGACAGATCATCTTAAAAAAAGCATTCTCCTGAATTACAAGAATTTCTCTATCTCTACTACTTCAATTTTTTAACTGCATGACATTCTCGTTCCTTATGGCCGATGTATTTATATTCATTTTATTCATTAAGCATCGAGCAATCCCCCATGATTATATAACATATAGAATAACTTGTTTTGCAGGAGACAGTGGAATTTCAGTTTTAACATAGTAAGTTCTTGAAGCCAGTTGCTCTGTTATTAAAATAAAATAAAAATGCATTACCTTCCAAAGTGAATTTAAGGCTTCAACTATCAATGACATTGTATTAGTTTTTAACTCATACTTCCCAATCTAAAGAATTTCACTGCTAGAAGGAAGATGATTAATTAAAGCAGAATAAGAATTTTTAAGGCATTAATGTTTAATGTCAGTCTCATTTAGAGATAGAAGATGATGCTAATGCGTCACTACAGGGCACGGACCCTGGCGGTGGAGATCCTCGTCTATGGAGGAGCTCACGAACCAATGCTTGTAGATCACCACCACTAGTTTCTGATGTGCCACTGTTGCCTCCAAACTGACGGGGATCCTGCTGTCTTGGCTGCATGGACCATGAGGGTTGCACCATTGGATCATAAAGAGATGATAAATCGTACCCGGCGGGGATAGAAGAGGCTGATGGGAGGCCAGCTGCTATTGAGAGTGGAGGTTGCGTCACTAGTGTTGGCGGTGGTGGCGGTGTAACCTCCATTGCTGCTAGATGGGCTTGCATGAATGAGAGTTCTGCTTGTAAATTTACCACCTAATTCAAGAAGTGATTTGCCAAAAGAGAACAAGACTATCAATTTGTTAGCTGGCTTCATCTTTATTAACACTCCATGCTCTGGGAGGAAAATAATACATGTACATCTAGCTTTATAAATTATTTCCGTTCCTGCACAATAATACACTGAGATGAAATTCTTAAGAATAATCAGAGTTGAATAATCGTGTCATCTCCACATACAACTGTTCAAAACTTAGCTAACATCATTTTGAAACCGTCGCCATTGTAGTTAGTGTTTCTAGATATGGAAAGAAGACAATTTATGCCAGTCAAGATATAATGCATGCTCTCTCTCTCTCTCCCTCCCTCTCCCTCTCCCTCTCTCTCCCTCCCTCTCCCTCTCCCTCTCTCTCTCACACACACACAGAGAATTACTTAAATTGATTAATTAATGATGATGAGATGATGACGACTTGAAAAGATAAACATTTGACACCAGTCTGAATTGAAGCTTCTTGTCTTTGTTTATACTAAAAGGACGCTTGAACTACGTGCATAAGCAACATGGTGTTGCGAGCAAATAAAGATTTCTTTTGGCAAAGGAAGAGAAACATGGTGAGTAAACTTAAGGAGCAGAATTCTTCTGCATTATTGACATTGAAATGCGAGGAGAGGCTGGTTGTCGAAACTGTTCGACATATCCAGTACTTAATAATAATCACTTATATATAACTTGTCACTCAATCAATTGTGATGATATAATTAAGAAATCAAAATGATAAATTACAAGATAATTACAAATCAAATAACAATAATAATGAAGATGATGATGATGCCCAATTAAATCTATCTCTTCATAAAATACTCGTACGACATAATTAAATCCATAAAGAGTGTCTTATCAATTGGGTCAAATTTCGTTCATATATATATATTTTCTAAACTAAAAGAGAAGGATCTTTAATCAAGTGGTAATTTATGAAACACGCAGAGAAGAAAAGGCGCAGTGTGTTTCATGATTTCATGGAAGGAAAATAATATTTTAGTGCTTCAACTACTTTAAATCCTACATAATTTGACAACAGTACCCCTAGAAGACCATGCTTTGATTGGAAATCTAACTATTTGTGCAGTAGTAGAATGGAACTACTTGCCCTGACCTAAAAGGTTGCTTCCAAAAACAAGGAAGACCGACCATTTCCTTAATTTCTGCAAAATCCACTATTTCCACAGAAAAATGGCACACACTCTAGCCTATGCTATTATTATAGTAAAATAGCCTGTGGCTTGTGATTTGTCTATCAAAAATGCGTTCTAGTTTTCAGTAAAAAGCACAGAATTATCCCCTGATCAGCTGCGAGGCAGCGCAGTTCTGCAACACAGAATACAAAATCAAGAACCCGATTCTTGCTTTCTCCCTAGCTTCAAAACAGAGCCGATGAATCTGCTTTCTCACTAGCTTGGAACAGTTTGGCAATTGCCTTCACAAATAAGGTCACCGCTAACTTGCAAAGGGTTGCTGGATTAACTTGCATCGTTTGACAAATTGACAAAAACTAAAACCACCCCATGAAGTTAATTTTAATGAAGAAAACTAGAAAAAGTCGAAGCAATATTAACTGTGTAAAACAGTTAATCTCATCGACAAAGGGAAGCTTCAGAAAACGAATTTCAAGAATAGACTTATACCAGCATGATCAAGCAATCAAAGACAGAAGAAAAAGGAGAAAAAAAACATATATGATGAGGCTAGCTAGCTCTCTCTCGCACCCTGAATAATCCTTAACCTATCATTAAAAGAGTCGTGCAAACAGGATATGTGGTGTGTTTAGTAACCTCAACTAGGAAAGAAAACAGAACAGCAAATGCTATTTTGTCTTTCTGTTTCTCATCAAGTTCAGAAAGATGACGATCCTTTATGATCAAGAAATGGATATATGATGATAAATAACTAAAAAGAAATATAATTTACCTGTTGTTGAAGAGCAAAGATGTGAGCAACACATCCATAAACTGGATCTCTTAAACGAGCTTTAGCCTCGTAGCAAATTGTGACCACAGCATCAAGTCTCTTGTTGACCGGAATGTTTAATAAGAGCTTCGACACATTACTCGCACCAAAAACCTTATGCACCGCTGCAAAATATGCCGCCCCTTGCTCCGAGTCAAAATAAGGTGCAAATATACAACCTGGCACACACTTCCTCCTCAAGAACTTACAAGCACCACATGGCCCACCTCCACCTCCACCGCTCCCACCTCCACCACCACCGCTACCACCACCACCACCACCACTATTTACAGGGTTTGTTGTTGCAGTACTCATTTCTTTTATCTTTCTTTAAGAACTAAAGAAAGTAAACAAGGTCGGTTGTCACATAATTTGCCAGGGTTTGTATTTGAAAGAGGAGAAGAGAGATGGAGGGTATGTGTGTTGTAAGACAATACAAAGAACAAAAACATTAACCTAAGACGTACATCGATATTGTATTTTATTTAAGGATATTTTAATAGCACAAACACAACAAGCTTTCTTCTCTACAAATTTAAGATTAACAAATAGCAAAAGAAAAAACCAACAAGTTTCGAAAAAACAAGAAAGATATTACGGGCTGGCTTTGCTTGATTGTAAGAATATATTATATTATATATTATGTAACAACCAGATAAAATTTAATGAGAGAATTAAAAGTTGTTAAATAAGAAAATAGTTTAGAAAATTAAAGTTATAATTGTTAAAAGTTTTAAAATTTAGGAAATTAATTCTAAATATTTAAAAAAATTATGATAATTAATCTAAGGTCTTACTCCTATTCTGCTCAACTTTACGCGTAAGCATATTATTTTTCTATTATTGTTTATTATCTTATATCAATGTTTATCATGTATCTACAGATTTAAATGAAGATTTTATTTTTTTTAATTTAAGATAAAAAAAACTTATATATATATTATATTTTCACAAAAAAATATATAGTATTTTTTAATGTGGAATATAAATCTGTTAAAATGGTTTCATTATTTAGGTGGTGATGGTCTAGGGTTTGGTTTGGATGGTGGTGCTGGTTTATGTGGAATCGGGGGTTGGAGAAAAAACAAACGCTAGTGAAGTCTTTAAAGCCACGCCATAAAACAAACCTCTCCCTCCCAATTCAGCTGCTTGCGTGAAGCAAACAGGCGTGAAGCCTAGCTCTCTCTCTATATATATATATATTTCTTTCTCAACCCTTTTTTTTAAAAAAAAATTCTCTTAATTCTTCTCTCTAGAGGTTTCTTTCTTTCTTTTCTCTCCGATCATTTAATAAAATGTGATGAATGAATCTGGCTAACCTTGCGATTTGCAGAAATAAAGTAAAGAAAAAGAATAGTAGGTTTTTCAAGTCGAAACGTGTCAATGGGTCTGTGTCTAAATTTGCAACAGCGTGGTTTAAGGCTTTAAGCTGCATAAACGGCAAAAGACGCCAGCAATCTCTCTGTTGAGAATGACCCCGTTTCCGTTTGCAAAAAAAATCCACAGGGTTTTTGGTAAGAGATGAATACCCGCAGGTTTAATTAATTCCACTTTTAAAATATTGCACTCACATAATATATATTACTTTTAATGATGAACCCTAAATTATCTTGTTTAGAATTGTCCTTTCTTTTCTTGATACAATTATATTTTTAGATTTTATTTTCTTCACAACTATTGCTTGTATAAAATTCTTTCAAAAACTCACTATATTTCTATTATTATTATATTTTTTTATATTAATGTATTTTTCATCAACAACATCTATATATATCAAAAATATTCTTTTTATTAATATTATCATGATAATATTACATTTTATTTTTTTCTCTTTACTAGAAAGCTCGTGGGCTATAAATAAATCATCGATCCTTTATATAAAAGGTTCAAAAATTTTATTTTCTACCGTATATTTATTGTCATAGTATCTCGTTATAATAGCACTGTATATTCTCTAAATAAATCACTAGCTGAACAATTGAAGAGACCTCTAACTCACTAAAAAAAACTCTTTTTATAGTTATCAAACACTAAATTTAAAAAAAAAAAAATGGATCGGATTTCTAGAATTATAAAATTAACCAATCATTCAAAATATAAACTTAGTCCCCAAACTACTTGCGATTCTCTCCATGTAATCTGTCCTGAATAATGAAATATCTAATAGGTAATATATTGCTGCCTGAGTTTGAGCCAGGAGAGGTGTTAATTACAAGTTACGTGAAAAAAGTTTTGGCAAACTGGGTTTTTCTCATATTCTATAAATTCTTACTGTCAATTTATGAACTCCTAAATTTATGCTAGAAACAGAAAGGTTGATTCACTCAAGTTAAACAGAACTAACTCGGTAATCAATTCTCTTAGAGTTCTTGTACAAGATGGTGTTATGTGCTTTATAATACGGCAAACCCTTAAAATTAACGTTATCAATTCAACTTGATTTGGTCGGTAAGAGCAGAATACCTAAATTTTGAATCATTCTGAATTTATCTTCTAAATTCCAGCTTATTTCATCTATTCTGCTCTGGATAACCCATGAAACAAACCAAATTTCACGACTCAGTTTATTTGGGTTCTCGTTCTTTTTTTGTATTTGATGTGTTCTTTATTTGTAAAATCATGTGATTATCTCGAGTTGAAACTGAGTTTATTTTATGGGTTTTCTTTTCTTGTCTGTAAATGTGATTCTGCGACTCTTTTTTCACAATGAATTTGGATGGTGTCAAATCGTCCGGGACTTGTCAAATCGTTTGTAGATGGGAACAGGAAGCAATTTCACTGTTTAAATCTTCCTTAAAGCTTCGGTCACAGGTTGCTTACGTTGTAGCAGTTCCAGAAGGTGACAGAGTAGGGTTGCTGCTCCTCGTCTTCCCTCTATAGCTCATATAAAACTCGGTCGCCTTGAGTTTTATAAAAAATGTCAATGATCAACCAAAATTAATTTGGTTTGCTTGAAAGATTAATCTCTGTTAACTAGGTTAAATTTCTGTATGAAAAAACATCAAATTAAACATTAATGATAAGTCATCTGTACTAGCTAGCTAGTACTCAAAGCATATGTAACTTCAGATTCAAAGCTACTGTAGCTGTATGGGGCCAGTATAAGTTATAATGATTTTTACATTATGTTTTAAAAATATTTTTATTTTAAATTAATTTTTTTTAATGTATTAAATTTTTAATATGTTAATGTTAGAAATAATTTTTAAAGAGAAAACATGGAGCCACAGACCCATATTTCAAGCAGCTGTTTTTGTATGAAGGACTGATTAAATCTTCATGCAGCCAAAAAAAAACCTCTTTTAAAGCTATTGATCATAATTTAAGATAATTAAAATAATATGGAGCGGTCCAATATAAATTTCAGGATGGAAAAAATCATTTGTATATTGGAGCTGCAAACATATTTGAGTATTGTAGCTCAAGTAGTAATTTTGAGGAACAAGGTCCCTACAGAAGTTGAGAAAAGCCCAGTTATCTGGCAACATGTCCAGAAAAACACACATTTTTATAAGTGCTCGAGTCCCTAATTAGTCCACTCTTGAACCTTAATCTTGAAGTGATGTTCTGTAAATAGGCTTGCCTGAACTTTTACAAACAGGAATTATACAGCCCGATCACTACGTAACTGTTTAGAATACAAGTATAATTGCGTTGTTTATTAAAATATTTTTTGTTTAGAAATATATTAAAATAATATTTTTTTTATTTTTAAAAAATTATTTTTAATATTTATACATCAAACTAATCTAAAAACATCAAAAAAATTAATTTGAAATAAAAAAAATATTTTTTTTTCAAAAATACTATTCGCTCCACGAGTTTGAAGTTTCTATGGCCTGTTTGGGACGGCAGTTGTACCGCTGTTTCCCCAAAATTTGTTTTTTTATTTTAAATAAATTTTTTTGATGTTTTTAAATCATTTTGATGTGCTGATGTCAAAAATAATTTTTAAAAAATAAAAAAAAATATTATTTTGATGTATTTCTAAATAAAAAGCACTTTCAAAAGCAACCGCAACCGCCCTCCCAAACAGGCCTCTAATCTCTACCATCTGCGCGGTCAACACCTAGAAATCAGAAAATAAAATAAAAACATATATAGTTTTCTTATTTATTTTCTGATTCCTAGGTGTTTTATATATGAATGGCTGTCATCATTGAAAATTCTGTCGAAAGAAATGTGTTATAAATTGGAGGCAGTCACCATGAAATATGGCAAAGGAGCTTAATAATTAGAGAACTCCAGGAGACAAAAAATTGTTTTGTTTTTTTAATAGTAGTCAATCAGTCAAAGAAATACTTTGTACCAGACATTCATGAAATCTATGGACATGCTTTTTCTCAGCTTCAAAGTCTGTCCAGGAAATTTACCATGTTCACCATTCGTATGAAAGTTTTGATGCTGTGTGATATGGTTGGACAAACCAGTTGTATTACTATATAGTTCAGATTTCTTTTAGCACAAACAAAATTGATAAAATAACTAGGGTTTTTAATAAATTAGGTACAAAATAAGGTTAATAGACTACAAAATACATTGGATTAAGTTGTTAATTTTGTTATTTTCAAAGAAATCAATGATTCTAAATTGTTGTTGATTGTGAATTAGGGTTAAGGCTTTTTATGTTAGCTTAAACAACATCTTCTAAGTCTAATTTAAAAGTCTTCCGAACCTCGGGTTTTTATAGCGAGTCGATCCATTTAAGATTTAAACTAGTTGAGTCTCTTGAGAAAATTGACTCCAATCCAACCAGCATATTAAATGTTATGTTCATTTTTGTTAGACATATTGTATAGCATGACCATACTTCTTCTCATGACCGTACATTTTTATTTAATTCAAAATATACTTGTTAGGCTTTCCAAGTGGTCTAAATACAATAGATACATTAATGATTTATCACAATCTCTAACATTAACATCCTATGGATTGGGTTTGAGTTTTTCATGAAACAAGATTGATTGATTTTAATTTGATTATGAATGTTTAATAATTAATTAAAGGTTAGAATAAAACAATATAAAGGTAACCAAATATCATTTAATGGAAGCTAATATTATACATATAATATATGAATTTTTATTCTAGTTGAAGCAAATTCTATCTTTTAAAAATCTCAATAATATCAAAAATCAATCCTAAAAGGGTTACATTTTAATCCTATAAGGTGGTAAGGAAAATATAGAGGGAGGAATTTGGATTTGTGTCATTTTTTTTAATTGAATGATATTTTTTCCATTCCCTTTAATTTTAGACATAAAGATATAATATTCAATTTTATATAATTTATAATTTTATTTTATTGTTCTTATAATCCTTTATTATCTATAAAAAAATTTTAATTTCTACCAAAACTTAATCCCTTAATCTATTTTTACACACTTTATCTCATAATATCAATTCTCTAAACTTTTCACTCCAAAATCAAATATATATAGAGAGAGAGAGATATAAAATAATTTAATTATTATTCATAATGGGTGAGATATTAATATTTAATTTAATATGTGTTTGGATATTAAGAAAAAGAGCTAGAAAGCAATATTACTTGAAAACAATGATTGGAAGGTAAAAATCTACCCTCCAAAAATATCAATTTGAAAGTAATTATTAGCTCCATTAATAATTATAACTCATCTCTTAAAAAGAGTTAAACAAACTTAAATTTTAATATCAGAAAATTTTAAAGGTTTTTTTTAATATTAGTATAGCAATAGAAATTAGTTAAATATACATTCCACAAAAATATTTAGCAAAATAGTATAACTTGGTCCAAATAGTACACACTTCTCTCCCAGTCTCCCATAATAAATAAAAACTCAATTAGCACCCATATTTTATAATAAAAGTAACCATCATTTAGTAAATGTTTTATATAAAATATAATATAACAATTTTTTCTCGGATATCAGGGCTTGTAATGCATCTAATTATACGGGTTCCTAGGGGAATGTTATGGTATAAGTGTGATACAGTGGCGTGTTATGGATAAATATCATCCCATGTAAGTGTATATAGGTAAGCTGTTGTTTTTTGTTCCAACAAATAGTCGATATTTTATGGTATTGCAAGGATCTAGAAAATTTGTATGACTTACTAGACAATTCATTTTTCATAAACCCTAACAAATAATATTATGCAACTCATCAATATTATTAATGCATTATCATATCAATACAATAAGACTTAATATCAACCACAAATCATCCCCTTCTCGACATGCAAATGATGCTGATAATATCAAATTCTTTGTATATAATACTCATATAACCTATTAAGACATGAAATACACGTATTGTAACAACAAGTTAATACTAAAATTTCAAACTTCAAATAAAGAAATGCATTATTAAAAAACATATTTGAATATAAGTGGGATTTAAAATGAAATGTCTAGCCATACCACTTGACATGAGACTCATAAAATTATTATATCTATTGCATTTAGTTTCTATAAAAACATGTTATTCAAAATTTATTAATATTTTATTATTACCTTGATCTTGTAGATAATTGTCTCTAAGTAGTACAGTTAATTACTCTAATTATCAAGATATGTGATATGAAGATGCTTCAACAACAAAATATATATTAATTTAGATTTAATATTCCAAGTTAGTATTTAAAGTAGGGTCAATTGTCACACAAAATAATAAATTATTTGACAGAGAATATTTAAATTAATTATACCTTAAAAAATATTTAAATTATATATTATACAGGTTCATGCGTAGATATTGCTAGTCATTGCCCCCGCGCCTCTTTGCGGTCAGAACCATATTTTTTTCAACGTAAAAATATATTAATTGTGTGAGATTTTTTTTATTATAATATAAATTTGGGCAAAATAATAATTGTGGGCAAAAATCCTGTGAAATGCAAGTTTTCTATAAAATATATGAATTTTAAATGGATATAAATTTATTTGTTTAGTAGGTTTCAACGAAATAACCAATATAAAATTATTATTATCATTCAAAAAGAAATAAAGATTCGGATATTTGAATTATTAAATTTAATGTATTAAGATTAGCTCATTTTATATTTCAATATAAATTAAACACAACAAACAAAATATAAATTGTGAAAACACCTATAATTATCAAATAACAAAAATAAATAGTTAATTTTCTATCTCTAAAAAGAAGAAAACATAAATTGAAAATTCATCCCTATGTTACTGTCATTATCATTACTATCTATAACAGTTAAAATTATTATCAACACTACTGTGCAAACAATTAAAATAATTAAATTGGCCAGAAAAATTAAAAAAAAAAAAAAGAAAAATATTTTTACAAAAAACAATAAAAAAATAATCACTAAAATTATTATTGTTATCGCCCAAACAATAAAATTATAAAATCATGTAATCCAAAAAACATATAAAAATAAAAGAAAACATAATAAAAGAACAAAGGAAAAAAAGGAGCAATACTAATTTTAAAATGATCACCAACATAAATTAAAATTTCAGAACTAAATCGAATAAAAATAAAACATCAATAAAAATAAAATGATAAAAAATAAAAACTAAAACTAAAAGTATAAATGAATAAATACGGACAAAAAGTAAACACTGTCCACGAAGGACCGGAATAACCAAAGGAATTAATACTAAATAAAAAAATTAAAAGAATAAGTGCAAAAGTAAAAAATATCATATATAATCAATTTCAATTGAATGACAAAACTACGACAAATCAAAACCTTAGGACCGAAAAACAATAAAGAGATTTATAAAAATAAAATGCAGTGTAACCAACATAAATTAAAATTTCCTAACAAAACCAAATAAAAATGAAACCCCAAAAAAAATGACAAAAATAAAAATAAAAAACTAAAAACATAAATACATAAATATGGATGAAAAATAAACATTGTCTAAGAAGGACAAAAAAATCAAAGGAATTAATACCAAATAAAAATAAAAAGAATAAGTGCCAAAATAAAAAACAAAATATATAATTAATTCCAATTGAAGGAAAAAAAATGAAATAAATCAAAACTTTGGGACCGAAAATAATAAAGGGATTTTAAAAAAACAATACAGTGCAATTGTTGAAGGAATTAAAAAAATAAAGACCGAAATGAAAAGTAACATATATGAGCAATTTCAATGGGAGGAGAAAATTAGAACAAATTAAAACTTGCATACCAAAATTATTAAAGGAACCAAAACAAACCAAAAATCAAAAGAGTAAGGACTGAAATGAAACACCCACAAATATGAAGGACTACACCATACTTTCGGCAGCAGGAAAGAGAAACAAGCAAGGGGGAAAGAATTCCACGATCCGATTAACCTGACATGCGCCGCACGGGAGTTAAAGGACATGGCGGCTCACCAGGTGACATAATAGAAGGCCAGTTTCTAGTTTCCACTGCCTTATGCCTTCACACGTGTCGTTCGAAAGGTGTGTGCGGTGAAACACTATTGGCGCGTCCGTACGAAGCGCCTACAATGTTCCCGGAAACAAATAATAAAAAAATGGTCAATTACCTGGACATTATGATATCTACAAAAAAAACCGAGAGTGAAAAATCCTGAAATACCCCCTGTCCCAAGCGTTATTTTTTGTCGTTTTCGTGGGCTATTTTCGTAGTTGTACAGTGCTAAAAATTTTCGGTCCTGGGTGTTAAGAAACCATTTCACCTAAAAACTTAAGTTGTTAGGTGAGACTCCAAAATATGATTTATATTATCCTTTAACACATCCCCTTGAGTGAACACCATTTGGGCTTGAAATTTGTACAGACCCACTCTAATTTGTGCTTTATTTTTATTAAATAGAATGAGGTGATGAGATTTGAACTCGTAACCGCTAGTTCAACAAAGTTCTGATACGATGTTAAATAATCATCTCACCTAAAAGTTTAAACTGTTAGGTGAGACTCTAGAATATAATTTATGTTAATCTCTAACACTGGGGGCAAAATAATAATTTTATTGTAGCAATCTACAATGAACTTGTCTAGATGAACAATGAAAAAATACACATTAAAAACGCTTACGATTTATATTATAGTTAATTATTACATAGAACTGAAGTTGCTGAATGAGTGCATACAACTCATCATAAGGTTAGACTATCATTTCTTTAACTATCCAATCATCATTTTCAGAGTGGAGTAACTCATACCACAAATCAACTATATCAAATCAATATAATAGGACTTAATGTCAACCACAAATCATCCCCCTACATGCAAATGATGTTAATAATATCAAATTCTTTGTATATAATGCTTATGTAACCTATTAAAACATGAAATACATATATTATAAAATAAGTCAACACTAAAAGCTCAAAATTCAAATAAAGAAATGCATTATGAAAAAACATAGTTGGATATAAGTGGGATTTAAAATGAAATGTCTAGCCCATTGCACTTGACATGAGAACTCATAAAATTACTATATGTATTGCATTTAGTATCTACTAGTTAATTGCCCACACTACGTTGCGGGCAGAGCAAATAACTTTTATAACTGTTGAGATTAAAATATAATATTTCTACATGTAAAGTTTGATATAATGAAACAGATCAACATATCTTATTATAACAACAATAACATCTACGTCTTAACTTCTAAAATTATCATCACTATTACTGCCAAAACAATAAAAAATATTAAACTAACCCGAGAAAAAAAATTATTATTATTCTTAATATTAATAATGAAAAAAAAATTAAATCAAAGACTAAAAAAAGCCTACAAAAAATAACAAAAGAAAAAATAAAATAAATGATAAAACAAAAATAAAAATTATTAGCTAAAAAAAAATCATTTGACTTGAAAATTAAAAAAATTGACCACTATACATTGCGGGCTGAGCAAAAAAATTTTATAGTTGTTGGGATTAAAGAAATTAATAGGATTTGTTGATCCAAAATTAAAATATAATATCTATATAAACAAAATTTAATACAATAAAATGGATCACCACATCCTATGATAAAAATAGCAACATTGAAATCTTAACATTTAAAATTATCATTGCTATTACTATCAAAATAATAAAATTATCAAATTATCCTGAGAGAAAAAACTCAAAAACATTAACAGAAGAGTAAGTAAGAAAAAAACCAAAATAATAATAATAATAATAATAATAATAATAATAATAATAATAATAATAATAATAATAATTATTATTATTATTATTATTATTATTATTATTATTATTATTATTATTTTTGTGTTAATAATGAAAAAAAAAAGACTAAAAAATCCTAAAAACTTTAACAAAAGATCAAGCAAAAAAGAAAATAAAAATAAAAATTATCAGGTAAAGAATTTCATTTGACCTGAAAATAAAAAAACAAAACTACTAAAAAAACTAAAAGAAATAACAAAGGGAGAAAAAAAAATATCAATTTTCAAATAATCATAGATACAAAATAAAATTTAAGAGCACACGTATTCCAGAAATATAAAAACAAATAAAGGGATTAAGATCAAAAATTAAAAAGTATAAGGGCCGAAATGAAAATCAAATATATTATCAATTTCAATCAAAGGAAAAATTGAAAAAATTGAAAATTCTATACTGAATATATTAAGCTATTTAAACCCAATCCGAAAATTAAAAGGAGGACCGAAGTGAAACATTAACATTTAATGAATTTCAATCGAAGGACTCAATCGAACTAAATCAAAACTTATATAACAGAAATCAGGACCATACATAAAATTAAAAGTATAGGGGCTGAAGTGAAAACGCAACAAAACTAGGGGCCTCTCCTGTACGTTTGAAAAAACAGCTTTAACCGGACACCGCCACTTCCACGACTACTGGTTGACAAAACACGCCGCACCGGGAGGAAGACGACGCGGGGGCGCATCGAAAGAGGTACCGGTAGCCCATTTTCATCGATCCGAGAAGCCCTCACGCGCCACCTTAACAGGGTGTGAGGCGGAATATTGTCGGGCGCGTGTTTCGCATGAGCGACAGTATTTTGAAAAAATAATAATAAATGATGGTCAATCACCGTCTACCCCTATGCCTAAATCATCAATTTTGTCTTATTACAAGCTATATTTGTATTTAGCCATTTTCAAAATATATTAAAAATAAAAAAGTGCGGCGGACCGGACCGAACCGTACACGTGCAATTACCGTGGTAACCCTAATCCTAGAAACCGTTTTTTTTTCTTTTTCAAGGGACAAAAATGCTAATTGACTATGTAAAATCAGAAATAACCACTAAACCGGCCACCTGAATGTCCCGAACCCACCCAAACTCACCCGAACCCACCGAAAATTGAGCAATACTATTCAAATCCACAGTGAAAACACTCATATGATACAATAATGACTACTGATCTGTTTTAGTATATTAGATAATAAAAAACAAGTTATTCAAAATTATTAATATTTTTTTATTACCTTAATCTTATAGATAAATGTCTCTAAACTGGTAGGGTTTAATATATTATACTCTAATTATCTAGATATGTGATATGAAGATGCTTCCACAACCGAAGCTATATTAATTTAGATTTAATATTCTAAGATAGTATTTTAAGTAGAATTAATTGTCACACAAAATAATAAATTATTTGACAGAGATTATTTAAATTAATTATACCTTAAAAAACAGTAAAATTATATATTATGCAGGTTAATGTGTAGATATTACGAGTTGGTTAGACCGCGTTTTGCGCTAGGCTTTTTTGATGTAGCAAACTGATTAATTATTCGGCCTGCAAAGAATTATTTAGTTGGTAGATATCAAATTGTAATCGTTAAATTCTGTTGTATTTTTTTTTTGTCTGTATCGACTTAGTTGGTTGTTGTGTATCAGTTTAACTGTTCGGATAATAATTTAGTTGACAACTCTCAAAATTATAATCGAAAAAATCTAATAAAGATAAGTAGATTGTATTTTATAGCCAGTTCATTAATGGGTGAACTTGTTTAAATATTTTATCAATTTTTGTAATTTACATATTGAAAAACTATAATTGATTAATTGTCAGGCGTGTTTTAATTGTTCTGACAGTTATTTAATTGGTGGACATAAATTTGTAATTAATAAAATGAATAAAAGATGAATTTTTTTTCTTGTATGGAACTTGTTGATGATTGGGTTTATTTTAACGACAACGAACGATTTAACCAGTAGATAGCAAAATTGCAACCACTAAAATCTATCAAAGATGGATTATTTCTGGTTGATTGCTATTTTGTGTCGATTTATTTAATTCATAGATTGCAAAACTGCAATTGATTGATTGTTTGGTGTGTCTTAATTGTTCTGACAATTATATAATCGGTTGATGAAAAAATGCAATTGATGAAATCAATTAGAGATGAATTACTTTATTTTTTTGTAGTCAACTGGACATTCGTTGGGGGTTGGGTGTTTCGTAATGGTTTGACTTATTATTCTTTTTTTTCTTTTTTATTTATTCTTCAAGTCAAATAATTTTTTAAAATCTAATAATTTTTTTTTTTCATTTTTTAATGTTTTAAATATTATTAGGTGTTGAAATTTCTAATTATTATAGATAAGGCATTCAAAATAATGACAATAATTATTCGTAATTTTTTTCTTTATAAATATGTTACACTAATTATAGATTTTGCTATTTATTTCATATTAGCGCCTTAAAAAATAATGATAATAACTATTTGTGATTTCTTCTCTGATGAATATGTTAGACTAATTATATACTTTGCTATTTATTTCATATCAGCGCCTATATATATATATATATATATATATATATATATATATATATATATTGCGATCTTCTTTAGGTATTCTATAAAATAATAATAGTCTTGGTGCGTGTAAGCTAATCCGGACACCCTGATTATATAAAAAAAATATATAAGTGCGAAAAAAATAGGAAAAAATGTTAAGAAAAAATGAGTCCAGGGATTATTTGTGGCGTGCTCAGTTGACCAGGAACAAAAAAAATATATACCTGGGAAGAAACAATCTTGGTACGCATAAGCTGACCCGAACACCTCGGTTGGAGAAAAAAACTGAAAATATTGTATAAGTGGCAAAACAAAACAGGGAAAAAAATGTATAAAAAATGTGGATTCGGAGATTCGTTGTGGCGCGCGTAACTTGGCCAGAACACCTTAGTTATTAAAAAAATCCAGTTTTTTTTTTTTTAATAAAGGAAAAAAATGAAAACCACAATCAGTTTTATTGTCTGAAAGGCTCGAACTCTTGCGCGTCGAATCTGTCAACGCACAGACAACAACTCGGCCACAGCTACTCCTTTGTCATTTCTACTATACAAATTAAAAAAAATAAGAAGCCCTAACTAAAAAAAATCGAGCTCATGCAGGCGCCAAGCAACAAACCAATTGTCCAGTCCACAGTAACAAACAGTGAACGACCGATCTCCTTTAGCTCTTTAGCAAGCGAACTTGCCCACGCGTTGCGCTAGGTTCTATTTATGTAGAAAACTGATTGATTTTATGTGTGTTATAATTGGTGATTTTAATATTTAATTAGTAAAATTGTTGTATCGAACATGTTGATGGCTGAGTTTATTTTAACGGCAACAAACTATTTAACCGACAAATAGTAAAATTGCAACCGCTAAAATCTATCAAAGATGGATTATTTCTGGTTGATTGCTATTGTGTGTTGATTTATTGAATTCATAGATTGCAAAACTGCAATTGATTGATTGTTTGGTGTGTCTTAATTGTTTTGATAATTATATGATCGGTTGATTAAAGAAATGCAATCGACAAAATCAATTAGAGATGAATTACTTTTTTTTTTGTAGTAAATTGGGTATTTGATGGCGGTTGGGTGTGTTGTAATTGTTCGGCTTATTATTCTTTTTTTTCTTTTTGTTTATTCTTCAAGTCAAATAATTTTTATGATCTAATAATACTTTTTTTTTGTTTTGTCATTTATTTTATTTTTTAATTCTTTTTTTTTTTAAATATTATTAGGTGTTGAAATTTCTAATTATTGTAGATAAGGCATTCATAATAATAATAATTATTATTATCCGTCAATTTTTTTCTTATAAATATGTTAGGCTAATTATATATTTTGCTATTTATTTCATATTAGCGCCTTAAAAATATATATTCATAACTTTTGGAATTGCGATCTCCTTAAGGTATTCTATAAAATAATAATAGTTATAGTGCGTGCAAGCTGATCCGGACACCCTGATTATATATAAAAAATGTATATGTAGGAAAAACAAACAGGAAAAAATGTTAAGAAAAAATGAGCCCAGGTATTATTCGCGGCGCGCTCAGTTGGCCAGGAAAAAAATATACCTGGGAAGAAAAAATCGTGGTGCGCGTAAGCTGATCCGGACACCTCGGTTAAAAAAAATGTATAAGTGGCAAAACAAAATAGGGAAAAAATATCAAAAAAAGTGGATCCTGAGATTAATTGTGGTGCGCGTAAGTTGGCCCGGACACCTCAGTTATTAAAAAAAAAAATCTTGTTTTTTGTAAAAAAAAAAAACAACTAGTTATGAAAAAAAATCCCATTTTTTTTACAAAAAAAAACAATTCTTAAAAAAAAACCAAATCATATTTGTTGTCTAAGGGATTCAAACTCGCGCGCGCCGATGCTAGCAGTGCGCGGACAACCGCTCGGCCACAGCTATTTCTTTATCATTTCCATCATAAAAATTACAAAAAGTATCTTTGTAAAAAAAAAAAACCACATACACGCAAGAAGTAGGGGAGGAAATGGTCAGTTCACAGTGCACATGAGTGTGCATAAACAGTGACTGACTGACCGAACTACTTTAGATTATTTGTAATTATTACACAGAACTGAAGTTGACGGAATGAGTGCATACATCTCATTATAAGATTAGACCATCATTTCTTTAACTATTCACTCATCATTTTCAGACTGGAGTAACTCATACCAGGGTTAGGAATTGTTTTTGAAAAACTGCCAGTTAATTGAAAAATCTACCTTCAGTCGCGGATTTTCTTAGGGTGGGGTAGATGATGGTGACGAGGTGAAAAGTAACAGAAGAAAAAGCTGTGAAGAAAAAACCTAATCTCTCACTGTCCTGTCTCTGTGTCTAGAGAAATCATAGAAGTGACAAGAGAGAGAAAATAATAAGTAGATGGGATAGAAGGGGATAGGATGTTTGTCCCACGTGGGGTCTCACACGTGGACACTACTGCGGCGGTTGGATGTTGATATACTGTCATTCGCCGCATGTATGTTTGCTTCACGCAATCTTGCCCCCCGCGCCTGCTTCCTCCATAGCTGCCGTGGCTTTAAAGTTTGAACAAAAAGTACATTCACTGGTGCATCAAGAAAAAAAAAAGAGTTTTTTTTATTAAATTCGAAGATGAAATATGAAATAAAAAGCTGAAAGTCAACTCATTAACTAGCTGTCTTATCTAATTTAAAAAAAAAAACAATGTAGTAGAAGACAAACAGACCTTTCTTTTCTCTGATGGAGTAAATAAATATCCATCCATGTCTTCGGTTCAAATCACTCTCTCTATCTTCTCCAGCGTTTGGACCCCACGAATAGTGAAACGGAAACCCTAGGGAAGTGGATCATTTCTGCAGAGAGAAGATGATGAGTGCTGGTGCAAGTAATGGAAGTGGACCTTGTGGTGCCTGCAAGTTCCTCAGGAGAAAGTGTGTAAAAGGATGCATTTTTGCGCCATACTTTGATCCTGATCAAGGAACAGCTCACTTTGCAGCAGTGCACAAAGTCTTTGGCGCTAGCAATGCTTCTAAGCTTCTCCTGCGCATACCTGCTCCCAAGCGTCCCGATGCTGTTGTTACTCTTTCTTACGAGGCCTTGGCTAGGGTTAGAGATCCTGTTTATGGTTGTGTTGGCCACATCTTCGCTCTGCAACAGCAGGTAAATATTTCTCTCTCGATGAAAATCGACCATATCTTTCAATATTTGATATTTTAAGGTTATGTCGAGTTAGGGTTTTGATGATCATGGTTTACTTTCTTCCCCTCTTCCATTCTAAACTTGCACGGAACGTACGGTGGTGGCCAATGATATATATATATATATATATATATAAATCCCTGTGCCCGTGCTGTTTCATTAGTTGAACTCTAGCTTCTCACTACATAACCTTCTTGCTCTGCTATGTATCCATTAGAGATTCAAATCTCATCTACAGATATACTTTGGGGTCGACATGATCGATCTTCTCGTGCAGAACTGGTTTGTGCTAGCTGTATGCTTCCATATAATGATTAGCCAAAAGGGGTTTTCTAGAAATCTCTGCTACTTTTTCCTTCCTTCAAATTACTTTCAAAATACCTTTAATATGATAAATCTTCTTAAAGAGACTTTATTATGTCCCATAATTAATTCATATGTGGAGAGTGTGATTTCTACGGTGCTAGCATTGCTACAAGTACATTTATAAAACAGAAACTAGATCATCATCATAATAATTATGCGGTAGGAATTCTCAACACGGGGCAAACTTTTTTGCCAGGCTTTAGTTATTACCAATTTTCTTGAGCTTAATCCACACGATTTTGTTCATGGCGACATTACGATTCGTTTTCTTGTTTAGAACTCTATAGCTAAATCTAGTTGGTCACTACTAAAAAATGGGGTTGTTTGCAACGGACATGTCCGTTGCAAACAAGTAAGGAGGCCGTTGCAAATCTTTAATTGCAACGGACTACGCAACGGATGTGATCCGTTGGAAACGGGTGATGCAAATTTGTAATGCAACGGATCTTCTGTTGCAATCACGCAACGGATTTTCCGTTGAAATAATGCAACGGATTTTCCGTTGCAACAAGGCAACGGATTGTCCGTTGCCTATAGGCAACAGATTTTCCCTTGCAACAAGACAACGGATTTGCCGTTGCAAATAGGCAACGGATTGTTTATCATACTTTCAAAAACACATTTTCAGGGGCCAATCCCATAAGCTCCTCAACATACTGAAAGTTTATCATGCTTTCATCTATTATCCCTGGCACAACAATACTGATGAGCTTACAGCATCAAAAGCCACAAGATAAAATAAACCACCACCACCAAATATTGCATGGACATAAAGAGCAGAGCAGCTCAATCAAAACAGGTTTAATTACCAAAATGTTTCAGAGGAGAGGAGACTTGAGATAAAACACATAAACCTAAAAAAAAAATTACAAAAAGGCCTCGAGAACAGTGCCATATGCAAGGAACAGTGGTAGCGGCAGAGGAGGAATGGTTGCGGCGCGTATGCCCACGCGCCACTCCACTGGCGGATCTGTTTCTTCTTCTTCGAGGGGTAGCTGAGCTGATGCGGCTGCTGTGGAGGAGATGGAGCTGAAAAAAGGCTGCCTCAGGTCGAAAGATGATGGTGGCTGCTGGGGGCTGCGCCGATCTTCCCTTCTCAGCCTGTTCTTCGATTCTCCTCTTCTTTCTCGCGCCAGCAAGGGCGTTTCACCACGACCTGCATACACACAGCAAACACACAGACACAAAAGGCACAGATCTGTTATTCTCCTTCTCGGCTTGTATTTTCAAATGGCAACGGGACTGCTCACGGTAGGGGGCTGACTGTGAGAAGGAGAGGGAGATGGAAGTGGAGAACGGTTGTGGGCTACGGGGCTGCTGTGTAGGAGAGGAAATGGTGGCTGACGAGGAAGAGAGTGGGTCTGTTGTGGGGCTGAGGGTAAATGGCTGGAAGGTCGATGGCTGTAGAGAAAATGGCCATGGTTGCCGGCACAAAAATGATTTGGGTCTGTTGGTTTAATTTTTTGTAACTTTGATTTACTGTTCAAAAAAATGTTTCAGAGGAGAGGAGACTTGAGAGTGCAGAAATTAATTAAAGGAGAAGGGGAGAGAGTGACGAAGATCACAGGAACGTAGCTGTTATTAAGTTTGAAAAGGAAGCGCGCAAATCAAAGTTAAATTTGATTATTTTTATATCTATTAATTTATATTATTTTTCCATTACAACATTTGCAACGGAAAATCCATTGCATTTTAATTTTTAATTTCCAACGGATTATCCGTTGCAAATGGTTTGATATTGCAACGGAAACTCCGTTGCAAACATGAAATGAAATTGCAACGGATAATCCGCTGCAAATTCTTTTCACTTGCAACGGAAAATCCGTTGCAATATCAAACCATTTGCAACGGAATTTCCGTTGCAAATGGTTTTTTTTGCAACGGAAAATCTGTTGCAATATCAATTTGCAACGGATAATCCGTTGCAATTTGAAATTTTCTTGCAACGGATTATCCGTTGCAAATGCTTTTCACTTGCAACGGAAAATTCGTTGCAATATCAGTTCAATTTGCAACGGATTTTCCGTTGCAAAAGGTTTTTTATTGTAACGGATTTTTCGTTGCAATATCAATTTGCAACGGAAAATCCGTTCCAAATTGAAATTATCTTGCAACGGATTATCCGTTGCAAATAGTTTTAATTTGCAACGGAAAATCTGTTGCAATAGCAGTTTAATTTGCAATGGATTTTCCGTTGCAAATATTTTTTCGTTGCAACGGATTTTCTGTTGCAATTTTAATTTGCAACGGATAAGCCGTTGCAAGTGGATTTTCCGTTGCAACGGATAATCCGTTGTAATGTTGCAACAGATATTCCGTTGCAAATTGTAATTGCAACGGAAAATCCGTTGCAACACATATTTATGTTTTTTAATTAAAGAATATGATTAGCAACGGAAAATCCGTTACTAACGAACTTTCAGTTGCAAAATTTGCAATGGATTTTCGCCGTTGCAAAAATCCGTTGCAATCACCCCCTTTTTTTAGTAGTGGGTCTAGATGTTTTCGTTACTGTTTCTCAAGTTTGTCAAATCATCACCGGTTTGGCAAATTCATACGTGAATATGAACAAAATTATTGTTGCTAACTTAAACTTTATGTAGGGTTTTTTGTTTTCTAATCCCAAATCTAGTGAAGTCAAGTATTCTTGTGGATTATACTTCACTGCTAGGGCTCGCCGCAGCACCTCCTTAGTTTTTTTTTTTTTTGATAATAATCGGCGAATTACGACTTTTAAATTGAATGAGGAATAGTAGATCCAATAAAAACATAGTATAGCAAAGTATAAAGATCTGACGGAGGATCAGTTATAACATCCGATCCTCTGTCTAATAAATCTAAACCAAAATTAGCCAACTAATTAGCTACACAATTGGCCTCTCTATAAACATGAATTAATTCAACCTCTCATTCCCTACCTAACATAGCTCTAATTTACATAATAAGATTATAGTTTCTATCAACCCCCACTATCAGCCTTAAGAAGCCTCACTACAACCATGAAATCTGACTCCAAAATCACTTTTTGAAACTCTCTATCCAATGTAAATTGCAACCCAACATATATAGACGAACAAATACCAATATTTCTTGTAAATTCTCCTCTCCAAGAACCCATATATTTATCAAACATCATTTCTCTCTTACATTCTCGATGTAATTAATGAGTTTGCATTTACTGACTGAATATATTTATCAGTGCTTTGGAGTGTAAGGAAATTAATCATGTTTTCCAAAAAAAACATCGCGTGAAATTTAGGCTAACTTGCACTTTAGATTCTGGGTGAATGGTAAGACTCCGAGAGAGGATTGACTGATGGCGTACAAAGCAAACCGCAAGCTCGAGAAATACTCAAGCATATGTGGTTTTGACTTTGATGGGGAGTCCTATATAACTATTACTTGTAATCTGCGAAATATTTAATTATTTAATTATGCATTTATTAATTTCGATCAACGAAGCAGGGTTAATGTTTTCTTGTAAGAAGCGATCATGGTGGGACCTAACTACCCCTGTGTTGGTTCTATTACGGCAACGGGCAGACATGTCTATACCAACAAGGACCATTCTGTTCATGTTCAAAGCTTTGTCTGTGGTTTATGTTAGGGTTTCTCATTTTTAACGAGTGGATATAAAAAATCGTTTATTGTAGATAGCACAGTCCTTCATTTAGGCTCGTTGGGCAGATAACCAATTAATATTTTGCTACTTTCTTCACTGAATTAGGTGTAACAGCACTCCATTGTTAATTGATTTGGAATACTTTTGAGTTCAAAGATTGCTTGTTTGAGCTGCGTGCTTGCCTGTTTTTCATGAAAACTTCGATTATTTTTAATGTTTTTCATCGTTTCAATATGTTAATATTAAAAATTTTATTATTTTGATATATTTTTTATTCAAAAAAAACTTTAATAAATAATTTTTATTATACTTTTAAATATGTCAAGAATCCATATTAACCTTATGATGCTTCGGAAAGATAAGTAATCGTATCACAGGTCCATTTTTATTTATTTCTGGTTTGTGTATTATAAGTTGTAACTGGATCATAGTTCTTGCAACTATGTTTGTGGCTGTGTTAAAATTTATGACTGTTTTTTATTGTGTTTTAAAAAGATTTTCAAAAAAAAAATATTTTTATTTTGTATTTTAAATAAAAAAAAGTTTAGTGTTTTTAAATCATTCTCTTATTTTTATGTCAAAAATGTTTTCTCTTATAAATATTTTAATGTATTTTTAAATGAAAACAACTATTAAAATCAACCTTAATCACACACCTAAATAGTTACTTATTTTATGTTAAATAGCATCAAGATAAAAAATTTCATTTTGTAGGTTTTCAATCAAATGACTTTTAAAACATCTTTCTTAATATTTCCAAACATTTTTTTTTCAAGTCCAGAAGCTTTTATTAAGACATAAATAAAGCAGCCACGATCGGTTGATTACCAAATAGGCTCTAAGAATCTGAGTGCTATTCGTAGTCCTGAACTTAGAAATGGAGGTTTTGTTTCTTCCTATGATAAGCTTCATTCGACTTGAAAAAAGAGAGCCGAGAAAAGGAAAGCTTGGACCCTCTCCATGATTTTTCCTAGCTATGACTAGGTTGATTCCTCATTCTACTCTGAGTGTTTCTATCTTGGTCAAGGAATAGTGTTTTTATTTAATTTCAAAAAACAAATATTAGGGAAAAAATGTGGAATATATTTTACTTAATTAACATTTGTAATTATACATAAAAGTCCATTTATTTTAATAAGAAAGTAGAAAACAATGTGTTTTTCATATCATAAGGCATATGTATTCTAGTTTTTTTTTTTAATGAAAACATACAAAATAATGTTTTGTGTTGCTACGAACTTTGATTATCACTTATCGGGTTCAAGTTTTAAAATACTAAAAACCTAAGTTTCAACATCTTCACCTTACGGCATTCAAAAACATATAAGATTAGAACACAGTTAACCCAAGAATTTAAAATCAAATCTAATCAAAAACTTTCAAAGTTTAAAATAATATTATGACTATAATGTAAATTAAAAAAAAAATAGCTACCATAAATAAAACAACACAACTCTTATATAGAAAAAACTAAAAATATGACCCTTATTGTTTTTTTTTCTCTTAATTTTGATCTCTATTATTTTAATTGTTTTTTTTAATTGAAGTCTATAATTGTTTATATAATGGTATTTATTGTGGTGAATATGTGTAAGCACGCAAAACAAAACAATATAAAGTGTAAAACCAAATTGACAGAACTTGTAAGGATAAAAAAATAAAAAAATAAGATTGAATGATCAGAACATAAAAATATATAATGATCCCTAAAGAGAAAAACATTAGAGTGAACATGCCAATGGGTATGCATAGACAGCGAACTCGTTATAAATTCCCTTACTTTTATTTTTATACAGCGTTGACAGTTTAATAATCAAATTACATTGACATAACTCCTGTGATAGCAGCTGCTCTTTGAATTCCAATCATTTGCCTTTTTTTCCCTGTTCGGTTTCTACTTTCCATGGTCGCAGCAGCTCTTCCAGGAGCAGCTTATGTTCTTCATCTACTCCTCGAAAATATACATGAAAAGGCAATCATCTTCTTTTAATGCATGCATGGTTCATTTCAGTAAACCTGCTAGACATTTTGTGCACACAAATTCATCACCGACACTCGCTTCTTGTAATGAAAAACTAAAACCAATATCAGTATGCTCCTGGATTACAGGGTCAAATTTGGATCCTGCCCTTTTTTATATGAGTTTTGATGGATGCTACCTGAAAGGAAACCGGGATTCTGATGAGTTTTATCTGGTGATTAAATATAGGTAGTGAATTTGCAAGCGGAGCTGGCCTACATTCAAGCCCACCTCCCAACATTGCAGTGTCTCCCTTCACCTCAGCCACCACCCCTGTGTCCTCAAAGCCACTCCCTGGCAAGCCTTAGTTCATCTTCGGAAGTGCCATCGTTCTCAAAATTAGCTTCGAATTCTAACATATCAATGCACTTTGATGAGTTACAATTACAGCCGCAGCAAGCACCCACAGAATCGACCGGCTTCTGCGATCCATCAGAGAATGGAATTGATAATGAGGATCTCCACGAATTGGCTCGTGCGTTTGTGTCTAGATGTTTGCCAGGAGTTAGACCCAGGCCTCCAAACTCTCCTTAGAAATTACAACCCATTTGCCATGCGTTTCGCCGTATGGAGAATTTGTTTTGTTTTGTTTTATTTTAATATATTATAAGTATTTGAGAACATTGGTATGAAATTTATCTGATATATAAAAATATTAGTTTATTTTTCTAAATTATTTTAATGTGTTAATATTAAAAAGATATTAATGAATATATAATCAGCCTCACATATTTTTAAGAAATGTTTTTACAAATAATTGTTATCATTATTTCTCACATCTTATATATGATTAAATGAATATATAAAAAACTAAATAGTCAAAAGTAAAAGCAAACATGAAATAAAATAATAAATTAACTTAGATTGTGTTTGATAATCTTTCATAATGATAATAATAATAGTAATTTTGTTTTTGTATTTTATTTTTGTTATTCAATAATTTTCATGTGTTCTTTATATTAAAATTTTTCCAATGCTATTAATATTGTTTTTTATTTTACTTTCAATCATTATAATAACAATGAAAATAATAATTCCAGTAATTTATCATTCGATTTTGCAACTTTCCTAAATATAATGTTTCAAATCTAATATCCTAGATTAATGATTTGAAAAATTTATGGCTCAATATTATTTTAATTTTTTATCTTATTGCTTTAAAATTATATGACTTAACATTAGTATTAAATAAAAAATATTAAACAATAAATATTATTATAATCCAAATGATTATAATAATTATATTCACAATGGTAACAATACAAATTTTGATTTTATCCTTTAATTTTGTCTTTTAACTATTTTTATTTATGCTTCAAATCAAATAATATTTTTTATGCTGATAATATTTGTTGCCTTTAATCATAAGAATAACAATAATAATAATTTATCATTTGATGTTGTATATATTAAGAATTGATTTTTACATCTTCTGTATATGTAATGTTTCAAATCTAGTAATTTATCATGCGATGTTGTATTCATTAAAAATCTTGTAACTCAATGTTGTCTTTAATATTTTATCTTATTTCTTTAAAATTATATTATTTAACATTAGTACTAAATACAAAAAAATGTACTATAATTAGTTTTTTTGACATTACCTCGTAAAAATCTGCCCAGGTTGATTATTTTGTTGAGAAGTATAGTATCACAAAAACTATTTTCCAACCTTAACATTTTGTTTCCATGTTAAAAAATTTAGTAGTTACGGCGAAGTGCAAGACACGTGACTCGTTTTTTTTTTATTATAGATCATTTGCCCCAATTTTTCTATTCGTTTTGTTTGTATGTGACTTCATATATTTTTTGTTTACACGATATTGGATCTGAAATATCATACATAGAAAAGCCATAAAAGCTAATTTTCAACAAACACGACATCGACTAATGAATTATGTTGATTATTATTTTGATTGTTAAATTGTTATAATTATTATAGCTGTCATTATAATCATTATTCTAAATAATCAATATTCTAATTATTATTGGCAATATTATCATTGTCACCATCATTATTGTTATCATCATTGTCATTATTATAACAATAATTATTACGATAATCAACACTGTTATTTTTATTAATATCATTTAATTTATTATTGTTATTAATAATAATATCATTATTATAATTGTTTTTGTCATTATTCATATTCTTCATATTATTTTATGAGTTATTGTTATTATTATCATCAAAGTCATAATTATCAACATCATAATCACTAAAGTCATTATAATAAATTACTATTGTTATTATCATGATGATTAATAATGTTACTATTATTACCATGATTATGACACTGAAAATGATTATTACTATTACGGCTAAAACATTAAAAATTATTAAATTACACCGAGAAATAAAAAAAACTCAAAACTTTTAACAAAAGAGCAAGCAAGAAAAACTAAAATATAATAATTATTATTATTGCATAAATAATGAAAACAACAAAATTACCCTTAAGAATAAAAAAACCTAAAAACTTTACAAAAGAGTAGACAAAAAAATAAAATAAATGACAAAACAAAAATAAAAAGTTTTAGCTTAGAAAAAATCATTTGACCTGAAGAACAAATAAAAAACAAATGGAAAAAAATATATCAATTTTCAAATGAAATAAATTAAAATTTAAGGACTAAATTGAATAAAAACACAACCTCAACAAAAGAGAAAATAATAAAAATTAAAAACCAAAACTAAGAGCATATACATATAAACATGCAAAGAAAGCAAACAAACTTTTACAATTAAAATATTAAAAAACCAAACTCTAAACCTTTCATTATTATTGCGTAAAAAATGAAAACCATGAAATTATCTTAAAGACTAAGAAAAAAAATCAAAATAAATATTATGAGAATGAAAAAATTATCCGATGTGAGGAACAAATAAAAGTAACAAAAAAAAAAGGAGAAGAAGTAGTATCAATTTTAAATTGATCACCAACATAAATTCAAATTTAGAGACTAAACCAAACAAAAAATGAAAATGAAAAAAAAAATCAAAAACCAAATTTCAAAGCATAGACACATAAGTATGGACAAATAATAATCACTATCTAAGAAGGATTGAAAAAATTAAAGAAATTAAAATCAAACTAAAAATTAAAAGAATAAGGGTCGAAATGAAAAATAGTATATATGATCAATTTTAATTAGAGGAAAAAATTAAAACAAATCAAAACATATAGACAAAAAAATTAAAGGAAAAAAAACAAAAAATCAAAAGAATACGGGATGAAATGAAAAATAACATATAAGATTAATTTCAATTAAAGGGTAGGACTGGAAAAAAAAACTTTAATAGAAGCATTTAGGGCAAAAAAACAAAACAAAATGATTAGGGACTGAAATGTATTTTGACGATGCAGGAGAGAGAAAAAGGCACAAACAAAGCAAAACCAGCCATTGATGATTGTCCACTCAGTTTTTGTCGACACGCGCACCCTATGTGAAAGAGGACATGGCGCGCTTCCAGATACATGTCGATCATGCAGTATCCTCAGCTTCCGTGCACAAAACATGACGCTTGAAAGACGCGAAATGGAGGCAACGACATGTGTGTCCAATAGACGCGTCTGCAGGTAAATAAAAAATAAACAAACATAAAACTACTTAAACACTCCCAAACTGATTATAATAACAAAAAAACCTTATATCAAAATATCTTTTTGTTCCTAGCCCGAGTGCTCTAGTTTTTTTTCTTTTCTGAGGATATTTTAGCAGTTCTACTTTTCACCCAAATATAAAAACCAAATATGCCCTCATGGTCTGCGCACTGTTTTTGTCCCATCTAAGGGTAAAAAAGTGAATTTATTATTCATGGGTAGTGCACAAAACTGAAAATATTCTTGCTCCTTCTTCGTTTTGTTATCTGCTTTGGGGGTAAATTAGTAGTTTATTCTGCAATAAAATATGAAAAAGACAAAAACATCCTCCAACAATTAAATAAGATCAACTAGTCCCTCTGAAAAATCGAGAATACCTCTATAACTAAGAGTTAAATTTCAATGCATTAGGAGGCAGAATAATAATTATATTATTATGAATATAGTGATCTGAGTCTACCACTACATTGTTTAAACTACACGGTTTAGCTTATTTTTAATAGGTCTTGTTGAATTTGACTTCTTTTATCTTCATAGTGCGCTCATCTTGTATTTATTTCTCAATATATCTAATTTAACTGTATTTTTTTCTACCCCTCCGTCTCCGCTTCTCTAAGCCCGATATCTAGATTTTAGAGAATCAAACACATTAAAATCAGTCTACAAATACCATTTAAACATAATAAGTAATCTATCCACTTAATCCTTAGCATATTTCAACAAATTGAATAATACCCTGAAGATGCAGTTCCACTTCTCTAATGGATCATAATTAAGTGTTTTTAAAATGATTTTTGTTTAAAAATATATTAAAATAATATAATTTAAAGTAAAATATAAAAATAATTTTTTTAAGTTTTTTTAAAACGCAATGCAGCAAAAATTGTTTGCCAAGTCCAAGGGGAAGAGATGGGGGTGCTTTTGCATCTCTATTGGTTGGGTGTGGCTTTTTGTGCAGGCCCGTTATCTTGTTCATCATGGCTACCTCCATTTGTCTCACGGGCTTGGTTAGTTTAGTATATTTCTTCTCGTCCAAACCACTACACTTCATCCACTTTTCAGGTGTACAGGGCTCACCCAGAGATCCTTCTCGCTCCTACAACCCCAGGGGGACAACATCCCTAATCGTCTGGCCAAAACTATCTTCATCATTTCCCATCAATTCTGCCTCCCTGCCATTCCCATATATCCTTTCACGATGATCGGCCCGATGCCATAGATCATTCTCCCCCATTAATACATCATTTGAATGAGACTTGTATGTCAACGTTGGAGAGTAGAGGGATAAAATCAGATAAGAAGAGTTGGATCCATTATATTTAGTTCCCTCCAATCTAATCTTGTTTAGTCTCATCTGGCTGATTGCATCGCAAAAAAAGGAATGAAATGTAAAAAAGTAAATAAATGCAATGATGTAATTAGTTGACAACCATATTGCTGTCCTTCTGTTAGGAGAGGCTGAAGACCCAGTGCATCTATTAGAAGAGATTGAGTTTGATGTTGCAGTGGTTAAAGAGGAGACCTTTGGCAGGAAGCATATGATTGACAGGGTGGAGAAGCGATTGACTGCATGTTGCCTTTTCTAGGATGAAAATAGTTACAGTTACAGAAGAGGAGTCCACGAATCCCTGAAACATGCTGAGAAAGCCCGTGTAATCGTTAAGAAAATTCCTGGTGAATCAAACATGTTTAGCTCTGCATGGCCTCACAGATGCAAGCTTTGTCAATTAGATTATTTACAGCTTTAAACTGGTTTTCAATTGTGGTGCATCTTTTAAATGATTTGCTCTGTTTCACCTGGTTGTGGCGTAGGGATGATTGAGGCATTGACTTCAACGATCACGGCTTGGGAGAAAGAGAGAGAGAGAGAGAGAGAGAGAGAGAGAGAGAGAGGAACTCCAAAGTCTGATGCGAGAGAGATGAGTTGGACCAGAAGAAACGACGGGTGCAGCTGTTTGCAGACCAGGAAGTGCTTTTACGGTCAAAACCAAGTCCATCACACAGTGGGAGGAAGGAAGCCTTCCGGAACTTCCATGGGAATTGCAAAGTAATCGAAAACTCTCTCTTTGTGGTTTTGCATCTTAGTTCTCTGGGAAATCTTTATTCAATTAGGGTTTTCTTCCTGCATAACAGAGGGATCTACAAGAATATTTTCCGTTGTCATTTGTGATTGAAAGGACAAAATTGAAAATTAAGAAACTTGAGTGACGTAAAAAACTTGATACTATTGCAATCCTAAATGATGTCAAAGTGTTTTTGAGAACGTGGTTGTGATTTTTTTATAAAATAATTTTTATTTGTAAATATATTAAAATAATATTTATTATTATTATTTTTTAAATATTTTTAATATTATCACATCAAAAAATTTAAAAAAAATTAAAAAAAAAGCTTTATTTAAAGAAAAAAAAAGTATTCTTTTTCAAAAATTATTTTTGAATAGCCTTCATACCCCCTTAAATTATACCGTCCATAGCTGTCTTCAACAACAACAACAGTAAAACTGGTATAAAGTATAAACAAGTGGAGGGAACATAAAGGATATCCGCATTGACCGTGTTCAATAACTTCCCTGCCTTGGTCAACATTTGCAGCTGGTGATAACCATCACAGCTGTAGCTCTTTTGTTTTCCCTGAAAAAAAAATGATGGTTTTAAGATAGACACTAGATTATTGCCACATGCTACTTGCAGGTAGCATAAAACAAATAACATGAAAACAAATATTTAGGCATTAGTAATATATATAATAAATAATTTTAAATGTTTTTTTAAAGGGTAATTTAATAATTTTAACGGCCAACAACAAAATAAAAGACCTATTCACCATTTTTAATTGGTTTTTTTCTCTGTTTCAAATTAGTTTTTTCTTAAGATCTTTCAATATATTAAAAAAAAACTCTAATTATTATTGAATGTACCATTTTGTCCCCATTCGAGGATGAATGGCTCCGGGGAGGGTTGTCTATCCTGACTCTTCTTACAAGAACCCGTAATCAATTTGTGGGTATTTGTGCTCTTACAAGACAGGGGTGGCAACCTCGGACAAGTTGAACGACCTGTCTCAGGTCAGTGTACAATTGACTGCGTAGCTCGCCCATGAATGTGTGGATTGGATTTGGATGCTTGCCGCAGCACTGCTTAAACATGTGTAAGTGTTTTTGGATCATTTTTACAGATTAATATGAAAAATAATTTTTAAAAAATATATTATTTGATATATTTTTAAATAAAAAATAATTTAAATCATAAAATTTCAAAGATACAAAAAGTACTTCAAGATTAAAATAAGATTGCCACACCAAACTAAAAAGAATATCATTTTAATATATTTTTAAATAAAAATTATTTTTAAAAACAATATAACTATAATTTCGAAATATACTTAAAAAGAAAGCATTCATCGAAGACTCAGACACATAAAAATGGGGGGAGTGTCTATCATCATGTACCTTCGTTTTGTGTACGGGTACAACATTTTGATGGCCATGGCAGATCCATTGGTCAAATGGTCGGGGTCACTGTCATTGCAATCAGCAGCTGCCCGGTTTGATTTCGAGATATATAATATTACAGAAAAAGTAGTCGATTTTGATGTGCCCTGTGCTTGAAAATATCAATAGCTATAGCTTATAGTCCTTGTTGCCTGTGACAATTACATCCCACTTCAATATACTTTTAATAAAATAATTTATTTTTAAAAAATTTCCGATCCCAGTAAATTAAAATTATATAAAAGAAACACTAAACTAAAAACAAATGCAAAAACTAAAGAAACAAAAGAAAAAGAAACACCAAGCAGGAGATAAGGACCCAGGCAGGCATGCGCGTAGCTAACAAAAGACGAGTCAAGATTTTGGGGATCATAATTAGAAACACGAGTAGCGTGACCACCTCCATTATTTAGTAAATAAATATTATTATATTTTTTTATAACCACCGAGTCATCTTACATGTATCTTAATTAATATTTAGACACATTAAATATACTGCAAGTTCAATGAGCAAGTAAATTATCGCGAGAATGATAGATATGTAAAAAAAAAAAAACCCTACCTCGCTGAGTGATTACCCCACTTGCCAAATGTTTCCTTTTCCAAACTTACTTTTGCAGCCAAGCATCTCGCCCTTTGCCACCATTTCTACATTTATCTCTCAAAAGTTTTCAAATTATTGGAAATGTACTGCAAATTTATTTGTACTGTTCATTAGACTGTTTGTTTTTTTCCATCACCCTCTTCCCTGATTCCAAGAAAATAAATAAATTTGTGTGGTTATTGCAAAATCTTCCCTGTCCCATGCTTGCTTTTTCGTCCAGATTCGATCACATGATAAGTTTGATCCTTTCAATAAGGTGATGCAGGCTCCATGCTTTCTAATCATATGGTTTCATGTCTATGATTCTTTGCCCAACATATTCATGAGTTGAGTTTCTTGAATTATTTATCAATTAAAAAAATATATTTATAAACTATTCAACGAGTTTCAAGTACTCAACTAATTATTTATTAATTAATAAAATAGTTATATATATATATATATTTGAAGTATGTACATGTATATTAAATGAAAAAAATAATAAGTATTATATATATATATATGTGTGTGTGTATGTGTATTTTATATCAATATCAATGTATGCATATATCATATCATATTAAAAAAATCAAAATATTCTATAAATATATTTAAAAAATAAAAATATATATTTCAGGATAACTTCAGATAATGTGTTTTAACTAAATTATTGTGACGGCTACTCATAAGCTTTCTCGTGTCAAAATTAAATGCATTTCTTCAATTATTTTGTTTGAGAGTGTGATTGAAGTTGTTTTTTAAATTATTTTTTATTTAGAAAAGTATCAGAATGATTTTTTTTTAATGTCATTCTTGATATCAATACATCAAATTGATCTAAAATATCAAAAAATTTAATTTAAAAATAAAAAAAAAATTATCTTTTTTTTAAAATATTTTTGAAATGCAGTCCCCAACATGCAATTAATTAAAAACATATTATTCAATTTTATCTTAATTTAAAAATTTACATCTTAAAAAAATTCTTCAAACCTAAATCCCGGAAAATTCTTGGAAGCTTTGTGAAACGTTATTAAATATGATAATCTTGGATCATCTATCTAAAATTCGGCACGTAATTGAGAGCTGTCTGGTAATGTAAGCTCTGCATTTTTCCCTCCCACACTTCCAATTTCACATAAATTATCGCATGGTTTTGCATTGGGCCCACTAAAAAGGAGTTTTTAGTCCAAGTTTGTGATAAACTGAAAGTTGTAGCTTCTCTCTCCATGAACAAAAATCATTCAAGGTCGTGGCTCAGTTGTGTTGCATGACGTTCTCTCTCTTCCATTTGAGTTTAAGTGGGAGTGGAGCTGGAGGCTTTTTTTCACATGTTTGTTATCCCCGTAGTGTTTTATATGCTCACTGAATTTACAGGATATTCAGTGGACTCGAGGAATAGTCGAAGTACACGTAAGCTGACCCAGACACCCCGGTAAAAAAAAAAAAACAGGCTTTTCTTTTACTGTCACATACACACTCCAAATGTCAAAAATAGCCTCGTCTCCCACAAATCGTTCACGCATCAAGGAGATCTATTCTAACCACCGATCTTTGTGCTGACGACATGCTCCAAACCGGAACCAGCACATGGTTCAACCCCAACCTCCAAAAGTCTTGTTGTATATGGCTCAAATCCAACGAGATCTGATTTGGGTTTTTGACAATTAAAATGGCGGGACTTGGTATTGCTTGTGGCGGCGGAGACGGTGGTGTGATGGGGTATGTGTTTAATTGATGTTTAGGTGTTTGATTTTGGTGTTGGTGGGGTAATTAATTGATGTTGTGTTAAACTTCAATGTGTTATGGTGGCCGTGTTCACAAAGGCGACGTGTGGAGGGCAGAGGGGGAGGAATGAAAAAGTAAAGGAGATGAGTATGTTGCTTTCTGGATCTTGTTTAATTGTTCTAAATCTGATGGATCATATCGACAGGGATGATCATGGGGATGATTCTGGAAAGAGGGAAGGAGGAAAAACTTTGAAATCTTATTTTCTAATTTATATTTTTAGTTAACTTCATTTTGTTTTTTGTATTTAAATGAAAATAAAAGGCTTGTAATTTGTTCTATTAATGAAAACTGGATGGAATGATTTGACAAAAGTCAAATGGCAAGAATGAAAAGTAAACTAAATGAATGGTACGATGATTATATGTTTCTATGATAAATGGTTGCGATCCCATGAATGATGAAATAAAAAAAAATGAGTGTGATGAATATATGACATTTAAAATGGATGAAAATTAAGGCAAATTAATAAAATAAT